>CM069448.1:19792054-20472730 GCA_035610835.1 Ophiura sarsii | reverse complement strand
ACACCGGGGGAACATGTCAAAAATAATTAGAAGTCATCTGAGGTCAAAGGTCAGCCAGAGGTCAAATCGTAAAAGTTGCCCGATTGACGTCAAACTTGGAGAAAAGAAACATGAACACTGGGGGAACATGTCTAAAATTAATTAGAGGTCATCCAATTTCAAAGGTCAACAAGGGGTTAAATCGTCAAAAATAATAAGAGGTCATCCGAGGTCAAAGGTCAGTCAGAGGTCAAATCGTTAAAGTTGCCCAATTGAAATCAAACTTGGAGAAAAGACACACACCGGGGGAACATGACCCCTATGTGTCCTTTGACCTTATTTAGTTGATCTCCCAGGGGATTCGCAAGTCGTGACTTTCAGTATTTTTCGTTTTGCTAAAATATTTGTAGCCTAATTAAAAATACACACAAAAACGCTGCACAATAATTTCGTTGCCCGATTACGTAATAGGAAACTGAACTGTTGTAAATATTCACGGTCATGCTTATAAAATCTCATGATCTTGGCGATCGCATTTTTCATTATTATGATCCAACTTTTATGACTGTTTAGTGATTACCTACCTAATCTGGTGATTGATTTTCACCTATACAACTCATAATGGATTATCCTATCTGGAGAATGACTTTCACACCTATTATAGATTATTGATATTGTGTCAATAACTTGGATATGCTGTATTATTATATTGTTATTATTGTTGACTATTTTATAATTAGATGTACTCCAGTCTGAAGATTGCCACCGCCCTGTGTGGTTGGTGTGCATGAAACTGTCAGTTACTATGTATAAATAATTCTTAATTTACTGCTTGTTTTCAACATAAAAAAAAAAATAGAAAAAAATATGGTCTATGGTCATAGTCCTGAGACCAATAATTATTATCATACACGTATCATAAGGGAGTGTTCAGAAATACTTTGGTGGGGGGGTTGGCCAAAATGGGGGGGGGGGGGGGTCTAAAAAGTTTGAAGTCTCAAAAAGGGGGGACTAAAAAGTTTTACCTACTCAAGAGGGGGGGTCAAAAAAGTTAGGCCAAATACTAGTCGTTAACGGGAAAAATACCAAAATTTTCTGCCCTACGCGCAAGTAAATACTGCAATATTGACATTTCTATAACAAATTATACAGATTTCCGCACGCTCCGCGCAAATCTTTGTAAAAACATTGTGCCGACAGCAGAATTTGTTATACAAAATGTGGCTAACCAGTGTCCACAATTTTTACTTGAGAACTGTTGATAAGGGTGATCGTCAACAGGGTTAAATACACATTTCTGCGCGCTACACGTGATTTTGCGCGGGGGGTCAAAAAAGTTAGGCCAAATAGGTAGTCGTTAACGGGGAAAATACCAAAATTGTCTGCGCTACGCGCAAGTAAATACTGCAGTATTGACATTTCTATAACAAATTATATTTGTAAAAACATTGTGCCGACAGCAGAATTTGTTAAACAAAATGTGGCTAACCAGTGTCCACAATTTTTACTTGAGAACTGTTGATAAGGGTGATCGTCAACAGGGTAAAATACACATTTCCACGCGCTACACGTGATTAAATTTCTGAGCGTGGGGTCCAAAAAGTTAGGCCAAATAAGTAGTCGTTAACGGGAAAAATACCAAAATTTTCTGCGCTATGCGCAAGTAAATACTGCAATATTTACATTTCTCGGGACATTTCTATAACAAATTATACAGATTTCCGCACGCTCCGCGTGTGTCTTTGTGAAAACAACGTGCAGACAGCAGGATTTGTTATACAAAATGTGACTAACCAGTGTCCACAATTTTTACTTCAGAACTGTTGGTAAGGGTGATCAACAACAGGATACACATTTTTGCCCGCTACGCGTGATTCGGGGCGTGATTTTGAACTGTGATTTTTTTACATTTTGTACTAGCAAGTTGACCAAATTTTCCGTTCTCCGCGCATATCTTTGTGAAAGTATTGTGTAGATAGAAGGACTTGCATACAAAGAGTAACTTTTTACAATTGGAAAAAAGAAACCGTTTTTAAAAAGGCTATAACATGATAAATACAAATCACCGAAAAATACAATTCGGAGGCTTGAAAGATATGTTTTAAGTGAATTTGAAATGTTGCAAATTGATTGCCAGCTATACACTGTTCTGACTGTAGTAAGCGTCATAGAACTTGAGTCAAATGTCTATCTACATCTGACAGTAGGGGGAGGTCAAAAAAGTTTTTCACCCTGTTAAAGGGGGGGGGGGGGGGGGGTCAGAAAAGTTTGTCAATTTGTAAAGGGGGGGTCAAAAAAGTTTAGATACCGACAATTTGTTTTTGGCCAACCCCCCCCCACCAAAGTATTTCTGAACACTCCCTAAATACTGCATGGTTTTCATCCAGTATAGTGATGTAAATATCATGGCAGGTAATAAGAGACATCTCCACTTCGAAAACCGTTACAATAAAGGGGCTGTCTGTTTCAACTATAGAGGAAATTGGGCAACATGAGAGGGCGGTAAACATTTTTGTTTGACACAGTGCACCTTCAATTATGTGGCCATTGCCCTGCAAACACAAATAGCACTTGTGATCAAATAGAAAATGTAAAGATTTGTGATGTTGTCACTTACACACACTCTTGTTATTTAAAGTATGTAACTAATACCCTTTGTACTAGTTCTTCTGAAAGGAATATAACTGTCCAGATACTGACACATAAAACACATTTGAGGAATAGGGCAGGGGATTAGCAATATGTGTAAACCTGTGCATTTATGGGGTATCATGTGTATTTATGTGTTTTTGGTGGTAAATTGGGCCAATTTGGTCCACTGAAATACACATGAAATACACATGTAATACACATGCAATACACACAATCTTTTGTTCTTTTAACACATATTGTACACTTAAAATATGTTATGTGTTCAACATTTTCCATAGGGTGAAATTCAATAAGTTTGACATTTTTGAAACATTTCGTGAATTTTTTGAAATGTCGTCTGCAGATGCCTGTCACGTGGAAAGAGTTAACAATCCTTTGTTTCTTTTAAGAAAAAATTATTAAAATAAAATTACTAAAATAATTTTTGTACCATCATTCTGTGAAAAGAGGGAAAAACAGCCAGACAACAACAATTTAACTTTTGGAGTTGAACAACCTGCAAAAATGCCATCAGTTCACTTTGAAATTTTTGGTTAATATTATCAGAGATCGGAATGTGTAGCCAAAATGACATCATTGAGAAATGTTGATCTCCGGCTGTCTGCTTCACCACATTCTACGGGGGTAGTTTATTCTTCTATGTTGGTTCATTGTTCTTCATAATTCTATGGCATTCACATATCCATGAATTGATAGAGCAACACTTAATATTGACAAAATAATTTGTAAATGTGAATACTGCATTATTAATGTTTAAAATATTTTGGTAACATGACAAACTACATTTCCACGAAATTGACCCAACTATATTACGATATCATCAATGAATATATACACAAAAGGCGCAGGCAGTGATCCTGCATCAACATTCAAGTGATAGAGGCTATTTTATTTATCAGCTGCCCATAGAGACGGTACAGTGTTGCTTCAACTTTTCTACCCATCTCCTAGTATTTAAACCCCTTTTCATTTCTTAACACTTTCCACACGGCTATTAGTCTTACCTTTATACAAAACGATTTTTTTTAGAAAGCCTTCCCAAACTTTAAAGTCTATCCCAAGGATTACTGAACCAATACTAGGCATGTTTGCAATTACTTTAGTACATTTCTCATGGCGATTCCAAATATGGCGATGAAATTCAATAATTTTGAAAATGTTGAAGCATTTTGTGAATTTTGGAACTGTCGTCTGCCAGACGACTGCCGTGTGGAAAGAGTAAAAATGCATTTTTAATCAGTTTGAATACAACAAATACAAAATTAAAGCCTTCATTTTGTTCTTAAGACCATCAATGTTGAGACCTAGAACAGCACAAAAAGCCCAACAATTTTTTAATGCAATGTTTTAATGTACCTTCGCACATCAGGTAATTACAGTCATCAAAAAAAGTAACTATACAGGTAATACATGTACTTTTAACTCTAAAAATATAAATCCTACCTAGAAATATGAAATCATAAAGTTGTTGAGAAATTTATCTTCTTTAATATGAGATATTGCACGCTAGGATCGGTTGAATATTTAAGAAGCGACAATCCAAAATGTAAGGTAAAGTCCCAATTTCAAATTCACATTTTACATTTCAACACGGGGGAGAGAATGACAGGTAGCGTGTGTGTGGCGTATTGATCCATCGGAACAATGCGGCCGACTGTCCAACCTGCGCATGCATCCACCAATTGCACTACCGGTAATCGATAAAGTACCCGTAGATTGGTCCGCGTGTAGAAAATAAAAATGTGAAAATGAAAATCGGACTTCTCCTTACATTTCTGAGTGCCACTTCCTCAATAATCATCCGATCCTAACGTGCAATATCTCATATTAAAGAAGACGAATTTTTCAACAACTTTATAATTTAATATTTTTAGGTAGGATATATATTTTAAGAGTTAGAAGCCCATGTATTACCTGTATAGTTACTTTTTTTGATGACTGTATATAAATTGTAAGGGTTGGATGCACTAGTGGGAAAGAATTGACCGTGTATACCCAAGATCCTTAACATCCCATGTATACCCAAGATCCTTTACAGGGGGTGGGATGAAAATGGCACAATTCTCAACAACCTTTTCAATTTATTGCATGCATAAAAAAGGAGGTTTGTTTAACTGGAGTTGTATACGGGACCCTGGTTGACAATTCATCTTTGTAATCAAGTTCTACCATAGTAAAATCAATGGCTCGATCTGGGATTTTTCCTAAAAGAATGAAATAAAATGGGATGGTTTGATCTTATGACTGTGTGATACTTGCCTTTCCTTTCTTCTTTGCACTTCCATTCATCATCTCCTTACTGTGGCCATTTTGTTTTCCCTGCAAGAAGAGAGGATAACACATTAAAACGGGTAACATTGACATTATTTATCAAATTTCAGGTGAATCAATCGGAATTTAGTGGCATTTCCTTGATTTGTATCAGGGTGTAATGGTGATGACATACTATTCTGTTGCAATAAATCTTAAAACCTTTGCCTAAATTTTTGCACTGAGAATGATATCTGATGGATATTTCCTTTGTATGGTATTTACATTGGTCTTATTACATCAGCATCTACAGCAGGTCTGGAAAAAAATGTGGAATTCAGGAAACTCCTTCCCGGGAAATTTTGGTATTTGGAGGGAAATGTTGCTTTTCCAAATAAAGAAATACATAAGAAATGGAGGGAAATCTTGCTTCTTTCTGGGAAATTTTGCTCGCTTCCTGGGAAATAAACATTTTTTCTAACCCTAAAAATGTAAATATTTATATAAATGTCCCTCAAATGTAATTAACCTTTTCAATGCTCAATTTAAGAATCCTGTCTTAACTGAGGTTTGACTCCTCTTGCTTTGTTTGGGTGATCTTGCTACCACAATTTCACTGCAGTTGTCCCATACAGGTGTTTTATGGTACAAACTATCTAATTAACACTTTAGTTCATGAATCATGCAGCATTACATAATGATAGAAAATGTAGCTTTCATTGTTACCAGAATTTGTCCTGAAATATTACACTCTCATTCCAATTCCCCTATCTGAAAAATTTTCTAACCCCACAAGCCACAATTAAAGCACACACTGCCCGTGGCTTCTATGGGTGTGCCTCTATATGACCCACCTTAAATATCCAAAACTATGTTGATATTAAAATAACAAAAACCATAGATTTTAGTGTAATTTCTAGAAATACCATCAAGTTATGAATTTTCCCACAATTTTTACAAGATTTTTGACATAACATTAGTATCCTTCGTAAAGAGACTGAACTCTAGCAAGTTAAGTGTATATTAGACATCGGGGTGTGACCGATCGGACAAAGTCACCCCCTAATAACCCCTCTGATGTAATTAAGGTTGATTAATATCCAATCGTTCATTGTACACTACCACCAGTTACTCAATCAAAACTTCAAAAGCACTTGTTCGGTTTTTTTAACCCAACATACAAACAGTCCGTTCTAAATTTCCGACAACAAAATCATTAGCTAAATCATTTGTACAGGGTTAGCCAAGTCACCCGACAATGACCCGAAATCTGTCACAATTTTCAAGTTCCATTCTAACTGGTCATTGACTTTAAACTTATTATTAGGGCAGGCTGCTAGCCGCGCAACTTTGACCTATTTGTGGCGGTGTGCAGGCGGAACGGTTATGCCATCAATGCTCAACCCCTCAGACAAACAAAACCTAAACAAATTTAAAAGAAAATACTGGTATACACGGCTCTTCTGTTTTATGAAAAGGCCCACTTTACTTTGTGATTCAACGCTTTTGAAATAATTGCCGTGATTTCTGTTTATAATGATTCACTGCAAGGTTCGAGTTCCTGCAGGCATCGCTATACAAAAAAAAGTAAAGTGCCTGACGCGCCGTGTCTGCAGTTCAGTCAGCGGCTATGTATATGCTGGACATTTATCATGGCAGTTTTACATCCACCGCCACCACAAATATCTGCAGGTGACGGCCCGTATCCAAACTTATCTGTCACACAGACATTGATCAACGCTCTACACTATACAAGCATTCATGACAACAAATCCTATGGCAAACCGCATTTTTATTTCGGGTACAGACTCTTCATTCCCCTTGCTTGATTACTAGGTGATTTCTACACAGGGGCAGGAGTAGCAGCGCCTTTCTATCACATGTTACCATACACCTACGATTACACACACGTAGGTTAACTTTGATGAAGCCAAAATATCAGTTTGCTAGTAGATTGTGGGATCATTCTGTGGTCATATCACTGGCAGTTAGTCACAATTCACTGAGCATGAACTCTACACCAAAAGAGAACCATTTACACCGCTAAATACCTAGGGTCACGCTTCTCGCCAATCTAATAATTTTGTTGCAGACTATTTCGCCGGTTAATTGGGCTATTCCAGATTGTAATTGCCCTCCCCTTATAAGACACCTAAAGGATTTCAAATTTCATTGTCCTTTTAAAGGTATATCATGTGATCTTTCCTGGGAACGCCCTCAACATCAAAAACAAAATAGAAAGCAGATTTTCTTGCAGATTTACATTTCTGATCATAAATCGTACATACATTCCAAGTTACAGGGCGATACGATTCTTAATTACTTCAAAATCATGGTTTTAGAGTAAAATAAACTGTAAATTCACTCTAAAACCATGATTTTGAGGTAATTAGGAATCGTACCGCTCTGTAACTTGGAATGTATGTACGATTTATGATCAGAAATGTAAATCTGCAAGAAAATCTACTTTCTAACAAAAATTAAGTATAGAGGGCGCTCTCTGGAAAAGATCACTTAATATGCCTTTAAGCAAACTTTATCCCTACTCAAAATTCACATCCTACATGGGGACATCAAATATGAAAACATACAGTCATTCATGCATGGCCTTAACATTTAATTATTGTTACAATTGGTTTGTCAAGTATTAATTTCACAAGCATATCGGGCCATATTTGTTATTCCTTTTCCTTTACAGGGGAAAACCCTTACAAATCCCCAAATCTTCAAAAGTTTGTATCACGTTTCATTTAGAGGATACAGATGGCTGGCAATGCTCAAACATTATTTAATGTTATAGTGCACCATTCTGATCTACAACAGGGGGAACCCGGACCGCCACAGTAACAGTACGAGTCCAGGTGATCTCCACTCACGCTAAGAAGGGGGGGGTCACGATCCTAAAAATAACTTTTTGGAGCCTATAATATATACCTTTTTGTGATTGCGCAATGAGACTGGAAGATGGGGGCCCACCGCCGCAGTGCTACTGTTGGATATGGCAGTGAAAGGGTTTATAAAAATGGGAAATTATAACCTGATTTTGCTAAAGGATATAGTGTCTGCAGTTTATGCATGAATGTCAAACTATGTAATTAGTTGACATAACGATAACAATGTTACAATTATGTAATTAGTTTGACATAACGATAACATTGTTACAATTATACTATTATAGTATCAGAAAATGAATTATTTTCCGATTCAGACGACATATTAATGGTAAAATCAGCCAAAAAGTGACTCGGGATGCAAACAAACTGTATACACAAAGTACAAGTATCGTACAACACGGAAGTTAGGGGGTCTCTCTGGAGTGGCACTTCCCCGTATGTGATATATACGCAAGTACCCCCCCCCCCCTACCCCCTGATTCGTAGGCACTAACATTAAGTTTGAAACATGTCAAATTAGCAGTAGTGAAAATGAAGGTTTGTAAGGTCTGAAACAAACTAAGGAGGATCTTTACATACGAATAAGGCATGCATGTGTGGTGCAGTGGGTAGAGCACTGGACTCATGATCTAAAGGTTGTGGGTTCGAGTCCCGCTGTGGTCAACATGTTGTGCTCTTGAGTAAGGCACTTTACCGCAATTACTCCTCTCTACCCAGGTGTATTTAAATGGGTACCGGCATTCTTCAGTACTGATGGGAAGGTAACAGACTCGCTGTGGAGGAGGTATAGCGAGCGGCCAGTAGCGTAGCGAGTGGGGGGGCGGGTGGGGCGAGCGGCCCCCCCGGAGGGGAAAAAATTGGCAAAATGGGGACGAAAAGGGCGGAAAATCATGTTAAATCAGCCGTTTTTTGACCTGGTTTCTTTGAAATAGGGACCGTTATGGGGATCTATGGGGATCTTGCCCCCTCGGAGTGGCTGGGCTGGCTACGCGGCTGAGCGAGCCCCACACAGCAACATTATAAAAAGAAGCGAGTCTGGCCCTATTGCTTTGAAAGGGAGATGGGCACTTCGCTCCTGGTATTACAGGATTTACCTTTACCTTATAGGCTAAATTAAGGTGGGTTAAGAGCAGCCTTCAAGTGATCTTCCAGTGTCCAACCTGTTTAACGGAGGGCATACAAATACATACTGGAACAGCCTGCTAATCCCAAACTATTCCTACTATTCTTACAGCAAAAAAGAAGAGTGACTCTTAATCCTAAACTATTCCGACCTCATTTAGTAAAATGAGCTCCAGAGGGTGGATTAGGTATTCCTAGAAGAGCCAACTAATCCTCAACTATTCCCGCATCATTAAACAGATGAGAGCGTTTAAAAATAAAATATCACACCACTTGTATCCACATTGTAATAATCAGTGTATAGGCAGGGTGGACCTCGTAACACTGGTACTACAAAACTAGTCAGGTCACGGACGCTCATTGTGCACACAAGAATGCCCGCAAGAATGTTGGACACTTGAGGGCTCATTTTTTAAAACAAATAATAGCTATTTTTATGACCTTTTTTGTGAAAAATAATCTTCCCAATAAAACAAATCTCCGAAAAAATGTCTCTGTAATTAAATACCTTGTGGCCGCATAAAATTACACAAGTACAAGTTGTAATGGGCTGGTTTGCTTAATCACTTGGTTGCCTTTCAATGAATGGCATATATTAAAGGCAAACAAATAATTAAAGCCTTTTTACAGGGCCACAGGTGTAATTGATCTGTATAACACGTTATACAGAGGAGTCAAAAATACCTTGAATGGATGTTCTAATCAGAAATGCCTACCTAATCAGAAATGACTCAAGAGTATGACATGCCAAATTCAGATTTAAACACAGGTGAACTTGGCTTTGTTTACTGTATATTTTTGTGATCCTTGGAAAACCTTGAGCAAAATCTGTAACAAATTGCAACAAAACAAATTAAAGCACTTATGAAATAAAAAGGAGCTTCTATTTTTATCCTATTACTTGGAATAATTTAGCAACAACCGGACTTAGAAATTCCTATATCGCATTGCAGTTTGCACCCAAATGTACATATATTATGATACACTTTTAACAGACCTTTCAAAATCTGATGCAAACTTTTCTAGTTCCTGGAAACGATGTCTGAAATTGCATCTTATAAAGCGGAATTGCATCCTAACTTAGAAGAGTGACGTGCAAATGTGAACTTGGATGGTTACAAAAAAGTGGGGTGGCTACATATTGGCCACAGTAGGATTTGAAGCCATAACCAAATTATTGCGAATACAGTGTTTTTTGTGCATCAAGATATACGCCAGTATATATACACCCTTTCCTTACCATCTTCTGGTTATTTCAAATATGCTATCTTTCTAATTTTATGGATTTCATCACTCGAAAATAAGTAAATTTCAATAATACTTGATTAGATCAAGACTATTCTTTTCTTATGTCTGACCGCTGACAGCAAAATTGTTAACTTTATTTGTTGGGAGTGGCTCTTTTTACTTTCTTTATTCTTTTCTTCCAACTTTTCCTAACTTTCATTTCATTCAGCCAGCGTGCTTATAAATAGGCCTTTTAAGCCTGGCCCAAGCAATTTGCTTGAGCCTGGTCCTGAGCCTGGTCCTTTCAGGACCCAAGCGTATGTCGGTATGGACCGACCATGTAAACAAACAAACAAACAAACAAACATACAAACCTAAAGCACCAAGTAAATTCCAAACATCTAATGAATGTCCTGCTTTTGTCTAGGGAAAAAAATGGTGTTGCTCTCAGCGACCGACCCTAAAATCGCAAAAATTAGGGTCAACTTTTTTTCTTTTTTTTGAGATTTAAATTTGTCCTAAAATTGTCTAAATGTTACTATTTCTTGTTTGATATGAATAAGTTAGCTTTAATAAATTAAATAAATGACTATTATCACACTAGACACATTAGTTAAATTGACATATGGACTTAGCCCAATGTTGTCTTGACATAAATCATATATTTTTCATCCAAAAATAAATAAATAAAATTAAAATAAATAAATAAAATTAAAATAAATAAAAAAAGATTACCAACCGACCGACCCAATTTCAAATTGTTAGCACTTGAGGGCAACATAACAATCTTTTCTTTGGTCTTATTTCCATGCATGCATGTGCATATCACAGCCCTGTACATGCCTATGTACATACCATGTCACATGCCCGATTTCTAACTCTTTTTATATGATATATCATGCAACAAAAAATCACTCCCACCTATTAAACCATGCCATTATAATCTTTCAAAAATATTGAGTCTCGAGGGCTAGGCAGCCAAAATAGTAGTATATTCTGAGTGGTAAATATTATCTTGAAACATCACAATACTGTCTGTCAATGCTGCACAATAAGAGGGGGTTCATATCTATAAAGTATTATCTTCTATTCCATAAATGTATACCAATCATGTACTTGCACCATAAACAGTTTTATTCGAAAAATTGAAAGATAGAACAGAAATTCCCTTCATTTCAATTTTTGTCATGGACAGTACACAAACATTTCAGCTGTGGTACTCAATCAATATTGGGTGATAATTCATTAGTTATCGCTTGCAGCATCTAAACAAACCATCTCTCGGACCTTACATTTTACAGGGGTATAATGAGAAAAATATGGTTTTACCTCCAGAACCCAAATATCTCAATTTGGATAGGGAAAATAAATTTGATCCAGTCAAACACCTTAAGTGTACATGGTTGGCATAGTCCATATAGTCACAATATTAAATGGGCACCAAGTGACCAAAGGATGTGTCACAATCACATTTTGGGCCACATTATCAATTTGCCAGTGGGGGGTGTGGGCATCACCATCCCGGAAAACGTTGTGAAAGTGTGAAAACGTTCAACAAACTTCTTAAAACTCCCTTTTTCCTAAAGATTAGTTCACTTCCTGGCCTACTGAGTTTTTTAATTATATATCACTTTGTGCTTCAATTCATTCGTATTTTTGAACATTTTGTAACTGATTATTGTGTAAATTATGTAATACTTTTTATACAACAGTGGTGCTTTGCTGTAATCCATCTTTTATATCATATTTTTAAAATTGTTGCTGTTATTTTGTTGTTATATAATTGTATGCCATTTTTTGATGTCTGTGATTTGTACAGCGCATTGATCTTTTGGAAATGCGCTCTATAAGCAGCGGTAAATAATAATAATAATTACATTTCAACATTTTGCAAATTGCCCTGCACAATGCTGTATATAATTGTGCCAAGGGAATGATATTGTAAGTTTATTAATAAGTGGTCAAAGTCAATGTAAGAGGTTAGTTAATTGGTCAATCTAGATGCAAGAGATAATTTGATTGGTCAATTTAAATGCAAAAGTACAGATTAGGTTGTCTGCTTGTCAATTTATACAAAATTACACCTTGTTTTACACAATTCCAATACTAGTTAACACCCTCATAGACAACAGCAAGATTTCATGGCCCCGCATAGAATTTTGACACCTCTCTCACATGACATATCTTAAGCATGTATTCATTCCTTCATTCATGCACCACTAGAAATTGTCAATCAATCTACAAACAAGGTCAGTATTGATACTTCTCACTCCCATTTTCTACAAATCAAATGCAGTTAATCCAGATAAACAAGTGTAAACAGCTTCAAGCTATCCAGTATTTGCCAAGGAACCAAGTTTGATTTGTGCTTCATGCTGAGGAGGAAAATTGCAGGACGGACAGATCAATCCCCTCGTCATACAGGGGACCACTAGGCACGTAAAATTGTAATCAGCATTTCTATTTTTAGCGAATAAGGGCATCTTTTCCATCAACGTAAAACTCTGTGTAATATTGTAATCATAGATGGGAATGAAAGGCTGATTAAGGGGCACATTTTTCTTTCACAAACCGGGCCAGTGCAGGCCTAGACGAGGGATAAGCAGATAAGGGAGTCTTTTTCATCAACTTTTCTCTGCGCTAAGCGCATCTCAAGTAATTGTCACAATATTTCAAGATGCTCTTAGCACAGAAGTCGATGTTATCAATTTCAGCATGGTAAAAAAGGCCAAATGTACTTGCTCACATCTTACCAGGTATCCAAATCATTCCAAACGAAAATTACAACTTCTGGCATCAAACAGTCATAATCCATGTTAAGAATCTAGTCACTTTACTCTGCAACCAAGTGTGTTTTAGAGAACATTTATGCCGATGCTTACATACAACTTTTGATACATGATTGGCTCCCCCTCCCCCTATGCCAATCACTTTGTCCTTTTATCAGGTTCTTTCGTCACAGTCATTGCTCCGAGGCTATGGAGCTTTTATTTATCTAATTTACTGTCAATTACTCACTAGATATTGTGTATATAAAGTCAAGTGTTTTCATTAAACACAGGAAGCTCCAGACAACTAAAGTACAGTGTTTTTGTTGGTAAATAAATAAAAAATATAGAAACATTTGTCCTCCTGATATGCCCAACAATGTACATGGCCAAACAGAACAAGCGTGTATATTTCCATCAATGATATTTTGAATGTGTTGTTTAACTATGTTTTTGTGCATGTTATGAGCGGTCAATGCCCCTAGAGTGGAGGAAACAAATTATATATAAATAACAGTTATCATTGCCTAAAATTAGAAAATGGCAACATTTGTGATGCGATCTGTGAAAACCCGCCACATGATTTTAATCCAAACCGGCCAGAAAAAATGGCTTTAAACAATGGGGACAGGGGCGTTTTTCAAAAAACAGGGGTAGGGAGGGGGATGACATCTTGCTGTTGTCTATGAGATTGTAACTAGTATCATAATTGTGTAAAACAAGGTGTAATTTTGTATAAATTGACAAAAAGGTACATTATTAGTGCACAAAAAAGGTATATTATAACAAAAATGGGGGGTGGGGGGGGGAGGGGGGACAAGCTATTCCAGTTGAAATCCATACACCCACTATGTAAGACGAATATAGTCATCCATGCAAGAAACCCCATGTTATTTCCCAACCCATCAAGATCAAGGTAATGTCTTCCATGAGGGTGTATAGATTTCAAATGGAATAACCCATTCTCAAATGGTGGCGCGCCACCACTTGTGGCGCATTGGATCAGTCAGAGTGGCGCGCGGAAGGACGCATGAAGAAAATAATAATAAGAAAAAAAGAAAGAAAGAAAAAAAAGGGAAAAAAAGAAGAAAAAAAGAAGAAGAAATATATCCCCCACCCCCAATTCAACCAGATCGAAGAAGCATGAAGAGCCACTTAAGCCACTAACTGCAGTGGGGTAAGTCATGATTAGTAGTAGTAGTAGTAGGCCTATTGATTATCACTACATTTGCTACCATTTTTTGTACACTTTACCATCAACATATCTCTTTATTTTTTGTACCATATTGCATGCAAATATAGCTCTCCTTAGCCTCTTAAAAGGGGGGGGGGTAAAACCATGAGCTTCTGGACCCCCACCAGGGGCCCTAACGCGGGCGCGCCCATGGACTTCACTCGCTACGCTCGCAGGGATGGTGGCGCTTCTAGATCACTAACATCTCAAAAGTGGGCTTCACATAATCTAATTGTGAAGGCCTGCTTTAGATCAATGGCCTGTATTCAAATGGAATAACCCAATTCTTTAGATCAATGGCTTGTACACTGTACAACCACGCTTTCGGGAAAGATTCCCTGGCCATATCAACCTAGATGCCAGTGTTCCCCAGGGCTCTGTAATTGGCCCACCAATACTTTATCAAGCCTGGTCTAGCCTGTCTGGCCTTGTCACAAATAACTTGATCAGTTAACCCATCTATTCTATAATTAGTCTTGACTGGTATGTCCATTTATACACAAATCTAGGCCACAACAAGCAAACAAGAACTATGCCTTATTTACATGTGTCACTTTCCCCCGTTGTTGTTTGTAGAACCCAGCTGAGCAGCTAACGACCATCATAACAATGCCGGCTCATCAAAGCGCCCTCGCTTATCTCCCAGGATGGGAAACACCATCACACCGTGGTCACACCAAAAACACTGGCAAACAGCGAGAAAAACCAACGGTGTAAACATCGTCAAACAAAAGCTCACCAAAATATGGTAAACAGCAACAAAACCAATAGTGTAAATGTCAAACAATAGCACATCAATCACAAGGGTCTGATTACAAGCACTGGACGATCTGTTGTTTTCTAATTCCGTTGTACCCGCTTGGCTGGACTGGATCTGAACTTGTTTGTTGTTCTTCCAAACAGATCATAATGTGTCACAATCTAAAAGAGTGGTCGAGTATAATGCATGTGTGCAGAAGCTGCCGGTTGTTTCATTCTATATTATTAAACGTCAAATTGGTGGTTCTCAAAGGACTACCTTGGGCTTTTCTCGGAAACCATCAGGAAAATTGTTGTAAGGACAGAGATAATTGTGAAGGCCTAAAATGTTAAATTGCGCTATCCAACTAACCTTTCACGGAGGCCCTACACTTTTCTTTTTTTTTCTAGAGGATTTTCTACAAAATCGACGTCAGTACAACATAAAAAGAGTGATCTCCAGGATTGGCACCTTGTGACAAGAGTACCTCCACAAATGTAAAATATGTATTTAAAAAATCAGGAAGCTTGATGTCTCATCATATGCATGTACCGCTGTTTTCAGTATTCAAAATGTAATTAGTAGTATTTTTGCGGACCAACCCATTTTTTATGTTATCCAATCAAACAATATGTTTAGACTGAAGTTGTTTTTAATTAATTATATGAAGACTCGTGACAAACAGGGGTGAATGAAATGGATCGCATGGATTTCAATGCGTTTTACTATTCATAGATTCTGCTTGAATCATGCTTATAATAGGCCAACATTTTTCTATATCTGAAAAATTATTTTTGTTTGGGTTTTTTCTTCAAAAACTTTTCAAAAATGTCAAAATATTATAAAAAAATAGAAAAAACATTAACAGTCGCTATTTTCAACTAGATTTTTCTATTTGCTCGAAGGATAACGGCACTTATCGCTGATAAATTCATTCACTAATCACTAGCCCGCCAACTTAAAATTACAATTGCACAGCGCAGCCCATAAGCTTATGCACTTCTACCAATAAAATTTCCATTCAAGAACCTAATGGCTACCTGCTTTACCAAACACGTTGTTTGCGTGAGAAGTTTCGCTTTTTACCCATTCACAAATCTTAAATCTGCCACAAAACAAGCCGGTGTTATTCCCTGTTTAGATTACAAACACTCCGTTGCAATGTATTTATGGTTCCTTGACCAATACACAATTAAGGGTGCTCATCACATTTGACGAAAGTTAATAGATATGAAAATGACAAACAATAAATGACTACTTTTCAATAAACTGATGTGTTCATTAAAATAAATATTGATATTTGTTCTTAAATTCTGAAAATATCACAAAATTCTGTGTCCAAAGTTTCCAATGATATTTGAAAACCTAATTAAACTCTCATGAAAAACCTATGGGTGCCACCCCCTTCCCCCGGGGCACAATTCCAACCCACTAGTATTGTAATGTCACGATGGAAAACACAATAAAAAATCTTTTATTTTTGGTTTTCTTTGCTTACCTGGTGGAACTAACTTTCTGACCTCCTAATGTACTTTATTTATTGGTACTTTATTTGGTGCTAACAAGACTGGACTTGAGACATCTTTTGTGAATTCATGTATTATCATTTTGACCCCTTCCAGTACTACACTTTTTCACACCCATTAACCCAAATGGCACTGAGTACTACAAAATACTACTCTACTATAGTTTAATCAGTTCCAATTTGGTGAGAAATATTCATTTTTAATCTCTCCGCGCCTAAAACTAGTAAAAGTAATCTAAGCGAATGCGCACGTTATGGCTATAATAGCGTGCGATTATGGCTATAACACATGATTTTGGTTGCACGCATATGATGCACAGTGCGCTTGTTGCCTTCATGGACGCCTGGGTTCTTGTGTATTAATTCGCTGCTATAAGGAGACTTAGCTAATTTGGACCTGATCAAACTATAGGTGCTGGTAGGGCTCTGTCCCCAATCTCCTGGCGCACTCAGGCAGGCCTGGTAGTGCTCTGTCCCCAATCTCCTGGCGCACTCAGGCAGGCCTGGTAGTGCTCCGTCCCCAATCTCCTGGCGCACTCAGGCAGGCCTGGTAGTGCTCTGTCCCCAATCTCCTGGCGCACTCAGGCAGGCCTGGTAGTGCTCTGTCCCCAATCTCCTGGCGCACTCAGGCAGGCCTGGTAGTGCTCTGTCCCCAATCTCTTGGCGCACTCAGGCAGGCCTGGTAGTGCTCTGTCCCCAATCTCCTGGCGCACTCAGGCAGGCCTGGTAGTGCTCTGTCCCCAATCTCCTGGCGCACTCAGGCAGGCCTGGTAGTGCTCTGTCCCCAATCTCCTGGCGCACTCAGGCAGGCCTGGTAGTGCTCTGTCCCCAATCTCCTGGCGCACTCAGGCAGGCCTGGTAGTGCTCTGTCCCCAATCTCCTGGCGCACTCAGGCAGGCCTGGTAGTGCTCTGTCCCCAATCTCCTGGCGCACTCAGGCAGGCCTGGTAGTGCTCTGTCCCCAATCTCCTGGCGCACTCAGGCAGGCCTGGTAGTGCTCTGTCCCCAATCTCTTGGCGCACTCAGGCAGGCCTGGTAGTGCTCTGTCCCCAATCTCCTGGCGCACTCAGGCAGGCCTGGTAGTGCTCTGTCCCCAATCTCTTGGCGCACTCAGGCAGGCCTGGTAGTGCTCTGTCCCCAATCTCCTGGCGCACTCAGGCAGGCCTGGTAGTGCTCTGTCCCCAATCTCCTGGCGCACTCAGGCAGGCCTGGTAGTGCTCTGTCCCTAATCTCCTGGCGCACTCAGGCAGGCCTGGTAGTGCTCTGTCCCCAATCTCTTGGCGCACTCAGGCAGGCCTGGTAGTGCTCTGTCCCCAATCTCCTGGCGCACTCAGGCAGGCCTGGTAGTGCTCTGTCCCCAATCTCCTGGCGCACTCAGGCAGGCCTGGTAGTGCTCTGTCCCCAATCTCCTGGCGCACTCAGGCAGGCCTGGTAGTGCTCTGTCCCCAATCTCCTGGCGCACTCAGGCAGGCCTGGTAGTGCTCTGTCCCCAATCTCCTGGCGCACTCAGGCAGGCCTGGTAGTGCTCTGTCCCCAATCTCCTGGCGCACTCAGGCAGGCCTGGTAGTGCTCTGTCCCTAATCTCCTGGCGCACTCAGGCAGGCCTGGTAGTGCTCTGTCCCCAATCTCTTGGCGCACTCAGGCAGGCCTGGTAGTGCTCCGTCCCCAATCTCCTGGCGCACTCAGGCAGGCCTGGTAGGGCTCTGTCCCCAATCTCCTGGCGCACTCAGGCAGGCCTGGTAGTGCTCTGTCCCCAATCTCCTGGCGCACTCAGGCAGGCCTGGTAGTGCTCTGTCCCCAATCTCCTGGCGCACTCAGGCAGGCCTGGTAGTGCTCTGTCCCCAATCTCCTGGCGCACTCAGGCAGGCCTGGTAGGGCTCTGTCCCCAATCTCCTGGCGCACTCAGGCAGGCCTGGTAGGGCTCTGTCCCCAATCTCCTGGCGCACTCAGGCAGGCCTGGTAGTGCTCTGTCCCCAATCTCCTGGCGCACTCAGGCAGGCCTGGTAGTGCTCTGTCCCCAATCTCCTGGCGCACTCAGGCAGGCCTGGTAGTGCTCTGTCCCCAATCTCCTGGCGCACTCAGGCAGGCCTGGTAGTGCTCTGTCCCCAATCTCCTGGCGCACTCAGGCAGGCCTGGTAGTGCTCTGTCCCTAATCTCCTGGCGCACTCAGGCAGGCCTGGTAGTGCTCTGTCCCCAATCTCTTGGCGCACTCAGGCAGGCCTGGTAGTGCTCTGTCCCCAATCTCCTGGCGCACTCAGGCAGGCCTGGTAGTGCTCTGTCCCCAATCTCCTGGCGCACTCAGGCAGGCCTGGTAGTGCTCTGTCCCTAATCTCCTGGCGCACTCAGGCAGGCCTGGTAGTGCTCTGTCCCCAATCTCTTGGCGCACTCAGGCAGGCCTGGTAGTGCTCTGTCCCCAATCTCCTGGCGCACTCAGGCAGGCCTGGTAGTGCTCTGTCCCCAATCTCCTGGCGCACTCAGGCAGGCCTGGTAGTGCTCTGTCCCCAATCTCCTGGCGCACTCAGGCAGGCCTGGTAGTGCTCTGTCCCCAATCTCCTGGCGCACTCAGGCAGGCCTGGTAGTGCTCTGTCCCCAATCTCCTGGCGCACTCAGGCAGGCCTGGTAGTGCTCTGTCCCCAATCTCCTGGCGCACTCAGGCAGGCCTGGTAGTGCTCTGTCCCCAATCTCCTGGCGCACTCAGGCAGGCCTGGTAGTGCTCTGTCCCCAATCTCTTGGCGCACTCAGGCAGGCCTGGTAGTGCTCTGTCCCCAATCTCTTGGCGCACTCAGGCAGGCCTGGTAGTGCTCTGTCCCCAATCTCCTGGCGCACTCAGGCAGGCCTGGTAGTGCTCTGTCCCCAATCTCCTGGCGCACTCAGGCAGGCCTGGTAGTGCTCTGTCCCCAATCTCTTGGCGCACTCAGGCAGGCCTGGTAGTGCTCTGTCCCCAATCTCCTGGCGCACTCAGGCAGGCCTGGTAGTGCTCTGTCCCCAATCTCTTGGCGCACTCAGGCAGGCCTGGTAGTGCTCTGTCCCCAATCTCCTGGCGCACTCAGGCAGGCCTGGTAGTGCTCTGTCCCCAATCTCCTGGCGCACTCAGGCAGGCCTGGTAGTGCTCTGTCCCCAATCTCTTGGCGCACTCAGGCAGGCCTGGTAGTGCTCTGTCCCCAATCTCCTGGCGCACTCAGGCAGGCCTGGTAGTGCTCTGTCCCCAATCTCTTGGCGCACTCAGGCAGGCCTGGTAGTGCTCTGTCCCCAATCTCTTGGCGCACTCAGGCAGGCCTGGTAGTGCTCTGTCCCCAATCTCCTGGCGCACTCAGGCAGGCCTGGTAGTGCTCTGTCCCCAATCTCCTGGCGCACTCAGGCAGGCCTGGTAGTGCTCTGTCCCCAATCTCTTGGCGCACTCAGGCAGGCCTGGTAGTGCTCTGTCCCCAATCTCCTGGCGCACTCAGGCAGGCCTGGTAGTGCTCTGTCCCCAATCTCTTGGCGCACTCAGGCAGGCCTGGTAGTGCTCTGTCCCTAATCTCCTGGCGCACTCAGGCAGGCCTGGTAGTGCTCTGTCCCTAATCTCCTGGCGCACTCAGGCAGGCCTGGTAGTGCTCTGTCCCCAATCTCCTGGCGCACTCAGGCAGGCCTGGTAATGCTCTGTCCCCAATCTCCTGGCGCACTCAGGCAGGCCTGGTAGTGCTCTGTCCCCAATCTCCTGGCGCACTCAGGCAGGCCTGGTAGTGCTCTGTCCCCAATCTCCTGGCGCACTCAGGCAGGCCTGGTAGTGCTCTGTCCCCAATCTCCTGGCGCACTCAGGCAGGCCTGGTAGTGCTCTGTCCCCAATCTCCTGGCGCACTCAGGCAGGCCTGGTAGTGCTCTGTCCCCAATCTCCTGGCGCACTCAGGCAGGCCTGGTAGTGCTCTGTCCCCAATCTCCTGGCGCACTCAGGCAGGCCTGGTAGTGCTCTGTCCCCAATCTCCTGGCGCACTCAGGCAGGCCTGGTAGTGCTCTGTCCCCAATCTCCTGGCGCACTCAGGCAGGCCTGGTAGTGCTCTGTCCCCAATCTCCTGGCGCACTCAGGCAGGCCTGGTAGTGCTCTGTCCCCAATCTCTTGGCGCACTCAGGCAGGCCTGGTAGTGCTCTGTCCCCAATCTCCTGGCGCACTCAGGCAGGCCTGGTAGTGCTCTGTCCCCAATCTCCTGGCGCACTCAGGCAGGCCTGGTAGTGCTCTGTCCCCAATCTCCTGGCGCACTCAGGCAGGCCTGGTAGTGCTCTGTCCCCAATCTCTTGGCGCACTCAGGCAGGCCTGGTAGTGCTCTGTCCCCAATCTCCTGGCGCACTCAGGCAGGCCTGGTAGTGCTCTGTCCCCAATCTCCTGGCGCACTCAGGCAGGCCTGGTAGTGCTCTGTCCCCAATCTCTTGGCGCACTCAGGCAGGCCTGGTAGTGCTCTGTCCCCAATCTCCTGGCGCACTCAGGCAGGCCTGGTAGTGCTCTGTCCCCAATCTCCTGGCGCACTCAGGCAGGCCTGGTAGTGCTCTGTCCCCAATCTCCTGGCGCACTCAGGCAGGCCTGGTAGTGCTCTGTCCCCAATCTCTTGGCGCACTCAGGCAGGCCTGGTAGTGCTCTGTCCCCAATCTCTTGGCGCACTCAGGCAGGCCTGGTAGGGCTCTGTCCCCAATCTCCTGGCGCACTCAGGCAGGCCTGGTAGTGCTCTGTCCCCAATCTCTTGGCGCACTCAGGCAGGCCTGGTAGTGCTCTGTCCCCAATCTCTTGGCGCACTCAGGCAGGCCTGGTAGTGCTCTGTCCCTAATCTCCTGGCGCACTCAGGCAGGCCTGGTAGTGCTCTGTCCCCAATCTCTTGGCGCACTCAGGCAGGCCTGGTAGTGCTCTGTCCCTAATCTCCTGGCGCACTCAGGCAGGCCTGGTAGTGCTCTGTCCCCAATCTCTTGGCGCACTCAGGCAGGCCTGGTAGTGCTCTGTCCCTAATCTCCTGGCGCACTCAGGCAGGCCTGGTAGTGCTCTGTCCCCAATCTCTTGGCGCACTCAGGCAGGCCTGGTAGTGCTCTGTCCCTAATCTCCTGGCGCACTCAGGCAGGCCTGGTAGTGCTCTGTCCCCAATCTCTTGGCGCACTCAGGCAGGCCTGGTAGTGCTCTGTCCCTAATCTCCTGGCGCACTCAGGCAGGCCTGGTAGTGCTCCGTCCCCAATCTCCTGGCGCACTCAGGCAGGCCTGGTAGTGCTCTGTCCCCAATCTCCTGGCACACTCAGGCAGGCCTGGTAGTGCTCTGTCCCCAATCTCCTGGCGCACTCAGGCAGGCCTGGTAGTGCTCTGTCCCCAATCTCCTGGCGCACTCAGGCAGGCCTGGTAGTGCTCTGTCCCCAATCTCCTGGCGCACTCAGGCAGGCCTGGTAGTGCTCTGTCCCCAATCTCCTGGCGCACTCAGGCAGGCCTGGTAGTGCTCTGTCCTAAATCTCCTGGCGCACTCAGGCAGGCCTGGTAGTGCTCTGTCCCCAATCTCCTGGCGCACTCAGGCAGGCCTGGTAGTGCTCCGTCCCCAATCTCCTGGCGCACTCAGGCAGGCCTGGTAGTGCTCTGTCCCCAATCTCCTGGCGCACTCAGGCAGGCCTGGTAGTGCTCTGTCCCCAATCTCCTGGCGCACTCAGGCAGGCCTGGTAGTGCTCCGTCCCCAATCTCCTGGCGCACTCAGGCAGGCCTGGTAGTGCTCTGTCCCCAATCTCCTGGCGCACTCAGGCAGGCTATCATATGAGGACCAACATTTTAAAACTTTCAAAGCACACTCATTGGCTCGTGCAGGTGACACAGGTTCAGTTCCTGGCACCGACGTTTTTCCTCATAGACTATAGGCCGTGCATGTTTTATTCCTTCAGAAAACAAATCTAGCACTCTCCATGTAGGGCACAGATGAAATGTGACTTAAAATGAAGCTAATATATGCCTGATCAATATTTTACCTTATCCCACGTTCGTAGGTTGCACGTTATGACCCTAGACCTCTATTTAGGGTCAAAGGTCACATGTGTTTCAATGGGAAGTCAAAAACTAAATTTAACATGGTTAAAAATCTAACAAATGAGCTATTGACTATAAAAAGTACCGTATTATCCCTATTAAGCGCCCAGGGCGGTTAGCAAAGTCATTTTGGGTGGGCGCTAATTATGTTACCTGTTTTAAACTCATTTATCGTACTAAATAACATACAATTGGTCATTTGAGGAGGATGAACATTTCATGTACTAAATGAAATATATGTACAAGTGGTCATTTGAGGATGCTGACCATTTGAAAAGGTGGGCGCTTATAAGGGATTGTTTGTTGGTAGTCATTGAAAAAAAAAAGTTTTTTTACCATGTTAAATTTAGTTTTTGACTTCCCATTGAAACACATGTGACCTTTGACCCTAAATCGAGGTCTAGGGTCATAACGTGCAACCTACGAACGTGGGATAAGGTGAATTTGTGTTAAGGGATATATTTGCCACCTTTTGGTAATAATTTCATGTGGGCCCCAGAGGTGGACTACAAGAGTGAACGATACAGACCAACGTCCCAGTGTCTCACTTATTCCTCATTTTTTGCTCCCCAGATAGTATTATTCCCAAAACCATGCTGTCGGGTTAGGCCCCCCCCCCCCCAAAAAAAAATGTTTGATTGTCCTCGTCCGCCCGACCCTCTTAATCATTCCGACTCAAAAACTTTTTTTCAAACTTTTTTTTTTTTTTTGAATTTTTTTTGAATTATTATTATTTTTATTTTTTTTCTTCTTCAAATATTAGTCGAAAATCATAATTTTCATTTTTTGTTGTTGAAGTGTTAAGAAAATAAAAATACTCATCAAAATGTTAAAGATTTTGTTCCCCGTTTTGGTAACCACAACAAGCACATCTCATTTTACTTTTGGTACCTGAAAAAAAAAAGGGCAAGTGAGAAAAAGAAAAAAGAAAAAAAAATTCCCGACCGACCTACCCAACTTTTAAAAGTGATCTATGGACAATCAAACAATTTTTTTGTTGGCCTTGGGGTAATAAATGCATGGGTGTTTAATACCCAATCGTTTCAATTTGGATTATACACATATATGTGGAATCAGTATTGTGGGTAATGTTTGAATTGATAAATCTTCCACAAATATTTATATTTGAACAGGAAAGAAGAGGCAGATCCTACAAGGGAAAGCTTTCATTGTTACATGTAGAATGTCAAGATCTTGTTTAAAGGTGTGTTACCTGATTTTTTTCACATGTTTTATATTCTACATGACGAAACATTATATAATCTGTATGCCTTCCAAAATAAGAGCAAACTTTCTTATAAAGTTTCAAAGTTATTATTTTCAGACAAATGAGATTCATTTGGACCCGTCAAAAGCTCAATTTAATTTTTTTTTATAGAACAGAGTAGACACAACTATAGTTGTCAAATCTAAAATGTTCGTTCAAAGCACACGAACAATAATATCAGATTGTATCGAACGGGAGTCAAAACAAATCCTTCAGTCGGATGGACGGACCTTTTACACATACACCGCCCCCATCACAGTCCTAGGGCACAAATGTCAACTAATGTGTGAAAAGCATGCGTGCACCAAATAAAACGTCCATCCCAAAGTTAAGTCATGTGGCCCAAACAATCTTTGTGAGCTACACCCACATAACACCATGTGTTTGTTATTGTATCACTCGCTTACGGATGATCACACAATTTCTCACTCATGATTGCCAACAGGTATGTATCAATCTACAAGAAGACAAACAGGTAGTTGAAGGTGGTTTCAGAATTTCAGTTAGGCGACAAAAAACGGATCTCTTGGGTAGGGTCGGTTGGTTGAGCTTTTTTTATAAATCTTTTAACTCATGAAATGTTGAACTTTCAGTAATTTTCAAAAATATGTTCAGATATTGTCCGATCGTAATTATAAACAATGACTATCAATAATAAAAATACTAGAGTAGGTCGCTTACTCTCAGAATGAATGATCGATATTAAAGCCAGGGGTGGACAACCTTTTTGAATGAATGGGCCAGATATAAGGAGTGAAAAATTGACTGGGCCGCACCTAACAAAATTTTCTAGCAATGACCTGCTGTTGATTTTAAACCTTTGATTCCGAAGACTTTCAAGCAATAGGTGTGTGTGCTTAATAATCTATCTTCACAAAAACGTAATCTCAATACAGTACAGATGACAATTAATGGGGAAAATAGACCTACGCACGTTGAGGAACATCATTTGTGCCGATAAATTATAAGCAGCTACAATCAAAGAAAAAAAGCTTTCTCAACATTGATTGATTGGGGGGGGGGGGGTGGGTGGGGGGGGGGGGGGGAAGGATGAGAGAGAGGGGGAGACCTCTGCGTGCTATTAAAGAGTGCTATGTCCCAAGTCGGTTCTCTATTGTGAGCACAGGGATAGTTGTATTAAATTGTATCAAGTGTGCCAAACTATTATTTTCCTTGATTGTAGCTTGTTTTTTGTGATGATGTAAAATAGATTTATTTTTTCTTCTTTTTCTTGAGACATCTTGTGGGCCACAAAAAAACATAAAAGAACCGCAATGGAAATAAGCTTCCTGCCGTAATTTAACTTACTTTTATGTCTTTTATGTGTGCTATTTTATATGTAATTTTTGATATTGTGCAATTATGAAATATGAGTACTGAATCAAAATGAATGATTGAATAAAAGTTTTGGCTACTGGTGATTTCCAAACTTTGCACAGTCAAGTACAGACAAGGAGCCATTCTTTATCAAAATAGTATAAGGTAGCTCCTGGTCAAGACCTGCTTGGAGGCTTCTTTGACACTTGCTTAAGTACCCAGGCCATGTGATGAAAGACAAAAGATGTTGTGTTGATAACAAGAATACGCCATAATGCACTGGTAAGTGGTATGTGACAGAAAATAGTGCGGACAGCCCCATCAGCTAATTCATTGGTGATTCCTTCAAATCAGGTGCACATTAAATCTCAAGCATAAAAACAGGATATGGGAGCACTGCACCAAATCAATGCGCAATTCGTGTAATCCTTTAGTAGTTCCGGAAAAGCACGAAGACTAGGCTTGTAAATTTGAGGTTTTCGGGCAATTTGTTTCTCCGGGATGGTATGTTTGTATTTAAATGAACGAATGGGACCTATCCGTTGCACCTACAATGATAAAATACGATATTTTTAATTTATCGACCTAAATAGTGCCCAGGGCGTAAGCGACTGCCTAAATGGTGAACAGGCATGCCAGAAAACGTGAAAAAGTGAGGGCGCTGTGTGCAGGTCCGTAGCGGAAAATTTAGGTTAAAAACCTCCCATGAAACAAAGCTTAAATTAAAGTTGAGATGTTACTGAAAATGGTCATAGGTGACAAGTATGCCATAAATGTAACCGGAGGGTAGAAAAGGTGTCTTGAAATATGGCACTTTGACACGTATTTCAATGAGAAAGATATTTGGTGTGGTGCTCCCATATATAAAAGTGATCTCATTATACTGATACTTGAATAGCTTCTTTTTGAGCCACCTAAGAAAGCTTGATACCATAAAACCTAATGGATAACCTTTTCACCCATTCTCACGCCATAGACAATTAATACAAGAAAAGAAGAATCTACGACAAGCAAAGCTAACTTGCACGTTCCCAGAATTGCCCATAGGAAAGAATTACATGCCCTCCCTTATGAAACCTTTATGTAATGTTTTTCATATGTGCTTTAATGTAATAACTTGCCCTACATATGAAACCATTATGTAACATGTGTAATATTCTTATGTCATAAAATACCTTCATACTTCATCTAAATTTTCTTGATTTTCTTGATTTGACAAAGTTTTCACTTGAAAGCATCGAATCGATACAAAATGTCTGGGCCAAGCTTGAGTGTTTCTGAGAAGCCAGAGTGTAAGTGCATTGGTCTTAGAAGGTCAGATTGAACATAATACTGATACACTTATTTTTAGATTGTAATTTTTATTTCATCAACAGGCTTTTGTACTTGCAGACACTCATTAACACAATTTGCTTGGAGCACAAAAGATTCCAAGAATTGGCCTTGATTTGCCAATAATTGGGGTCTTACTTCAAAGTTTGGTATGAAGTCTCTATGGATGAATTGTAATCCAGATTAGACTGACAGTCAATTAAATGCATTATGGGGATTGGCCTTGGTGTTGAGTTTACTATTCAATGACCAGTGTGATTAAATGACCAGGGCCCTATTTCATAAAACTTTAAGATATTCTTAATCTTGAAAATTCTTCTTAAATCTGGAACTCTTCTTAAGTTAAGACGATTCATATCTTCTATTTTATTAAACAACTTCAGAAGAAAATCCTCTCAAGTTCCTTCGTAACTTTTAAGATAGCCTCTGACCTCGTAAGAGGTCAGAGGCTATCTTAACTTAATTAACCAAGCAAGCCTATCCCCAAGCGCATGTGCAGACGGTTTTTGATGAGGTAATTGTAATGTATACCGCCCATGACTAGATTAGGTGCTCGTAGTAAATAGTAATGTGCGCCCTGAATATATGGGTACGTGGGGCTTACAAGATGGATTCCAAATAAAGCAACAAGTGTTTATAATCGTCTGAATTGATTACTTGATTAACATCGTCCTTAGCCCAAAAATACACTACAGTAATCAACAGAACCTATATAGTGAGGGGGTCCCCGGGTCGATCCCCAGTTCAAGAAGAGTTTTTATTCTGAACTTTAAGAAGAATCTAATTGATCTAAAGTTGTCCTTTTATCATGTTTATGAAATAAGGCTCTGGTTTTGTTGGAAGAGACCAAATCACCTCTATAAAGAGGAAAAAGTAGAAACAAATTAGTATGCAGTCTTTGGTATGCAGCAAGAAATACTTTTATATCTGGGAAAATAGGCTATTTTTGGTCAAATTTGAAAATATGGGTAGAGTACACCGGTGGTATATGCAGAATACATCGGGGGTTGAGTGCCAGAAACTCAAGAAATGCTATTTTGAGATAATTGACTTTCAAATATTTGGAACTCATTACAATACACTGTAGCACCCAACTTAGGTTTATGAGCTATCTCTTTATGGTTCTGAAAATCTAAGTTATATGGATTATTTTTGTACCAAAATATCAATTTGCCCAAAAATTGAGTTACGGCCTTCTGGCGCTCAACCCTCGACATGTAGGATACACGAAGGGTACACATAAGGTACAAGAGGTACACGCTGAGTAGGGTACACAAAGGGGAAGCCTAGGGTACACATTAGGTACAAGTAGGGTATGTGTAAGGTACATGTTAGGTATGTAGGGTACACATAGTGACACATGTAGGGTTAAAGTATGGTAGCTACAGAATCAATATGGGGGTTTCAATTGCATCTCAGTTATCAAGAAAAATAAGAATTTGACACATATTGATTTTTATAGCTTTGATAGCTTTCTTGAATAAAGAGAAGGATGCTGACCAATCAAATATAACTAAAAGTCATCATTGCATGTTTAATCTTTTCATCATGGACTTATTGGTCAATTATAAAGGGAAGGATGGGGTAAGAGTTCATGGAAGGTATCAAACGTATTCAATATATTTGAAAGATAAACTGGGGTAAGCCTATAGTTGACCATACACAAATAAAGTGTTTCAAAGGAGTATTCAATTTCGATGATATAAACTGAACCCTATCAATTGATTTTTTTAACCTGGATCTTTAGACTCTGATGGGGGGACAAATCCCCAGGGAACAATTAAGTCTGCATGTCTGTAACCTAATAATGCGGATGGACTTGTAAAACTGACATCATAATATACATTGTAAAATGGCTCAATGTTAGAAGTTCTTCTTTATCTGCTGGAAATTTTAGCTTTTGGAAAGTAGGTCATGGTTAGAATTGAAATTGACATAAGTAAAATTTAATGTAGACATGGGCCGTATAAACATTGAAACAGTGTCTAAAATGAATTGGGGTTATCATAAATTTGTGTCAAATTAGTGGGGAAAATAGGAATTTATAGTTAGGGATGGGTCAAAAGGTTAAACCAAGGTAGCCACATTCAATCTATTTGGATTCCTATTTAACCCTAACACTCTTGAGTACTCCAAATTACTACGATGCGGTGTGCTGGTTCCACCCGGCGCGGCAGTTTTTCGATGAAATAATGGCCCCAGGCTATATACTTGGCGAAGTATACTAAGCCAAGTATGGTTGACCCCTGTGGCCCAGTGGTAAGTCGTTTGCCTCTGAACCCAGAGGTCCTGGGTTCGAGCCCGGGGCCCTTTTTCCCCTCGCATTTTGGCCGCAAAAAAAAATCTTTGGAAAAGGTGCCTCGGGGGTTAGGGTTTATCAAATAGCTGCAATCATGGGTAAGTACAGAAGCATTAATAGAGGACTATCAACACCAACCATATTTGGGAATATGAACTAAATCACTAACAATTTTCAGTAGGTAAAACAGATAGGCAGATCACTTACCTTTTTATCTTGCTTTTTTTGTTCTTTTTTAATCAGTGCATCACTTGTTGTTTTCATTCTTTTTGAGCAGTGCATGAGAGTGCATTATAAAAACTATCATTTAAGAAAATGTTAATGCTCATATTCAGCATCAAAATTCTAATTTAAATCCAGTTCGAGTGAAACAATGGAAGGGATTATTTATACCAATGGGTAAGAAATGCCATGGATGACAGAAATATTTAGTGTAGCTATAGATGAGGTGACCGTTGTTTACATCAGTAGTGTTTACAAATTGATTAGCGCCTGGTCTAAAGACATGCTAGAGGTACTAGTCCATGACTACTGCATACATTACTATATGAAAGCAAAACACACATCACTGAGCGCCAATTTTAAATGCACATGCCCTTATGGTGCGCACGCAAACAGCCGGGCAAACAGATTTAGTACCTGGTCTCTCATTGTGCTTAGGGATGCATACCATGACTACTGCACTATTACACCGTAAGCATGGTAAGTAATGATCAATCAAGTGTGAATTAAAGCACCGTTCCCTGTAGGTGCGCACGCAAACCGCCGGGCACTACGTCACCGGTCACACCATCTATAAGTGCCATCAATTCATATGAGAACGTATCTCAAAATCCATATATTTCGGTCGGAATGCTATTTTCAATTTTTCTGCCACTGACCTGGCTGGCCTAATTGTTTACCTTTGGGATTTTCTTCTTTGGTTTCTCGGGTGACTCTTCTTCCTCATCATCTTCCATGCTCTCCTCTTCATCCTCCTCATCTTCTTCCTCATCTTCATCCCTGTATACAAAGAGAATCAAGATAGAACGGAATAGACAATTTTAAAAGACTATTGTAGTAGTTTCATTAGATACCAGACCTGATACCGACCCTTATTGAAGAAAAAACACCCTGAAAATGCATCCACCTTAAGGCTGAAACACTGCACAATGTTGAGATATAAATGCTCAAATTGAGATGGAAACCAAAGGAAATGATTCATATATGTAAGAAAGTTTGTGGGAAAGAGATAAATGCCATTCACAGACCAGCTAGGGTAAACTGTCAACATGTTCAATTGAGCTCAATGGAAACCAGTTACTTCAATCACCGCCCCCCCCCCCCCCCCCCCCCCCACATACCTTAAAGCTTCAGCATTGCAATAACTTTAAAATACAAACTAGTAAGATGGCAATGAAAACAAGAAACTGGGTTTTTGCGTCGCCTACGAGGACCACAATGCATCATTCTATGCATCATTCTGATCATCACCTCTTGGACCAATTTGTATTCCTGCGGTTAGTAATGTAACACGTAATCTTCACAGCCGTGCCTGGATCAATGTCAAGGCACTGTCACCAAACACAGTGCGCAACATATGATACCTACCTGCCGCCTTGTCATACTAACACTTTCACTTGTTTTGAATTTTACGTTAATACAGAATATTTCTAAATACAGATTAAAGCGGAGAGAGAAGATATAAAGATTATGTTTTTGATGGGGATGTTATGTTGATAAAACTGAATTACTAATAAAACAAAATATGACGATAGAGTAAACTAATCATACACAACCAATTGCATAACGGGTCATCTTTTAGTATACCAAATTATTGAAAATAACACCCCCTAAGGAAGACATCGTGTTAATCTTCCACACAGGACATAGATTTCAAATGGAGTCGCCCATGCCAGTAACCCCATTTGAAATTCACACTCCATGTGGGGAAGATTAAGGTAAACGAACTTAGGCCAAATTCTTAAAGATAGTACTTATTAGTTGGGATCAAACTCTCGAAATGCCGACTGTAATGATCTGCTAATCAGTCATTTGAGAGCTAACTTTGTGAAGACATGGGCGTCAAAAGTAACAGGATTTGTGATGTAAATGAGATTAAGTGTTGAAGAAACTTGAAGCCAGGATGGCACACAGTGTATGACTCATCGTAAATCACTTTCATCAGAACATCGTACCATTCTCACCTAACTTTTTAGTTTCATATTATAAACTCCTCATTAACTCGTCGCTGTTCTGACATACCGGCACATCACAACAGAATTAAGTAAAGTGATGTGCCGGTATGTCAGAAAAGCGACGATATGTTTTAATCATCTTTATTTCGTTTATTTCGTTATGTTATCAATGGAAAGCTGATATGTTCTTCTTTCCAATAATACCAAATTGGTAGCAATCACTTGTTTCAGAGCTCAGCCCCTTACTTCCGAATATGGGGCGGTCTTAATCTGAATGTGCCAAAATCCCCCTATTTTTATGCATAAAAGTCAAAAGCATCACTATACACTGCAGTTGTTATGCAGGCGTCAATGTGCATCTTGAACCTACCCTCCTCAAGGTTAGTCAAAGATAAGACGCCTAATCTTTGCCTAGTAATAATTTTGTAGAGGTGAATCTTGAACTAATTAATACATTGGACAGGTGAATCTATGGTGAATCTTCACCTATATTTCAACTTCTCCCACATATTACTATTGAACGGACATGATGCACTAAGGTGAATCTTCACCCTACAAATTGCAGGATAGACCTAATCTTGACCTAATCTATCTTGAAGAAAGGTGAATACAGGTGAATGCTTGAGGAGGGTAGGTTCAAGCTGCACATTGATCCCTGCATTAATGTAACACTATTGTTACAATATTACACTTCATTGAACAGACGACAGCAATGTTCTTTGGAGTGCAAAATAATGGTGAATTTGAAACATTTTGATTGAGACCACTCCACATTCTCAAAGCAAGAGGCTGAGCACTGAAACAGGTGATGACTACAAATGTGGTATCGTTGGAAAGAAGATCATAATCAGGTTTGCATTGATATGAATACATCACGAATATCTATCTGGTGATGGAAAAGTTTTTTGAGGAGTTTATGACTGCAAAAAAACCCAAAATACTCTCATGTTGCCCAATGAAATCAAATACAGAACAACAGTCATTTTACCCAATCTACTTGATTCGTATTCCTAGAAGTAACTAATCATTAGCTTTCCTCGTTTACCTTGCTTTGGACAGAATGGTGGACCAAGTTAAGTCCGATTTAAGTAACACAACTTCAAACCTTCTATGGTTTTTGATGTGTTTTATAAGAGAAATAGTGAATCTTGGCTTCTCTTTTTTGAAAGTGTTCGTATTTTGCTGGAAATGGAAAAGTCAACGCTTAAACTTACTCGATAATATAAGTATGTTATTGTCACAAGGATAAACCCAAAAATGTCAAAGGTTTTTCTTGTCTTTAGGATTTTGAGCATTGTTGTAGGAGCAAGGGTTAGAATATGTCTATGTAATAAAAAGAATAGTAATTAAAACAAATCTTGGCACAACATCAAAATAATCCGGCAATTGTGACATGGTAGAGCAATCGCAAAAATATTATCAAAATACACTAATTGATCGATAGCCGGATTTGTGTAAATTGTAAAATTAAAACCAAATATGTGAGTGGGCGGGACCTTACACAGACTATCACCCTCAAAACAAATCTATAAATAACACATTTCTATCACACAGGATAATAAAACTAAGTCGCTTTTTCAACACTGGCTGACCACTTCCTAAACACAGCGTGTGCTCTTTCAAAAGGAGATGCTCTCACAATAATGTCCGCTTACTTCAGACTTCTGTGTAACTATTATTTGTCACTAAATAGTGAAAACAAAACAATACTTTTAGACCAGTACCATTACTAGATAAATAAAACATTGTGGTGTATATTGTATTTCTACATTATACAGACCTTTTCTCCATCTCAAGATACAACATCTACCAAGGTCCGGTTTAAGTAGCTATCAACACAATTAAGAAAGACATTTCTTTGAATCACGATTACTAATGTACAAATATTTCTCATAAAACAAACCTCTGATGAAGATTGGTTTTGGGTTAACCTATCTTTTGTTATCTATCCATAGAAGTTAAAGAGGATATAGATACTACACATGGGAATTTACCTCAAATATGCTTTGCATTTTTGGGCGTTTCATACATTAATGACCCTTAATATTTCTGACTCTTGTGTCACGGTGGTATATCCAAAGGTTGCATCTCAACTATTTCGCTACTATTTTCACTAATCTTTCAACAAATTTTCCCATGATTTAAGTTTTAAATTAGGACAACTTTTAATTTCTGGTATGGCATGGGTCACTTTCATTTTAAAATTTGCACATCGAGTGAGCTTCCTCCCAGTTTTGGTAAAAAAAACCCTCCTGTTTATACAAATATCTCCCATTTTAACCAATCTTACCTGCCCAACACGTCACCATCATTTTTTCGATTCCTAATCCCTGTAAATTTTGATTATCATCATCAACATCGATCTTATTCTAACCGATAGAGACAGAAGTTTCCATTTTACCGGTTTAGAAAACAGAATTAAATGATTTTGTTGCAAACCATTTTTGGTTCATAACTTTTTAGAAAATACATTGATGAGATTATTTCAGCTTTTTAAGGCTTCCATTGGTCTTAAAAACTCACAAAAAAGTTTCATACAATGACCTGCCTCTGTTGAGGGTTTCATTATTCAAAAAACTAAAACTCTGAGTATTTCATTTAGAAAATGGAATTTGACATTTAGAAAACGGAAAACCAAAACTTGTCTCTAAATTCTCAAAAATGGTTACTAAATATTTTACCCATCCTCATCACCATCATCTCTCGTATCCGCTTCATCCTTATCAACAATATCATCTTCCCCTCTCATCATCTTTACCATCCCCTCCCTCAATTTCATCTGCTACATAATCTCTCCCTCACCCCACACTCTCTGGTTAGTAAATATCTTCATTCTCTTCCACATTGTCTTCAACATTTTCTGCATCACTGTAATCCTCCCTCCACCCATCTCCCCCATCCCTAGCTACCAAATATTCTGCTTCCTCATCTTTCTCTTCAACATCATAAATCCTTACCCCTTCTCACTCCCTGGTAACCAAATATCTCCCCAATCTCATAAGCTTCTTCATCATCAATGCAATCCTCTCCTTCACCTCCTCCATGATCCCTTGTGATTAAATATCTTACCATCTTCTGATACATTCTTGCTGTCCGTCTATTCTTCAATGTCATCCTCCCCTTGGCCTTTCCACACCCCATGTTACTAAGTATGTTACCCTTCCTTTTACTTGTCCTCCTCTTCAATTCAATGTCACTCCCCCCCCCCCCCCTTGCACCACTCCTCCCCTCCCCACTCCCCGATTAGAAAATATCTTACCCTTCCTCTTCACCATCCTCTTCCTCATCGTCGTCTTCATCTTCCTCATCTTCATTATCATCAACATCATCCTCGCCCTGCAAGAAATTAAAACATAATTACTGTTCTCTTAAAGGGCAAGTCAAAAAATGAGAAACATTTTTTTTGGGGGGGGGGGGGGAACAGGGCCATGAAAACTATACGAGATGTACATGAAATAGTAATAATCATGCTTAGCAATTTATTAACCCTAACCTCCTTTTGAAGAAGTCACATTTTGAAGATTTTTTTTTTCAACGACAAAAACGCGGACAAAAAGAGTGGCGCCGCCACCGGGGCTCGAACCCACAACCTCTCGGTTGTCAGACGAACGCTCTACCAGTGCGCCACGGGAGCCAACCATACTCGGGCCAGTGTATTGGCCCAAATATGTAGCCTGGGGCCATTATTTCGTCTAAAAAGGGCCACGTCAGCTGGCAGAGACAGACTTTACCATGCACATTTGCAGCATTGAGGATGGTTAGGGTTAATGTGTCTTTACATTTTTTAAATCCATTTTGCAGCTTTCATTATCAAATTATGGCAAATCTACTCAGACATGTGAAATTCAGCTTTGGTTAACTTTTCATGTGCAAATAACTCTTTTACTGGAATTGTCATTCAGTGTGTATTTGAAAATAATCATTAAATCACTAATAATCTACCTTCTCATATATGTTGATAATTAGTTTAATTTGAGCAGAAAAACATATTTTCATCCCTATTATCCATGGCAAACCACAGAATATTTGATTAGACATATTTTACACAATACATTGACGTATCCTATAAATCATTGGAATCTCAGGCATTTTTTCAGTTGAAAATCCAATTCCTGTCCAAAAGTGGCCACAGTAGGATTCATATTTCATACTCTTGTTATTACTGAATATTACTGAATTGATCACATCTTGGGAGTTAAAGGGTGACCATTTAATGTGGCTGGCTCTATTGGCCGAGTAAAAATGTACATTTCCTTCAAAATCAGATATGTTTTAGCCCTTGGTGGCATGAAACCAACATCTTTCTGTTTATTTTCTTTATTTTTTTTCAATTCCAGTTGCCAGGTAATTTCTTACTTATGTCTCATTATGTATGCAAGAAATATGCAAAGTAAAGTTTGTGGGTTGATGACATGAGCTCTGATGATGTGACTTGGTAAATAGGAAGTACACTTGAAGATTTTTGACTCGGCCAATAGAGCCACCTTAAAGGTATATGACCCGATCACTTTTTGGGGGCTATGATTTTTTTTTCACATCAAGATATTTTGGTATCAGAAGAATCCCCATATTTTTCTCATTATGTCTGTAAAATATAAGGGGCCAGAAATGTTTCATTTGGAAATTATAGGCTAAAATGTGGTGAATTACTGCCAAAGGTGGTTAACCACCAACCAGTCTGTGTACTTCTCAATGGGCACATGTCTTTTGACCTTGCGCTTCTAAAAATAGAACCATTGGAGTTATGCAACTCAAACTTTGGAATGCAACAATTTTAAGGATGACCTTTCATGTAAAATAGAAAACATCAAGTTGAAAATCGGGTCATCTACCTTTAATGGGATGAAGTGTATTTGATAGAGGAAGGACAGGACTATTATAGGGATTACCAATAGAGTACACTATTTCTCCATTTTTATTATTCATAATTTTATTCGCAAATACACTTGAGGAAAATATTTACTGTGCTTAGCCTAAGACAAAATATTCCAGCTAGTCTGCCAGACTTTAGACGAAGATCCCTTAATTAAATTTTGTCAAAGATGATGTACACACACATTGGTTACCTGACGTCACATTGCATCTAAACGTCACTTACTAATCTAGCTTTTTGTGACGCCAATCTCGCCTTAACCAACCTTTCCCTTTGAGCCAATTTTAGCAGACAACATTTAATATTAATAACAAACTGTTATGTAAAGAACTTGAATGATATACTAAAGACAGACACATCAAACAATCTATACACTGAGAGAGGATCACAAAACTAGAGTACCCGACTCAAAAAGCAATTACAGTAAAGTAAGAGACAAATCCAATTTTCAAAAAGAGCGGCATCATGTTATTCCTAATGTTTCCTTCATTAAATGTCACTGATACCTGTTTTGGTTAGCGATGAGACAAAAAATGCTTTGTTTCTAGTATGCCTACCGACCATCAAAAAAAAACCCATTTCAATACACAATTTTGATGACAATTGACAAAGATCTGAAATATTTAGAAACTGTCCATCGCAATCAAAATCTTCCTATTTGGATGTAGGACTGCGGAGGGGTGGAAATATGCGGTCAAGCTGGGCGGACTGCTAGGATTTCCAACTGTGTCAAACGCCAAACATTGGCAAACAACAGGTTCGACTTATGAGTAAGCTATCACAAATTAGTCTGGTGCAAGACTTGTATGAGCTATAGACTATGGGCTACCCTACCCCATTTGTAGGATTAAAATATCTACCTTGGCACCTACAGCCTAGCTGGTCTAGTGGTTCTGACATTTGCTTTGGAACCGAAAGGTTCTGGGTTCAAATCCCAGTATAATCAGATTTTATGTTAAACCTTTGCTTTCAATTCCTTCTTTTTTGAAATGGGGACAAAAGAAGACTTACGGCTAGGCTAATTCATGATAGCTTACTCATAGGTAACATCGAACAACAGACCAAGATTAGTTATTGGTGATTGGCTATGGTTGGTTACCATCTGGCCGTAAGATGCTATAATACCGTGCAATAAAAGTCCTAGAATTTACATACTGGGCCATTCAGGTAGAAAATATACTGATCAATCAGGGTATCTGACTGGCCAGTAACAGCAAGCAGTGGCCTAATTTGACCACATTGGTAAAAATTGAGAATTGAGAATTTTACACACAAACAAAATGTTTTCAGTTTGTATCAGAAGGGGAAAAACCTAACGGACAAACCTTTCTGAAGAAAAAAAATCCTGAGTCGGAACAAACATACAAAATATTTTGTCTGATCACGATCTTCACTATGACAGTGTACCTAATTAGGCAGACTGTTTTTGTCTCAATGTAAATTGCAGAGTAAACCCAGATGACATCAAATATATGGAGCAATACAATCCAATGGTAGATGGCATTATAAACCCCTCAGAAAAGTTTGATTTTTCCCCTTTCAATCGCCTTTATTTTGTATGTGACTAGATCAAGTGGAATGAGTCCGATGTCGGGAATATTGATTTTGAGTTAAAGGTAAAAAGAAGTGACAAATTCTTATGTTTTACTTGTTTTCTCAGTTGGTACATTATTTATAACTTAAAACTAGAGGTTCTATCCGAGTGGGGTTTGGACCATACTGTAGCATTTTCCACCTGCTTTTAAATGATGGACACATATCAAAATTGAAAACTGCCAACATGGGACTCATTTCGCTTGATCACGTCATATGTGTGTTCGTAGCACTTAAATGGAAAACTGATGTGTTCATCTTTTCAAGGACACCAAATTTGTAGCAATCACTTCTTTAAAAGCTCAGCAACTTACTTAAGAATATGGGGAGGTCTGTATCTGAATGCGCCAATTTGGGCACAACTCAGCTTCAGGTGCAAACTCCAATACCATGTATCGGTATTACACACCACTCCGACTCGGCTCTTGCAATGAAGGACCAACTTCCCACTCTCAATGATAACAGTTCAGATCTATCTAAACAACATTAGCACTATCCATCCAATTCCACTTTTCAAGAAGAAGAACAAATATGTTGTATATATACATAGCACCGGCATCAGTGAATATGGCATCAAAGTATCTGTGTTTATGTGGTTTGCTTTGGTTAAAGTAACCACTTACAATACAACCTCAAGAGTCCTTTCACCCTTGCAACCGCAAGACACGCATCTACCCACCACCCTGAGCCATCCAGCACCTGCAGCCCAGAGTTTGTTATAGATGTTTATAAAAACCACCACCTCTCCTCATTATTCTACACAGATGACATACGAGTGTTCTTAACGGAGCTATAAATGTACCGCTGCCAAACATGCGGCCTCGCAGAAATCGATAGCCAAGCCGTCAAACCGCAAAAGGAGGTCAGGTGCTTCTTGTCAGAAGCCTCCTTGACATACAAACAAGAGTAGGCTACTCAAACTTGGCTTTGAGATACACCACTATATGTGCAATAATAGCAAGCAAAGTAAAATCGCAATTCATAGCCAGGGTCTTGGCAAATGTGCTCTGACGAACTACAAGCGAGAAGCGCTTTTTACGTAACTTCCTTACTTACTTAACTCTATCCACGGTAGTGTATTGCGTGCAGCCTTGCGTAACATACGTGATGGGGGTTGTACGTACATATGTGATAGAGTTCCGTACAAAAAGAAACCCTCAAGTCTTACAGCTGATTTTCAAGTTGTTTACTAAGCCAAGGCTGGCCTGGGGATACATACTTGTGCAATATATAACGCATTTCTCTCGCTGTTGCTGCGTGAACTGGTTACTTACTATACATAACCAATAATGACACTTCTTTGCTAGCTAAACGAGTAATGGCAAAGTAGTGTTGCATATTGATTATTGCGAGGTATCAAAACAACAGAAATCAGTCCATCTATTATAACAAAGGACCAATTACACGCCATCAATATAGAAAGGCAAGATATTACCAGTATCTGAAACAACCCTTCTACCTGACTATACAATTTAAAAAAAATCTCATCTCTTCCGAAAATGATCTGTCAGATTGCTTCCATATTTCATATTGCCAGTGTGGCTGCTCCCCCACCCCAACCCCACAATTTCACCCACCTTAGTTTTATCCATGATTCTAGCCCCAAGGTATTGTAGTAGGCCACTTGTTTCATATTCTAACCCAATTAAAAAAACAAATACCATGAATCCAATGTGACACCTATGATCGCAGTGCAGGTTCCAGTCTATACCTCCCAGAGGTTCATGGCAAGCAACATGCACACATTTCATTCCCCCAATACACCCCCCCCCTACACCACCACCCCCACCCGATTCCACCGCAGGCCATTAGATTTAAAATTATTTATTTATGTTTCACACAACTGTACGACTACAGACAAATTTATCTTCAAATCTAAAAAATAAGTAATACGACTATCATCTCACAAATATTTTGCTTTTAGGTATTATATTTATTTCCTGACACAACTCCCCTATGCCTTCTGTGGTCAACCATTTCCCCTTCCCCTCAAACAAAGCACTTCTACATGCTATACATCCATTCTCTATGCCAAACAGAGAAAAAGTTTGTATCCCATTATCTTTTTTGGATAAATAGGTTATAGTTTATTTGGTATGTCATAGAAAATATTCTAATGAAAAAGATTATGTATTCTACTAATATATTTCAATTCAATGTGAAGTATAATAAAGCGTCAAGATGGGAAGAGATAGATGGATGAACTTAACCTTGTACTCTCCTCTAAACCAAAGGGGCATCGATCCGTTCAAGCAGGGTGCAGATAGAGTCCTGACATGGTCAAACACATCTTCCAGCTTACCTGAGATTGATAAATGTGAACCCAGAAATTTATGGGGATCATCCTTGATGGAATTAACCTCATTTTTGCCCAATTGACAATTTAAAGGGATTTACATTTACAATTCAACAAAAAAAGGGTTCCCTTTAGATTATGCCTGATATTTTTTAAATGAGTTACTCCAATGAAACGATTTTTGGCACACAGAGTGTACGTGTTCACAGCAACACTAGAACGGGGAATATAACTATGGAGGTGTTGTAATGCTTGAATGAGCACACATTGAATGGAGGAATACGTCATTTTAAAAGTTGCTAAAAGTCCAATATCGTGTGTGCGGTGTTCAAGCAAAGACCCTGGTTCAAGCTGCTTAACCATTCCTTAAATACATTATTTAGCAACTTTTGAATTGATTTTACAGAAATAATGAGAAAAATATGGGGTTTCTTCTGATATCAAAATAATTTGAAGTCAAAAAAAGAGCTAAGGTGATCAGAACATACACCTTTAATGGTACTGCATTTTAAAACTTGAATATTTTGTTCATCCAGAATAAATTTTGTTGTAACATTTTTAAAAATCCCAAGCCACTGTCCCAAATTTCTCAGAGCATGTTACCAGAAACAATGAATTATTCTCATTAGGCCTAAGCAATAGTCAAATGGACTTCTTTGTCATCACGTCTGGTGAATGGCGTTATTATTAATTTTTCCTCGTTTCTCGGTAACATCTTGATTACATGTTGATACAATCTTATATTTACCCCGACACAGATTGACACTCAAATAACTTCCTCAATTTGTTATCTTATAGCTCTGTAATACTAAAGTATGTATCCTACAAAATCAGGTTCTTTACAGCAATGCAATGCTGACTGCACACAGCACAGCACCGGTAATTTTTAGCTCATGTTCAACTGTAAATATAGTTATCCACAGGGTAACCGTCTGGTAAATAAATGTTAAATTTATGGGTCTAAAATCCTTATTTTTGCCGTTTCTCACAGAAATGTTTGGAAAAACAGTCAAATATATATAGGAACATCATGGGTCCATTTCCCCCGAAAAAATGTTTGGGTCAATTTTCATTTTGCTGGCGTTATATCTCTACCAAAAATCATCCGAATACCGCCCCCCCCCCCCCCCCCCCCCCGGGTCCAATCCACACGAGCAACAAAATCTGGATTTATTTCATTTGTGGTCCTATATATTGTGAATGTGCTTGAATCCAGAAAAGTTCCATCCACTAAACTCATTCATTCATTTCATATACTGTAAAACAATTTAATTTCGCGAGGGATGTCGATTTGCGAAATTAAATACCAGCGAAATTAGCAATTTTCCATTGAAAGTAACAGTAAAATTTCCAGATTCGCGAAATTAAATGCCCGCTAAAATAACAGTAATTCTAAATTCGCGAAAATAAAATACCTGCAAAATTATAGGTGTTTAACAGTAGTTAGCATGCCTGTATAGGCTACATTTTAGCCTGGCCAAGGCATTTTAGCCTGGCCAAGGCATTTCGCTCCAGTCTGGTCCCATCAGGACCTGAGGCATGTACATAGTGTTATATGAATCTTCCTATTTATGCACTTATCAATTGCAAGCCCAGCCCCCGGGGAATGACGGGGACCATACTAATGTACAAAAACCGGTGCTTGGCTATGCGGGAGAGTGTAGCGGGGGATGTACGCTAGGGTACACAAATGTACACCCCATGAGAAACTACATACATAAGCTAGAGACGCGATGCGCTTGACGGAATAAGCCAAATAACACATAGGGAACACATAGAAATGCATTCCGTTATGGTTGCAGTAGGTAACTGTGATAGGCCCCCCCCCCCCCCCCTCCCCCCAAAAAAGCTGACTTGCCCTTTCAGGGCCAGAGTCTGGGTCGGACGGTCAGATTTTTTATTTATTTTTTTATTTTGTAAAATTTAAACAGGGAGATACTACACAAAAACACATTTTAACGATTTTTTTTTTTGAATTTTTTTTTGAATTTTTTTTTTGATTTTTTTTTTTTTGATTTTTTTTAACGAGCAGATACTACTCAAAAACACATTTTCATCTTTCTTTATTGTTATGTGCTTCTTTCAATTTTTTTCAATATTTTTTTTATTCATTTATTTTTTTTACTTTGAAAAAAAAAGAAATAGCGACCCTAGATTTCCAAAAATACGGGTCGGTCGGAAAGGGCAAGTCAACTTTTTGTTTTTGTTTTTGCATTACTTAGCAGAGGAAGATGACGACTAATCTTTATCAAATTTTCAAATCTAAACAACCACTTTAATCCTGCTTTGTGATGGCCATTGATAAAATGTAATCAAAAGTTCATACCGTGAGAAGTTTGACAATAAAAATAAACCGGACCAAATGCGTTCATCCGCTTCTGGGATGATTCGTTGTTGTTGTTGTATTTACTCGGCCTAAACCATCATTTCCAATTTTAGTGCAGTCTACTTTTTGAATAAACATGGTCTAAATTAGTTTGATATAAAACAGCCATCATCAACCTAATAGACAACGTTCTACACATAGCCCAGACTGGTGACAAAGTATGGTTTCCCGTCTCCACCTAAAATATTTACTTTTATTTTTTGGCAAAATTTCCTAAAATGACTATGAAATAACAGGAACAAGCAGATTTGAAGATTAGTCGTATCCTTTATCTGTTGATTTATCACGCAGGGACACCTGTGTATAACAGTGGATATTATGCTCAGGTAATTAATTTCAAAATAGTTCTGAAACAAATATTTATCCTTTGTAAGTAGTAATTGAATCTACGTTCCAGATTTACTCAAAACTTGCCATTTTCTGCATATTTGCAGTTATTGACAGCCTAAAAGTTAAAAATATTTGCAATGCCCTACATTGCAAAAACAGTTACTGTTTAGAGTAAATAAAACTTGACAGTTGGCCATGAAATATGTAACTCATCAACAACGTCCATTGCTCGTTTGTGAATTAATATTCAAAAACATTCAATTAATCAATAACCATTGGACAACTTCAGACAAAAACAAATGTTCCGTAAATATTTTTGTATAACTGCAGGGCCCAGTGTTTACGTCATTCCCAGTTACACAATATGTTGAACCCGTAAGGGGTAGAGTATTGGACATGTGCAACTATAACGAGAAATTTAACATTGAGTTGCCTGAGAGGCAAATAAATAAATGTTTGTTTGTCCATAGAGGATTCTCAAAAGGTAGGGTCGGTAGGTCAGATTTATTTTGTTTGCTAGTGGTTGTTTTGGCCCTGTCCTAGCCAGTACGGCGAATTCTGAACCGTGTCAGATATTTTGGATGACCCATACTTGACCCAAAATAACTCGCATAATACTATACATGGTATGTGGTCATATGAGGGGTCATGTGGGGGTCATATACGTGACTTTGAAAATTGATAGTATTTTTTTAATTTTTTTTAATTTTTTTTAAATGAGATTTGTTTTTAAACGGGGTCGGTCGGACATGGACAAACGAACAATTTTTTTCTTTCCCCAATGATGCAAGATAGGTTTAAACAGCAACTAAAGGAGACATACATTCAACATGTAGACCAGTTGATAACACCATAGATTATCGACACATGGATGGTTAAGTGGGTGTTTCGTACCAAGGTCGCTCAACACAAAAACCGACGTACCCTTCGCCCTGTCATGAAATAACTTCTTAACATCCATAAATAATATGCCACTCTCGTTCCCAGATGCATGAAATCGCTAGGAATCGATTTCAAAAGAAGTGCTATTGTCCATCGCGCTCATCATGGGTTCGAGTTTACGTGTAATAGAAAACTTGGTGAAATAAGTGTCTACAAACTTCGCAAATAGCGTTACGTCTATCGCATCGGTGAATGCGTATATTAAATTGTTATGTTTCAAATATTAGAACTATCTTAACTTTCACTGTTGCTTTTTTTATCAAACTAATTTCATGTATCCCGTTAGCTAAACACTTCAAAAGAAGTAAGTTCCCCTTTAAGGTTTCCCTTATATTTTCAAAAATATACATTGGGTTGAAATGGGTTTTCTGTCAAATTGTTATGAGGTTCTTACCAATACTTGACCAAAATTTCAAATCACCAGGTTCTGTCATGCTTGAGTGAGCTTGTATTGAATGACAGAATGTCCCATTTTAAAAGTTGTTAAATAATGTTTAGTAGTGTGTGTATCCACCACGTTGGTGTATCAATTGACGACATCGATTTCTTATAGTGTTGATGAGGCGCGCTACTCGATATGCAAGTCCAACTCTTGTTGTACCAGAAATTTAGCAACTTTTAAAATGGGTCATTCCACCATTCAATACTTGCTCACTTGAGCATGACAGAACCTGTTGATTTGAAATTTTGGTCAAGTATTGTTATGAAGCCCATAATCATTTGACTGAAAATCCCATTTCATTCCAATGTATTGTTTTGGAAATATAAGGGAACCCCTAAAGGGGAACTTACTTCTTTTGAAGTGTTTAGTATTAGATCTGTAGTTGCCGCAATAGACTATCAATACCCGTTCTGTTTACCGGCTTTTCAAAAATGCTAGTCATACAGGTGTTTGCGAAACAGACATAGATCAGCTCCGCACAACATTTCAATAGAGATAATCCGGGACTTAACCATCCCTGTGTTGATTATCTATGATAACACACAATTAATTTCTTAATTTTAACATAATGGTGACCAGTTTTGATTTCTATGGAAATCCATAACACCAATCTGTCTGTTATCATTGATCTTACTCTGTGCAGTGACATCACAGAATATTCCAATGATTATGCACCTTGTTACTGATTGCACGGGTGATTGCGATGCATAAACCTGGAAAACAGTCTATACACCTGCGTTGGGATATCAGTATTCTGAATGTTAAGTGTCGTTAATGCTTTCCATACGGCAGTCGTCTGCAGACGACAGTTCCAAAATTTCACAAAATGTTTCAAACCGACAGAAATGTCAACATTGAATTTCATCACAATATTTGGAATCACAGTTAGAAATACATTAAAACAAGTACAAACATGCCTACTATTAGTTTAGTAATTCTTGAGATAAGACTTTGAAAATTGGGAACAGTTTCTGAACAATCTGTTTTGTATGGTAAAACTAATACTAATAGCCGCATGGAAAGTGTTAAGCGACAATTTGATAATGACATTAAAACAGCTTTTGCTTCCATTGAACTCTATTTAAACCCATCTTGTGCCCTTAAAGCAGCATCCTCACTCACAACACTAACTACATCAGAGAGTAGCTTAGACATAACAACAGTGAATTGAAAATTTAAAAAGAAATAATCGAGAGGAAAAATAAAATTATGACTGAAACCCTATGAATGTAAACTGAGAGATGTCATAATTTGCCATAGCTGGCTGCTTGTACTGCCCGAGGCCTGGCACTATTGAAACTTACACCGGAAACAATTTGGAGGCACCTCCGCAACACTTGTTATGTTATATGCATGTCGGATAGGCTATGATGATGTACAAAAATGTCAATGACAGTCATTTAGGGAGAAGCGCAGTGGACTTGTGTTTACTTCATTCAGAAACGGTGTGTGGACAAATGAGAGGCACCATATTTTATCATAATATCTAATATTATACCATAAGTGGATGTTTTATTTGTGAAAATCTCGCAGGTGACTATTTTAGCACAAAATAACGACTTGTGTTAACGACTTGTGTTACACGGCTGTTTGACAGTCCGATTTATTATGACGTCATCTTAACATTTCTTAATACTTTCGATAGTTCGATTATCACGCAAACCAGTTGAGTGCATGTACTATGTACGCGTCCTATATCTCAACGTGCAATTATGCGCAAGCTGCAAATCTAAGCACCATTTACACTTATTTTTTTCTCGTTTGGCCTCTCTCTAGAGTCTCTTATTTAACGTTGGACAAGCGGGAAATCTTATTATTCATACACTAAATACAAAAATTTCTTGTGCATAAGATGCAATCATTTTCGTATCCGGGCCTCCAATATTTGGTTTGTATGTTAACATTATTTTGGTAACATCGTTTTCAAGTTTGCTTATGAAACAGCAGTTCCCCCTATATCTCAACGTGCAATCATGCGCAGCTCCGTAAATCTAAGCACCATTTACACTGATTTTTTCCCCATTTGGCCTCTCTCTAGAGTCTCTTATTTAACGTTGGACAAGCGGGAAATCTTATTATTCATACACTATAATACAAAAAATTCTTGTGCATAAGATGCTTGCATTTTCGTATCCGGGCCTCCAATATTTGGTTTGTAATTTCACATTTTACTGCTCACACCGTGTGTTTCTTTTAGTATTCGTCATTTGGATTCTCAAAATGGATGCCAGTAACACACAGGCAGCAGGTATAGGACTAGTACAAAAATGTGCCCCCCCGATTTGCTTTTTGGTATATTATATCACATTTTGAGTTACGTATAATGTTTTTTTATCGAACTGGTCAATCTGCGACATATTTGGCGGAAAAAACTCTTTTTCACAGCTTTCTAGGCTTACGTTCGCGTTGAAACCGCAACCAAAAAAGTCTTTTTTAGAGCGCGCTAGGCTAAAAAAGCTGAATATCCTAATATGTGCCCCCCGATTTGCTTTTTGGGATATTATTTCACATTTTGAGTTACGTATAATGTTTTTTTTATTGAACAAATCTATCCGCGACACATTTGACGGAAAAAACTCTTTTTCACAGCTTTCTAGGCTAAAAAGGCTGAATATCTGGATTTGGCCTAGGCCGGAGCTGGATTATCGGTTAGCCCTACCATTTCAATGCTAGAGAAGTTTTAGTCGTCAAATATGTTTGCGTTTCACTGATTCGTCATAATAATGTTATACGTAACTATAAATCTGATATCGCATCCAAATAAAAATAATATGAGCACAATTTTGGATTTGGCCTAGGCCGGAGCTGGAATATCGGTTATCCCTACCATTTCAACGCGAGAGAAATTTTAAACGTCAAATATGTTTCCGTTTCACCGATTCGTCATAATAATGTTGTACGTAACTAACAATCTGATATTGCATCCAAATAAAAGTAATACAATTATATAATATTGGATGGCTTTGAGGGTGATACAAGAAAATATTGCACGAGCTATAAAAAATATTGCACGAGTCGGAGACGAGTGCAATATTTTTTATAGCGAGTGCAATATAGCGAGTGCAATATTTTCTTGTATCACCCGAAAATAAGACATCCAATATTATTATTATTATTTATATCAGGCTTTTACCGCGTTCCGTGTTGATTTAATTGTATTTGCAGACTCCCTGTTCCGCAAAAGTTCGTCAAAATCATCATCACTTAGAGAAGCGAATCTCCCGGGAGTCTGCTGCGGTTCCGACATTTTGCAAACTTGTTGATTTGTTGTTGTTTTCGTAGTGGTACCCCACGTAAGCCTGCTTCATTAACAGTTAATCCGATAACACGTATTTGATAAACACGTGCAATCAGCGAAAATTAGTCTCGACTGCATGCTTAATAAACGCTAAAGTTGCGTGAGCTCCTTTGTATACAATAGTATAGACGAATATTCGTGACGAACAAATAATGGGTATGAGACTAAAAAATATTGCACGGCAATATTTTTAGAATATTGAATGCATCCGGGTACTTTGGTTAAACAATATTGAATACACAGTTTTATTGTATCGTTAAAAAGCCTGATATAAATAATAATAACAATTATTGACTGTAGCAAGTTTTTGAACCTAAACAATTAATTAGAACCATGTTATAGTAAAATCGGGCTTGTATGAATGGCCACCGTCAGAGATAAATAGCTGAACAAAGTAAATGAACAAAGAACGTGATTAAAATGGATCTAGCAGTGATAAAATGTATTTAAAAGCCCCCCGTCCTAACTGGTGCATATCCCTTTGTTCTATAATCCTTGGTTACGGAGCGGCACGGTTAGATTTACCTTTAGTTTTACCCGATAATTGATAATCAATCTGTGCTGCCCTCTGTTGTTGAAGATGCGATTATAAATCGGACAATTTACACGCGATCAAACAGCCGTGGTTAACAAACAACAGTAGTCAGTAACAGTATTACTGACTAAACATTTAAGACTTGCTTTTTTTCTTGGTTTTATTGGGCGTCTTGGTTTTATTAGGCGTCTTGGTTTTATTACCCACTGGAGTATTAAATGTCTAGAGGCAAGTATGAATCCCACTTTGATCATAGAGCTGATCAAGTGATCAGCTTCCAGGTCTAGTACTTTCATGCATAAAGGTAACCCCCCCTATTCTGTAATACAAATAATAATGCCTTGTACAATTGTATTACAGCTTCTTTCATTTATTTCCTCACCCACTCCTTTAATGCCCCTTCCCTTATGTATCATTCAATTGTTTCATTTAAACTGTTGATTTGAAATACTAGTCGGTCAAGTCCAATACATAGCAGTGATCATCCACACCTAAAAGTTCTATTAGGCATTGTCAAATCAAAATTTGTAAGAACGGATCCTTAAACTGAAAATTGGATAATCCCTAATCCAACCCTCGCCAACCATCAACTCACAACTCACATATAAGTACACTAGACCATTCAGGAAGTTATTTAAGCCAACCACCAGGTGAAACCATTTAAGCGCACTTATATTGTGTTTAATGATAATTTCCCCCGGGGTTAATTTCATCATTGCTCAAGGTGCTACATACAACATTCTGTCAAACACGCTCATAATTGGACGCCATTTAACATGGTTTAATAGCGCTAGCGCAGGGGGCTTAGGGCGTAATTTGGTGAGCAATACCTAACTTCTTGTGCCGGGGGAGGGGGGGGGGGGGAAGGGGTACTCAGACATTTTTTTTTGGTAGGGATGTGCCGCCAGCAAAATGAAAATTAATTTACCCAAATATTTACTAATTTTCGGGAGGAAATGGACCCATATGTTTACCGAAAACCCACAATTGGCCTACAGTCCAAATATGCTCTCAACTCCAAAACTATAACTCCTACGTAAAAATATTAGGTAATAAAGTTGTAAGGAAATTTCTTGTCTTCAATTTGAGATATTACACGTGAAGATTGAATGAATATTTACTCAGTTATGTGCCCTAAACCAAAACAAAGTCCGTTTTTCATTTTAACATTTCGTTCGTCTACACGCAGCCTAGGACTAGCAACAGGCAGATTATTGATTAACTGGTAGCGACAAACCTCTGGTAAGACGGGGATTGGGATGCATCAATTGATCAATGCAACCCATACACATACCTGTCACACTGTCCCGCGTGTTCAAATCCAAAGTGTTAAAATGTAAACTGCACTTTGTTCTATCCTTTTCAATGGTGCGTTCTTAATTATTAACCGATCTTAATGAATAATGTATCAAGTTAAAGATGAGAAATTTCTTTACAACTTTATTATTTTATGTAGGAGCTATAGTTTTGGAGTTAAGAGTATATTAATTACCTGGTCAGATACTTATTTTGAGGACTGTATATATTTGACAGATTTTGTAAAATTTTGGTGAAAAAACCCCAGCAAAATTAAAGATTTTAGACCCATGTATTTACCAAAAATGGCTTTGAAAAAGAGGTCATCCATTTAACAGAGGGTGAAAAATGGGACCCTAATTGGCAACACATCCCCCATAACCCACAGATAGTGCATAACCCCATATCCACTAAGTACCCGCCCCCCCCCCCCCCCCCCCCATAAACCCATATCCACTATGTACCCCCCCCCCCCCCCCTGGGCTTCTTGTCTACATGGGTTGTATCACTGACACAATCAGCTGCAAGGAAAAAACCCTGGTGTGAACATGGAACATCTGTTGGGGTCCTATGTGTACTAAGGCGATGAAATAAAATAGCCACGTTTTATGGCAGATTGCCTTCTTTCAGAAAGGTCTTCCTTTCTTTTTTTTGAGAGGGGGGGGGGGGGGGGTTGGCCTTTTTTATTTGTAATAGTTTTTCTTCATAGGATATAAGGATACACACAACACTGAGTGTGAGAGTAGTACTAGCACAATATTTCTCCTCTCAATGATGATCCAAAACATGGTCTGGTTATATGGGAAGCTAAATGAGCCATAATTGTTCTGCAACTCTATAGAATCTGTGAATCAATTCTTCACAATGATTCTTGGAAAAGAATTTGTATGAATTAAAGTTGTTTTGTAGAATTTTTTCAAGTTAACATCATAGTAAATCAAATGGTTAAAGGATAATGCTGCGTATCAGTTATTTAGAGGTAACTGAAGAATAGAATTTTCACTTTGGAACCAAGGAATTGCCCCAAGGGAAAAACCGAGGTCTCAAAGGTGTTTTTTTTATTCTTCACAGTTGCCGACAAAACATTTGATCAAAGTCATTATCCTGATTCAAAACTGTCAATTAAAATAGTCATTTAATGATACGGACGTTACTTATTTATTTAAAAAGTTACACTTTACGGCAACTTAACCATGCTTTACCCATCAACAATTGAGTAAGCGAACCACTCACACGTCGCGCAACTACTGCGATGGTGCAAATATGCCATTCGTTCATGACATTACACAAATTGTTTTGGTGATCAAACTTGATATGCATTATACGCAGGGTTACCAATGTGTACGTGGAGGTACTTGATTCTCTGTTAGTGGCCTGCGCTTATTTGTGCGTACCAGTAAAGGACAGCATTTGATTGGGTCTCACGCATTACATATTTATGAGGTTTTGATCAATTCCCAATAAAGACTATGTGAGGAGACTAATTCTCGCATCTTACCTCAACTGTATAAAACAATTTAATTTCGCTAACAATTTAATTTAGCTAATTTTTGTTAGGAAGCTAAATCCACCAAATTAAATTGTTGCCAACTATATTTATTATCATTATTACGAAGATGATACTAAAATTCGAGAACTTATATTGCCACAAAAACTTTACTACTAAAAACGCTTCACTAAATTAACCTGCCATGAAAAAGGTCCAGGACAGGCAGTGTTAAAACACTTTCAAGGTAATAGAAATGAGGGTTTATACATTTACTCTTCCACAATGCATCCTGATTTTTCTTTTTAAATGGAGAACAAAATTGAATGACATAAAAAGACTACAAATTCAGTTTGATCATTGATAATTACAGCTTTCAAATCCTTGCATGTAAAAAGTGACAGATTTTGCACTCTGCAGAGAGAGAAATACCTTCAATTTGCATTTATTTTTGGCGAAGCTAACAGATCATATCTCCGGTGTGTCCATAAGTCTTCCGATTGCACTACCCTTGGTTTAAATTAGATTAGATTATGAAAATGTCTTGTATATATTACACATGTACATGTGTAGATCATAGTGGCCGGATAATTATCTGACATTATGATCTCATTTACATTGGGTGTTAATTAACTGCCCTGTCTGTAAATTAAATTGTCACTCAACATACATACAGCCCATTGAAGTATAGAGAAAATTACAAATACAATAATTTTGCATCTTTCGTTCTTATTTTTGCGCGTTTATTTATTTACTCACTTTTTTATTCATTTATATACTTCATTTGGTTTAATTTTGTTTGTTGTTTTTGTTTGTTAACTAGTGGGTTTCTTTAGTTTAATTTAAGTTACTTACATATGCTTTGGCAAATTTTCATACCTTCCACCCTGATACGTAATATTTCATAGGCAAAGAGTGTAATCTTTCCAACTGATTTAAAACGGTTGATTTGACTTTGCTTGTTCCTTCTATCTTGTCTTGTAGGACCTAAGCTTTTGAAATAATGGGTCTAGCAATCTAGCAATATACATCCATACAATAACGCATGCTCTTTGGCTGATGAATACTCTTTCACTGATGATGGATATGCTATATTACTACAGAAATGGCTGATTTGGGGGCCAATCTAAAGGGAAGGGAGCCCATGCTGCGAAATAAGATGCTTCATTACTACACAAATAATAAAAGTCAACTTTGTTGCTGGTTTAGGGGGCCAAAAAGGGGGCCAAAAAGGATCCCAAGATACAGAATTAGTAGATGCACAAATTCTCTGAGCCTAAGAGCACCCCCCCCCCCCCCCTGGTAAATTGCATAACTGCAGGTTTTGTGGAGCAGTTATGCAATGTGTCCCATGTTATGCACCTTTTTGCCGCCACCAAGCAATCTACTACTACTGTTAGGCAAATTGAAAGCTAATGTATATATTGGCCACACTGTTACACAGGTCCTGCTTGTGAATTTGTGGTAACTGTAATATTACAAACAACCTGTACCATGTATATTATTCGCATATCACGCAATGGCAAATTTCTTACGAGTGTGGAAGAATTTTACCAGGACTGTTATAATACAGGGTGTTCTGATAGTTTTGATACCTTTTAAAGCTTTGTATCTCTCTAAAAATAATTTGCAGTACCATACTGAAGACATATTTCGGCAAACACAATTTGTAGATTTAGTTAACCCTTTTCTGAGGCCCCTTAACACTTTCCATACGGCAGGCGTCTGCAGACAACATTAAAAAAATGCACAAAATGTTTTAAAAATGTCAAAATTATTGAAATCATTTACCATATTTGAAATCACCATGAGAAATAAGTACAAACATGCCCTAAAATTGGTTCAGTAATCCTTGAGATAGACCGTGAAAGTTGGGAAAGGTTTACAAAAAATCTTGTTTTATATTGTTAAACCCAATAGCCTAGCAGCGTGGAAAGTGTTAAATAAAGCAAGTGCTAAAAGGTTTGGTGATAACTCACAATACCATACAATTGTTCAACTTGCAGGACGCAAGGTGAACGGCACTTTTACCAAGTTCTGCGTGTTCCTCACATTCCATTCATGTGGGTTTTTGCAAACATTACCAATATTCATAGTAAGGTTGATTTCAATCAGAAACTAAAATAAATCACTGGGGGAAAACCTTGTCTCTTCATTATCTCTCCCTCCCTTCACTTTATTAACCTCATTATACTACACGTTTATATGTAAGTGCAGTTTTACCGTTCGGAGACTTTCCTCTGTACTAACACATAGCTGTTATTGTAAGTTTGGTATCAAAATAATTCTACATAGCTGTTATTGTAAGTTTGGTATCAAAATAATTCTACAAGTCTTTTCTATCCAAATATGTTTTTAGTTTTATACTGCTAATTATGTTACCAGAAATATAAAGCCGCTTTGTACATGTGAAGCATATGCAATCCCAAGTCTGTAATTAGTTATACTTGTCCAACTTATTATTGGTTACACATACACTAACACACCATACTATGTAAAACAGTCATTGCAATATTTTCCCCGTTCACAGATCTTGATGAAAGAAATCAGGACGTAAATGGTGAGGTCGCTGTGCAGTAATTATCTACAGTGCAAGGCGGCTAGCCCTCAAAGGATATGCTTCGTTGAGCGAAGGGGAAATGCACGGTGACTCGGCCTGTCAATCACAACTGTCAGTCACCTTGAGTGACTGGAGTGTCTCATGAATATTCATTATATTGTGCTGTCAGTTAGTACAACTGAGGGGATACTTAGACTTGATTCAAGTCTCACTCTCAACAGCGTTTGATCAAGAGAACGCTCTCACTTATATGATTGCATGTGTATGGGGATTTTGGGCAAGTAGAAGTATTTAGTGATCTCATTTTTTAATCGTCTGATGCAAGAGTTGCTATGTGACAGATATGCTTATGAATAAATTGATATTCAATCATGTTAGGCCTATACTGAGCATAACACCCAGTGCCATTTGGCAAAATTAAAAATTGCAACTAAAGTGAATAAATTCCAATAAATGGCCAGTTTACAGTAGATGAAAATCTAATCTAACTTACCAAAATTACCTAGTTTCACAGGGGGTTGTGGATTTTAATAAATTTTATTTTCAGACTGCACTTTTTTATAGATCATATTTAATGAACGGTTTGGGTAACAAGTTTTAAGGTGATGATACTCATTCCATTGACGTAGTGCACATTAGTAACTCATGGCTACTGGTTCAAGCCTGGGCCCATACATTTGTTCCGAATTACAAAACTGCCATAGGCTTTGTGTTATGATCAATGTGATCAGTGGTTCGTAACAAAGTTTGCATGAGCCAGATGACCTTGCAATGGTTATATTCTAATGTGCACTACGCCAGCGAATATGGTGCAGTCCTTATGAATGTAATAATATAACTATCAGAATATTGTACAGTATATTCTATAAGCTTTACTGATATTACACATGACCATTCAATAGGTCATGAATACTGCAATTTCATTAGTGGCTTTTTGATCCATTTTTGTATACATACATACATACATACTGTTATACTGTACACAGCGCCCTACCTCGGGCATTAACGGTACAGTGCCCTGAAACCTAGGGACATGAGTTTTTGTGTACACAGACCGGGATGATCCCCTACTCTTTACGAAGGAGTCTGACCTTTAACGTGCTCGGATTTTGCTCTTTCGATGCACGAGACAACCATTTCTACGTGACTTTTGAACCACGAGGCAATTGAGACTAAGTACCTTGCCTAAGGATACAAACATGTTGGCCGTAGCAGGGCTCGAACTCACAACCCTTGTATCGTGAGACCTGCGATCTATCCGCTAGACCACACACGCTCTCTTTAACTTTGGATTGAATTTTTTATGGTTGATTTAATATATCAGAGTTTGATGTGTCTTCAAAATTTAGGTTTTACAATTAATCTTTATATGAAAAAATGGGTTTTATGTTCCAATGAAATAAGGGAAATTGCAAACCTTATAGATATTCACACGTCCAATTAAAGGTAGATGTTCTGATTGCTGGCCCGATTTTCAACTTGATGTTTTCTATTTTACATGAAAGGTCATTCTTAAAATTGTCACATTCCAAAGTTTGAGTTACATAACTTGAATGGTCCTTATTTTAGAAGCACAAGGTCACACAAAATTTGCCCATTGAGCAGTACACAAACTGGCAGGTGGTTAACCACCTTTGGCAGTAATTCACCACATGTTAGCCTTTAATTTTTAAATGGAACATTTCTGACCCCTAAGATTTTACAGACATAATGAGAAAAATATGGGGATTCTTCTGATATCAAAATACCTTAATGTGAAAAAATATCATAGCCAAAAAAAAGATCGAAACATCACCTTTAACCCCCTGAGATCTACCGGCCTATTGGTCAGAAAGATAGATACATCATTTATTGCGCCAATCAGAGACAGTGTTAAAATAATTGTATCCCTGATAAAGATTGGAGTGAAATATTTTACAAGCTGCATTTTAATTGGCTATTCAAATGAGTATATCTTGCAATACACCAATCAGAACCACTGTAAGATAGGCCGGTAGTGCCCAGGGGGTTAAAACTCAGTCAACTATTTCAGAGGATTCAACATCCAAGAATGCAAGAAATATGCAAGAAATAACAATACCTATCATTCTGTAGAGATTGTATAAAGTCTAGAGAAATATCAAAATTAGCTCATGATGTCAGACCACTATGCAATTATGTATATACGTTGATGATGTCATCTCATGGTATAGCTGCCTGTAATAGCACTGTGTGCAGAATACCTATACTGTATGCAAGCATGCTGCCAGGGGGCTCCTGACAGCTAAACTAAAAGAATAAACATGCGTGCGGACAGTGTGGTACACAAGCCTTGCGGTACATCATCAGATGAAATAATAATTGCGGCATGAATAACATAACCATCACTGCCGCATTGTGGGGGGCTAGAGGGGAAATTATTTATGGGGCATAAAAAGATTGACTCCAGAATGCCCTTCTGCTATGTGTGGTTATTTCAGTTTTAGCCACTCATTTCACTCTCCATAAAAGCCCTATACTGTCACCGACCCATACCTACAAATTATTGTTACGAACGTTTTGTAAAGCCACAGTATGATAACTTGCTATACAAAACATTGCTCTAATGGGTTGGGGAGGGCAGTAGGGGTGCGATTTGAAACTTTCATAGACACAAATTTCATATTAGAAAATTGGATGTTCCATTTGAACTCCATACACCCCTATGGAAGACATGACTTTAATTTTCTCTACATGGAGTATAGATTTCAAATGGAGTCGCCCATTCAAGTAACCCAATTTGATTGCTATGTGTGGCAATTTCAGTTTTGGCCACTCATTTCTCTTTTAAATGCTCTATACTGTCACCGATCATTGCATACAAATTATTGTTACAAAACATTGGGTGTGTGGGAGGGGCAGTAGGGGTGCGATTTGAAACTTTCATAGACACAAATTTCTTATTAGAAACTTGGATGTTCCATTTGAACTCCCTACACCCCTATGGAAGACATGACTTTAATTTTCTCTACATGGAGTATAGATTTCAAATGGAGTTGCCCATTCAAGTAACCCTATTTGATTGCTATGTGTGGCAATTTCAGTTTTGACCACTCATTTCTCTCTCCATAAATGTTTTATACTGTCACCTACCATACATACAAATTGTTGTTACAAAACATTGCTCTAATAGGTTTGGGTGTGGGAGGGGCAGTAGGGGTGCGATTTGAAACTTCCGTAGACACAAATTTCTTATTAGAAAATGGGATGTTCCATTTGAACTCCATACACCACTCTATGGAAGATATGACCTTAACACTTCACACACGGCTATTGGTTTTACCAAATACAAAACAGATTCATCAGAAACCTTTCCCAACTTTTAAAGTCTATCTCAAGGATTACTGAACCAATACTAGGCATGTTTGTACATATTTAAATGCATTTCTCATGGGATTCCCAATATGATAATTACTATTAAATTTGATTATGTTGATATTTTTGACACATTTTGTGAAATGTTGGAATACTTCTGCAGACGCCTGCCGCGTGGAAAGTGTTATCTTCTCTACAGTGGAGTGTAGATTTCAAATGGAGTCACCCATGCAAGTAACCCCATTCGATATTAACACCCCCTGTGAGAAAGATTAAAGTCATGTCTTTCATAGGGGGTGTATGGATTTCAAATGGAATAGCCAAATTGAAAAAAAGCATAGCAATTGGGATAGGAAAAGAGAATAAGAATAAAGACAAAATTTGAGGGTAACGCTTTCTTTTTAATACGGCAGCCGAAATGTCAGTAAATCATGTGATAACAATTATTTTTGTTGATATACAACTCATGAAAATATGACTCTCAGGTCACACTGAAAGTACTTAACAATATAATTATTCAAAAGTAGACAAAACTATTAAACATGAACCTTTTTTCACATAACTATATCATGCATCAGAATGGCAAAATTGGCCACAAAACGATCAGACAATGCTATTTGAATAAAAGTAGAAAAACATTTGGTTTTGCGAGGTCGTGTGCATTTTATAAGAGACAATAACCTCCCACACAGGATCCACGCTGTTTCACGTCAGGTATGAAGACACAACAACAGCGATATTCTCATATTTAATCGCATCTACCCGATTTTCAAACTGTTGTCTATGTTAGTGTCAATGAAATTGGCTGCACTAATTCATAGATTACACGATCATGCTTGTAAAACTTAACTTCGGTGACAAAAAAGTGTTCTACGGACAGACAGACCCGAGGTTCTCAGGATTACCTTGTGATCTTACAGTTAATGTCAAAATTAGAAATTGCTCTTGGTTTAATGGATATATTTGTGATAGGCCTATTATAGGGAGCCAATTTTCTCTCACAAGGTGGCTCCTTGTTCTAGTGTTTCACTAACACCACCTTTGCTGGAGGGATGGATCTATTATCCAGAAGGCCTCCTCCCCCTCCCCCCCCCCCCCCCCCCCCCCCCCCCCCCCCCCCAGTGCTAGAAAATCTCCAAGCGCCTGTGCCGATCGTTTTTGATGACGTAATCAACTGGGCCTATATAGTGAGCATGGTATACTGCGCGAACGTGTAGCTGGGGGTTGTGGCTTAGTGGGTAGGATAGGGCTTGAGTCCAGAGGGTCCCCGTCAGTAAATTTACCCGGCACTAAAATGGTCCTGGCTAGAACCCCGGCTCTGTATATTTTAGTTTCATGTTAAATGTTAATCAATTTGACAGAAACATTACATTTAGAGTTAGAAATCAAAGATAGAGGGCGATCCATGAAAAAGATAGCATAATATTAATATGCCTTTAACCTACTTTGTGCACAGAAAAGAATTGTGACGTGTTCTACCGAAACCAGACGGAATTGGGCAGAGTTCCAAACTGAGAAATAGCCCAAAACCTAATTGGGGTGATTTTTTGGGAATTTGAGTTTCTTGTAATTAATTAATCTTCAGAGTGTTTATAACATTAAAGTTTCAGATTAAAAAATCAAACCAACAACAACAAAAAACGCTCTCTTTTTTTCAAGTACATTTTAAGTACATCGTTAAAGGACTATATCTCTGTTTGGAGTTTTCATAAAGACGAACTTGAAAATGATTCAATTCCGCTTTGGGAAGTCTGATTAAAAAAGAAGAAAGTACCATTGTAAAGCTGAAAATCTCTTCTTTATTAATCAATTACTAACTCAATTTTGATATCTTGCCCAATTGTGTCTGGTTTCGGTAGAACACGTCACAGATATGGAATTGTTTCAATGGAAAAAATATCTATTTAAACTATGAAAATTCTAAGTAAATTGATAACTTATAGCAAAATCGGGTAAATATTTATGAAAATACCAAAAATATTGTATATACACAAAGATGTGTGATATAAATCTTATTGTATTTGCAAAACATTTTCTTGGGATCATAGCAATCCAAATTTACTGTTGGTGTGTATTGTATATTTATGGGCGCACCTTGTAACTCACCATGTATCGGTAAATACGAATTACAACCTGTCGACTTGTATTTTCTACGCTCTAGCTCATGGTTTGAGAAACACAGACACTCTGTTTATAGTGAAATCTTAAAGCCATGTTTCCACTCTAGTCAATCCAGTCAGTATGCAGCCGCGCGAAAAGCCGTCCCTTTTCTAACCCAGCAAAGCGACCCGGAAGTACTCACCCGTAGCGATACGGCTTCGCAGTCATAGTTGACCTCGTAATAGCACGATGTAAATGAGCTCTTTTCATGATTATAATCACACATTTCAAACACATTTGCCATGAAATTGTATAATAAAAAGGCATATTATGCAAATAATATTATCTAATATTATCTGTGAACTTCATGACATGTTGTATTTTCGGTGCAAATTATTGCAATCACACAAATCCGAATTCAAGAAAAACTTGACGAAACTATGCCATATCCACGGTAAATAAGTCACTTCTGAAGAATCAGGCATCAATTGTATCCATCGTATCATAATATTCATAGTCTTTTGTAACTAGAAACATGCTTACAATTTTATAAAATTATTTAGTCCGGTCAAGTGAATGCTTATAATATAGCTCCTCGAATCTTGTCTCGATCTAAATTCATTTCGTAGCGTCGATGGGTTGTTGATCAAATGTTTAAATCTCACGTTTATATTCAGATTCGCTTGATAGCTCAGATGGTAAAGGGTTCGCTTTGGGTAAAGGGTTCGCTTTGGGTAAAGGGTTCGCTTTTGGGTCCGGGGTTCGAAATCGATCCTTCTGCTCTGCACAATGTCATATGATATTTTTTTACAGAAAGGCTATTCTGGTCAAAATGAATAAACATTTCACAATTTCATCACACAAAATGCATGAATTCGGACGTTTTCATTGGAAAAACTGTATTTTTTTTCAAAAATTTCAATATTGAATTCAAACGTGGGCATGAAAATGAAGCGCGGGCGTGTTACGGGGAACTAAAAATCAAGTTGGCGAGGCCTAACGGGGGATCGTAAGTTTCGTTTTCTGACCGAAAATCGGTGAAAATCAAACTCGGTTTTTCTTATCAAAAAAGAAGTCGGGCATCAATGTTTTTGATATGAAATTAAAGCTTAAGATTCCGTTAGTACGGAAATTACTCTTAAAATATCGTACGAATTTTAGTCCGGTCAAGTGAATAGTTACAAGAAGCAAAGTCACGAAAGTTGTTAAATTCTAAAATTAGCGATAAAATCACTCTTTGTGGACCAAATATGTCAGATTTGGCATCATATTATAGAGAAAATTACGAACAATCCACCTACTTAGCCATCATGGCTGCCAGCTAACCCTACCTCAATTAATTCAGGGAAAACAAACTTCTCGTAAGGTTTTAGCGCAAGGTTGACATCCTGAAATCGGTATTTGCGTGGGTTAGAAATCGGCAAGGTCACTCATTGAAAGCGATACCTGCGTGCTGACTGAATCCATGTACAATTATTGCCGACAAGCAGAAACTACTTTTGTATACCCTACCAACGATTGCTGTTCAACTCATACAATTTACCAGGGGAATTCAATGATAAGGTATTCTAATCTTAGCCAGTTAAACCACCAGACCAGTTGAGACAAGCCAGAGGTTTAACTGCCTAAACAAGGGGCAGGTAATGTTTATATTATGCCAGACAAGTCTATGGTTTGTAAGTTAACAATTTCCATGCGTCTGCAACCGACATTCCAAAATTCACAAAATGTTCCAAAAATGTCAAAATTATTAAATTTCATTACCATATTTTGGAATCACCATGAGAAATGCTTTAAAATAAGTACAATATTACTTATTCAATCTGAAGTATGAACCTGATGCCAATACGTAGGCGCAAATTGTTTTTGATTACGTAATCAGACACCAGATTATAAGCTGCACTTGCTAGAATATGATTGGAAATCATGTTCAGTGGCATGTCCAGGATTTGTCTGGTGGGAGGGGGACCCATGACCTCTACTTCCCCGAATTGACTTCACACCATTTTTGCTGATTGTTCCTCTAAAACAGGCGCGTAGCACGATAATTGTTTAAGTATTAACCCTAACCGCACTGAATCTCACTAAATCTCACTGCCAGAAACTATCTCCAGGCACGTGCTGCTGCATTGCCGCGATGACGTCACCTACCGCAGGCATATGTGGCCACGGAGTTTGTGGCCGCATAGCCGCTAGGGAGTTAGCTCAGTTGGTAGAGGGACAGACTTGGGTGCGAATGGTCCCGCGATCGAATCCCGGGGGGTGCTGGGTGATTTTTCGGGTAAAAAAAATAGCACTTTTTCCCCCCTCTCCCCGATACGCACAAAAAACTAGCTTTACTGGTTAGGGTTAAAGGTAGATGACCCGATCACATTTTCGTAACACAGAATTATTTCAAACATACGGAGATTTTCATATCATATGAAAGCTCATATTTTTCTCATCATCATACTGAAATTTGACGGCCTAAATCGGTATAATTACGGAGAAATCGATGAAATAACGTCGAATTACCGCGAATGGTGGTAACCACCAATATAGTTTGTGTACTACTCAATGGGTACAGTTCACAGCATCTTGTGCGTCTAAAATAAGAACCATTAGAGCTATGCAACTCAAACTTTGGAACACGACTTTTTTAAGGATGACCTTTCATGTAGAATAGAAAACTTCAAGTTGAAAATCGGAATGTGATCGGGTCATCTACCTTTAATGTACGAGGGTCATTCAATAAGTTCTACCTCCTACCTCATAACTTTGCTATTATACAAGCCAGTCGTATGAAATATTTCACAATTGAAGCGTTGAATCTCAGTTACAAAATCATAGTAAATTGGTCTGAATACTCATTGTACTTTTCTGGATATGCAGTAAAAACCAAACTTCCATTGCGACGGAAACGGGTAAAGTTAGTGCGACGGAAACGGGTAAAAAACAGCCAAATGTCTCCTAAGTGCTATTCATTTGGCCAATTCTAAGAGACAAAAATGTACCTATCGGTCAATTACAATCGTTCTAAGTTACAAATATCTCTTGAACAGACTTTAAACAATACAAGTGACTGGGTTTTTGTGTGAAAAATGCCCTCTAATTAGCCAGAACCAGACCAGGACAGCCATCAATTTTAACCCTATACCCTAGAAAACCGCAGCAAAAGTCATATTTGCTTTTCATAGGAACTAAGAGATCTTCATTATACAGGACTAAATGGATAGATTTCAAGTCCCTCGACGATATATTTTTCTATCACTGATTACCTAATTAACTATTCTAAATGTTGCATATAAGGAAAACTGATAAAGTTATTATCATGTTAAGATTTAACATTCGAGGCATCACTGTGGCTTGACTTGTACCAACGAACATTTGACTAAATATCAGTATTCCAGTATGCTAAAGGCGTGTCAATACATTCGAGTTGATATTATACTATTTGCAAGCTATACCGGTTAATACTGCCTACAATTTGATTTATACATGATAGTATAGCATTATATTCAGAAATCATCCATTGTTTTTCTATTTTCAGTATTTAAATCGAGCGGTTATACCTAATCATACAATACGGAGAGAAAACGAAAAAACATGTATTTATCTTTGGGGTAATTTTCCGTGTCCGTTGTCCAAAATCTCTCTCTGGCTTTGATTGCATCATGACAAAAGTAAAATAGGTATCAATTAGCATTTAGTATACATGTGTAGCTATGGTTCAGAGCTATAATCATGACAAATGTCATGAGGCTGACATTCATATTAGCGATGTTATGAGTGAGGAGGTAGAACTTATTGAATGACCCTCGTACATACATTTGGCCATAATTAAGGTACATTTTGGTTTTAAACGAGGTTTCAAATGATATTTCTGGACACGCAAATGTGCTATTTTTATATTAATTTGGTTTCGATTCCCTCTTGAAATTGGATAGAAGTACAATTGGAGTACAACCAATTGGATCACTTAAATTGCCTAAAGTTGGGTGCAAATGCTAGTGCTAGGGACACGGTAGCATAGTTATTAACTGCAAGATTAATATTCAATTTGATGTAATTATCACCTAATACCATATTGTATCTGTGCTTAGATGTTTTGTCTAGTGGTATACAAAACAATGGACGCACCAGCTTGACATTTTGAGGAGTACGGTAGGTTTCCAAACATAACCAGAGAAATGTTGGTACAAAATCTCTTGTATGTCATTTATGGATGGATCTTTGGTTTTCAAAGCCATCGTCAATAATAAAGGTAGTTCTATTGCCCTAAGCAAAAAAATGCCTCTTACTTGAAAGGTATAGTATCTTATGAAAATTATTTTGCTTGTTGCACAAAAGGGTATAATAGGTATGTGCCGCGACGAAGACCCCCTTTTCACCCTCTGCTGCTAGCTCTTATGACCCCCCTTTTGAGCCTGCATCAGTTCTTAAGACCCCAATTTTGCGTTCCAAAGCCCCAATTCTTTGAAAATTTTGCGTTCTAACACCCAAAATAAAAAATTGAACTTGAACTGTAGGCAAGTTCTCAAGACCTACTTTTTTGAAAAAAATCAGTTTCTAAGACCCTATTTTTCGTCATAAAAGCCACTACTTTTATGAAAAAATCAGTTTCTAAGACCCTATTTTTCGTCATAAAAGCCACTAAGTTCAGTTCTGTAGCCCCCCTTTTTTTGAGACCCTGGGCAGCACACCCCTACCCCAAGAAAAGTGCCCCCCCCCCCCAACCCGGGTTGCACATTCCTGTTATGGATCCCAACCCCATAGCACCCCAATCCAAGTTTACAGAAATGTACCAACCAACCTATGTGTCAATATTGCGATGTTTACATTTTTTGTTCAATGTTAGAGCACTGTTCAAACACTTTGTAGGTTTAATGTGAAGTATTCCCCCTTCTACCCCTGATCAATGTTGAAACCCACAATTTGTCCACCATCAGTACATGGCCTCAGAACATTGATCGGCTGGGAAGGGTGGGAAATGAGGTTAGGGGAATTTAAGGCAACCATAACAAAATTTCTATTATATCCATATGACCCAAATAGTGTGCATGTTTTGGTAAATACAATATGTCAATTATGGTTCGAGTTCAAACTCATTTTTTCTAAGATTGCAGCAATAGGGACTGAAATACAGCTCAGATTTCCACCATTGACATTGCACATTATATCAGATTGCATGCTTATTTGGCCAATGTTAAACTGGTTTTAGGGAATGAAAGTCGTAAGGGAATCTAACTGGCTCAGTAGAGGAAGAAAATCCAGCTTTGCCAGGTATAGCATATAGTACTCCCCTACTGAATCATCATTCTTGACACATACAAAACTTCGCACGTCGTCCCACCCACTAAGCCACGACCCTCAGCTACTTGTTCGCGCAGTATACCACGCTCATTTTCTGCATTTATGTCAGACAATATAATATGGGTACGGTCTAAAACAATACCTTTATTCTCTAATTGGAGGAGGAGATGAAAGGGGAGGGATCAGAGGTCGGGTATGAATAGCTTTGAGGAGTCTTACCTCTGCTGACGATTCATCCTTGGCCTTGTCTTCTTCATCATCTTCATCGGTTCCATTCTCAACCTTGCGCTAAAAAGGAAGGGGAAAAGCTTATATTAAACCCAGAATAAGTCTTTAATGGCAGACTTTTTGTTTGATGATATCTGTGTGTATTTAATAACACATCAAAAGTACATTTTGTTTACTTTGTAAAAAATTGTGTCAATATCTGATAGAATTTTATCCAGCTAGAAAGGCTGATGCACTTAAGTGGCACTGTTTCTAGACACACAAATAACTGATCAACAGTTTATTGATATCGCTGATGCACCACATGGTCATCGCAATTTCCGGTTGCCGTACAATCACGCTGTTTTTACAGAGCTCTCACCAGCTTTTATCCGGCTAAACTTTCTCTGCTATTCTACTTTTTTAAGGGTAATTTACCGGGGAACAATTAGCCGTCTAACGGTGTCAAAAGGCGGAGAGGACCTGTTTCTACAGAGCTGTTAGCCAGTATGAACCGGCTAATGCCTCTGTAGAAACACGCTCATCTTTAAAAACCACCTCAAATATCAAGTTCAAATGTCATAAGGTATATCTTGTCGGCGAGGCTTATTTTGAATTATAGAATGTGTTTCTGGCCCTTCAGCATGTATAAAGTAAAACCGCCCAAGGGTTATATGTAGGGAAAAACAAACAAAACAAAAAACACCTGACTGACCGACCCTACCCGAGAGGTCCATTTTCCCTTGGAACAGGTTGTTTTCCGGTCACCTTATCTCGACAAGAATACCTTATGTCATGATGAGTCACATTTGATCTTGATATTTGAGGGTTTTTTTTAAAGATGAGCATTATCAGGATTTTCTTACCAATCACTTAAAATGGATCACTTGTAGCAGTGTATTTTACACCCCCCCCCCCCCCCCTACATTTAGTTATTCATTCTGACAAGTTAAGTCTGGCAACTCCGAATCTCCTAATGTATTCATTCATTCATTATATGCAGGCAAGATGCCTGAATACAGTTATCAATTCTAAAGATCTTAGTTCAACTCCTTTGTTTGCCACTTTGGTGCTCACTGTAGCACACCCTAGCTTGTTTTGCAAGCCAATTGGCATCTCATCAGCCCACTCTCTCCCCTGTTTTCATTTGGACAGCATCCAATCTGGCTGCCCAACTATTATATATTCTTCGTTGGGATGATTTTATTTATTTACTTTGTTAGGAGTCGCAAATAAACTGAACATCAATGACTGAACTTTTATATCTTTTGCCATGACTATATATTATAAACCAGTGCCTTTACCTCGTAGTCATTGAGATGATGTGCAGTATAAACACAACAAAAACCCTCTCACACACTAATTTTCCCAACATCTTTCAGCTAGCCTTTACCATTGAAATATATAAGCAGATTTGGAATTACATGTACAACTAATACGGCAGGGCTTGAAAAAATTATTTCCCGGGAAGCAAAAAAAAAATCCCCGCAAAAAAGCTGCATTTCCCTCCATTTCTTATGTATTTCTTTATTTGGAAAAGCAACATTTCCCTCCAAATACACACATTTCCCGGGAATGTGATTCCCCAATTCCTCATTTTTCCAGGCCTGACTAATAGAATTCCACATTCAACTGCACACAATTCAATCGGTACTGCATTACAAGGTAAAGACAGTCATACCTTCTTAGCGGATCCATTTGTCACTGAGCTATTGTTAGCGGATCCTCGTCGTTTCTTACTCTTCATCCTCTCTGGTGTTTCATAGTCAAAGGAAGAATCTCCAAAGTAATCTTCATCATCTTCTATTTCTGTGGAGGACAAAATGATGTTGGCATAGTAACTGACACTGTTATTGAAACATTCAGAGTTGTGTTCTCACAAATTGTCAACCTCCTTAAGCAACAACAAAAAGGTTGTGCTGACCTTGGCGACCGTGAATTACCATAGATGCTAAAAATTAGGGTCGCTTTTTTTTTAAGATTAATATTTTACCCAAATTGGCAAAACATGTTTTTAAATCTATTTGGAAATATTAGTAAAATTGATATTTACCAATTTTGTCACGACATAAATCACTACAGCCACAGTCTGGCAGCAATATTTTTTCAGCAATTTACTTTTTTTTAAAACCAGACCTCAACATTTTCGGCACTTGAGGGCAACACAACAAAAAAATTTAGCCTAAGGAAATTGCCTTCAAATCATCTTTTACGGTCTTGAGATAATTATCCATTAATCATTAAGATAATTTAAAGACTATTTTCACAAGCCTGCATCTATTAAACAACTTTGTTTAGGATTCCAGTGCCACATATCACATAAACTATTGCAGGGATTCTCAACTAGTGGTGCAAGGGCCACTTTGGGGCAATGGCACATGACAAGTGGCGCATTGGCACATGACAATTGATGCACTGGCCACTTTGGCGCATTGGCACATGACAATTGATGCACTGGCCACTTTGGCGCATTGGCACATGACAATTGATGCACTGGCCACTTTGGCGCATTGGCACATGACAATTGATGCACTGGCCACTTTGGCGCATTGGCACATGACAATTGATGCACTGGCCACTTTGGCGCATTGGCACATGACAAGTGGCGCACGGGCCACTTTAGCGCTTTGGCACATGACAAGAGGTTCACGGGCCACTTTGGCGCATTGGCACATGACAAGTGGTGCACAAGCCACTTTAGCGCTTTGGCACATGACAAGAGGTTCACGGGCCACTTTGGCGCATTGGCATATGACAAGTGGTGCACAAGCCACTTTAGCGCTTTGGCACATGACAAGAGGTTCACGGGCCACTTTGGCGCATTGGCACATGACAAGTGGTGCTTAGCTTCAAGTCAAAGGCCATGTCTAAGAATTCAATTATTGTATATTCATTTCCTACTATTTACACTTATTTTATGATACTTAATTTGATTATTGTGTATGTTTTCTTGTTATATATTTTTATGATGTTGGAGTGTGTTAATAAATGTTATGAATGAATGAATCAATAAGTATGTTTTATACCTGCTTGAATATAACAAACTAAAACCAATTAATTGTTAAGGTTAATTGGGCATTCTTAATAGAAATGAGTGCTAATGCAAAAGCCCTTTTATTCCCTTCAAGCTGGTTGAAATCATGCCTATTGACACAGCTAGTATTTGCCAGAACTACAATCTTGGACAAAAGTTCTTGGAACGCGAACGCTGATCACACGTGTTGGGTATTGTGTGCATGTATTGCTACTTAGTGTCTTCTGTTATAAACGGAAATTGTTCAAATGAGATTTGTCCTTCCCCACCCCCATCGATCAATGTTGGGACACTCTGGCAAAATGCAGGAGCCACGGTCTTGGTCAACATTGTACGGGAAAGTCAGGGTGACACTTTTCTGTCAATCACACGCAAGTGTTCCAAGACTTTTTTTCCAGTATTGTAGGGTGGCTCCCTTGGTGGTTTGATATCTTACTGATTGTGGTGCATCACCAGATTTATATAGTTGAGAAAGTCTGATCTCCTGGTTTAATGTGATACACTATCTTACATAAGTTGTTCTTACCCATAGCATGTGTTCCCATTAAGTACACCGGCCCAGTACCACTTTTTAATCGCAGTTTGACGGGAGGCAGTAAGGTCAGATCTAGAGGACACTGAAAACCAAAACCAATAGAAAAACACACATTCTGTTAGATCACATTGCAGATGAAAAAAAGGGAGAACACAAAGGATGAAGACGGTATTTATGAGTCGTTGTAATATTTGAAAGTTCGCAAGGGTTTTGAGACTCTTTTTAACCCTTCCTGTACTGTATCAGACAATTTACTGTACTTTTCATTTGTCAAATCATAAAACTTTCAAAAACTTGTAACAGAAGGACATTCACATTTTGATGACTCAGTCGTATCAGGTAATTAAAACAATTGATTTGCCCTTGATTAATTATTTCATCATCACAAATACTTGACTTGCATGATGATTTCTACAAAATAAGAAATTTCTGCTTAGAATATCGTGACTCATAATGATATATTGAACTTCTATAATTCTTAACCAATCATCCCCATGCCAAATCTGACTCATTTGTATTAAATATACTAGAATTTATACAATTGATTTTATTTAGCCCATATTTAATATTTTTTCTTTCTCCGACTCATTTGAATAAAAGAAAAAAGTGTGATTTAGTAACGATTCTATTGATTTTCATAAATATTCAAATGATCTTTTAAAGCGGCGATTTAATACTAGCGCAAACCACAGGGTTTACATTAAGTAAATAGACTGATGAGTTTTTTGTAGTGCTATAATAAATCAGTTAAAATTATTCATTATAAAAACAAAACAAAATGACTCATTTATCCATTCGTAGAATTCCCTGATGATCGAGCATGATACAACACTTCAATATTTTGTGTTGCCATATTAAAATATCACCTGATGAGATTTTGCTGATGATATGCCCATCACTATGTGTATTATGTTGTTAGCAAGACCATTTTATCCAAAACCTAGACCAAGACCATATCATAACACCACAACAAATGCAAGACCTCTACCAAATAATTGTTATGGCCTTTTCCAGCTTTGAAATAAAACCAAACTTGGATTATACATTGTTTTCCAAGATTGAGATACAGATGTATTCTTTTTAATGCTTTTTTATATATTTTAAAACCCTAATAACCCCGGTTTTGGGTTTTTGACCGGGATCACAATTTCTGAGGAAAAAACGCCAACTAAATCTCAGGGAACCTGCCGGGATTTGATCCGGGGACCCTCCGTTCTCAAGCCCCATGTCCCACCCACTAAGCCACGGCCCTCAGCTACTCTTTCGTGCAGTATACTGCGCTCACTATATAGGCTCGGTTGACTTCGTCATCGAATGTGCTTGAAGAGGGACTTAGGATTGGCATTTTTTAGCATTCAGGGGGTTAGGTAAGCCGTGGAGTAAAACGCGATTGCGTTATTCACGGCGCGATTCTCGCTTTTAGGAACATTTTTCGGTTTATTGAAAATCGCCCGGGAATTCTCGGCATTGTGGGTTTTATCAAAGAAAAATTCTGAAATCACATGTGTTTTTTTCAAAGAAAAATGTCAATCATTAAAATAGAGATCAAATCAACCTGTGTATCAAGCATTTTAACAGTCGTGAGATTAAATGGCAAGTGCCCAGGAAGTAGCTTCGATTTTTCGCATCAATGCGGTAGAATACAATTACATCAAAGCATTAGAAGGGCTTTTATACTAATTAGCGTACAACGACCGATCAACAAAAATAACAATGAACTTTCCGTCATCCATCCTCGATTATCCACAATCAATTGCGGAAGCATACAATATACATCGCAGCATTTTCCATACCAACAACTACAGGGTGAGTCAAAAAGAAGTTGTACGGGAATGAATATTTGTTTAAAAATAGACCAAACCATTTTGACAAACCAATGAGACACGTATTCAAAGAGCAACTCATTCCACTCATATGACAAAAGAAATCATTGAAATCGATCAATTGTCAGGAGCTATGTCTGTTTTAATAAAAGAACCCCTTTTTGTAGCTGTCCACGGAACGCTTAATTCTCTTGATATCTACCCACTCTAAAGTGGTCTGCAAAATGTACACACAGTCATTCATATTCAAATAAGATTAAAGCCCGGGAGTTTCAAACACAGGTGGGAATGGTGTGCCTAAAATAAATAATCAGTGACTACAATAAGACTTTAACCTTCTCTTTTTGACAGATTCTATGGTGTTGCATTATGAGGAATAAAACAATTACTTCCTGATATGATAATGATCCGTTTTAAACTTTTTCTTTACGTTGTTCTGTTTTAAGTATCGGTGGACAGCTAAAAAAAATGGGTTCTTTTAGTAAAATAGCTATAACTCTGGTTAGGAATTATTGATTTCAGTCAATCTTTTTTCAGATGGAAGAATGTTCCCGTCAAATTATTGCTTGAGTTTTAGGTCAATTTTCTTTTTCTTTCTCAGGAAAAAATATTCAAATCCATACAACTTCTTTTTGACTCACCCTGTAGTCTGAGCCTCGTATGCACGATCGACGATTTTGTCATCTGAACACATCGAAAGACTGATGAAATCGACCCTTGTATCGACTATTTTACGATCCAGAAATTGGATTAAATGTCAAGTTATATTCTTCATTTTTTCAATCGTACCTTTTGGAAACCTCATGGGCATGGGAACTTGGAAATACCCTTCTCTAAATGTAAACAAACGCAATGTTGTTAATCTTTTGACAATCTGCTTTTTAACACCGTGATAATGTGGTTTGCTCTTAACATGTGCGCCAGAGTCTAGCAATTGAATCGAGCGAGTGTGGAATCGGAACCACAAAGTTCAGAGTTCATGATTCCCCGTATTTATTTTTGGCGTGCAGCGCAATGGCAGTAAATTGGTTGGTCCCCAAATTTGTACACATTTTGGATCCAGCTTGTGTGGACCATAAAACGGAGCATAAAACCATACATGTGCGAATGAAAAAAATGTTTGACATAAAAAAGTCAAAATACGGCAGCTACTAATTGGAATATAATGAACATTATGAAAGCTCTTTATCTGGAATAACTTGCAAAATTATTATGCTGTCATGTAGGTAAGAAAATTGGACAAAAAGTAAGCTTATTTAGAATTCAAGGAGCGATATTTAGGGGTGATTTTCGGTCACAACCTTTTTGTTATTGCTTGAGAATGAGTGACGGCGCGATTTCTCGTTTTCTCTCGCTATCAACAATTTCGGTGCGTTTTTCTCAGGTTTTTAGTAAATCTGATGAAATCTCGGTATATCTCGCTTTTGCTTAAAATTTTGTGCGTTTTTTACCAAAATGAAATGCGTTTTTTTTCGGGGCTTAGGGTTAGGGTTAATGCTTAAAAGTACTAGTGAATAATAAGTTGTTTTATAAATACCCTAGTAACTCAGGCAATCTTATTTTACAATGGATTTGAAAATGTCAGTTCAGCGGATTCACAGCAAAACAGTTGTCATGAGTTGAACTCGCACATTTTGAGGGGAAGAAATACTTTCAACAAAAATAATTAAAAACAAAAACAGATGTATAAGCCAACTGACCAAGTTGCCTCAAGAGCGAAATGCAAAAATGACCGCTATTAATTAAATGTGTTTTTTATTCCCTGAGGGCGCTTGTCAGTGGGTCATTACATCTACAACCAGCGCTCAGCAGTGAAAACAAACTATCTAACCCAGCTCATCAATAACTGATTAGTCGTGGCGGGTTTACGCATGCCTTAAAACTTGACCTTGTGGTCGCTGCTCCTTGAAGATGAGCTAATTGTTTGTAAAAACAAGCTTCTGTTTATAATAACATGCCCTGAACATTTGTTGGGATCAATGGTATGGAATTTTCACAACCAATATTTGGGCATTTGTAATGCTTGAAGCTTGTTTTGCATGCCTATATTGGTGAAGGAGTACGAAAGAGGGGATGCAGTGGCAATTGGTATTAATTTATAATAAATATCCCTAAACTTCTGCTTCATTTTAATTTATTATGACAGAAACACTCTAAAATCCAAATATTCTCATCTAAATAAAGATTTCAACCAATTTTTTTTTCTTCAGTCTATTAATGTGCTCCCTTTCAAAAAATAATCTGTTCTCAAGTCCAAAGTGTTTTTGCACACCAAGGGTAAAATAATGCACACTTTTCCAAATTAATTGAGTGTCAAGTCTTCAAATTTTGTTTCAGGGTTTGAGCTTTTAGACTAAGTTCAGAGAGAAAAAAAAAGAAATGCAGAAGAGTCAATGCGAAAATGACTAACATTTTTTTCCCTGTCTGAAGATGAGCTAATTGTCCTCAAATAGCTTTGGTCCGTGTATTGGGTGATGAGTCACACTGGACCGTGGGTGGACACTTACATTCAAAGGTGGATTGGGAATTTCAGCATAGAGGTGAACCAAATATATTTCTTGCCAACCAGAAATATGGTAATACCCTCAAATGTATTCCAGCAAGCATTGCTAAAAGTAGTTCAATACTTTTCCCTATCCCAAACACATAATTCCAAAGTTTTATGCCCCCAATTTTTAACAAGTATGATATCCACCTATAGACTGTAAGTGCCTACCTCTGACAATTCATATGGTCAGATGGGATAGACTACTATAAATTGTACATGTCTAAAGATGCGCCTTTATTAGTTCATCTCATAGCCATTGATGGAATGGGAGAACCAATAAGCACAGGGCAAAACAGTGATCAGTCATTCAAGTTGTGATTCAAGGAATTTTATGAGGGGCAATTTGTATTCACCAACAACTTTTTAGTTTAAAAACTAGAAAACATTGTATCACAATATTGCACCAGATTTGGAAATCTCTCTCTTAATTGACGTTTTGGCTGCATATTGCGATGGGATACAGGTACGGGTGAGGAGCAAGTGCCGGGAAAATGAGTCCTGTCCTAAAACCTTCAACATCCTCTATTTACAATACCAATTGTAGTATAGGAAGATGCCAAGAGAAACTGTCCAACTTGGAAAGGGAACTGTCCAACTTGGAAAACTGTCCAACTTGGAAAGGGAACTTGGTGTAATAAAATGTCAAATTGTCATCAAAAGATGAATTATAGCATGCTTTATGTAGAGGAACATGAGCGTAAAAATAAGTACTGAGCAGAAACGTTAAATGCCAATTTTGTACACAAATAAAAGTTCTCACGCCAATAATAATAATGGCAATAGGCCAACAGTGTTATCAATACAAAATGAACCCAATATGTTATCACACATTGTTTTGTCTGCATATTCAACAATATTTGTAAACAATTTTACAACTTTAAATTGAAAGCCTGGTGTTACTGTGGAAACTAAAATCTCTCATCCTCTACAATCAAGTAATACAAGCATAAAAGCATTATTTAAAAGAACATTTTGTTCATTTTGAAATTTAAAAAAAACTGTTCAGAAATCTAAAAAAGCTGTATAGTGTTAGGCAAGGGGGGGGGGGGGGGGAGGTTCAAGTTCCATGCAATGTTTTCCATGGGCATTGACAGATTGACAAAATGTGACAATTTCTTGCTCTCGAACACTCATGATACATCTCTAATAAGAGTATGCCAGCCAACAAACTGGTCAATTTTCATATATTTAGCAATGGGTGCCCTCCGACTGCTGACGTACCCGGTGGTAGCGCAACGCCCGAGCTGCATGAGGGTATCGCTATCAGAATCAAAACTCATAATAAATGACTTTAAAAATTGACAATGGGATATAATATTGATATATGATAAGCTTTTACTCCCAGGGATGTAGCTAGAAAATGTTGAGTGCCGGCTAATTTTACTGACGGCGAACAGAGTAAGTGTAGCAAACGTAGTGCAGTGGATCACGACATGGGGTCCAGAGGTCTAGTCAATGGTTTTTAGGTTTTTTTTAATGTACTTATAGGGTTCCTGCCCCCTAATTTCTTATTTTAAGAGGCAGTTTAATGATTCTATCCATTAAAAAAAAAAAAAAAAAATCAAGCACAAGATTTCCAAATATCGCGGGATACTTTCAGTAAGTGTTATATCCATGTAAAACTATTGTGTTCAATCAATCAACGATATTTCGTGCTCAAAAGACTATCAAGTGCTCAAAAGACTATCAAGAGCTCAAAAGACTATCAAGAGCTCAAAAGACTACAGTGTAGTGTGATGATCTATTGATTTTAAGCACAAAATAGTGTTGATTTTGGCACTTTCAGATTGCTACCGCCCCATGTTCTCACACAAGTAGCTGAGCACTGGAGCAAGGGATTGCTTCAAACTTGGTATCATTGTAAAGATGAACACATCAGCTAATCAGCTTTACATGGATATATAACACTTAATGAACATATCCCCCGATATTTGAAAATCTTGTGCTTGAAAAAAAGATTTAGCAGTAAAAATGGAGCTCTGTCAGCCCATTAGAATGTTATTTAAATGAACATGATTAATAAAAGGTACAATGTTTTCAAATGTTTTCCACGGTGGTTTGAACAATGGGGGAATGTGTACTTATTAGGTATTATTATTGAATAGCAATAACATTTTAACAAAAAAGTATGTAGTTGTTATGGCAAAATATGGCATCTGATCCATTAAAAGTATTGAGACTATTGTGCCTAGTTGTCATGTGTCAAGTTTTTAAAGGAGAGTTGGTACACAATGCTATTGAATCTGTGGATATCCATCCACTTTATATTATCCATGCACAAAACGATGGCATAGTTTAGTCTACTGTTGGGTTAATGCAGTCCTATTTCCCAAAAGTCTGTAGTGTCTTCAGTACCTAATTATTAAAGGGAACTCAACATTGATTGGTGGGTGAGGGGAGGGGACAGGTGAAAGAGGAATGAGGTATCTGTTATTCTTTAAATGTAGATTTGTAAACTGCATTGATAAGCATACTTTTTTTGTACATGGAAAATAATAATGCAAGATGACTAAAGGGTGCCAACATTTTTTGTTGATTGCTTAAGAACGTTCTACTGCACCAAAATCTAACATAACAACCTCTCCCTTTCACTAAATATTACACTAACAGTTCAGTGGTAGCCTCAATAATTTCTTTTCGTGTCAATATCTCAAGCAAATATCAATATTATTGGTTTTGATAAATATCTACTTGACAAGGAACAATAAATTGTTGACAAAGCTACCAAAATGGGGGTTACCTGCAGTGTACTGGGTTAATTTAATAAAGGCCAAAGAGAATATGATCTTGTTTCACATCCTTGCATACTTTCATTTTGTACAATGTTTGATTGGACAATCAAATGATATTATATGATGAATTAACTGTATAAACCAATCAAATAACAAAATAATAAAATAGTATCTTTTTCTCTCCAACAGAGCAGAGTGTAAGAAGCTTAAAACTGGTTTTAATTGATTCTAAAGATTTTTCTTTAATACACTCAACAATTATGATTTGAGCAATTAAAGAAAGAAAAGAATTTTTTGCAGTTCAATCTTAGAACAATCAGAACTTCAATATTTAAAAAAAAAAATTGTTCTATACCTATCTTAGTATAAATTTGCCCTGCATGCCCTTATAGATGGGCCGACTGTGTGTCAGCCCATCTATAAATGCCGACAAATGCGAACAATTTCACCGCGACTAGCCATTTCTATTTTCTGATCACTCCATGTCAGCGCCAGCCACAACAACCCAAAGCAACAAACGAGTTTCATTTCTCGATATCTGTACTTTATGGTTCTATTCAAAGCACAGAAAACAAAACAAATAAACTGAGGGGGAAAAAGTTAAGCGAATGTAGTTCAATACATCGGCATTGGTCCGCAAGTACTTGGATGTTTGTAGACTTTTGAAAAGCCGTCTAAATATGCCAACATATGTCAGTGCGCTTTTTTAAAACCAACAATGCCTATGGTGACGATCTTTGTGGTAGGGAGACCACCGTTAGAATCAATACGACACGTCAGCAACGGGATCAAGACAGATTCATTGCCAAACCAATCTCTTGTCAAACCAACACTGGTGTGATTTGACAGATCGAAGGATTGAGGGCGCAAGCAATCTCCGATGTCAAGCTTAAAATGATTTTATTGTTTACTTTGAAAATAGTTTCATAGAAAATAAAAGTATGACAAATTAGTAACGTAATTGCGGAGACAGTCCTGGTGTTGTGACCAAGTGTTCAATATGAAAATATTTTCTAGAGCACAGGAACTAAAATGTTTGCTTAACAATAACCCTAACTCCCTAAGCGTGACTTTGACAATTAAACTATCAGCGAAGAAAAATTGGTCAAATTTTGGGGGAAAGATAACTGTTTGCTTGCGCTGGGGATCGAACCCAAGCTGCCCACGTGGCAGGTGGGCGCCCAACTGATTGGGCTAACGCGGGAGCTTGATAAATTATTTTATTCGAGACCATTTGACAGCTCCCCTGATTGTGCCACGAGATAGCTGCAGTACCGCATGCTTCACGGTTGAATAACTTATTTAGCTATTTGACCTACAGACTGATTTTCAAGCAAATGAACCAGCCTTCCATACTGAATGTGGCAAAATGGTCAATGATTGTGCAACATTTGAATAAATGACAGAAATAATCACTTTGAGAAATGCAACACTCCGGCGAAATGATTCACAATTGTGTGACAGATTTTACCAGGTGACATAAATAGTTCAGATTGTTATTCCTTCCCCTATTTCACCCCAAACCCACCTTAATATTTCAACTCAGAATATTAGTGTGTGAGGGAATATTTAGAGTGCCGTGAATCGCTAATTGATAACATTTTCATTCCCGTTCCATTTGAAGAAAAGTGTTGCTGCACAGATTTAAACACATGGTCTGTCGAAACGAAATAACTAATTTTTTTCAACATTTATATAGAAGAAAAAATATATGGAACTGTCAGCTGTCCAGTGGTTGTATTTAAATATTTAGCTTATGAAATTATGAAAAGTCTACTTTGTTTAACTGCGTCTCACTATCTCGAGTTAAAACGTGACTATTTTGGTCGGGTGAGCAGATGAGACATTTCCATGTGACCACCACTCCTAAAATTGTCCTCCTGTAGAACATGTTGTATCAAATAATTATGTCTGCGACACCCCTAAATTTTCCCAGACCCTTCCCCTCCCCCTAAATTCTGACGCCTCGCTACCACTGCCTGTGTATTTATAAGCAGGCTCTTGGTTTGTTGCATGTAGAGTACACACCACCAAATCATAAAGGGGTCAAAAAAAGTAAGTCCCCCTCTAAAATTAGATTACCTTGTTTACATAACTTCACACACAATTAAACGTTTTAATAAATTTAAACGATTATGAAAAGAAAAAACGCTTGGCTACCAATAGAAATTTTTCTGTTTTCGATATCATGTTTACTTTTCCCAAAACAGTGACATTTCCTCGAAAGGATGTTTTCAGAAAAAGTGGCACTTACTGGTATTGGATTTTGGCAAATTTCATGTTAACGGAAACATCATTTTGGGGATATTTAACTTTTTTAGGAAAAGTAAAGATGGTATTGAAAAGGGGAAACTTTGTACGGATAGCTAAGCGTTTTTCCTTTTCAGAAACATTTCAATTTTTTAAAACTTCTGATTGTGTGGAGGTGTTACGCAAACAAAATTGTATAGGATTTTGAAAATTGCCACTGTTTCTGAGAACATCGTTTTGGGAAAATGAGACAATTTTGGGAAAAGTAAACATGATATTGAACAGGAGAAACTTTTAATAAAGACCCAAGCGCTTTCTCTTTTCACAAGTCTTTAAATTTCTCAAAATAAATAATCCTCTGCGGAGTTACGCAAACAAACTTAGTCTAATTTGCGTACAAAAAAATCACAAGAGAGTTTTTAAATTAACTGGTATAGGACCAAGTGCCACTTTTTCTGAAAACATCATTTTGGGGAAATGTGACTGTCTTGGGAAAAGTAAACATGATATCGAAAATGGAAAAGTTTCTATTGGTAGCCAAGCGTTTTATCTTTTTATAACCGTTTCAATTTTTCAAAACGTCTAATTGTGTGTGAAGTTATGTAAACAAAAGTAATCTAATTTTAGAGGGGGACTTACTTTTTTTGACCCCTTTATTTTGCATTCTGACATTATAGATGAGGTGACCGTTGTTTACATCAGTAGTGTTTACATATTGATTAGCGCCTGGTCTAAAGACATGCTAGGGGTACTAGTCCATGACTACTGCATACATCATACTATGAAAGCAAAACACACATCACTGAGCGCCAATTTTAAAAGCACATGCCCTTATGGTGCGCACGCAAACCGCCGGGCAACCAGATTTAGTACCTGGTCTCTCATTGTGCTTAGGGATGCATACCATGACTTCTGCACTATTACACCGTAAGCATGGTAAGTAATGATCAATCAAGTGTGAATTAAAGCACCGTTCCCTGTAGGTGCGCACGCAAACCGCCGGGCACTACGTCACCGGTCACACCATCTATACGGCAGTGTTTGAAATTAAGATTGACCCCACCATAAGTCTAAATTTAACATCCTAGAAAAGGTAATAAATGCTGTAAATGTACCTAAATGTTTCATAATTTTTCATTTGTAGGTTATTTCCTCCACATCAGGCACAAAATCTCTAGTTTTTTCTTGAATGGTATCATTTTACACGATTTCACTGTTTCCACCAATTTAGAGCTAGAATCTCTGATCTTAGGAAAAAAGGCAGTCTGTCGTACCTAAGATAGATATCATTGGCCCGTAGCGAGAAAAATGCTGGTCACCCCCCACAAAAGTAATTGTTTTGAAGCAGAAGACATCTAGATCTTCAATAAAAACAATGATTTGAATGAACCAGTTTGCTCTAAAGGTGAAAAAAAAAAATTAACAAAATTGACCTCTTAACCACACAAAGCAATAGGGAACTGATTTGGTGGTGTGGGACCTGCAGAGCACCAGCACAAGTATTCACAAACACTAAACAATTAATCATGGGTAATTAACTGCTTCTTGGGCTAGTTCTGACTACTTCAACTAACGCTGCTATGAGGGCAAGGCCTTAGGCAGCAAGCCGTGTAGGAAGTGTTTTGCACACACACATTTGTGAATACACAGTTTTTACACACTCAGTTTTTGTCTATACTTGTTCATATGTGTAACCACCATATTTTCCACCTATGAATACCTAACCATCTCATTAACTTGAGGGTGCTCTTCCACACAAGAGCATTACAGACATTTACAACCATATACACCATTTTTGAATACTTACACTCTCATTGAGGCCCAATTTGAGTGAAAGAAACGGTTGGCAAATCTTCTTATTGTTCCAGTTGCGTGTCTCTACCTCAATGATGTTACGTTCACCCTCCTTGGCATCATCACCTAGCATAGCCTGCATGATGGAGAACAAAGGTGTTTAATCTTATTCACTGGTTAGTATCTTGGGAGCCAACAAGGCTAGCCCTTCTATAATAGTTAAATCAGTTTCAAAATGGCGAGTAATATGCGTTTTCTATCTCTCTGTTTGCAAAAGTGATCCAAGCATACGCACACTTATTGGCATACGCAAGCGTCACACATACAATTAACAATGCACCATAGGAACAATTCTTTGCATGAACTGTACAATGAGGGATATTATAGGACAACACTCTAGCTCTTTGACAGCATGGCGAAGAAGATCAAATAACTTTTTTATGCATATTGTGAATACTCACAAAGAGGGGAAAGGCTACAGAGCTATTTCGAAACAATTCCAAGTGCAAGAATCCACCACACAAAGCAATATTAGGAAGAACAAGACGTTCAACTCACTAAAAAACATTGAAGGATGCAGTCGGAAGACAGCGGTGTCCCCTTGTTTGGCAAGAAAAGTATTGCGAAAGGCCAACAACAATCCACAGATCACCATCAATGCTCTCCTGAACAACCCTGGCAATTATTGGACCAAGATATCATGGCAGACACTCCAGCATATATGGCACATGAGAGGTCTCCATGGAGGCCGACCAAGAAAGACTCTACTCCTTAAAAGAGACGCAGAGAAACTTGTCTTGCATCTTAAGCAACCCCAACACTGAAGACCAAAAACTTGGATCTTTGTCCAGAAGTGCTCTTGCAAATGCTAGATGAGTTTCTCATTGTCTCTTTTCAGGAGTAGAGTCTTTCTTGGTCGGAGTCCATGGAGAACTCTTGTGTACTATGTCTGCTGAAGTGTCTGCCTTAATATCTTGGTCCATGACTCACCAAGGTTGTTCAGGAGAGCATTGACGGTGATATGTGGATTGTTGTTGGCCTTTCACCATACTTTTCTTGTCAAACAAGGGGACACTGTTGGCTTCCGACCGTGTTCTTCAGGGTTTTTAACTGATTTGAAATGATTTTAACTGTCTTGGTCTTCCTAATTATGCTTTTTATGGTGGAATTTGGCACTTGAAATTGCTTCGAAATAGCTTTGTAGCCTTTCCCCTCTTTGTGAGCATTCACAATGCACAAAAAAAGGTCCTCACTGAGTTATTTGATCCCCTTCGCCATGCTGTCAAAGAGCTAGAGTGTTGTCCTATGATATCCCTCACTGTACATTGAATAGGACACATTTGTAATGCATCCACATTGTATGGAATAATTGCATAACAATATAAAAGCCTATCACACAATATAAAGAATGTTTGGAATGTCAAAAACATGTGTATTATCACAAAAAGTGGCATCAATCCTGAGACTTGGTATGGGGTATGAATAATTTTGGACAGGCATAAAAACACAATTCTTGTTCAATTCTATTGTTATGCAAAAAATGTTGAGCCCAAATATATTGATTTGTACTTGCAAACTAATTGTCTTTAGTGTAAAGCGGAAGTTCCAACACTGCAGCTGGTATAGATATGAGAAAAACGCAAACAACTGATATTTTCCAAGGGGTATGAATAATTGTGGGCTTAACTGTATATTGAATATAAAACACTAATAATATCCTTCTAGTTGTGAAACAACCAGGGGCGGTTCTCTGGTTGATAGCAGTTCTTGGAATTGGAGCAGATCTCCTGTTAGGCTCAGATAGGGTAGCCCTACTCATAATAAAGTACATCTGAAACAAGTCCTCCTTGGTCTTAAGTTAACGATTTTGAGGCCATGAAATTTGGAGGATTTTTTAAAACCAAAATAAAATTGGTGGTATATGCAGCCTTCCAAAACAGGAAATACATTGTCAACTTGTGCAATTTACTATCGTCATTTCACTACTTTTTGAGTGTGCAAGATACCTGTTCAGGGACAAGACATTACATTGTTTCTTGTTGTAACATTTAATTTGTCAATAAAAAGAGAAGGGGAAGGGAAAAACTATAACCTTGAGGGGGGAATATGGTATTATCTTTACGCACCTGTTTGAGAAAGAGACAATGTGTGAGTAGCATTTCTTCATCATCCTCGTCTTCTTCCTCTACTGGGTTCCACTCAATCTCATTCTTGGTCTTGGACAGCTCACCACCTATCATATCATCATAGAAAGATTAAACAGTTCATTAAAAAATATGCACAAATATTTGGAGCTGGACAATTGTATCATAATGGGATGCCTTTTTTCAACTGCTGCCTTTTTTCAACTGCTGCAGGACATCTCGACACAATACAATAAGTTTGCCTGCCGCGCTCATTAGATCGTTCTTTGGATGCCACCATTGAATTGTATATGAGGGGGAAAGTGCGTTGACCCCTGCATTTGAATAGGAACGGTGAGGAGTGGTGCAAAAACATTCAAATGAGTGCTACGGACAAACTAAGTGTGATAAATGCTCAGATTTCTTGAATAGGTCAAACTTATGATCACCTTCGTAGCTGTAAACTTTAAAATAGCGAATGGTTGAAAACTTGAGATAAATCTTGAAAAGCGCCCTCGTGGTCAATTTTGACCCAAAACGTCAACTTTTTAAGAAAACACAATGTCCGATTTGTAAGTAACTTTCAAAATTAGATACTTTAAACTTATTTACATTTATTTAGACACCAAAATCACAGCAATAAGCCACAAAATTAGTAATATGAAAGATTGTATACTCAAACCCACTCCTCCACAAGGATCAGACATGGTGACACACTGACCCTGACTGAAAATGTTGTCGTTTCATGTTGAGATAGGTCAAATGGAATTTTAAAAAATCGTTACCTGGGGAAAATAACCAAAAAAGCATTTTTGACCCCAGTATAGCCCACTCCTACTCGAAATGGGTTTCTCCCCTCACATCACCAAGCTGATTAAATCCCTCTACAAAGACCAAGAGGCTACAGCAAGAACAGATAATGGTGACTGTGAGTGGTTCTCAATTGGGCAAGGCATTCGTCAAGGATGTATCCTGTCGCCCTACTTATTCAATATTTACGCAGAATACATCATGAGGCAGGCTTTTGATGGATTTGAACGACAAGTTTCAGTGGGAGGTCGCACAATTACCAATCTCCTATATGCTGATGATACCACCCTGATAGAGAACTGGAGATGAACTTCAAGATCTAATATACAGAGTGAAAGCAGCCAGTGAGAAGTTTGGTCTTCTTAACATTCAGGAAGAGCCCAAAGTCATGATCTGTGGAGATAACAGCAACCAACAAGTGAGAGTCGATAACGATAAAGTAGATTGTGTTGACACAATTATAGCGATTTTCTGCTAGGTTTTTCGACATGATTAATCAAGATCAACCTATTCTGAATTTGAATGTGAATCCTGGTTCACCACCACAAGCTGTTGCAAACCCAGTTTAGGTGGTCTCGTTGGACTGCCAAAGAGTACGGTAGATGAATCTAACAAGGAGGTGAAGGACTACATTGTGCAAAACTAAATCTCAGGTATTGGAATCCAGCAAAGTCCAGCTGAATTACAAAGGAAATCGAGTGCAGTACGAGTTTAATGAGAAGCTGAGAGAGAAGGTAGAGAAAGCGCTGAATAAAGTTGAGAAAGCAGGTTTCTGGCATTTTACGGAAAGTCCAACATGAATTTCGCACCAGAAATAAACTGAAAACTAGCTGATCGATCAGAGCACGGCTGGAAAGTAGTGGAAGAAAACCAGTCGGAGGTGTTAGCTGATGATAGTGAGGATCAGGCCTTGAAATAAGAAATGAAAAGGGCAGGCAATTTAAGGCAATTTGAAAGGGGCACCAACTTTATCCAAGGCCATTATTTACTTTTGAATGGAGTAAAAACAGCCAGAAATTGAGGCTACTAGGTGGCTTCAATTAATTCAAGCCCTGGTGAGGATGAAAAGAACATTAAATCAGCAGCAGCAAAGCAGAAAGCCAAACCCCAGAAACATCAGGGTACGTAAGAGAATGGCTCCGTACCAATCGAGAAAACCTCAATCTCAAGTCTTAATCCTCGTTTAGGCCTTCTACTTCTGGTAATTTTACAATTTACAATAGCAACTACCAGCCAGCCAATAGATTCTCAAATCCAAGTTCTTATGGAGCCCGCCGCACTGATTTGTGTTTTACTTGTGGAGAACCCGGTCACTGGAGACGCAACTGCACACAAAACAGTTATAACAAGACAGGAGACAAAGGGAATCAGTTTTGTTATGAATATGTTTTTTTCATATGTGCCACTGGGCTAGACCAGAGACCATATTGCAAACATTCGTCAGATCATAGGGAAATGTAATGAATTTCAAAGGACCGCATTTCTGTGCTTTATTGATTATGCTAAGGCGTTTGACTGTGTAAGATACGGTGCTTTGTGGAAAGCCCTGCTGGCACTTGGAGTTCCATCCCATCTTGTGCATATAATCAAGAACCTATATGATGGCCAACTTGCCCGTGTACATACAGAGAAAGGAAACAGTGACTGGTTCTCGCTTGGACAGTGGGTGCGTCAAGGTTGCATTCTCTCGCCTACACTTTTCAACATGTATGCCGAATACATCATGAGAAATGCCCTTAACAACTGGAATGGCGGACTGTCAATTGGAGGATGGCAGCTAAGCAATTTGCGGTATGCAGATGATACTACCCTTCTCACCACTACCCTTGAGGATCTCCAGTGTGTTCTTGAAAAAGTGAAGCATGAGAGTGAGGCTATGGGTCTGCGTCTTAACGTTGCTAAACCCAAGATGATGATCATTGGTGGAGTCCAGCCAACAGACCCTTTGATGGTAGATGGGAAGGAAGTTGAGCAAATAACACAGTTCAACTTTCTTGGAGCACTTATCAGCACGGATGGCAGCTGTAAGCAAGAAATTAGAAGACGCCTGACAATGGCAAGATCTACCATGGCAAATCTCTCCACAATTTGGGCAGATAGAGGAGTCACCAAAGCAACAAAAGTGCCCCTTGTTCGAGCACTTGTCATAATGTCTAACGCTTCAATACAACTATTAAAGGGGAAACACAAACAAAATAGCCAATGTTGAGTCGAATAACACTCCCGTAAATGTGAATGAAATGGAAGATTTATGACTAACAATATAGTAACCTATAAAAATAACACCGCCTTTCATGGCGGTGATAAAGATCACCGCCATTATTCACACCTTTTAGTGTATCGGAACCGCTACGTCAATGTAAATCAATGTAAAATCAGTTCAGGCATAAATTTACTAAATGTCAAAATTTAGACTAAATACTGAGATTTGACTTACAATTTACTGTGTCATCTTGGTCTTTGGACCAAACTCAGCTATATTGTGATGGTGAATTGAATCCACTGGCGTGAAAAAGAGCTAAAAAATGTACTTTTTAAAACAAAACCCTAAAATAATTTACAAACAAATTGCGATTTGACCCGTAATTACCCAGAATGCAGCATTTGACCGCTAAATACAGCATGCAGTGCACTAGACTATCCTTCTGTCTCCGAACATGGCGCACGGACGATGTGCGCAAAAGATAATGAGGCCGATGATCCAGGGTATACCTAACTTCACGTCCCAATTGCTTGTAATTGGTACGTGACATAGCCCCTGGTTTACAGAGGTGTATAACTGTCACAGCAGCGAGTAATTTTTGTGGAAATATTTCTGGAACACCGCAAAAGGTTCAACGTTTGCAAATAAGATTATCAGTAATACGTTCTCCAACAATGCCTACCTACCTACCTTATTTTTAAAACCGTAAAACGGAAGCAGAAAAACAGTGCATTATCTGAGGTGTGAAAATGAAAATTCGTGAATATGTGTCGTCTAAACGGATTAAGATAGTGGCTTCCTTTGTGTGTACCACCTGTGTCTCTTCAACAACTGTCAAAATTCCCGAATTCCACGCATTGATTTGTCTGACCGCAGATAGTCAAACCAGCAGTCGGACACACGGAATAAACCGTATACTCCAGGTAAGTATTTTATAGGTGGTTTTTTATTTATTTATCTCATTAGACCTCATCAAGGTTTCAGAAATACAACAAAAATATATAAAACAATGCAAGAGATAAAACAGAATTCATATAAATGCATACAAGAACTTTATAAAGTGATTTATTAAATTATTCAATGGCGAAAAATTCATGAAATATACGGCATATCCCAGCGAATGCAAAATATCGCGCACATGCTAAATTCATAAGTACACAGTTTCCAATTGCCGAGATTGAAGCCTCTAATGTGATAGCGCCCTCGATTTGTGAGTCGGTGTCACATCGCGCGTCTCATTTGCCTTATAAGGACTTTCGTATTGTCAATCATAGCGTCGCCCTCGATTTACGAATCACATCTCGCATACCCACGCCCATATGCCCATATATGGGAGGCTCTTGTTTTGCTATTCGAATTTCCCCTCCCTGGACGTGTCCGGAAGCGACGTTATCAAAACAATGTCGCCAAATCATGTTTTTTTTCCGACCACACCATTTTCTTCAAATACAATTTGACGACGATGTAATCCACCGATTTTCATGTTTGAATTATATCTGTAACTCTGTAGTATTTGCTAAGCCCAAGTGACATTTTCTAAGACGTCAAATGTAGCCTGGACGGTAAGTGCATACCACTGAAAATTGGGTTTATATGCCACCACACAACACGGGGTTCTGCAACGGTTCAATCTCGGGGTAAAATTTGCGTGTAGATGCAGGGCCGACGGATACAGGCTAGTTGAATGATAATATTTATCCATAAATCACCTGGGTATCCGCCGGTATAGCTCTGTTTCATAGCTCTCATACGTCGTGATACGACTCAGTATGAGAGCTATGAAATGAAAGCATATGTTCGGACATCGGCGATTTTCGTTTCTAGTTTTCCTATTTCTAGAACATTTGAATATATTTACCTGGGTTATACATGTGCTATTGCATCCTAGATACATTTTCAGCTCCATAAATGCTACTCAAAATGAAATATTAATGATATAAAATCGGCCCTAATCACAGCGAAATGAAGAACTCGTCAGCAAAAAGATGAAGTCAATTCGCGGTAATTTACGATTGGTTCCGAATAGTTTCAATAGTCTCGTTCCACGTTTTACTCCTCATGGGTGTACGTGTGTGTGTAAACATAGTAAATCACTAGGCGGACAACCAATACTATGAATGCGATCAACTGTTAACAACAGCTAGACCTAACTTCACGTCCCAACTGCTTGCAGTTGGGATATGACAAACGTCCTGCCTGGCAAGCGTGTGTAAACCGAGTCACAAGATTCGTAAAAATATTTCTTGAACACCGCAAAGGTTAGACGTTTGCAAATAAGATTATCAGTTATACGTTTTCCAACAGTGGATTCCTACCTACCTTATTTTTAAAACCGAACAACGGAAGCAGAAAAACAGCGCATTATGGCATTATCTGAGGTGTGAAAATGAAAATTCGTGAATACATGTCGTCTAAACGGATTAAGATAGTGGCTTCCTTTTTGTATGTTCTTCTTTACGTTTACCGCTGACCACCGGTGTCTCTTTACAACTGTCAAAGTTCTCGAATTCCACGACGAGTGATTAAAATAGAGTACGTCCTCGGAATCCTAAAATAACCGCTATCGTGTGTAGTAATAATACTGACGACGCGACGTAGTGATGCATGTTTGAGGGCAGCGTAAAAGTGGTCTTTTTTTCTACCCACGTGACAATGGCCGTGTCATTGCGTCATTTTAGTCTCTTTGACTGTGGTTTTAGACGGACGCTGCACATGTACAAAGTGAATTGGAAACAGCAGCGTCTTAGCGTTTTACGTAACAAATCTGCAGAGACTGATCAATGCACGTGATATTTCGTTGTTTACCACTATTTTCTGGTTAAAACGAGTGGCGCATCTCTTATAAATTTTGAATATTTTTAACAGAAAAAAACCCCGATGTCTGTGCATTAATCACGAAAGAGTACATAGGAAATACACCAAGCCCACAGTTGCAAAATAATTAAAAATCTATGTAAACTACAAAGGTAGGAATCATCGATAAAGTCATGTTAATATGTACACTATGTTATCTGGACTATGATGTACGCCGTTCGAGATTACAAAAATTGCGTGTAAACAACAGCCTGGTTCCAAATTGTTGGCACCAGGCTGCTGTTAGTGAGATTCCGAAGAACGCACGTGACCTGTTTTCCGAAGATTTCTGATCTCAATTTTATTACCAAACTATACAATGTTCTAACATATTTGACATTTAAAACCACCCAATACGACAAATTATGTACAATTAGGGTCCTGGGTATGCAGTTTTCATTCACGTAAATACTAGACAGGGAATTAATGCGCTGTGCAAACGGAAGAACTCTATTTGATATGAACTCTCCGCATCGACCCTAGACTACATCTACATCCCCAAGTCTTCAATATTACCGTACGGCAGCTAAAGCTGTACAAATAATAGCCTGCAAGATAGCGACGTAAGAGGGCGACTGAGAGTTAGTCTTAGTCTAATCGACCCTGAATTGACCCCTATTTCTTTGGCTGATTTGGATGAGTTGTGTTGAGCCCATGATGCAGGGACCAAACAAACTCGACGGCATTGAAGAAAGGTAATCATTTAGTCGTTAAAAAACCTCTAAAATCTCCAGCATTCGTGAGCGTAGAATAACATCGATGGTATCAAAATAATCCGTAAGTATAGCTCTATAAATAAGGATAACTTAAATTTAACTACCAGTAAGGCTGGGAATTTCGGGCGGGCAAACTGGAACCCGCCCGATATAAGGTACCCGATACCCTAAATGTAAAAAATAAAATAAAAATCTTCTTCTTTTCCTAGTACAAAACAGGAACTTAGATGACCCATATTTGAACCTAAATAACCCACATATTCCCTCATGACCCACACCATAGGAATAGTAACTCATAACCCAAAGATCCTATACTAAAATCCACACATACAGTTGTGAATTGTGAATGCCATGACCTTATATTGTATTTTTAATTGAGGGGTGGGGGTCGGGTACCCGGGTACCCGTCTGGAAAATGGGTCGGGTACCCGGGTACACAAATACCCGAAATTCCCAGCCAGGGGTGTACTTTCGGCGCGAATCAACGAATCGATTCGCGTAAAGATTCGCGTAAAATCACTACCGCGCGAATCCAGGTGGATTCTCGCCCAAAATTTTTTTTTAATTTTTTAATTTTTTTTTTAAAATTTTTTTACTTTTTTTTTTTTACAACTTTTTTTTCTTCTTTTTAAGTCCAAAACAGGACCTTAGATGACTGGTATTTGACCCTTAGTCAACAAACATGCCGAATTTGGAAGTTATGCAAGCTTATAGCCTTATTCTTGATATTATTTTAATTAATCTTAAGAAGTGTTTGATTCAATTTGTGTACTATTATTTTCTAAGTATACAAAAGTACAATAAATGTTTAAAATGCGGAATTTAAATTCAGTAAAAAGGATTCTCGCAAAAATATTCTGCGAGAATCCATTTGCGAGAATCCATGGATTCTCGCAAAATTCCTCTGCGAGAATCCATTTGGATTCTCGCAGGATGTCGCCAAAGTACACCCCTGCCAGCCCTAGCCTAACTACCAGTAAATTTATTTTTTGTTTTGAAACAAATACGACGTAGGAAGTCGATGCTTGTTTTTGTAGCTACCGCCGGTATAGGTCATCGACAACATAGATTTTGGAGTCTAGACCGTAATTTCGTGGCTACATTTTCGCCGATAATTTCATCATTCACCACTATCACGAATCACAAGCCTAGTCACTACGGAACAACCACAGGAACAAGTAAGGACAATTCTGGGAACTACAAATGTCAACTGTAACACAAAAGAAGGATTTTAAGGCAAGGCCTAAATCAATCAATGTAGGCCTGCTTCCGTATCACTTACTTTAGGCCTACAAGGATTATTAAGTACCGTCCCAAAGGACTAAGCGTAGAATAACATCGATGGTATAGTACATTTATTTTTTGTTTTGAAACAAATACGACGTAGGATTAGGAAGTAAATGCTTGTTTTTGTAGCTAAGCCGTAGCTAGTGGGGCTCGAACTCACAACCTTTGACGTATCTTTTTGAGACTGGATGTCATGTCACTTGTCAGTCAGTGAGTCCTTTCTTACAACTTAAAAATAGTATACAAATACTACATGGTTAGAGGGGAAATAGTGCAATCTATTTTCCCGAGGGTACTGGCTACAGCCTGGGAGTACAGGCCTACATGTACCACCCCGAACCCGGAGGGTGAGGGGTGGTAGGCCTGTAGCCAGTACCGAGGCGAGGGGAAATAGTGTGCCCTATTGCCCCGATCATACCATGTAGTATTTGCTTTATTACATCTCACTGTGACTCTGGGGGATGAGGTTGTAGGGAAGTAGTCAAAACTACCACACGGGAAATAGCTCAATTTCTTCAATAGCTCAATTTATTATCACTGTGGCCAGCTCAATTGACCAATGAAATGGCAGGATTTATGCCTATTATCTCATGAATATTTATGAGGTGTAATAATAAATAATGTCCGAAAAAGATTTGTCAATATGGCATTTCTTACCAACTAACTAAATAAAGTCTAAAAAGACTAAACTTAACTTTAAAAAAGGCTTTTTAATAAAATAAAATATAATATTTAAGCTTTTTACCCCATGTGAATTCCTTAGCTGCCATCGCCATTAATTATATAGAGAAAGTACTGGAATAAAAGTTTCACAGCGAATAAACGTGGCGTAAATGTCAGCAGATGACTCAGCGTTCACACGTGGCGATGGAGAGAGCTTGAACACGGAGATGTTTGCGGCACAAGGGTCGGGTGACGTTTGATTTGACACAGTTTTCGCGGATTACAATTTAAAGTCCCTTTGATCTCAACCCTTGACCTATACGGAAGTACTTTTAGTTTTTCAATTTTAGCTCATTTTAAGTAAACTTATTTCAATGTTTGTAATCAGAAACATTCTTTATAATTATAAATAATTAATTAAGCTGTGATGATTCTTATTTAGCAGAGATATATGGGGATTTCCCAACAAAATTGACGTAAACAGGTGTATTGATAGGTCGATCAAGCACGGAGCTCACTGCTCGCAGATGCTTTGTCTCAAATGAGAGTGTACAGCCTTGTGTATATCTAATTATCTTTATCGGCTGCTAAATTCAGCATGTATGACAATCCTATTTTCGTTTTTGATAATATTTTGAACGTGTACACTAAACTGTAAATCCTCATCAAATAATTTACGAATTAAAAACATAAGGAAGAGATCGGTTCCGGAACTTCCGGAGACAGGTAACAAGCGACATTACTAGGAATTTCAATCTCCTATGAATTCAATACGTCGTACTTATCATTTTTGAAACTATTTTTTTAAAAAGCTTAATTTAAAATTAAAGGTATATTATGTGATCTTTCCAGGAAACGCCCTCAACATCGGAAAAAAATTGAAAGCAGATTTTCTTGCAGATTTACATTTCTGATCATAAATCGTACATACATTCCAAGTTACAGGGCGATACGATTCTTAATTACTTCAAAATCATGGTTTTACTTAGAGTGAAAATAAACTGTCGGATTGTCGATTTTTGTCCGACAACTTATTTTACTCTAGTCTAAATTCACTCTAAAACCATGATGTTGAGGTAATTAGGAATTGTATCGCTCTGTAACTTGGAATGTATTTCCGATTTATGATCAGAAATGTAAATCTGCAAGAAAATCTACTTTCTAAAAAAAATCATGAATAGAGGGTGCTCTCTGGAAAAGATCACATAATATGCCTTTAGCCTTAAAAAAAGCTTTACCATACAGATACACAGTATCATCAGAGAGATTACACCTCCCTGGTATCATCATGCAGTGTCAGATTCAGAATCTCTTTTAATTAAAAGCAGGGGCTGAATATACTCCATAATGCGCAACCGTTCAGCGGTCCTGATCTATCACAAAGCTTACAAGACGTTCAAACATGGTTAGGGCCTAAGCTAAACCAACTTCCCATATAAGGCTTAAGTTAAGCCTTATCGCCAATCAGAAAAAAATCCATTGATTATCCTTTTCTGATGCATTGTGGGATCCAGAACGGGGCAGATTTTGCCCTTTTGCGATCCCACAATGCAACAGAAAAGGATAATCAATGGGGGTTTTTTTATTCGCGATAAACCTTATTGAATTGTAAATTGATATTACTATAAGTTTTTTGGCAGAGGCTATACAGCTGATGATCGGTCAGCTATTTCGTGTAAAGCTATACAGCCGATGATCGGTCAGCTATTTCGTGTAAAGCTATACAGCCGATGATCGGTCAGCTATTTCGTGTAAAGCTATACAGCCGATGATCGGTCAGCTATACAGCCGATGATCGGTCAGCTATACAGCCGATGATTGATGTATCAATCAAAGAATATTGAATAGTCTTAATATTGAATCACCATTTTGTTGTACAAAGAGGCAGGGGTAGCACTGGATCAAAAATGTGAGAGGTCCCATGAAATTTTTCGGGACCCCGTAGGACTTCAAAAAACAAAAGGGGTCCCTCAAGAAAATGAGAGGTCCCGAAGTATGGGTAGGCCTATTTGAAAATGGACGAAACTGATTTAGGAAAATTAGAGGCCACACTATGAGTCGATGACTTATGGTTTGGTTAGTTAGGGGTCGACGGGTATGATCGATGATGAGGACAGTTTTATTGAATTTATATTGTGTGCAAAGGATGGATATGTAATTTACAGAATTTCTTACGGTTTCCATTTCCATACATCGTCAAATGTGAGGGGTCCCTTACATTTTGATCGGGACCCGCAAGGCTTTCCAATTTGAAATCTGACGCGTCACTATTCGAAAGTGAGAGGTCTAGGACGCGCAGACGCGTCATAATGCGACCCTTGCAAAGAGGGCTTATATTTCTTAATCCTTAGGGACCGTTCATTATTTATGGTGGAGGGTAGTCCTTGCTACCAAAATCTATGATTTTGGTACTTACTCAAGGCATAGTGTTGAAGGGAACCAATTTAATAACCTAATCATTTACTTGACCAGACTTATTGCATAGTCTATTAAAGCAATTGAGTTTCCTGGGGAGGTCAATAACTTTCTAGTTCTATTCATCCATTTAGGCCCTATTAAGTTTATTGATTCTATTGTCATGTTGTTCTATGCTGGGCATGCATGGATTAACATAGGCCTAATCCCTACTTATCTCTTCTGGCATTTCTGGAGCAATCAATAACTTCTATTCATAAACATCAGATGCCTTCAAGATGAGATGGATGCTGATTACGCAATCTGCCACAGATTAGTTTTTTACAAGCATGGACTTATTTTATAGACTGATTAAGTCTGTGTTTCAAGAGATGGTCAGCTTCCACCTTACACACTTGCCTGAGTAAGTACCAAAATCATAGATTTTGGTAGCAAGGACTAGGTGGAGGGGGGGTTGGGACAAATTCGAGACTCGTATGTTAAAATTACCTAACCCCCCCCTAGAGCTGAAACTGAAAATTACATGACCTCCCTCCCCCCTCCTCCCCCCCCCCCTCCCTCCCCCCTCCCTCCCCCCTCCCCCCCCCCCCCCTCCCTCCCCCCTCCCTCCCCCCTCCCTCCCCCCCCCCCCGGGTAAGCTTTAGAATACCTTACCATTTGTATTCCTCACTGTGTAAGTGTATGGGTCGTTCTTTAAAAGTCCCCATTGAAGACATGCAGTGGTAGGGTATATTAAAGGAACTCCACCCCACCCCCCTGCTAACCACTACCAGTAGCTTTTTACACCCCCCTCCCCCTCCCCGAAAAAATCAACTTGTCACATAGGGTACTCCGTCACATACTTAAGGCCTCTCACAATCGATGTTGAGTTTCCTGTTGCCGCCCGCGTCCAAAAACGGGCCTCGTCACTTACTTTAATTATTAATTATTTACACTTTCTGCCACAAAAAAACGATGTTTCTTCATCGAAATTCACCTTTTTTTACCCGTTTGTTACTACAAATCACGAAATTCATTTGAAAAGCACTTACAATACATTTATGATGGTCAACATACAATATTGACCTTTAGAGTCAGTCGATTCATCCAAATACTGAAGCGTCTATTACAGTTCTAATATCACAATAATTAAAATATCAAATAATTAATAATTAATAATTAAAAGTCACCTCGTCCCTTTTTTAAAACCTGCAACAGGAAACTCAACATCGATTGTGAGAGGCCTAAGGCGCTGGGCTGTCTTTACCTTTGGAATTTTGTTCATGGATACGTTGGCAAATTTTGTTTGTGCCCTATCTGAACGGCCAATAATTTTATGATGCCCCTTCTTTTTATTTTGTGAAATTAGTAATGGCGAGCGTAGTGAGTTGGAATTTTGTTTTCAAATTTATACATTTTGGGTGGTTTTGTGAGTCTTTATAACCCGCACAAGTTAGAACATTCTGAGCAGAAACGTATAATCCAGTGAAACGTTCTACTTTTGTGAGCATTGGTGCAAAGCAGAGATGAGGTGAAAGGCATGCAATCAATAACATTTTTAAATCATGATATTAGATTTTGTAACATTATACACCCTGTGGCTCGGATGTCTCGACCGTTGATGATTATATAGATGTTTTTCCACCATATCGTCGATGTGCTGTCCAGAAGTCGTCTCATAGTAAAAGTTTTTGAAGTCGATAGGTTTTAAGAAAATATGCGCGAAGCTCAGAAAAAATGGCATTTAATTTGATAAACTATGTTTTTTGAACGAAAAACAGTGTTTTTCAATTTGATAAACTATGTTTTATGAACGAAAAACAGTGTTTATCGATAAACACCGTTTTTCAATTTGATAAACTGAACAGTGTCGCGCGAGTCACGATCGGTTGTATTGTCTGGTACCATTGGCTAACCGATGATCGGTTGAAGTAAAACTGCGGATAAGGACCAGGGATTTTACCCCCTCTATCCCACATTGGCCATCCGATAATCGGCTGTATAGTCTGGTACACATTGGCCATCCGATGATCGGCTGTATAGACACTTCCAAGTTTTTTACCCCATGTGATTTTCTTAACTGCCATCGCCATATTTCCATTGAATTAATATTACTATAAGTTAATCGAGTATAAGTTTATACATACAAACACCACATCCGAAGATGAGACTAAGGGTTACGTATCACATACCAACATAGGGGATCGCATAGGCGATTCAATAGGGAACTTGAACAATATTAAATAATAACAGCGAGGCAGATATAACTACCGCAAGTTCCACAACTCAAACAAACATTAAACAAGCCTCGACTCATATCCCAACTTAAAAAGCAAGGACATGAGCCGGTGCGGGAATCGAACCCGTGACCTTTTGAACACAAGTCGAATGCTCTAACCACTGAGCTAACCGGCCGTCTCCGATAAACAGAGTACAGACCTGATAGTAGTGATATAGAGCAGTCATGGATTCTAATGACAAACAATGCAACAACACACGGTATATGAGACCATTAGAGATGCTTACTCGCAACCATAACATTATAAATACATACAAACACCACATCCGAAGATGAGACTAAGGGTTAAGCATCACATACCAAGTTGGGATATGAGTCGAGGCTTGTTTAATGTTTGTTTGAGTTGTGGAACTTGCGTTAGTTATATCTGCCTCGCTGTTATTATTTAAAATTGTTCAAGTTCCCTATTGAATCGCCTATGCGATCCCTTATATCAGTTCGGCAGAACTCCAAATTTGGATACGTATCAGAATTCAAATATCCATATCCGATTTACGATACGGAGGGTATCCGAATTCAGATTCGAATTTGGATACCCTCCGTATCGTAAATCGGATATGGATATCCGAATTCTGATACGTATCCGAATTTGGAGTTCCGCCGAACTGATATGTGTTAATGAAACGGTCCGAGGCATTGTCTCAACAGATACATTTATGATTAAATATTGTCTTTTGGTCTATGCACTGGCACATTCGATATACACTACCGCCCGGAATTGCTTACGCACACCATCGAGAGAACTTATTCCCCGAACAGTCTTCTAATTTTACCCATATCAAGGTCAAATCCTATTTATATAGGTGCCTGGATATCTTCTCATTCATAAATTCATCTTTCCTTGACCTTGTAGCCTACACATTTGTCAAAATATATATCTTTCTGAGGTCGCTATTTTCTCTATGGGAAAATCCCATGTAATTTTCGCCTCATTAATATTCATGAGCTCATTATCGCTGTTATAGCGCTATGGGATATCCTTGCTTGCGAACATCATCTCCGACAAATCATTATTTTTACATTATTTTACGAAATGTAAACACTTACAATTATCATGACAGGGATCTGTAATGGTCATTAATACCCAAAACATGTCTCGTGTTTTGACAATGTTACTGGAATTTCCAAAAAAAAGCTGATACTTCGAGAAAAAACTTTATTTAAGTTTTGGTTGTAGAATGATACCTGTCGCGAACTGGGAACCAGCAAAATCTTCTGACGTAAACTTGCAGCAGCAATTAAAATTTTGCATACAGGGGTATTCTCTCATATTGAAAGGTGCGCATAGAACATGGGTTATAAATACATCAGACTGGTGGACATGAAGTGTACACAAAGCACACCATACATTTTTATACACCATTGAGCTCATGTTGGTGAAAATGGCTGGTTAAATTGTAATCTTCCCATTTTTGAGTTACAAAAATGCTCAAAGTAGTGACACCTCCTAGCAAGACGGTTTGTCAAGTCTGTTTAGAGAATTGTGAGACCAGCCAAGCCTGACCTACGCTATTAGAAAATATTAATCACCCAATAAGTTTAGTTACCGCGTGATCCAACATATATTATTTTGAATGGACTTGTTCGAATCCTTTGTTAGACTAGAATCGATCACCCTTTTAGCGCATTCTTTTATGAAAGGGAATTGACTATTGCAATGTGAAAGATAGAGATATCGCCCAATTAAATCACATCTGGCAGTAAATTCGGGTTTGCATACATGTAGTATGGTGGTATAGGCTGTTGGGCTATGTTGTTCCAATAACATAGCCGACAACTGATGGAAAAGATATCAACTGACCTTCGCAAAATTGTACATTACCTATCCATTGTATTACGGAATGCAAACCATTGTCGCGGTGATTTTAGAATCTGCCAGGGCCCTGTGCTGCCTCGTGCGAAATACAGACAAACTGCGAGAGGTTCTCTGGTGTGTATTGGATCACTGATTTTAAACCAAAATAATTAAATTGTCTTTTAAGTGTCAGGTTTTTCTCGGAAATTCAAATTACCTCCTCAGAAAATTATCATGTTTTAGTCATTTATAAGGACATTTGCATCCTTATATAGCATATTGTATTTGTGAATATAACAATTAATTATTAAACAACTGGATTTGTCAGAGAAGGTGTAGATGAGACAGAATTTTCACATAGCGCAATAATAGCGGTAATGAGCTCATGAATATTAATGAGGCCAATGTCTATGGGATTTTACTGTGTAGATTTTGACTTGTCTCGACTTCTTGAGTTTTGTATGAAATCCGATGATCGTAACATGCAACAAACATGAATTTATGAAGAAGAACTATATATTGAACACATGCAACATCGTTACTAGTGAAATAATCAATAGTATGTTCATAAAAGATGGATTTTCTAGGATATAATCACTGCGTAAGCAGTTCCGGGCGGTAGTGTATATACGAAAGGTACCGGGTTCAATTTTCAGCTGGTGCTCCAAAATGTTGCTGGTATATCTCGTGAGTTATTATATGTTAGGGCGGTATGTGACACCGTAATTACAAGGATGTGCCTTGTTTAGGGGGGGGAGTATTGTCACGAGAAGTGTGTTAGTGTCATAGACCTGACAGGGAAGTCATCTTTTGGTCTATACACTGGCGCGTTCAATATTTATACGGAAGGTCCCGGGTTCAATTCCCGGCTGGTGCTCCGAAATGTTGCTGGTATATCTTGTGAGTTATTATATGTTAGGGCGGTACGTGACAATATCACCAAACAGTCTATACATGCAACGGTCAGTCTATTTCTTGGAAGAGCCTGAAGAGATGGAAGATTGTGTATTCAATGTGTTTATCCATAGTCTATCGTAGCAAGTTGATAGTCATTGATCAAATATTTCAGAGGAATATCTCCCCAGTTAGTAAGCTTATTGTTTCTTTTGTTCCCACTTGTTCAGTAAGTATGAACACATAATCCCCATATATCCTCTGGGTGCTGTTCGATAACTTCTATTCATCAACATGCCTAGATGGATGCTTGCTTATACACAATCTGCCATGTCATAAACTATCAGGAGATGGTTTAGACTTTTGGCTGATAGTGCGTTCCCCTGCATGTAATGGACTAATTTGAACTATAGTTACTAGTCCATACTTGACCAAAGTGTTTCACTGTTGGGTCAATAAAAAGACCAGTATATATGGAGGATTACTTTATTAGAAGAATCAATCTTGTCAATTAATTTCTAAAACATATTCCAATGAATTCATTGATTTTTTCCGTTAATTGCATGTGTTGATGAACATAATAACATCCCTGCTAATCCTCTTAAAGGTGTATGTTCCGATTATTTGTTTTGGGCTATGATTTTTTTTTCACATCAAGATATTTTGATATCAGGAGAATCCCCATTTTTTTCTTATTATGTCTAAATTTTAGGGGCCAGAAATGTTCCGTTTAGAAATTATAGGCTAACATGTGGTGAATTACTGCCAGCCAGTTTGTGTACTCAATAGGCAAATTTATTGTGACCTTGTGCTTCTAAAATAAAAACCATTGGAGTTATGCGACTCAAACTTTGGAATACGACAATTTTAAGGATGACCTCTCATGTAAAATAGAAAACATCAAGTTGAAAATCGGGCCAGCAATCAGAACATCTACCTTTAAATATTCAATAGCCTATTCCTATCTTGGGCCTAAAATGTTGCGGCGGTAACAAGAAAAATTTTGGTTTTCTTTTGATACCAAAATATGAATTTTGATAAGGAAAAGTGAATTTGATCATGATCTGGCCACCCACCTTTAATTGCAGAGCTAATCAAGGAGTTCAATTCACTACAGCAACATTTAAAACACAGGAGCTTTATAAAAACACTGATGTTTGCAAACATTTTCAAATTGAAAAATAAGAGAATGTTTGAAAGTTTAATTTTTCAACAATTTTCAAAAATCATCAACAAGTTTTTGTTTTTATTTAAATCCCAAATTCACTTATAATGGGTCATCAGTCAATCCTTGAACACTTACAAATTGTTTTAGTCTATGTTGTATTTGGTGTTTGTATTTTGTGGAAGGGGCAGGGCTTTTTCTTGGTCCAAAGACACTCTCCATTTTTGCATATATGTATATATCTATCTTTTACATAGGCCTGATACATTAATCATCATTTTGGCTCTTTCTTAATTGGAGCTGATCTATCTTTCTTGCTTTATCTTACAGGTTTATTGACAAGTGAGTGGCACCTGTATTGGTATGTGTGACACATGGTTCTTACTGTCCATCTCTTTGATGTTTACTGGTATGATGTCTCAACCAACTGATGGCACACATGCTGAAGGTATTGCAAATGTTTTTGAGGGATCATGCTCTGAGTAATGCCATATTTGTGTGATTCAATCATGTAAAATATAGTGCCCAACAGATGTTTCCAAATTATTTATATAACAAAAAAAGTTTAAAGTAAATTGCACCAAATTGATGAATACTATTTTGGATCAGTCAAAGAGGTGGTGGCACTTCCAAATGTCTACCCATGCTTGTCCAAGCACCTCTGAAATGAGTCCTTAACCCACAAAATACCACGACCCAGCCAGTTTGTATCACCCGGCGTGGAAGTTTTTCAATGAAAAAATGGACCCAATACTTGGCGCAGTATACTGCGCCAAGTGGCCTTGACACTTGTGGTGTACTGGAACATCCTAAGCCCTGTGTGCCGGAGGTCTGTGGTTCAGATCCGGTGGGGGGTCGCGGCGATATTTTGGGTGACTTTTCGCCGCACGGAAAAAAATCTGAAAAAAGTGGCGGGTAGAATTAGGCTTAATGGTGTAAAACACAAAACCATGTTAATGCTTTATGGCATAACACACATAGACTCTATGCCAATCCAAAAAAGTATTAATTAATGCACGAAAAACTGAAACCTATCATGAATGGAGAGGGAATTTCACTGCACACATTCAATGCATATGTTTTCAAAATAAAACAAGCCAAATAATGCATATTTTTTCTTTTCTCCAATTTATTCTACAATGTTCTCACAAATATAGGATTGAAAACCATTGCCTGGTGGTGCCGTTTTCTGGCTTGATCTGAATCAATGTTTTTATGCCATTCACAGTCTTAATGGATATCTCGCCCTAGATGAAACTTAATATAAGCTATCCTTTTTCAGAGAAGTAAATGACATCATGTAGCTAAATCTTAAGCCGGCTTGTTTATTTTCTCGGATGCAGATGCGTAGCTGTCACATATGCCGACTGACCTACTGAGAGGGGGTGGAGGGTGGAAGTAAACTAAACTAATTTTCAAAAGGAGGGCACATATCAGTGCCAATCCGTATAGAATTAAGGCGTTTCCTACTATTTATTTATTGTTCTTTTGAAATCCATAGGTAAAGATGCACATGAGCAGCGGCTGGTATCTCAAGATAATCTCTTTTGTGGCGGTATACTCAGAGAATTCTCTACCAATGTGAGAGCAAATGATACTGATGTACAAAGTATACAACAGGTATGGTTTAGACTATAATTCTGGACATTCTTGTGCTACATTTAGTATGCAAAACTGCAAAATTCTGCAAAAGATAATTATAAATACGGTATCAAATTATGAGGAAGAAATTGCCCTACAATGTGTACATTGTGTTTGTAGGCTAGGATGCACACCAGAGGATGGTATGTATTAGATAAAGGGGGAGAAGTTGCCTATTATCAATTGTAATGGTGCCTTGTTTAGGTCTGCTAGGGTAGGCAAGACCCTCCCGCAGGCTACTTTAAAAATGTTGTCTCATATTTACTTCAAGCATTTTTATGTCATTTATTTTATGAATATTAGATAAAAAACAGGGAAGGTTTAGACTGTGTAGATTTTTTTTTTCTTCACTATTTTGTGTTTCACTATTTGCTTTTCCTTTTTTACACTTCAAGCGACTACTATCGTTCTATTCATTAAACCATGCATTATATGGTAGGAAAACAATTATGTAATATATATTGATCATTATAATTGAACACAGAACTATAATGTTCAATTAAACGAATTTAAACTGCACATCCCAACCTGTGATTATTTGAAATTTGCGCCTGGTTGTCTGTGTCGAAAGTGCTGATGGGCTAGCTAGCCATACACAATATTGTGATGTCATTGTAACTAAAACCGCCTCATCAACAACAGGTTGCTTGACGGTATCACGCAGGAATTCATTGCATAAATCGATAATATCAATACATGAAACAGCGATGCGGACATCTTGTAAGTCTTTCGTCATAGCTTTGATCAATATGGTGACGTCCATACATGTGATGGGTTGTTTTTTCCTAAAGCCGATTTTGTCTTTACGTGGTACTTTTAAAAACTTTAACCTACAGAAGTATAATATTGTATAATAATAATGCTACATATCTGAGCGCTAAAGTTCCATGGCACGGATATCCTTTAAATAAATTCAGTTTAGATAATCATAATTTAAAAGTATCAACTTGAAAATTCCCTGCAAAGTGTATGTATCAGCTATTTTGTATCAGCTATAGATTGTATATACAAAATTGAATAATATCATCTGTTCAGGAATGGTAGTTGCATATTAACCCTAACCCCCTCCCCTAAATGCTAAAAAATACTACTTCCAAGACTATCTCGAAGCGCATGTGCAGACAGTTTTCGATGAAGTAATCAACCGAAAGGCGAATTAGTTTTCTCTTCCACAATTGTGATACTGGTTAAAATCCTGGTTAGGGCTAATACCGAACTTCAATACTTTTCTGTATCCCTTTTTTATACAGTTTGCAGTGGACTATGTCACTAAGTACTATCCTAAAACAATCTCCAGAGACAAAGGAGGAAACCCACTCCCGCCGGATGTTTATAACCCAAGAAAATTGGTAAGTTATTTGATAGATCAGGATAAGCAAATATACCAGCAATAGCAATTGGACACTGATCTCCTAGACCACTGTAGTTTAGCTCACTCAAACAGAACAAGTTTTATTTTCAATCCTTCAGAATGTTATACTTTTGTCAAATTAATTCATATGAAGAGCTGATTTGCAAAAGGGCTTATACATCCACTTTTTTCAAAAATGAGTTATAACCGGCAATATATAGTATTTTAGTAGTAGTTTCTAGCAATGTGGGTAATTTGTTGAAAAAACCCGTACATCCCATAGTAATTCAATACAGAAGTCCAAGTTGTTTTGCAAAAAGGCTTCCGTCCAAGAAAAATTGTTGGCAAAAGGGCTTAGATCCATTTACACTGTCCTCTAATGCAAAATACTGCCCTCTATTATTCAGTATCCAAAGACAGGTAAAGAATAAAAGGGAATTCTTGTTCCTGTTTTGTCCCCTCGCCAACTCTCAACGCCCACCACTTACTGGTTAATTTGGAGATATTCATTTGTTCAGTCCAATTTTTGATTTGGTGAATGATTTTTTCCGTGTGGTAAACACGGCCGTAATTCGGCAAATCAGCGTAACTCGAAAATTACGTTTTTGAGATATGAGCACTTTCAAGTGTTAGTGTTTGCTTTTTTTTAAATTATTTACAGAGTAAGTTCATTTAAAAGGAAAACGTGCATGATGTTACATTTTCTTTATTTTTAAAATCTTAAGTAAAATAAACTGTTTTTACTAAAGATACAGCTGATTTTAACCAGATACACGGGTTTGCCAAATTGACATCTAATTATACGCAGAGTTAATCTTGCAAAAACAGCGTAACTCAATTTACGTGTAATTCTTTGGTTACTATTTTTCGCCAAACCCGCGTATCTCGTAGCAAAATCGCTGTTTGGCAAAGGCGCATAACTTAGAGATACGCTGTTTTGCCAAGAAATGACTAGATTTTGAAACACGTAATACGAGTTACGCTGTTTTACCATATTGAAATGCTAACGGTTGCAAAACAAGGCTGAGATACGCAATGCTATCTTTAAAACGGTACGTCGAGGGCTTTTGAGACTATCACAAATGAAAAGAGCGCCCTCGATTTCCCCAAAAATGCATTTAACTCAAAATGTCAATATTTCGACTTACGCTGTTTTGCCAAATTACAGCCGAACTGTTCGTGTGCATTTTATTGAATTGTTTTGCAAAAGGGCTTAAATCCATTTTTTTGAAAAATAAAGAACATAATAACAAAAAATATAAGTGATTGATTTGAAAAACATACTGTATTTGATTGGTATAGTATATATGTACCTCTTTCATAATACACATGATATTTCAAAGCATCAATATCACACTAGTCCAGAATACTTTCATGCTGCTCAAAATCACTCAATGGATGTAATAATCCCTTTTGCATATCAGCTCTTCATTATACATGATCAAAAACATCCATGGTAATAAACGTTGTTGTATTTATTCATTGATATGTCATTCAATAGATCAATAAAACCTTATCAACATAAATCAGCAATGGCAAAGTGACACTGATCTCCTAGAACAGTTGTTTAGCTCACTTAAACAGAACAAGCTCTCTTTTCAATCATTCAGCATGATATATTTTGTGAAATTCATAAAAGTTGGAAGTAAGTAAGCTTATATCGACATGAATCACCAATCGTAATTGGACAATTATCTCCTTGACTTGTAGATTGCTAGTTCAAACCAGGATAAGCTGTACGTCTCAATCATACCTCAGACGAATATAGCTATATTCGTCTCGGATCATGTTATACACATGTGATATATAATAAAGGTTAATGGTACTTCAATATCTTAGGATTTGTATTTCAAGATTTTTTTTATAGTCGGGCTTGAAATTTGAAATAAAAATACAACTAAGGAAGATGAAATCCTGAAACTAGAAGTAGCAGCATACTTTTTAATCATGTAATATAATTTACCATCATTGTTGTCTTTTTCAGAAACTACAATATACCAAAGATGGCAAAACGCCCTTTGTTTACCAAGAGGAAAGCCTTGTTAACGGACATCTTCAGATCCAGCGTCGTAAATCCATAGTAGGCATTACCTACTTCCTCACGCTTGTCTGGAGGAGCACCCCTTCAGGGCTTCAATTTCAGCACAATTTTGTCATCAGGAAAGATCGCAAACACCAACTGCATATGCACGGTCACACATTTTATCAACCTACAAAAGATGTGCTACATAGAGCATCTACACATGTACACAAACTAACTAGCATTGGTGATATAAGCCATGCAAGACCGGTCTTCTTACCGGTGTCAACTATGACGCTCGATAGCCAATCGGATTGTCTACAAGATAGTCATGTGATATCTAAGGGCCAATCAGAGTGCAAAGAGCAGGAGGAGGAACAGAGGGAGAATGTATGGGAAGAGAGCAAGCAGAATTCAGCGCATTTAGCGAAGTCAGAAGATGAGAAACAGTTGATAAACTCATCCTTAAACATTGTGTCTTATAACATATGGAATTTCAATTCTGTCATCAAAAATCCATCTGGCAAATTTTACAATGAGAGAATTAATCATCTAGGACATGTAAGTTGGGAGTAACTTAAGAATACCACACACATGTTACCACTGCTAAGGAATAAAGCATAATAGTAGGTGTGCCAAAGGTATTTGATAGTTTCACCAAGGTTGCTATTCATTTTGGGATGAGAAAGTCCTACACTGTGTATGTAAATACCAGGTTCTGTTAAAGAGTGCCAATCTTGTGATGATTTAGGAGTTTCCTGCTATTTATAGTGGACTATTCATTATGTCCATATTTTTACTATACTACACAGACATTTTCTGATGCGCTGCACCATAGCTACTTGGCTTCCAGAATCTGTACAGATTTATAGTCTGCTGGTACTTGTATGGGAACTGTACAGTATACGTGCGATACAACCGGAGTAGCTGGACAGTAGTGGCAGAGTTACTGGTACATGCAGCTAATTTGGTGGAACTTTACTGGTACTTAAACAGTACCGTACCTATATAATACAAGTACTGGGCATACAGTACCCATACAGGTGCTGGTAGAAGAGTACATTTGTAACTCTGATGCAGGGCATAGGATAATGGCTGTGTTACACTAGACTTGCAATGAAAAGGTTGTTGGGTTTAGTCCCACTGTTGTCTAGTTTGTTCTTGAATAAGGCACTTTTCATAAACTATCAACTCTCTACCCAAGTTTATTCAAATGGATACCTGAATTGTTCAGTGCTGGTATGGTAACATACTAGCTGTGGAAGTAGTGTAGTGATCCAGACATAGCAACATAATAAAGGAGTAATCATACTCCACGACACTCAGAGTAAGTGTGGCCTCAAACACAGAATTGACCGCCCCTATCTGTACCTTTGTTTACTTGTAGGTAATTGCTGCAGCCCAAGCTGACATCATAGGCTATCAAGAGGTACGGTTTGATGCTTCACAAGATACAAAGCTGGGACCAAGTCAGGTGACACATATAGCAAAACATCTACCAAATTATCAGGTAATAAAGCATTAAAATTATGACAAGAAATATGTGTTATAATAATTCTATAATCTATTTTTCTTTCTCTGGACTGTGACGTAAGTTTACAGGCGCAGTATTCACGCAAGCGTATCATGTGTTTTGCCATCTTTCTACGCGTGTGTATTTATGCAAGCACCATTTATTCACAGCCATTCATACACCTTTAGTAGGGTCGAACCAATCAGAAAGCAAGAAATTAAATTATGCGGAGTGCATTAAAAGTGTCTAATGCACTCCGCGTGTGCGCTGTTGAATGCACGTACTACATGCTTTGTTCTGATTCGTTGTTCAGGTTGTTCGCTGATTTTCACTGAATGTTTATTCAATTATAATTTTGATTTGTATAGTGTCGTGTATGAATTAGGTCGAAAACATGCATATGTTTTGTTTCTCGAAAAATTAGACAAATCAATGCACCTGCCCAAATGTTGATATGCTTGCAATAGCACCCCACCCCGCGGGGTCGTGCCATTATTCACACATCAACATCAGTATGCGTTAGGGTGCATCTGGTGCCCCTCATGTCAATGGATTTGTCTGTCCCTAGTCTTAAAATGTTCCTATTGTCACAAAACTAACATGTGCCAAGTTTGAATTAATTTGGAAGTTGTCGTGGGGGCCTCTGGGAACCTAAAGTTACAGTGTGTGTTCCTATGTAGGAGAGTTCGTTGACCCCTGTACAATTCCAATTAGAAGCCGATCGAACAATTTGAAGTAGCTGCCATATCAAAACCGTTTGGACTTAGAAGCTCAAATATTGCGATTGCAATTGTTAGGTGTGCTTATTAAAAGCGGCATAACTTAAGAAGTATCTTGGTGTAGGTTCAATGGTACATTGTGTAGACATTTGGTTTTTCATCTTGACAAATCCAAGTTGATTGATGTATAATAATAAGTAAATTATTATACTCACTTGTGATAGTTTCATGCTCAACTGAGCACTTCATCAGACTATTTGATGTCAGTTCTCATCACTGGCTTGTTATACTGACGGCCACTGGATGTAGAGGGCGGTCTAGAGATTAAAATTGTTAACTTTATTTGTTGGGAGTGGCTGTTTTTAATAATAATTCAACCAGCATGCTTATATAGGCTTTTTAAGCCTGGCCCGAGCAATTTGCTTGAGTCTGGTCCCTTCAGGACCCAAGCGTGTGTCTGTACGGACCGACCGTGTAAACAAACAAACAAACAAACAAACAAACTGGTTGAAATGTTGTTGAGTTAGTAACCAAAGACGAGGGGGCTTAAGACTTACCACACTGTATCTAAAACTCTGCAGTTTTCCTTTTATTGAAGATTCCATTTGGGTTTCCTTTATTTTAATACACATAAAAGCACCTGGTCAATATGGCATCAAAATGTGTTTCAAATTGTCAAACTTTGACTGTCTCTGTCCTGCCAGAATAAATTCTCCTAGTCACTGCACAGAGTTAATTGAATATAACAAAAAATGCATCACATCACATCATAATTAAAGCATTTATACAGTACTTATGCCATAATTGTGTTGTTTCATCAATTCACAGTTTGTATACCAGCCAGCTATGACGTACGAGTCAATGGTGCAAGAAGGATTAGCTATCTTTTCTAAATACCCCATTTTATACCATGACTTTATTCTTCTTTCCAAGTAAGTAGTTTTGCCTTTTTTTAAATCAAGAAACAACTTAGTTTTCTGGTTAGACAAGGATGACATGGATAATTTGAATCTGTGTGCAAAGAAACTAGTAAGCTCCCCCACCCTCACAAAAAACCTAACAAACATGTGCCTCCTGATTGCTTGTGCACCCAAATCAAATTGGTTTCAATTGGTTTCCTTTTCAACTCGGAGCACTCTGTTGTTTCTTGATTAATTCATTATCCTCTTTTGACTTGAAAAAGTGGTAGGAGATTGACAATCACATACGAGTTGTAAGATCTTTAGGTTCATCTCACATCTCACTCCCAATTTTTCATTAGGTATCCACTCAATTTTTATGAATGAGGTCTCAAATTATGCGGAAGAATGTTTTTTAATGTTTGATTGTCTCAGATTGTCGGTACAGATTATTGATGTTGAATTAGCTTACATAAAAGCACCTGTTGTTAGGAAATGTTTGTGCCAGATTTATATTCACTATTGTGACAGATTCCTTTGTACAAACCTGGGAAAGTTTGAAAATGATAGTCTCCACTCAATAAATAGATAAGACAAAAGCTTAACAAGACTTTACTTTACTTTACAAACACTTTTTTATTACATATGCATAACTTTCATAGAGTCTCTACAACAATTTGTGCAATTTCACGGTGCAGTGAAAATCAATGTGTTAAAGTAGGTGTCCCGCAAGCATAAAAGTGTGCATTATATGAAGAGGTATTTTGCAAAAGGGCCTACATCCACTTTGGCTCTTATTGAGAAAAAGTCAAAAAACTGTTTCTAAATATTCAAGTTGAGCAATTGAAAAAATGAATGGATTATGAAAGAGGTACACTACATACTAATTGAAATTGAAATAAATTTTAAATGTGCTAGTTTTAATTTCTTTTTAAATCATGTTTACATTTTTTGAAAATTTGGATGTAGGCCCTTTTGCAACAAAACTCCATCTGTTTGTACATAAAGAAAAAATACCACACACAAAAAATCATTTATTTTAATCATTTCAAATAAATAAGTTTGATATTGAAATGTATAGGTCACAATCATATGTTTCAAGGAAATAAAGTCATTTTTTTCAAAAATACCTACATCTCATTGTAAACAGCCATTGAAGTTGTTGTTTTGTTGCAAAAGGGCCTGTATCCCGATTTAATTCTGGATACAGGCCCTTTTGCAACAAAACAACAATTTCAATGGCTGTTTACAATGAGATGTAGGTCTTTTTGAAAAAAATGACTTTGTTTCCTTGAAACATATGATTTTTCCCTATACATTTCTATATCAAACTCATTTTTTGAAAAAATGCACCATAGCCCTTTTGCAAAATACCTCTTCATATGTTAGACAAATAACTATCGAGCCCAACTTTTGTAATTAAATGGAACAAAACACCACACTTATGACAAAAACAAATAAAAACCGCAATCTCTCAACATGCACTTTTTAAAATTCGCGGGGATCGAAAGTCCCAGTGTCGATGATGTCATAGTTATACAATGAACATGCACACATTTGAGCACCGATACCCATGACGTCATCGACACCAGGACTTTCGATAGCCGTGAATTTTAAAAAAATGCATGTTGAGTGATGGCAGTTTTATTCATTTTTGTGACTAGTATGGTGTTTTGTTCTATATAATTACCTAATTTCGGCTCGATAATTATTTTTCTTACAAATAATGCTAAATGTAGTGCTTGCGGGACCCTTCCTTTAAGCATAGCTGTAGTAGATTTATAAACTATTGGCCAATCCATTTCATATTCAGACTATTCCATTTTATACCAGAGGAACCTCAATTGACTGAGACAGCATCCATTTGCCAATTGTAATGAAGCTGTTATAACTATTACATTATATTACATTGTTGGATGAATAAAATAATACATTTCTAGGATTTTACATTTTTCACAACATAAAATGTTAAAAAACAAATTCAACTTAATCTAAATGAAAATACAAGCTTTAATTTATATTTTACAATCAACCTTAGTAAACTGCCAGTTATCAGAGATACTGTAAAACTACAGTCTATTTCACTTCAATGAGGCAGTGACGTCACCGTGTCATGCACTGATTGCAGTACATCAACGTGTGCACATAATCCAGGCACTGGCCTCACTGGCACACGTGCGACAGAGAAATGGTCGATACATACACAAGGGTGTGTTTTATTCTCGTGAAGTTATGTCACTGTCCATAGGAGGTCAAATAGACTATAGAAATATTTTGTCAAACGATCTTTACAGTCAAACGATCTTTACAGATCAGTGACCGCACTACTGTGCATTAGACCTTTTTTTAGTAGTCTGTATTAGACAAGGGGCAGTCTTTATGTTATTTCCATTGGTCAAAGGGCAGTCCTTTGGAGGTTCTATTAGAGCCAAATTTATGTATAGTAAGCCAGTGGCAACCTACGTGTAGAGCTCTTTTCAGAGCCACCATCTCTGTTCAGTGGAAAAGCGGCAATCCATCTGAACGGCTCTTTTCAGAGCCACCAGTTCTTTCACAAGTAGGAAAGGGCACCTACTCTCAAATCATCGGGCATGGGGCAGCCCAAATGATGATAACAATAGAGAAGTGGCAATCTCTATGTTTTGCTTAATATTATAAATAATTTGGTCCTGAAGAAGTCGGAGCTAATCCTGATGAAAGCTTTAGATTAAAACTTGTCTGACGGCGAACCTGCTAAACGTTTAACTTATATTATGAATACCAGTCGTAAAAGCCTATCTCACATAGTTTTAAACAAAAGTGATTAACTCTCTAAGTTAATCACTAACCAATTATGCAATGTTGGTTGTTGGGTTTTTAATTGTTTGAATATGATCAACATTTATCGCAATTTTTCATTTAAAAAAAACATGCAGCCAATCAAGCCTTTGAGAAAGTTTTGTTTTTGTTTGCATCACCTAATGTGGATTTAAACCAATGTGTTGAATTTTCACCACACAGAGACGAAAAAGATGGTGATGATTTTCACCAGCGAATATGTTTACATGCAGAAATAGAAACACCTAGTTTGGGTATGGTAAGTGTTTTTAATATAAGAAAATCATAACATGGATATACTCCCCTGAAATGAAATCCAAATAAATGAGATACATACTGCTGCATTATATATGCCCTTTTATAAAAACATTTTGTAAGATTTACCATTCAGAAAATCATGGCATCATCATGGCATCAGGTCTAATTATTGTAAAGATCAATTGAAAATTGATACATTGGATTCAGTAGTACAATTCCTTTCAAATTGACACATTTTAGACACAAGTGTTGCAGACAAATTTTGAGTCTGCAACTTCATATATCAGCACCCTTGGTTGATACCTTAAACTTTCCAAACCATCTCTGCTTAATGATATACATATTCACTCTAACATATAGCCTTGAGTTACATGATTATGATCAGTCTTGCAAAAAGATCTGAATTTTAATTAGAGAATAATGACTGCGGAACAACTGTTTTCGTGAATTTGTTTTAAAATCAGATGTTTTTGTTCTGGTCTGAGGAATTGTCCCGAAGGGGCGCAGCCCCAAGGGACAATTCCGAATGACCAGAACAACAACCGAGGATTTCAAATCAAATTCACAAAACAGTTGTTAAGCAGTCATTATTCTCATTCATTACCGGAAAAGATGCATATTTATCAAAATCTTTAATTTGTACCGATATAATCTTGTTAATAATTAATTAGTTTTCTGTTTATTTTGTCCATTTCTTTTTAGTTATTAAAACAGTCCAAGTCAGGTCATCCCCTTATTAACATTTTTATCATTCAACCAATCATAAATAAGCTTTAACCGTGTTTCCTCATAACTCATTGAATATTTAGTTTAGGGGCGTGAGGCGTTAATTTGATTGGTCGGTCAATGAACAAAACAATCGAACACTTTGGTGCAGTACTTTCGGGCAATTATTGGTAACCTTCGCTCGGCGTGCGCGTTCTCATCAAACAATTAATTTGACTGGAATGCACTTGGTACGCAGCTATTGCGATTATTCATGAAGTAATGAATCCTTTATAATCAAATAAATGATTGAATGAACAAGCAGGACAACGAAATAACATTTTCTTTCTGGAACTATTTTGATAAGTGAAACATTTTCTATGAGATTATTCTGCTCATTGCTCAAAATGTTTGTACATCCCTCAAATGGTTCAAGTTATACTGCATAAATTACATAGACACAAATATAAACCAAGTTAAAATGTGTCCAACATACAATTTGTACCACTTTAAATCTGTATGGTTAGATTTATTGTACTCCCAACGACCAGGTATGGAAAAATGAAAAGGGCAATCTATAGGTAGCTTATTTGAATTATCTGTCAAATATCATTTCTTGATAATATCATCAGGTTCACGTGTTTGTAGCTCATCTGTCGTTAAGCCAAGCAGCGAGGGAACGAAGTGTTGTGGAAATCTGGCGATATATGAGTCAACACACAGGACCAGCAGTGTTGATGGGAGATCTTAATACACAACCTAACAGCATAGAATACAGGTATCGTACAATTATATTTTCATCAGGGGCACTTGGTTACAGGAGTATAGGATTACAAAATATAAGGTACAGGGTGTCCCAAAGGTTTCGAAACCATTTAACACGATTTGTATCTCTCTTAAAATAAGTCACAGTACCAAATTGAAAAGCGAAAACTTATAGAATTATTTCGGTACCAAACATGACTCTTTTTCGAGGACCCTTAATATAAAACAAACGCTGAAAGGTCTGGCCACATAAATCGCAATACCATAACATTGTTTGATTCGGGACGGACTGTATAAGTCACTGTAATCACATGCAACAGGCAACGTGTTCCTCACTTTCCATTCAAATGGATTTTGTTCAAAACAGGTTTTCACTTGATAAATAATAAGGATTATATCAATCTGAAATGAAAAAGAATCAATATAGAGAATCTCTTTTCTCTTCCCTATCTCTTTCTGTTTGTCGCATCCTTGACTTTTTCAGCTCATTATAACAGTTTGTGATACTTTCGTCTGCATTTTGGCAAAACAGATAGCTGTTATTGTAAGTCTGATACCAGAACAATTCTACAAGTCTTTTCTATTCAAATAGATTTCTATTTTTATACTGCAAATTATTTAAGCGTGGATAAAGTTTTGAAAAGGTTTCAAATCTTTTGGGACACCCTGTGCTTGGTTAAAAGTAATAAAAATAATAATAATACTACATAGCATTTATTCAAGCACTTGAAACGTAAGATCTCCAAGCACTTTCAGGCAAAAACAAAACAGATTAAACAAAGTACAAGAAAATATACACAATTGCCCACAAAATATTTTACAAAGCTTGGGGTATAGCCACCACCAAATATTGGGTACTAGGTTAAAATATGGAATATTCAGCTGTATTGGGTACTTAGTTACAGAGTATGGGGTGCTTTGTTATTGCCCAAAATCTAATGGGGTACTTGGTCAAAATATCCAAAATCATGAAAATCACATTTTTGGCACTTTTTGGTCTATAATTCCAAAAATAAATAAGATATTAAAAACAAAAAACATAGGGAATTGTATTAGGATTATAATAAAACTAGTATGACAACATTTGACAAAACATATTTTGAGTTATCTTTACAGAACCTAAAATGGGTCAAAAAATGTGTTTTTTATAATTTTCTCCAAAATGGTCAATTTTATGATCATGGTTGGATTCATTGAACCCTTTTCTGCAAAAAAATGTAAACTTTTATATGTGATAAATATAAAAATATTAGTACAAAAAGTGGCGGCGATGGTACTATAATAGATTCAAAGTCTTTGACCATTGTACCATTACAGTATAGGTAATCCCTTTCAATTGAGGGGGAGACCATGATTTGAAATCCTAATCTGATCATTGACACACATGGTTGTATATTCTGCCCTGTGTCTTGAATTATGTAGTAGGTAGTTCATATCCAAAATTGTGACAAAGAATTGTTGTCCAAATGTCTTTCCAATTTAATCCTCATTTAAACAAGAAGGATTAAAATTCTAAGCATAAATGATGATCAATATGTGAGCGCTATTTGCTTGGGTATAGTTTAAATGCATGGATGGACGCATAATATTGGTGATTTGTTGCTTCAATGCTTTGAAATCTGTTATATCGTAGCTAAACCAATAGCATCTAAACGATGCATCTATAGTTGTGATTGGTCCATTGTGGTTCCTCTAACATCAAAGGGAATTGGTCCAAATCAAGAACCAATCGACCTGTATTTAAAAATCTACTATAGTAGTAAAATATTTACAAACTGAGTGTGGGTCCAACCCATGAACCCTTTGGCACTTTATAAGTATTGTCTTTGTTTTGGTTTTTTTTGCGCAGGTTGATTAGAATTACACATTATTAAATCACTCTGGTCATTAACCTTGTTAATGTCGGTTTGGCTATTGTTCAAAGTTTCGCTTTATATACAAAAACAAAATCAAATCAAATCAAATCAATTTTGGAAATATTAACAGTGTTCATGGACCAACCAACCCATTTAAAAAAATATATTGAAGGGGAACAATATTAAGAGAGACCAAAATATTAAGGGGGAACAAAATATTAAGGGGGAACAAATTTTCCTGAACAGATCAAAACTGACTCATATTTTGGAAATTTGGGGAAACCTTTTGTATTTTGTCCAAAAATGTCCAATTTTGATTTTGTGTATGATTTTGAAGGCAGGAAAAAGTCAGACTGACCCCAATCTGAAAGGTCAGTCTGCCATTGAATGGTCAGGGGCTTTTTGTTACCTTAAAGGTATTTTATGTGATCTTTCCAGGGAACGCCCTCAACATCAAAACAAAAAAAATCGAAAGCCGATTTTCTTGCAGATTTACATTTCTGATCACAAATCGTAAGTTACAGGGCGATACGATTCTTAATTACTTCAAAATCATGGTTTTAGAGTGAAATATCGTGATAACACGACAGTTTATATTTTCACTCTAAATTCACTCTAAAACCATGATTTTGAGGTAATTAGGAATCGTATCGCTCTGTAACTTGGAATGTATGTACGATTTATGATCAGAAATGTAAATCTGCAAGAAAATCTACTTTCTAAAAATAATTATGAATAGAGGACGCTCTCTGGAAAAGATCACATAATATGCCTTTAAGTGTAATATTTCATACCAGTTCAGTTAAAATATTTGTATCTGTTTTTGTTTAGATTTTTGACTGGTGCTGTTGAATTGCAAGGCCTGAAAACTGATGGTTTAGTAGATGCGTGGATGATGCTTCATCCAGAACCAAGGTAAGATAGGGTTTAGTCAATTTAACCTGAAGTCTCAATAGGATGTCACCACATGTGTGATTGCACCATTGAAGGCTGATGTGGAATGTAACTCTTAACTTTTTATTCATGTTGAGCTATTGAGTTTTCTATTTCTTCGAGTACCCATAATATATGTGTACTGTCGTGGCAAAAGGGTGCAGTTGTCAGTAAAATGCATTTTGAGATATTGATGGAATCAGGCAAGGGAAAACAAAGAAAATTAAGACAATTTTACAGTGATTTTTCTTCATAAAATTAGAAAGCATTATCCAATCTTGACCACAAATGTGTCATTTTGAAGCATTCAAAAAGCTCCTTTTGTTGGTATTAAGATCCCAACTTTTTCTTTGAGAGACAACTGCACCCCTTTTTTTGCGGCTGTACACATATGCCGACTTGGACGTGCAGTGATTTCATGAGGTTTCATGGATTCAAATCAACAAATGTCATCATGAACATATAATAGTGGTCCTTACTCTCGCCTATCCATGACAACATGCATTAATTGACAAAATGGGAAAAATTCATTAATTGGTATAAAAGACTTGTACAGTTTGCAGGGTTGGATGACTTAATATAAATCATATTGATTTTAATCATTAAAATCAAATAATTGTTTCATACACATCACCAATTCAAATCAAAACATTTTAGTTGTGACTAATTTTTGGTCATTTTAAGTGGGCTGTGCACCTTCAGGTACAGCCTCCGTAAAACTGCCGTAACTTCTTCATTATTCATTTAATCTATATAAAAGTATACATTTTTTTGCAGAAAAAGGTTAAATGAATCCAACCATGATCATGAAATTGACCATTTTGGAGAAAATTATAAAAAACACGTTTTTTTACCCATTTTAGGTTCTGCAAAGATAACTCAAAATATATTTTGTCAAATTTTGTCATTCTAGTTTTATTATATTCCTCATACAAATCCCTAGGAATCTTTTCTCTTTTTTTTTTGAAAATCTTTATTATTTTTTCAATTTTTTAGCACTTTTTGTAGTCTATAATTCAAAAAATAATAAAGATTTTCAAAAAATATAAAAAATGATTCCTAGGGAATTGTATGAGGAATATAATAAAACTAGAATGACAAAATTTGACAAAACATATTTGAGTGATCTTTGCAGAACCTAAAATGGGTCAAAAAACATATTTTTTATAATTTTCTCCAAAATGGTCATTTTCATGATCATTGTTGGATTCATTGAACCCTTTCCTGCAAAAAAATGTATACTTTTATCTAGATTAAATGAATAATGAAGAAGTTACGGCAGTTTTACGGAGGCTATACCGAAGGTGCACATCCCCCTTAAGTGAATTGCATTCTTAAATTGACTGTTTTACTTCATTCTTATTTCTTCTACAATTTTTAGTTACATTTACCTCTGAAATGTCATTTTATCCATTTCCAATAGATTTATCTTCAAGAAGAATTCAACAGTGATTTTCCTACAATATTTACTATACATGTTTGATTTTTGTAAATACCTGGTAGGGTTTTGCATATGCCCACCATTCCAATGGTCTTTTTGGAACACTCAGAGGGCATGTTAGTACTTGAAATAAAATAATAATAGAAAAATAAAAATATCTTGATACAATTACAATACACTATGTTAACTCATTCAAAATCAATAATCTGTACTGAAAATCTGAGATATATACATTAATTAAATAATATTTCCCCATAAGTTTACACCTCATGTATAACAAATGAGTGGATATATAACTTTGAAAGTTATGATTACACCTAATGAATAAAAGGTAGTAGGAAATTGAGTTGCCCATGGGATATCATTGTATAGTATGTGCAACACAGTGACAATGTGTGTTTGACACCCAACGCATCAATACATGCCTAAATGTTTTCGATAGCATAGTGTTCAATACAACTCAATGACGTCCCACAGAAAACTCAATCTTCTACAACTTTTTTAACGTTACATAGGTGTGATTACTCAAAACATAACCTTAAAAGTATTCACTAAACTTTTATGGATGAGGTGTCAAATTATCGTAAAGAAATGTCATCAATAAATGTTTATCTTAAATGTTTGGTACTAATTTTGAATATAAACTGACTACATGTGTAAGGTTGAATGTTTTCATTAATCATCCACCCTGAATATGACACTTATTGATAACATTTGAATAGTTTTAGTGCTTTTAGTTTTATATGGACTCCTTCATCAGTAGTTTTTAAGTCAATTATAAGAAAAATGAAATCATTCAGCGTTTTTTTTTATCAAGCAACCTCCTTTTTCCGGTTGATAAAGAGCCATTTGTGGACCAGTTATTAGAAGTGAACGATAGGTTTATGTTGTTCACTAAGTCGCCGTAAGATTGGTAGAGGTCAGATGTTGTTGACCGCATATAATATAAATACCAGGGAAAAGTCATGAATTAGGCCAGTCGGATCAGTCACCTTTCTTTGTGTCCAATACTGTCAGCCTTTTACCATCATACACAATCAACTGGAACTATGTCTGTTTATTTTTGAAAGATGGCTTTTTTCTAACCATTATCAAATGCTATTTGCTAGCAAAATGTGACCCATCACATCAAAACATACTTCTTGTCAATTTTTCTAGTTTCTAGCTATGAAGCAAAATGTCTTGAAAAATATATTAAAAAGAAATGATAAGCTTCTATTCATCATATTTCCTAATTCTTAAAGCTTGGTGTTTGCATGTTTTGATGGTGTTTAAATCAGACATACCTCAAGAGAGAGTTATGTTTTGATGTGATGGGTCTCAATGCTACCTATTATCCGATTACCATTATGTCAACTGGATCAGGCTTTTGAACCCCCATCAAAATGATTGCCACATCAAGTCTATGGTGTGTACTAACCAGTGGCGTAACTGGGGGGCAGGGGGGGGGGGGGTGCCAGAAGGCTCATCCCCCTTGATGCCTCTAAATGAAATAACCAACTCTATGTATACTAACATATGGTTATGCCCCTCCTGATCACAGGCCTGTCCCCCTCATGCCCCCCCCCCCCCCCCCCCCCCCCCCCCACCCCCAAAATAATTGAAGACCCTAGTTACGCCACCTGGTACTAACAAATGGTGTGTGATTCAGTTATCAGGGATTTATTTACACAATCACTTGCTGGCAAATTATCATTCATTTTACAGATTTTACAGATTAGCTCTAAAACCAGTAGGCCCTATGTGCTGGCAAATGCCGGTTTCGATTTGTTTCATTCATGGATTTTAATATATTACGCGGCATATACAGAACCTTGTTGAATTTGCATTTGCATGCACAATATTTTGACCTGTTTACTATTGACAAAGCCATTGCTTTTACTGTCTGTTCTCCTAAACGACTATGATTCATAGACTTCCACTCTATTATCACAAGTCACTAGTAATTGTTTGCTCACCTTGTCAAATGTGATACTCTTTGGATTTTGTCCAGTAGCGATGGATCTCAGGTATTTCCCCGATAGAGAGAAGCAACTTTATTATAAATGCATCATTTGATAACATCAACAAATGTCCATTTCAATTGTATGACATTAGTCATGAATTTAGTTCAGCAAATTACCTTTCTAGAAATTTGCATCATGAGCAAATCAATATTTCAATATTATTATGTATGTAATTCATTTGTCATGTGTTATGTTAAAATACCCCGTATATTTTTAATATGATCAAACTTATAACTTTGAATGTCTTTGGTTTACGTAGAAAGAAAAAACGTGATACCGTATTTGATTGGTTGAAACGTATGAGATGTGATATTGCAGTATTACAAGAGGTTTATTGTTGTGAAAACGACCTCAAAGAGTGGGAAAATGAATGGGGAGGGAGAATTTTCGGAAACCATGGCAGCAACAGAAGTAAAGGGGTTCTTACACTTATAAATCAGAAATGTGACATCACAAAGTCAGAACAACTTTTTAAAGACAATGAGGGAAGGTTATTAGCGGTGAAAATAGAAATAAATGATGAAATAATAAATGTATGGAATGCATATGCTCCAAACAATATTCAGGACCGTAAAAGTTACCTTGAATCTCTAAAACAATCAATATTAAAATATGGTATTAACGGTCACAACTTACTGGGCGGTGATTTTAATACTGTCCTCGACCCAAAAATTGATATGATTGGTAAAGGTGGACTCTCTCACTTTAGACCAGAATGCGCTAACAAAATTAAAGAACTTTTCACATCTCTAGATCTTTTGGATATATGGCGTAAGAATAACGGGAACAAAAAACGTTTTACATGGAGTAGGAAATCAACTCAGGTAAAATCAACATTAGACTACTGGTTTATTCCAAATATTCTTGAAGATAACGTGGAACGAATTGAGATAATTCCAGGGTATGGGTCAGATCATATGGCAATTGAAATGAAATTGGATCTACATAAAAATGAAAAGGGTTGTGGCTACTGGAAATTGAACAACAGTTTACTAGAAAACTCTGAATATAATGATGGTATAAAAATGCTCATTGCAGAAGTCATATCCGAATATGGCGATATGTTAAATAAACGACAATTGTGGGATTTGTGCAAAAACAAAATTAGAAAATATTCTATAGATTTTTCAAAGGGGAGTACTAAAGAAAACAACTTACGGTTAAAAAAGTTAGAAGAAAATCTGAAAAAGGTGTACGATAAGATAGTAACAGAACTAAATAACACTGAATATTTACAAGAGTACGAAAAGACTAAATTAGAATATGAGCTACTTTACCATCATCATATGCAAGGGCTAATTATTAGAAGTAAGGCTCAGTGGTCCCAAGAAGGTGAAAAATGTACCAAATATTTTATGAACCTTGAAAAAAGAAATGTTAATAATAAGGTAATAACCAGCCTCCTAGATAGCGAGGGGGTAAATGTGACAAACGATGATGACCTCATCAAAATGCAGGTGGATTTCTATGAAGATCTGTACAAAACAAAGAGTATAACCCATATAGATGATGTTAATGAATTTATGAAAAATATTAATGTACCGAAGTTATCTGAAGAAAATAGAATGAAATGTGAAGGTATGATTGACAATGAAGAATGTTTAACTGCACTTAAAAAAATGTCAAATAACAAAAGTCCGGGGTGTGATGGACTTACTGCAGAATTTTACAAAGTTCATTGGCAATTGGTCGGTACATTGATCGTAGACTCGTTCAACGAGGCATACGAACATGGAGAGCTTTCTTCATCCCACAAGCGTGGGATTATTACTTTATTACATAAAGGTAAATTACTACCAAGAAACAAATTGGACAATTGGAGGCCAATAACACTTTTAAATATAGATTACAAAATTGCGGCAAAAGCACTTGCATTGAGAATAAGTGAAGTACTTCCGACGATCATTGATACCGATCAAAACGGTTTCCTTGAAAAGCGGGGTGCAAACTTAAACATACGTTTAATTGAAGATGTTTTGAGATACACCGAAACAAATAATATTAAGGGGGCTATGATCTGTATTGATTTTAAAAAAGCTTTCGATACGATTAAAAGGGACTTCATATTGTATTCCCTTAAACTATTTAACTTTGGTGAAAAAATAATAAATTGGATTAAGACTATATTTAATAACACTGTCAGTTGCGTATTACATAATGGACATATGTCTTCTTTTTTTGCACAGATGAATGGTCTAAGACAAGGTTGCAATTTGTCCCCATTATTATATGTCGTGGCAGCCGAGGTAATGGCAAACCAAATCAGACAGTCAAAATATATACATGGCATAAAATTGCCCTTCCTCGAATACGACAAAAATGAAGTAAAAATTACGCAATTTGCGGACGACACAACTATATTTGTTAAAGATGAGGAATCAATAAAAAACGTGCTAAAAACATTCGAACTATTTTCACAAATTTCAGGCTTATATATTAATAAATTAAAGAGCGACGCTGTCTGGATTGGTGCTTGCAGAGAATCAACGAAAGAAATTGGGGGGATTAATTGGAAATGTGTACCAAATAATAATGTAAAAATTCTAGGGGTAGTAGTAAACCCATGTACTAAAATAGAAGAGTTATCTGTAAATTGGGAGTCAAAGATGGAATTGATAGAACGATCTATCAGAGCCTGGACCATGAGAAACCTTACAATGGTCGGCAAGGTACTGATAGTAAAAAGCCTTTTAGCATCAAAGCTATCATTTATCGGTTCAATAATTGACTTACCCTCTGAATTTGTAAATCGTTTAAATAGGATGTTTTTTAAATTTGTGTGGGGTGGATCAGAAAAAGTTAAACGTACAACATTAATAAATGAATATGAAAAAGGTGGGCTGAAAATGCTCAACTTACCACATTTTTTGGATTCGCTTAAATTGACATGGATCAAAAAGCTCGCAGATTCAGAAATCAGCACGTGGAAAAATATTCCTATTTCTTTATTGAAAAAAACATGCTTAGACCTAAATATCTTCAAATGCAATTGTAGTTTTGAAACTATGAATAAAGCCGTAAAAGGTATTTTAAAAGAAATGCCATCCTTTTACCACAACCTAATCAAAGTTTGGTTTAAAATCAAAAATACTGAAACTATAAACGAAATAGAAAACTGGGATAATCAAGTAATATGGAATAATGATTGTATAACGAGCAAAGGTAATACATTGAACTTTAAGGGATGGATAAAAATAGGTTTTGTTTATGTGTCAGACTTATTCAAAGACGATGGGGAAATGTATACATTTGATGAAATAAAGGACAGATTTGTTCATCCAGCAAATGCTTGTATACAATACATAGCTGTAAAACAAGCAATACCTACTTTGTGGAAGAATGAAAGAACAGGTACTAGATCGGATGGTATAACGTTCAAGTATAATAATGGTAACACTTCATTAGAACTTTGTACAACAAAAATATATCGAAATGCAATGATAGATAAAATAAATACAAAACCAATTTGCGAATTGTTTTGGGAAACAAAATTCGAGTATAACAATTTTGAGTGGAGCGAAATTTGGGGCAAACATATTAAGCAAATTAAGGAACCACGACTCATGACATTAAACTGGAAAATAATTAGTAACATTTATCCAACGAAGATATTTCTCCACAAAATAGGTAAAGAGCATGATACTATATGTGACGTGTGTAATGAAATAGATTATATTGAACATTTCTTTTATTATTGTAAGAAAATAAAAAGTGTATGGACTGAAGTCAACAATATTGTATCGCAACGACACAATAGTTTAATTAAAGTATCAGTTACAGATGTATTATTTGGTTATAATAAAGAAGATGAAGACATAAACAATTCTATAAATAAAATAATAAGTGTTGGTAAATTAGTTATCAGCAAGTTCCGTTACGGGAACCACCCACATCTAATCAGCTTATTATTGTTTGAGCTGCAAATCAGAGATTTATAAAACGATGTTAAAAATGTAATTGTTTATTGTTTGTTTGTCTATGTATACCGGCATACCAAAGATATTTGTATGAATGGGGTTCAAAATTAAATATTATAAACATGATGTAAAACTTATAATAAAATCAAATATGAGTTTATATACAAATAACTGGATACATAATGTATATAATGTAATGTTGAAAATTATGTAAACATGCCGTTACCTAATGATATCCAATGTAAACACGAAAAGCACATGAAAATGTGTTATTGAAATGAAAATGTGTAAAAGTGCTGAAAAGCATGAAAATGTGTAAACATGCTGAAAAGCATATAAAAATGTGTTAAACATGACATGCAATGTAAACATGCTGAAAAGCATATACAAATGTGTAAACATGCCGAAAAGCATATAAAAATATAAAAATGCTGAAAAGAAAATGTAATGATATTCAATGTTAACATGAAAAGCACATGAAAATGTGTTATGTGTTATGTAATTGTGTAAACATGCTGAAAAGCATATGAAAATGTACTAGTATATGAAAATATGCTATACATGATATGAAATGTAAACATGCTGAAAAGCATATGAAAATGTGCTATACATGATATGAAATGTAAACATGCTGAAAAACATATGAAAACGAAAAGAAAAGGTAATGATATTCAATGTTAACATGAAAAGCACATGAAAATGTGTTATGTGTTATGTAATTGTGTAAACATGCTGAAAAGCATATGAAAATGTACTAGTATATGAAAATGTGCTATACATGATATGAAATGTAAACATGCTGAAAAGCATATGAAAATGTACTTGTATATGAAAATGTGCTATACATAAAATGTGAAAATTATGAATGAAAATGCAATGTAAACATGATGAAATTATGTGAAATGTGAAAATTATGATAGAAATAAACAATAAAAGATTAAAAAAAAAAAGAGAAGCAACAGATTCCATGGTTTGTTGATGCATAGTTACAAATGCATACGATGTCATTGTAGCAGCAAAGTCCCCATGGGTTCCAGACTGGCACACTTGCACTACTTGGTGGTGTGAGAGTGTGCAGTTCCTGCGCTGTGTTAAAGTCTACTATACACACTCTGTGATTAAAGCTGTCACCTACTACAACTGTGCCAATTGTAGTTGCTGCCAGGTAATACGGCTTCATTGCTACTTTGATGCTTGCAATATGAGATCCATCTGCTCTATGTCTACTGATATATCTGTGACATGTTTCTCCTACCAGTAGCTGATCATTGTCATTTATTGCTAGTCCACATAGTGATGTGCTCTCTGTGCTTGATGGTCTGTTGTTAGGAGATATTGCCATCAATCTGTGTGTGTACACTCCTGCTGTGTTGTATATGATAACATATTCAGACCCATCTGTTACATAATAGCATCCTTCAGAGTTGACAGTGACATTCCATGGAGGTGATTTATTTTGAGATGTCAGTCCTTCTGTAAGTTCTGTAGCATTGAAGCTGGTTTTGTATTTGCCTGTCCTGCTATACACCTTTACACCATATTGGCTTGTTACAGCCACATCTCCATTGGTAGTATTCACTGCAACATCAGAAGCATGTCTAAGCTTACCAGAACCATTTTGTTCATCAAATATCTTATGTGCCCAGTGACAACATTCTTCTTGTAGGGTTACTTTCTCTTGACCTGATACCTGGACATTAGTAAGAATTAAATGAAAATATTCTTGGATTTACAAAATTATATTTTCTCAACTATTATAATATACTTCAAAAAATAGAAGGGACATCCTGCTTAAAATGTGCATATTATGAATTAAAATGAACATTTAGTATGCGAAAGTTTTAAAAATGGAAATTATGGACCAGTATTATGTATGAGATGTGTCCTAATCAACTGTAAGAATTTCACACAAAAATGTGACATGCACAAAACAGTCAGCCAAGAGGTAACACTCTGGGCCTTGCAAGGACAACTTCTTTTCTGCTAAGATTAATGGCAGTTGGAAACATTTACAACAACATTTGGAACATACCGTAAAAACGGGGTGAATAGGGACAAAAATGGGAACAGTTTTTGAAATGTCAATTTTTTGTATTTGATGTATACTATTTATTTTATTTTTTCCAAGTGTTCCAAATTTTTTCCAAGTGTTCCAAATTTGAGTGCAACAATTTTGTTGGTAGTTATGGTCATTGAACCAATCATAACTCCAAAACTATCCACTAGATTTTTATGAAGGTACCAAACTAAGAAGAAATTTGCTCCTTAAAGGTATATCTCAGATTTTTTGTACCAATTATTGATTTTGGATTAGCCAACATCAAAGCACCTGATCAGGGACTTTTTGTGTTAGGTGTATATCCCCTTTAAATTTTCTTTCTCCAAATAAACATTTAACTTACCACCAGCGATGAAAGAACTTCCAATATCTCATCAATACTGGGTCTCTCATGTCGGTCTGTACTCCAACACTTTGTCATCAAGTCTGCTAGTGCCTCGGGGCAGTCGGGAGGAATCACCAGCCTTTCCTTTTTTTCGCATATCCTCCAAATTATTTGGTTGTGATGTATACCTTCAAATGGAACCTCTGTTGTAACTATCTCCCATACCACAACTCCATAGGAGTGGATATCATACTTTGGTGAAAGTACTCCGTGTTCCATTAGCTCTGGTGCCATATGAGTGTGGGTTACACGGAATGTTACATTCTGTGTTGTTTTCTCGATATTTTTAGATAAACCAAAATCTGCCAACTTCAGTACATTGCCATCTGCAAGCAGGTAATTTGCTGATTTGATATCTTTGTGGACAATCTTCATCTGATTTAAATACTGGATAGGCTTGGCTGCTTGCTGTGCCAACTGTAGGACATGTTGTGTTGAAAGACGTTCCCCTTTCTCTCTATACTTGTCAAGATAATCCCGAAGTGAACCCTCCTTACAAAGTTCCAATATCAGATACATGTCTACAGGGTGAGTAAAAATAAGTTAAATCAAAATTAATGATAGGATATTAATAAGAGATACATCAATGTCAAGAGTAATAGGAATACTGCATTTCACACAGCTTTTTTTTTAAATCACATTTTTCATAGCCTTTTTTCAGGTGAGAAAAACTTGTTGGGTTTTTGTTTAGACTGTGAACTGTTAATGAAAAATGACGAATAGTAAAATTAAATAGGGACCTCGTTCGGTTTCTTAAGCACACCCACTCATTATAGCAACAACAAAATATCTGAAAAAAATTCTAAAATGTAAAGGAAAATGTATAATAATTAGGTCTGAAATGGCTTAGAAACGCCCTCAGATAGTGTCTAAATTTGAATTTTCTCAGGGGCACTCCAAAAGATGCTCGCTTCACTTACATGATGTTGTATATGTGACATGGCACCACGAAACAGGCGGAAAGTCGCGGCGAAGATGTTGCTGACTTGAGGCAGCATATTATTGATTTGCCGTTTAAGGTAGCACACCACTAAATACTCTTCACCAAGCCCGGGAAATCTGTTCCCAACTTTTACTACGATACGATATACATTTTGCCCCTACTTTATCTCTGGTATACCTTAAATTGTTGTTGGTATGGACCCATGATCCCTTCTATTATAGGGGAATTCTAAAATAGCAGTATGTATTGTTATGTTAAGAGTATTAACAGCCATGCCAGGCTATTTATTTTATAATCCCGCTATAATAAAATACTGTAAGTCACGACTTGCGAATCCCCCTGGCGGGAGATCAACTAAATGAGGTCAAAGGTCATATATGGGTATTGTTCCCCCGGTGTTCATGTTTCTTTTCTCCAAGTTTGAGGTCAATCGGGCAACTTTAACGATTTGACCTCTAGATGACCTTGGATGACCTCTAATTATTTTTGACATGTTCCCTTGGTGTTCATTGCACTATGTAACCCCTTGGTGACCTTTGACCTGGGATGACCTAATAACTGTTGACCGCGGATGACCTCTAATTAATTTTAGACATGTTCACTCGGGTGTTCAGTTTCTTTACTCCCAAGTTTGACGTCAATCAGGCAACTTTTACGATTTAACCTCTGGATGAACTTTGACCTCAGATGACCTCTAATTATTTTTTGACATGTTCCCCCGGTGTTCATTGCACAATTTAACCCCTTGTTGACCTTTGAACTTGGTTGACCTCTAATGACCGTTGAACTCGGATGACCTCTAATTTATTTTGTTCCCCTGGTGTTCATGTTTCTTGTCTCCAAGTTTGACGTCAATCAGGCAACTTTTACGATTTGACCTCTGGATGGCCTTTGACCTCAGATGACCTCTAATTTATTTTAGACATGTTCACCCGGTGTTCCTGTTTCTTGTCTCCAAGTTTGTTGCAATTAATCAACTTTTACGATTTGACCTCTGGATGACCTTTGACCTCAGATGACCTTGGATGACCTCTAATTTATTTTAGACATGTTCACCCGGTGTTCATGTTTCTTTTCTTTTAAGTTTGAAGTCAATCATGCAATTTTACGATTTGACCCCTGCATGACCTTTGACCTCAGATGAACTATGCAAATTAGATCCAAAAAAAATAATCACCCGGCGTTCATGTTTCTTTTCTTTTCTTTTCTTTTCCTGGGATGACCGAATAACTGTTGACCTCGAAGACCTCTAATTAATTTTAGACATGTTCACTCGGTGTTCAGTTTCTTTACTCCAAGTTTGACGTCAATCAGGCAACTTTTACGATTTGACCTATGGATGACCTTTGACCTCAGATGACCTATGCAAATTAGACCCCAAAACAATCAGCCACATCTTTTGACCATGGCCTACCTGAAGGTTTGAAGTCAATCCGTCCATCCGTTCAAAAGATACAGCATTCGGAAAAAAGGCTAACCAAAAGGCACACCCCCCCTAGACACATACACCCCCCCCCCCCCCCCCCCCCCCCCTACGCACAGACAGACACACATTACATGATGACAAAATGGTGACAAAATCCCCTTCTGGTTTTACAAACCAGGGTTTGGTCCATATACTAACAACAAACGGCAAACATCAATAACATGCTATCCTAGCTCAATTCAGCAACATTTTCGCCTGTTTCGTGGTGCCATGTCACATATAACCTTTAAAAACATTACGCTTTAAACAAACTTAAAATACCTATTGAAACAATCCTATGTACGCGCCTGTAGTGGGATCAAGAAGTGAAATTAGCACATTTTATACATAAGATAGGCTTGTTAAAAACCTTCATTAGGAAAAATTCTGATTAACAACATTTGTAAGCTAATAAAATACCCTTGCAATAATTGAATTAGATTATTGTGATTAGAATTGAATTCGATTTTTTTTTTTAGCACAAACATTCAAACTTAATTCCCCAAATTGAGTTATAAAAAAATTACTCACCCTGCACATCATTTTCTTCGACTCCAAAGAACTTCACAATATTGGGATGATTTAACCTAGACAGGATGTCAACTTCATGTCTATCAACTTTGTGAAGTCTTTTTGCAGCTACTTCTTGACCTCTCCACTCAGCTAGGTAAACAGTACCATATAGCCTCCACTACCGATCTTTTTGATCAACTTCAACTTCAAAGTTGACTGATTGTTACCCATGCTGAATCATTGGAGTCTATGAAGTAGAAAGAATAAGAAAAAATATTGTGTTATATTTTTGAAAGGGTTGTAAATGTAAGCAATTTTTTTAGAAGCCTATGATTTTGATGACAGACTGGGTGAAAATAGCACGGCAAATCATAGGTCAATCATCCCTATTAAGATAATTCTGCATCCACACAATATAATATGATAGGCTTTTGTTGAATGAGATCCCAACAAATTGAACCATTTTGGTAATTGTTTGTATGTTTACATGATCGGTTCATGCGGACACACGCTTGGGTCCTGAAGGGACCAGACTCAAGCAAATCATGTTATCACTGTTAAATAAATCAGATATATTAATCAATTACTCTTTTTTCCCAGCCATTTCCAGCAACAATGATATACTCCAATCTAATAAGAACATTGTTGTAACACTTGTGAGCACCTGGCTGAAGTATTGTTCTGTTTCCTTAATGCTGCTTGTGTAGAGTCATGGTTATTTTGTCACTATGCTTGAGCATTGGCTGGGGAAATGAGCTGTGTATTCCAAAACGCCAATTTTTTTTAATCACAGTTATTTCTATTGTCTTTCAATATGCAATAATATAACCCTTACCGTTAAATCTTGAATGTAAATGGTAGCAATACAACAACATTTTATCAAGTAAAGATACGTCTTCTCGTTGTGCCTAGTTTCGAAAATAAATGTTCAGAATATGGTATAAAGGATATAAAAATAGCAATGACTCTGTGCAGTTCGCATGGCTGACTGTTCATGCATGCATGCATACTATTCAATAGGGGACTTTTAATGTATTTTCCTGGTTCACTAATATCAATTCAAAAGGCTGCCAAAATATATTTTGAACTTCAGTGGTTCCATTCAATAACTTTATTGTTGCATGTAAATAAGACACATTCAACATTTCATTTAGGTCTAAAATAATAAATTGTTTGCTTGTCCTCCACACCCCTATTTTGACGAGCAGGCGGCCGGTTGTTTGTTGTTGTTTTCTTTTTTTATTAGTAGTAATAATTAACCAAAAGGACTATAAATGAGGTCTCAAGCCAATTTTAGAATGTTAAATTTTTAAAAGAATAATAATAATAAATTCTGAAAATATGGGCAAGTATTCTTTAGTACAGTAAAAACTTCTTTCACTTGTTAGGGTGAGCATTGGTGGAAAATTACCAAACAACCTCATTTTGTAGGCTAATTACGAAGCTAGGTAGTGTAGACGCAGCAGGGCCAGGGACTGTTGCGGAGAACAAGGATAGTTCAAGCTGTGGGTGGAATGTTTATAGGTCAATAAATGTGTATGTGTTGTTTATAGAGAATAAGACAAATCAATGCATGTGCGCTGATGTTAATGTGTGAGCAATGGCTTGAACCTTGCAGGGGGGTGCTATTGTGAGCATACCAACATTTGTTTTTTTGTTTTGTTCAACAACAAAAATAATCCCAAAATTTCACAGATTTTCAGGTTTTCTTTGGTCACATCATCTTAAATACAAAAGTTCACTTTTACAAGGATTTCAATATTTTATATTTAAAAATTAAAATTAAAAAAACTTGAAAAAAAACCGCATTCCGCATTAGTTTTACAACAGGAGAGGAGCTTTGAGACAAACAATTAATTTAATTTGGCCTAATAACAAATAAAAAACATTTTAACAAGTTTGTTAAGACCTGCAGTGAAAATTGGCAAACCCGGGGCAAAGGGGGATCTCAATCATACCTCAATCATAGCAAACACAAGTGAATAGTCAAAAATGTTCGCGCGTTACAAGCGCATTTCTTTAGTAAGAACGAACTTGTCGGTTCACTATCATTTCTTGCCCCCCATATGAAAACAGTAGCTACGCCACTGCCGCAATGCATGAGTAACGTATCAAAACAAAGCCTATGTGGTACACATATTGAACTGTGCACACACAGAGTGCAGTAGAAACTTTCAATGCACTCCACATATTTTAGTTTCTTGCTTTCTGATGGGTTTGATACTACTAAGAGTATATGAATACTTTTTTGTTCTCATAGGCTTATAAAGGTAAACAGATGAGTCCAACGGACGCAGGAACAAAACACACCAAGAATCAGAAAACTGATACAAGAGGGTATCTCGAAAATATGAAATGTAAAGAATAAAAGCAAGATATACCAACTTGGTGGGAATAACAAGGGATAAAATAAAGCGGTAAAACTTACAGTTAGTAATAGGTAATATCACTTATACTGACATTGTGCTATAATTAGAGTGGTGTACTCATCTAATTCATTATCTTCTTTATAGTTCTCACTACTTTCGTTTTCATATCTTGTCCCAGATGAAGGGTAGCTTATCTACTTTGGTCTTCTCCCATTATTGTGTATTCTATTGTTTTAGTACACAGCAATTCGTATTGCTTGTCCCAGTGCATATTTATGTTATATTGTTTTAGTGCATATCATTCCCATAGGTGCTTACCTTGGTACATTTCACTGTTTTATGGCTTGGTATTATCCCATGTCATTGCTTATTTACCCACACTAAGTTGTATATCTTGCTTTAATTCCTTCCTTCTCATAAGCTTACATATTAAGACAAAATACCTAGAAAAATGAGTGGCTTTGAAAATGTTTTATACATTTTTAATTTGTTCTGTTCGTCGTCATTCTATGGATCATGGCTGATTCTTTGTGACCATCGGTTTTTTTGTGACATGTGCTGTGCAGAGATAAGAGACCAGTTGCTTCTTTAACATCATCAGACCAACGGAGCATTGGTCTGCAACGTTTACGTCTTCCTTCGATAGCTCCTTGTATTTATCACCTTTTCTAGATTGTCACCCTCTCATCTAGCAATATGTCCAAAGTATTGTAGTTTGTTGCTCATGATCTTTGTATACAAAGAAGTTTGGTTCCCAATCTGGATTCTGACAAATTCATCAGTCTTATGCTCTTTCCATAATATTGTTTTGTTGACTTTGTTAAATCAATAAATCTTACTATAATTCACCCAATGTTGAATACTTGGTATGTATGTATCTCCATAAAAGGCTCTCTCATTTTTCATCTGTGAATGTTGTACTGATAATAGATGATGATAATGAGAGTGTTATAATCTATAAATGGGTGAAAACTGTACAGAATTGACCAAGATATGAGCAAAAAACATTGAAAATCCAGGTTTTTTTTTCAGACTGCTGCTACAGGCTGTGTTTGTTTATATCCACGCGTACTGCAACCATGCAGTCGGCGCATAACACATAACGTGTCGTAGTGCGTCATGTAAAATAAATGCATCCCTACACACGCGCAGGCAAATAATGGGGAATTACGCTGTGCTACAGGAGATGGTTAAGGTTAGGCCTTGGGGGTTGAGATAAGCTACGTAGCTGGGGCTGGGGGGGGGTGTAATGAAGTAATGTGGTTTGGGAGGTAGGGGGTTATGAAGAAATAACCCAATTGGAGGGCCATGATGTAATGAAATAATGTGGTTTCTGATTAAAACATATGGTATGGTGAATCTAAAGTGTGTAACATGGTGTCAGATGTGGGGTTTGACACTGGTAGCTTCCACCAGAGTCATGATTATTGACCAAATTTAAAGCCACAAGGTGTAATGAAAAAATGAGGTTTCTTACCACTTTAAAGCATGGGATATAGCTTGGGATAATGACGGGAAGCATTCAATTACAGGTCAGAAAATAGGCCTATGCATTATATTTTAACTCATCAAATCTGACCAATTTCGTGTTAAATTTTCCAACGCTTATGTGTTTCATTTTTGTAGGTGTTCAATCTGGTAGGCCCTACTTTCTAGCAGGAGCCTGTCCAACGGGCGTCCCACAAGTAAATAATAAATTACTAAATAACTAAAATAGAAATCAATCAATCAATCTATCAAAATAGAAATCAATCAACCAGTCATGATAAACAAATAAATAATAAACACATAAACAAACAAACAAACAAAAGAGCAAACACACCAACAAACAAACAAACCTCTGACCGGGTTAGCAAATAAGCAATGTCATACTTAGCCAAATCCTTTCTTATGACCATTAAATTAATAAGATATAGGCTGGTAGTCGAAGTTCAGAAATATCAGATGCAACATTATAAAAATCCTGTCTCAGAGCAACGGAGACAGGGCGGGCACAGGCAGTGGTTTGCATGAATAATGAACATACCATGTGCTTTTGACGTGAGAGTTCCTCTATGTCATGATATTTCCAACAAATGATTGACAGTACTCGCTTCAGTGATTGCCTTATCGCATATATATAAGTGTTCTAGATGATGCTATTATAATATGACAAATTCTCAGACATACGCAAATACGGGGTTTCACCCGCCTGGCCACCCCATTGATTTTGAAGCTTATCTAAGGCCAAAAGCTCTTTTTCAAAATGTTCACACACCCCGCGCACATAAGCATGCGGAGTCATGTATGTAGGAGTTTGGGTTGGAGTTTCTCTGAGCTGGCTAGGGGACCCACTACAGGGGTAGCACTGGCTCAAAAATGTGAGAAGTCCCATTACATTTTTCAGGACCCTTTAAGGACTGCAAAAACTAAATTTAAGGGTCCCCCAGAGATATAAGGGGTCCTGAAGTTGGAGCCTTTGAAAATGGTCAAAAACCGATTTAGAGAAATTCGGCTTGTACCCTTGTATCATTGTGTATGCTCTTCAGTGGCGTAACTAGACTTTTTCATTTGGGGGGGGGGCAAGAAGGGGCAGTGACTTGAAATGGGGGCTCCTAAGACAATCCAAGTGCCGCGCCAGCATCCGCGCGTGCGCGGACAGGGAGGTGTATGTGCCCCAGTGGCGTAGCTAGGTTATCCATATTGGGGGGGGGCGATGAATGTAAATGAACCGAAAAGATTTTTTGAGTAAGAGATGCGCGCGTAGCGTGGGAAAAAATTTTTCGACGTTACAGCTATGTTTTGTACGATTGAGGTACATTTTGGCTCTAAACAAGCTTGTGTCACAGAATATTACATTTTGGATAGACATATGCGTGCGTAGCGCGCGAAGATTTTTCATACATGTACGTGTACTTTTGACCATCATAATTCCATGATTCCTTTCGTTAAATGAACCGACTGCCAATCTCAACCGACACGACGTCATTATTGGGGGGGGGGGGGGGATTTGGTGTGTACTTTTTTTTGTAAATTTCATTTACAGCTTTACTTTATTTCATTTTTTGGGGGGGGGGGGCAAGCAGGGGAGCCCACCCCCCCCCCCCCCCCCCCCCCCCCCCCCCCCCCTGGTTACGCCACTGATATGCTCTTATTTCTTAGATGGAGCCATTGTTTACCTCATGGTCATGGATAAAGGTGTACAGCAGCAACGATGCATGTACGAACATCGATCACTGTTATTAGTAGGCGATAACACATTGTTCACGCTCGGTCTTGTACAGAGATCGATGAATTTGTATTTTGCAAACAGTCGCTAACACAGATACGCACACTAGCGTAAGGACGTGTAACTCATATACCTATGTCATGTCCATGTTAATCAGTAGAAGATACTTAAATTTGGAAATTGTTTAAAACTTTTGCGGAAGAAATTCAGAAGCGATTTAATGTGTTTTAAAACTTTTAAAAATAGAGGATTTGCATTGTATTTATCTTTTACGGACATTAATAAATTTACAATGTAGGCACAGGATGGAGATTGACAATTTTAAGAATGTCTTAAGGTTCCCACGTCCATACATCGTCAGATTTAAGGGGTCCCTTTATTTTCGATTGGGACCCGTTAGTGAAGTTCAATATGTAAACTTACGCGTCCAACAAGAAAATAAGGGGTCCTAGGACGCAAGAACGCGAGCTCTGACCCACTATCACGTTATTGAGAATGGATAGGCGTTGAATTTGCCTCGTTGATGACAGGTTTCCCCATTTTAAGTCCTGTATGAGTGCAGATGCACTAGATTCCATAGTTGTTGTGGACCATTCGAGTTGAGAGGTGCGAGGTTCGACCCTTCCCCTCTGCACAATGTCACACATTTTTTTTCTTCTCTCGTCAAATTTTTTTAACATTTATTTATGATTGTTTTATGATGATTTATGATGACCATGTCTCTTACTCTATATTCCGTCTGGGTGCGATTGTGCTCAGGTTATCCCTAATCAAATATTAGTTTCAAAAGACACATATACGCATAAATGAGGAAAATCAGGTGTAAATACAGCAAAACATTGTCATGAAAACCATCTTCAAAACGTCACATTTATGGGCCGTCCGTGTGTATATTTACGTTGCGTCTTTAATACCAGGAAATACAATACAACTTTAAAGTCTCTGATCCCGAGCACTATGCCGATATTTGTTTGTTGCTTTGGGATTATTTATACTAGAATGGTGGGGATCTGTTAACTTATGAAAAAGAAATGAACCAAACATTCATAAATAAATCACACAAAAAAATGATTTTGCAGAGAAAAAAATATCACATAACATTGTGCAGAGCAGAAGAATCGATTTCGAACCCCGGACCTTCCGTTCTCCGAGCGAATGCTTTACCATCTGAGCTATCAAGGGAAACTAGTTATATCCGTGAGATTTAAACACTTCATCAATTCTGTTTCTAGAGCCACATGATGCAAAAACATCATTTATTCTGTTAGATAAAAAGGATATCACAGTTATTTAGCTTATAAGTTGAAAAAGATTTCCCTCAAAAGATGTTCCTCCTATGCACATGGCCTGCAATACAAACATCAAAATATAATGCGATCGCATATGAATGGACAATGGACAAAATGCCAATGGTTCCAAATTTTACTCTCTCTTACAATATCTTTTTATATACTTAAATGGTCACGTCGTAAAATCGATTTAGGAAATAATAATTACTGAAACCCTCATTTAACTGAATATGTGACAATTTTGTAATTTCGCTGTTTAAGACAGCTGTTTGTCAGATCAATGTAACGCTACTTTTGCAACATTTCACTTTCGATATCGACAAAATTGCTAACTTCCCATGTGAAATACTCTGCTTGTAAATGTCCGAGACTGGTTTTAAGAAGTTAGTAAGACAGATTCTAATATTAGAAATATATCAAGACATTAATATCCAAAAAAGACTTAACTTTGACCTCAAGATCACTCTTGAAAATAATAGTTTAGATTCTGCAGGAGTTTAACTCGGTTTTAGTACCGAAAGTGCGCGGTTCACAATTGCGAAGTTCTTTTCGGTAATAATTGACCTTTTAACAGTTATTCGGCTAAGAGGCGTTTCGACTATAGACAACAAACCAGACTAGACAACAAACCAGACGTTTTAACAACCTATCAATTTTACGTTCTACTCGCCCATACCCAAGGGATCGCATCACACTGTGTCTCTGTTTAAGAGGCCTTTATTTACCTCTTTTGGTTGTGGTCAATGTTAGACCTGAACTTCGGTTTAACGCCCAAGTTCAAATTATTTCAAATTATACCGCATGAGTAAGGTACTATCCAGTCAACGCCGAATGTCAACAATCATACAAATCAGATTTATCTTATTTCAATTTTAATTCACCACTTCCTTCGTCGTCGACTCTCTTCAGGTCATCAACATGATGTGTACATGTACATTTGATTTCATTCATAAATATTAAATCATAAAGTTCATACCAAATTATAACATTCCATTAAAAGTTAATTCCGTTATATCTGTATGTGAATGGCTTCCCAGAAGCGTAGCGAGCCAGAGCTATGGTACGTTGCTTGGTTACACATCATTCCATTATATGGACGGCTTATCCCCACAAAGAAGCGTAGCGAGCCATAACTAGGATATGCTGCTTGGTTACGCATCAGTCATCACCAGCCAGACATCAGGATGGATTAGTAATGGTTGGTAATCATGAGCCACAATACGGTAACAGCATGTATCACTAACAGCCAACGTACTGTAACAATAAATTGAAATCAAGACCTTGCAAATAATATTTTGTATTTGCGAATAAAATTGGTATCCATCTTGGATTCAAGTTCAACAAATAATTCTTTTGAGGCCGTACTAAAGACGGCGGATCCAAAATAAATTAATCCCTGACATTCAACTGATGTAATAGGAAATATTGTGGTTATATTTTTCACCACATGAATTCATTTCAACATATCATAAATCATATTTTTTCGCGGGAGAAATCATGATTGTATGCTAATTTGCATAACGTTACATAATACCAGCGAGTTCATGAGTTCGCCCGCTTTCGATACATTGTTGAAACATATAATATTGGGTGGGGAAAATCATGATTATTATGCTAATTTGCATAATGCCACGTGATACCAAGAAGTCATGATTTTGACCTTTATTCCCAGTACTCATTTCATACGGATAAAATTGTATATAAAATATATTTACACATTTAGGACAGTATAAAATGTGCGGAAAGAAACCTACTATTATCCCATTTCAGTTCTATTCCAAAATAAATCAAAAGAGTATTGTTTTTGTTTCCTCGTTTCTTCGTTTCCTCGTGATGAGACCAAACTAAACTAATACGGACATTTTTGTTTTCTTAATCAAGTACACTTAACGCCGAATATCCGTAATTTTCACGGAGTTAGATTTTTATACTCTAATTGATACTCAACTTGAGTATACGGTTGGGACCGTGTAATATCATGAAATAAAAATTAGACGTATTTTCATTGAACCAATATAGCACGCATACGCCTATAAATGATACACATTTTATTTACACTTATTTACAAACTTACGTTAAGATTCCTGGATATGATGTCCTTTACTCCCGCACTCGACGGCATGGTAACACTACTTGAGTTGTCATGACGGTCGTCGATTTAACAGTATAACGCCGACTGAAAAGTAGGATACATTCTACGCAATATATTGTATTGATGCCACAGAATCACCTAAACGATGGGTTTGCAATACGCAAACTTTCCCCCATGAAGCAACGTAAATCAGGCTCAGAATCCCTGAGCTTTACCCTGATATAGATGCTGGTATTTCGTCAGCAACCAAAAGATATCCGTTCGATCAGGACATCATACCAAGGAATGATTTTATTAGCCACGCCACAAATACAAATCTTTCGTATAGCGCGGGAAAATGTAATCATGTGTTATAAAACAAGCCATAAAGCCCGCCAGCTATCGCTATTCGCGCCAGCTATCGCTATTCGCGCCAGCTAGTGTCGCACCTAACATGCCTAATCAAAATTAGTAATAATCTCCAAGATCCACGTAACAGTCAACGGCATGTGACGTCACTCCAAGGGTGACTACCGTATTATCCCTATTTAGCGCCCAGGGCGCTTAGCAAAGTAACTTTGGGTGGGCGCTTATTAAGTTACCTTTTTTAAGGTAATTTATCATGGAAATTGTTCCCAATTTTGATGCCCATTTTTGTTGGAAAATGTGCACAGCCTGCTGATGCGTTGATCGCCAACATGTTGTTGATGCCGGGACCTTCGGACGCTACTTTCATGCTTTATTTTGTGCTACAGTGGCTAAAAAGATGGGCGCTTATTAGGTGTTATTTTTTGGTAATCATTAGGAAAAAGAGGGGTGGGCGTTTATAAGGGCATGGGCGCTTAATAGGAATAATACGGTACATATAGATTTAATATCTTTGGTGCATGATCCACGGTTGCGCCTTATAAAAGCTGTGGATGTGATCTTATTAATGTGTGTGTCCCATTTAAGATCACTAGCGATGTCGACACCTACAATCTTGGAAAAAAGTCCTTGGAACGTGAACGCTGAGCTGAGCACACGTGCTGGGTATTGTGTGCATGTATTGATACTTAGTGTCTTCTGTTATAAATGGAAATTGTTCAAATGAGATTTTTCCTTCCCCACCCCCATCGATCAATGTTTGGACACTCTGGCAAGCTGCAGGAGCCACTGGCCTTGGTCAACATTGTGGGGGTGACACTTTTCCGTTAATCACACGCAAGTGTTCCAAGACTTATTTCCAGGATTGTATAAGAGGAATGCAAAATATTTGATCTAAATTTGGTCTTTCTATCATAAATCAAACACCGAATGTCGTATGAATCTCATATTACACACGATTTGAGTAAACAATAGGGGCATCACAAATTTGATAAAAATGATGATAGGGAATTAATTTTATTTAGGGAGTGGTCACTGAAAACAATTATTTATGTCATATTTAACTACAATTTGACCCGTTTCTTGATCCCGCGCAGGGTGTATGTTAACCGGTATCGCATCGCAGTTTGCGCCACAATCAAGCACAACTGCGACACACATTTGTACATGCATAGCAAACTTGCTACACAACATTTTGGACTCGGGACACTATTATTTCCTTCCGAAGTTCCGATTGATTTTAACTTACTATTATTAGTGATGTAAATGGTCCATTTCACGCCATTTAATCACATAGTATTCCGTATTTGGATATGTTTAAATTGATAAACTCACATTACATTACATCATACATTAACACTTCGTAACCACACGAGAATTCCCATTACATGTACAGCTCAGATGAACATGTACGCAATTAATTATGCCGTAAACTTCGACCTGACTTTCGACCCGGGCCTGACCATTTTCCAATATAGGGGTGAGAGAGAGGGGCGAGTAATCGTATAGTTAATAATGTATGGTTTTAATTATTGTTTGCTTCTGAACGGGTCAGCGGACAGCTAATTAGTGAAATTATCTGCAATATATATTGTAAATATTTGATTTCATCAGTCTTCTTCCTATTCTAGAAAACAAATTACTCGGAAATCGAAAATGTTTACAATTGTACCAAAGCTCACCCCCTGTTTTTAAATTGACTTAATAATAATTGTATTAAAAGTTTGTGGCCGTACCGCGGCACACTTGACTTGGGGATTTGACAGTTCTCTCAGGGATCTGATCTGGGCATGAAAATTGAAACTCATTTAATCAATCCTGCACCTAACCTTACATAGACGTATGTAAAATGGTTGTACTAATTGAAAATAGATTTAACGGATCAACAGCAAATTGGAATTTAAAAAAATTAAACAAAACTGCTATGCACAATTTGTAAATTGCTATACAAAAAATTAATTGCATAGCAGTTTTGCTACACACAATAAAAACCTTAACATACACCCTGATCCCGCGCGTAATAACCTGATGTTTATAAATCAATAAAGCAAAAGTATAAAGTTCTCGCTGAGAAATTAAATTTTTTATACTTTTAATAATGTTATCACATTGCCTATTTGTTTGTTATTTGAAATATGAAACTATACATTTACACTTCCCACGCGACAGGCGTCTGCAGACGACAATCCAAAATAGCACCAAATATTTCAAAAATGTCAAAATTATTTAATGTCATTTTACCAATATTTGGAATCACCTTGTGAAATGCATTCAAATAAGTACAAACGTGCCTATTATTTGTTCAGTTATCCTTGAGATAGACATAAGAGTTAGACAAATCTGTTTTGTACCGTGGTTAAACCAATAGCCACGTTGAAAGTGTTAACATTTGCCGAGCAGTAAACGTTTATTTGCAATACTATTTCTATCTATTGAAGATAGCTCATAACAGAAAAAAGGAAAAAAAAAGTCACGCCATGAGAGCAACTCGAACCGTAAACGCCAAGCAGGCTATAAAGGGTGCCAACGAACGCTCCTGTCCACTAGGCCAAGCGGTCAGTGCTTACACAAGCGTGGATTTGTTTTATAATGTTATAGTAATAAAGTTTTACGTTGCGCATGCGAGGAAAACAAAGTTGTTGACAGAAGTTTGAAACGTGCCTGTTGCCCCCTGGCTGTATCTCCCGCGCAAATCATATCGTGACTCGGTTTACCCGCGATTGTTTTGTCTAGTGTGATTTGCTGCCCGTTGTTTCATTCTGTCATGTGACTGCATCCGTATCGGATCGAGCTCGGAAGTTAAATAAGTCACATTTTCTGTTGACAATGCATTATTGCAAAAAGTCACACACTTTACCAACACTTTACCATCAGTTTACCATTGGGACATTTTGCTTAAAATAGGCAATTAAACGTTTTTTCATACTGCCTTTGAGTTATCAAGATATGCATATGTATTAGCTATACCAATCATGCATGTTGTAACTCCGAAATATAAGCCGCATGGGTCACATCTATGCATTTTGATAACAAAATATGTATAATAATATTATACTATAGAAACGACGGTAAAGTGTTCAATGAACACATGTTTCAAGGCAACACTTTACCATACACTTTACCATTACCGTCCCAACTCGTCTGATGATTACTTTGTGAATAAAGCTAAATTCATTTATCGCAGCGCTATTTTAATCAATAAAATATACTACTGAAATGGTTTATTTATGTATTCACGTATATTATATATTACTTAAATGGTTATGTATTCACTTATTTAGTTGTTTGGGTTGTTTTTGAGGATGGGATTGAACTGAAGGCCTATAGATAATATTATCGTCGTGCTTACTCATCTGACTCATTAGCTCAGTTGATAGAGCGCTGGTCTATAACCATCCAGAGGTCCCAGGTTCAAATCCTGGATGTGCAATTTCTTTTACTGACTATCATTTATAATTTGTGGAGTAAGAAGAAACATTTACTCATCATCCAACCATGTCCAACTATTGTTTTTCCAATTATTTTTAAATATTTCCAAAAAATAAATACCAACAGTTTTGAAAAAAATGTGTAAGAAAAAAGTCATATTTGAAAAAAATCCATAAAATAAGGGTTTGAGAATAACGTGTCGGGAAAAAATACCAGCAATTTCAAAATGTTCAAAATAAATTCCAAAAACTGTAGGCAATAACGCCCTTTGACAATTTGAGCCAAAAAATGTTGGTTAATAATAATATGTAGAACTAAATCCAAATGTTGTTTTTCAAAAATTCTTTTTAATAAAACAGCCAAAAAAGTGTACGTATAGGCCTATGAACATTCGAGCAGAAAAAAAAAGTGTTTTGAAAAAAAAAGGTGTTTTTCTTGCATTATTTCTTGGTGATTATTGGGCCGGGGGATTCATCGTCCCTTTGCAACACAAGTGATGCAAAACAACGACCGCAAATCAAAAAATACATAATAACAGATGGGCATATGAATAATGAGTATCTATTATTATATTACAACCCGTTAATGCAATACGAAAGATAGCTGTCGAATCTGTCAAACAGAAGTTACTGCTATCTACTGAAGATAGTTATTCACAAGTAGGCCTAAGTTGTTTTACAATTATTTGTGTTACTTTCAACCCCATATATAGATTCTGTTACTTTTAGATACTCATTTACATATCTGACAATACATGAATAAATCTCGTAGGAGTATCGAAAACGCCACATAGCAATAATGGGCAATTATTATACATCTTCGAAATGCATTAGTTAGTTTGCAATCTGCGTATACAATCTTGGAAAAAAGTCCTTGGAACGCGAACGCTGAGCTGAGCACACGTGCTGGGTATTGTGTGCATGTATTGATACTTAGTGTCTTCTGTTATAAACGGAAATTGTTCAAATGAGATTTTTCCTTCCCCACCCCCCATCGATCAATGTTGGGACACTCTGGCAAGCTGCAGGAGCCACTGGCCTTGGTCAACATTGTACGGGGGAGTGGGGTGACACTTTTCCGTTAATCACACGCAAGTGTTCCAAGACTAATTTCCAGGATTGTAGGTAGGAGTGTGCTGATGTTTTTGCAGAATCGACTCGCCTAGTGTGTAGCTGAAGGTGATCAGGGACCTAGATGCTGGGATGCGGAGAACAAAGCATTTCTGAGGATTCAATTGTATTTGCCATTTTTTCTCCTAGGCTGATAGTGTGTATAATTAGTGATAATCAGTTGCAACAACCTATAATAATTGCATTGTTAAGCCATATCATTTCTGCTAAATATATGACTATTAATAAAAGGGAGATCTTTCACTTCTCACACCCACTGGTCAACATTATATTCCCAGTCCCTTAACACTTTTGGACCGGTGATTTGAAATTTCACCTGTAATAAATCATCAAAGGATGTGTCTATTTCCCACTATGTGGTCCAATTAAAAGACTGCAAAGGACATAATTAAGCCCCAAGGGCATATACTAACCTTCATAACCCTGAAAATGTACCACAGAGTCAGGAGGCACTCGAAAAAGAGGGGGAGGCACTCAAATTTAATCGTAATATCCAAGGTTAATAACGTGTCATCATGTGTATGTACTACTGTAATGCAACTATGTACCTATTGACAGGGAACTTGCGGCTCGATTATCTGCATAACTTTGCCTGCGAAATGTCAAAATCACTGGTCCAAAAGTGTTAAGGGATGTGAACATAATGATGTTGAGTCCTCTCAGCATCACATGATCCATAAATCATGTGTCAACATTGAACCAGGGGAGAGGGGTGAAATCATGTATAGAGTAAAAAGTACTCTAACAATATTGACTAGGATTGTATGCATGCAACATACAAATAAACATGTCCAACAGGATTTTGTAAAAGGTACCCTTTTCTTTAAAATGGTTGTTGTTTTAAAACCTTAAAATGCATTGCAAAAAATAACCCTAAGGCCAAGGGAAAACCCTACAGGCCCGACCGACTCATATTTCATCAAATTTGAGAAGAAAAAAATTGCAATTCTTTTCAGCATTTTCTCAACCCTAATCCGACTACACCACACAGAACACAACAGCCAGCAGGACTTCTAGGTGAATGCACACAACTTCTATCCCATGCTGCAATAAACCCTGGATATTTGTGGTGTACAAACATTTAGCCTGGGCAGCCCAGTGCTTGTGGTGTGGTGGTTTTGTCGTCACCTTGGCAACCTGGGTTCATCCCCAGGGGTCGTGGACATAATTTGTTTGGTCCCCCCCCCCCCCCCAATTTGACCCGGGGGGGGGGGGGGGGCACTCAACTTTTTTTGGTAGGGGTGTGCCGCCCAGGGCCTCAAAAAGGGGAGCTACAGAACTGAACTGAGTGGATTTTATGACGAAATATAGGGTCTTAAGAACTGATTTTTTTTCTTCAAAAAGTAGGTCTTGAGAACTGGCCTATAGTTAAATTTTGATTAACAAACCGCACATTTTCGATGTTTTTTGGTGTTAGAACGCAAAACTTTCGAAGAATTGGGGCTTTGGAACGCAAAGTTTCGTGATTTTTTAATTTTCAATAAAATTGGGGTCTTAAGAACTGATGCAGGCTCAAAAGGGGGGGGGTCATAAGAGCTAGCAGCAGAGGGTGAAAAAGAGGGTCTTTAGCGCGGCACTTACCTATAACCTTATCCAATGTCAGTCCCCCCCCACCCCCCATTGCCACTTATTATCTGTTTTTGTATCATGCTAATTACTATCGAGTGCTCCCCTTGATTGTCGTTGAATCTATCTTCTCTTGTTTTGATTTCATTTAGGCCTGATGCCCCTGGTGTATATACCGCAGATGAAAAGAGAGATTATGGGCTCACATTTAGTACACTAGAAGAACATCTAAGGAGTCGAGTAAGTATCTTTATATAAACCAGTATTGCGATTAGATGAGTCACTAAACAAGTCAAGTCATCAAAATGATGATTAAGTCATAGAGTCAAGACAAGACATTGACTAGATTCATCACAACTCTGGTGTCAACTCCTAAACAAACTCTTTTTCATGCTTTAATATTGATGCAATACTGATTGTGCAATATGTGTTCTGTGCATCACGCTTTTTAACTATTCCCATTTTTACTTATGTATATTTCACAGTTATCCCGTTGTGTGTTTGCTCTTCTTATTTAGACTTAACTGTGCAATATTCATACAGTATTTTATCTTGTTGTTATCGGAATTTTAATATTGTATATTTATATATTGCTACCGTGACGTGTGTTTTATGCTTTTAATGTATCTTTGTAAAGCGCCTTGAGTTCTTTTGATGTAATTGCGCTACATAAGAAATAAATATTATTATTATTATTATTATTAAACAAAATTAGAATTTTTTCCATCAGCTTTATTTTGAATATTTTAACTCCTTGAAATTATTTTGAATTTTCTTTCAATTAACTTTATTTTGAATTTTCTAAAACTGGATCATATAGATGTCTCATAATATGAAGATATGTGTTAACCTTTACAATAATACCAAATGTATACCAATTGGTTGTGTAGGGTTCTATCCTGAATGGGCTTAAGTCTCAAACTGAATGTGCCAATTATTTCCTTAACTGTGCCCAACAACTCATTCAGTGTCACCAAGTAACTAGATATTACACGAATAATGAATGTTTATGAGTGCAATGGTACGAATATTTTCATGAGGTGAAAGATGCAATGTTCCGCCGTGTTGAATGGAACATTGCATCTTCCAGAATGAAAATATTCGTTCCATTGCACGAATGAAAACATTCATTATTTGTTTTATACAACACTAAGAAAATCATTGTTATTTTGTAACAAATTATAGTGATTTATATCAAATATGATGTACTTACCACTCTCCTGATATCCTGATACTTTGTTTGCATTTTCCAATAGGTCCAGTCCAATGTTCAAAACAATCGTCCAACGTTTTCAAAAGTTTTGTTCAATCACAAATGTCAAGCCGGTTGTCAAGTCATGGGCGGCAACCCGTAAATCGCGTTAGGGCCGAGCGGCTTGCCGTGCAATGTATCGTAGGGGTCGATGCACAGCAAATCGTGCAATGGAGCAGATATTTAATCACATGTGACCTATTATCCTCCAATGAAATAACAATGATTTTCTTAGGTGTTGTATAAAACTCTATATTATTAGCTGAATAATGTTAATATTTTGGTATGTTCTCGGATCTCTTCCCTCAACTCTGCATTAAAGTTTAGGAAATGTATACAGAACAGTGGTATTGATGTTTTAGTGTAACTCACACCTATAATAAACCAAATCTGTTCATAGTTAATCTAGACCCCGGATCTAGACAAACTGTACCCTGCCCCTTTACCAATACTACCAATTTGGATACACTTACATGCTTCATGTGTCTTTACAATTATTTTACAGATTGACTATATATTTGTGAGGTTACCAAAAGACATCAAGCTAAACCAAGTATCTGTGTTAGACGATGGAAAAAGGAGTCACCGGGCTGCTTCAGATCATATCGGTGTTCAAGCATCACTCAGACTATCATCGGAATGAACTATATAAACTGAGCAAACAACTTCTTTCTTTGTGATGATGGAGTTAACCCAAGTATCTGTATTATACTTTTACAGTGGAGAAAACAATATAAAGGCTCCTTTAGATCATAGTGTTTTCAAGCTTCATGTGAACTGACTGTCGTATACAACATATTCTTTGAGTGATAATCAAGTTGACCCAAGTTATCATATGAGACAGTCGGGTTGAGACATTGATGTTCCAGCTTCCTATGGCTGAACTAACAAACTGAGTGTCGTATACAGCTTGTTTCTTTGGGTGATAAACAAGTTGACCCAAGTTATAATATGAGACAGTCGGGTTGAGACATTGATGTTCCAGCTTCCTATGGCTGAACTAACAAACTGAGTGTCGTATACAGCTTGTTTCTTTGGGTGATAAACAAGTTGACCCAAGTTATAATATGAGACAGTCGGGTTGAGACATTGGTGTTCCAGCTTTCTATGACTGAACTAACAAACTAAGTGTCATATACAGCTTATTTCTTTGAGTGATAATCAAGTTGACCCAAGTTTTCATATGAGACAGTCGGTTGGAGACATTGGTGTTCCAGCTTCCTATGGCTGAACTAACAATTTGAGTGTCATATACATCTTGTTTCTTTGAGTGATAATCAAGTTTACCCAACCCAAGTTTTCATATGAGACAGTCGGTTTGAGACATTGGTGTTCCAGCTTTCTATGGCTGAACTAACAAACTGAGTGTCATACTCATATACAGCTTGTTTCTTTGAGTGATAATCAAGTTTACCCAACCCAAGTTTTCATATGAGACAGTCGGGTTGAGACATTGGTGTTCCAGCTTCCTATGACTGAACTAACAAACTGAGTGTCATATACAGCTTGTTTCTTTGGGTGATAATCAAGTTTTCATATGAAACAGTCAGGATAAGACATTGGTGTTCCAGCTTCCTATGACTGAGCTAACAAACTGAGTGTCATATACAGCTTGTTTCTTTGGGTGATAATCAAGTTTTCATATGAAACAGTCAGGATAAGACATTGGTGTTCCAGCTTCCTATGACTGAGCTAACAAACTGAGTGTCATATACAGCTTGTTTCTTTGGGTGATAATCAAGTTTTCATATGAGCAGACGGGTTGAGACATTGGTGTTCCAGCTGCCTATGACTCAAGTATCTGTATTACATGGTTAAGAATATAGAGTCACAAAGCTGTTCCAGATCTCAAATAATTGTTCAAACTTCATACAAATTAATTATTTTATTGACTGAGTGGTCCTTATCAGTTCTTTTGGATATTTAGATGATAATTGAGTTGTCCAAGTATTAGATGGTTGAAAAAAGAATGGCAAGGTTCCATCAGATCACATTAGTGTTCAAACTTCATATGAATGAATTCCAACTGAGTATCCTATATGATTAGTTCCTTTGCGATGATCATTTCTTTGGAATGGCAGTTGAGAGAAGCTATATTTGAATGAATTATTAAACTGATTGTTTCATACAACTTATTTCTTTGAAACAATAATCGAATAGACCCAACCATATTAGATGGTTGCCAAAAAGGGTCATATATTAGTATCCAAGCATCATTAATGCTAAACTGAGCGTTCCTTTAATTTTTACCTCTTTCTTTTTTAATTATAAAAGAGTTGAACCAAATATTAAATTGTGGAGAAATGAATCCTCATGTTGGTGTTCTAGATTCATATGAATGAACTATGAATTGAATTTCCCTCAAAACGCCTTTCTCAGGAGACTAACAATCCTGGTCATAATCAGTGTGAATAATCTGTAATATTATTTATATGGGCCTTCCAAACGATACAATAAAAGTGCGTATTGAATATTGTGCACCAAGTTCCCGGATGTGGGTCCAATATTCAAAAAAATATTGCCGTCCAATATTTTTGGCGCGGCGCAGAAGATGTGCGCGTGAGTACATATACGCAGAGAAGGTCAGTTCGGGCTAACTTATCATAGTTTTTAACTTGGTTGTACCCCAGTTTCAGCAGTTCTGAAGTGCTATCAAAACAGTCTGTTATATAAATAATAATAATAATATTGAATGTCTTATTTTCGGGTGATACAAGAATATATTGCACTCGCTATAAAAATATTGCACTCGTCTCCGACTCGTGCAATATTTTTGTAGCCCGTGCAATATATTCTTGTATCACCCTCAAAGCCATTCAATATTATATAATTATTTGTCTCATTTCCACTCAAATACGTAATATTGAAAAATATATTTTTGTTGTTGCAAAAGCTGTTAACCTTTGCTCAACCTAAACCACTCCCCTCCCCTCCATTCCACTAGATGTTTTATCCGCTCGGCATCACATCATCAAAAATTAATTGGAATCCATACATTACTACATGGGTAGTAGTTACGAACCCATCAGAAAACAGGAAAGGAAAATACACGGAGTGCATTGAAAGTGTCTAATTGCACTCTGTGTGTGCGACGTACATGCGCACACCACACCCTTTGTTTTGATTCATTGTTCACGGGTTCGCCAACTTTTACTGTGAATGATATGAAATTTGTTAACTTGTTTTTATTTATTATTAAAGAGATTAAATGTATGCACAGAATTTTAAATTTATTTTGATTTGTATTGTTGTGTATGAATTAGGTCAATATATGCATTTGTTTTGTTTCTTGAAAAAGTTGAAAAATCAATGCACTTGCGCAAATGTTGATATGCTCAAAATAGCACTCCCCCTATGGAATCGTGCCATTGTTCGCACATCAATATCAGCGCGTGTTCATTGATTTTCCCAATTTATCTCACATACACATACACATGTATTGACATACTAGTATAATTCTTAAAAGGTATGAAAATGTCATTCAAACTGTTTTACATCAGTTCAGATTAAAGTTTTATTTGCAAACAGTTTAAACAAATACTAAAAATTAAGTAACAATAAAATCCCCCATTGTGCATAGATTGACTGCAAAGATAAGTTAGTAATTCATAGTAAGATTTAGTAAATCTTTCACAAATTACTTCTATGAGACATCATTTTGACTAACGTTGGTCAAAATGATGTCTCATAGGACTTATTTAATAGAAAATTGATTTATTATTGGTTTTACTTTAGATGAGTGTTTTATAATCTAATACATTAAATCAGGGGTGAGCAACCTTTTTGAATGAATGGGCCAGATATACGGAGTGAAAAATTGACTGGGCCGCACCTAACCAAATTTTCTAGCAATGACCTGCTGTTGATATCAAACCTTTGATTCCGAAGACTTTCAAGCAATAGGTGTGTGTGCTTAATAATCTATCTTCACAAAAACGTAATTTTAATACAGTACAGATGACAATTAATGGGAAAAATAGACCTACCCACGTTGAGGAACATCATTTGTGCCGATAAAAGTTAAGCAGCTAGCTCTTGTTTTGGGATGATGTAGAATATATTGATTTTTTTCTTTTTCTTGAGACATCTCGCGTGCCACAAAAAAAACCACTGGCGGGCCGCATGCAGCCTACGGGCCGGGCCATAGGCTGCCCACCACTGCATTAAATAGAAGATCTATGCAGTATTTAATATAAGAAATGGGTTAATAGATACAAATAACTAATGAATCTGAATAAACAACTACTACGTGATATTATTTTATTTTGTTGTGGACCTATTCAATTATAAATAGTGAATCGTTTACTCACATGTTTAGCTAACAGTATTAATAACTTCAGTATTAATCAACAGTTTTCAAAGTTTTGTTGGTTTTATCCCCCTGGCTTCAAAAGCAGGAGGGATATTGTGATCATGTCATGTAAGTCTTTGTGTGGGGGTGCATGTATGTAGGTGCATGGATATATATGTGTGTTCCCTTTTGGTGATCCTTTCTGGTTAGGTTCAACCTGTTCAGTGGTTACATATGAAAGGTCAAGTTTCAATCTCAACTATACTTGGTAACAATTATCTTTTGGTAAAGGGGACTTCAGATGCTCATGGGGTGTAGACCGATTGACCTCCAATGACCCCTACATGACCTTTGACCCCATTTTGCCAACACTTTAAACGGCACTTATTGCTGCTGTTTTGGGCTCTCATATAAAGTCAAGACTTCAATCTCAGCCAAACTTGGTAACAATATTTTTTGGGTAAGGGGACTTGAGATGATACATGGGGTGTACCCGGATTGACCTGTAATGACCCCTACATGACCTTTGACCCAAAAATGTGTCAATTCTTTAAACTGCACTTATTACTTTTTAGGACTCTCATGTAAAGTCAGACTTCATTCTTGGCCAAACTTGGTGACAATAATCTTTAGGTGAGGGAACTTGAGATGTTCACGGGGTATACAGTGATTGACATCTTATGACCCCTACATGATCGTTAACCCCAATTTGTCAACACTTTAAACTGCACTTATTGCTCCTTAGGGCTCTTCCATCTCATCCAAACTTGTTGACAATAATCTTTGGGTAAGGGGACTTGAGATGATACATGGGGTGTACCCAGATTGACCTGTAATGACCCCCTACATGAAGTTCGACCAATTTTGTCAGATCTTTAGGGCCCTCTCTCTCATGACAAGTCAGACTTCAATCTCAACTTAACTTGGTGACAATAATATTTGGGTAAGGATGTTTGAGATGACTCATGGGGTGTACCCAGATTGACCTCTAATGACCCCTATGTTACCTTTGACCCCATTTAGGTGAATCTTCCAGCCATGGGAATTTCGCAAGTTGTGACTTGCAGTATTTTTGGACTTGCATCTGGAAAAAAACATGTGTAAACTTGCATTGTGTGTAAATATGATAACATGAGTATGCAAAGGAATCCCTTGGGCTTAATACTCTGTTCGATGGTACCATTTCAAGGTGGTACAAAAAGGGCTTTATTTTGGCCGTTATGGTGATGATGCAATCTCAAATTTGTTTTCTTCATGTTGTTTGTTGTCAATGGCATGTGACATCATTCCATGCCTCCCTATAGGCTCTGAAAAGACAGTTCTTGGGAGTTTTTAGCCTGATTATATATGATTATATTGCTGCAAACCACCCATATGAGTTTAGGATTAAGGAAACATTTCATGTGATTTGTAATTAATCAATACAGTTAAATGTATCCAAAATATGTGCACTAATCAAATAGAGCTATCATGGTCCCACACCATACATCTCCTACAGGTTTACATGTTAAATGCAAATTTTAAAATAAATATTTTTCGACGTTATAAGAAATTGCTAACTTGAATTTTAATATCAACCTAAAGATGATAGTCATGACTACCAGCTCAATCAATCCTATTTTGGGGTTAACCAGCAATTTTTCCAGCTATAGCCCTCTCGAAACTTCTGAGTTGGTTATTTATGGTCACGCATAATTGTTAATTTAGATCATGGTGTCATCTACTGGCAATTTTTTTGGACCTGAAGAACGGTGAGATGTCTCTAAAAATTCACACTATATTAAGTTTACCATAACATGGAATAAATACCCTATTTTAAACTGTAATTTAAAAGAATAGAAACAGAATAGAATCCAAATTGCCTCAAAGGGTGCTGAACCCAACTTGATTTACTTTTGTGAACTTATATAAGCCTCTCTTAACATGAAAAGTCTAAGAAGAGCAATTTAGTGTTGTACATCTCAAAAATGGTGAGAGAAGTATTGTATACAGGGTGAATAAACAAAATTGTGCGCAGATTGAAACAGCCCTTAGACATTGCATTGAACCATAACATTTGGACACAGAACTTCTGAATAAACAAAATTGTGTGCAGATTGAAACAGCCCTTAGACATTGCATTGAACCATAACATTTGGACACAGAACTTTTAATTTGTAAACCTGTCAAACATTTTCTTCACAAATGTGACTGACTCTTATACTAAATTGCAATTGATCAAGAAACAAGTGTCTTCAGACCATTTCATTTGTGCGATATTTACATTCGTAACTGTTAAATTATGTAATATGTTTTAAATATTTGTCACCCTTTTGTTTGAACATTGTCTCATTTACTATGCCAGTATCACAAATATATTACATATACATGCTATGTCACATGCCTAATTAACAGGGTAAATCCAATTGGATTGGTGAAAAAGGGTCCGCTTACATTGTCACATTTTGCTTATTTTTCAATCGATTACTTTCATTTTCCGGAAGATGAACTAGATGAAATACAAAGAACAACACCTTCATGGTTCAATGCACACATCAAGGTCAATGTGATGATTCAATCTGTACACATTTCTTCTGATTCACCCTGAATATTTTGTTTCTATGATAACAACATTACTCTTACTTTGGATTATCTATCAGGTATGTCAAGCTGTCTCACCCAGAAGTCCCTTCTCCTGTACCAGGACCTACTTCCTATCTGGAGGATACACACCTCTACCTGTTACAGGTGCCATTGTTCAGGCACCGCGTCCATGCACCCAAAACAGAGTCGGAGTAAGTACAGGATGTCTGATGTCACAAAACAATGATGATATTGACTTTTTGATAGTATTTGTGGTATGCAACAAAAATATATTATTTTAAAGCTTTTATCAGTGACAAGAAATAGTAATGCAGTATAGCAAAGAAGATTCATGTCCAGTCCAGCATGCATCACTTTCATCACATGACCCCCATAGCCAAGCCACAACTATCAGCTTCACACTCGTGCAGTATACTGCGCTCGCTATATAGACTCGGTTGACTATACATCATTGAAAACCCTCCACGCATGCGCTGGTTTGGAACTGATATTTTAGTGAGATTTGGCTGGGTTAGTGTTAATGCATTGAAGACGTTTGATTGGGGCATATCTGATATACATACACATGAGGTTATGAATACATGATCGAAAATATGAATAAACATTAGATTGTATAAATGCCTAACAAGAAATTCTCATTGTCTCTCTCTGTAGATTGCTAAATAGACTATTCACTATAGCAAGTTGTGATAGAGGCTGTGTTGAAGTCTATACAAGTTTATGCAGAGAGTAACAGCTTAACTGAGGTAAGTATAGCCTCTCGTGGCAAAATGAACTGTTTCCTAATGAACTGTTTCAAGAATGAGGCTCCTACAATCTTGGAAAAAAGTCCTTGGAACGCTTCACACATTTGAACATTATGTGCAGATCCCCCCCCCCCCCCTGATGTTGATTTTTTAAAGAACTGACATCTTATACAACAGTTGTCCCTTCCCCACACACTATCAATCAGTGTTGGGACACCTTGAATAACTGCTGATAAGACCCTTAAATTCATCAAAAATACAAGTATCAGCAAATCTAAAGCCCAGCTAACGCAACGCCAACATGAACTTTGCGAAATGATTTATCGCATCGAGTATACGCAATTTGTTGTGGCATACTGCATCCTCATGTGATTCAGTTGCTAGAAATAGTGTTCTTTATAGGTCTCACACACGTATCAAGTCTTTGACGGAATAAAACGCATCATTCATCTATCATGGGACGCATAATTTGACCGTGTAGTTGATGTATACCTGGGACCTAAAGTACACAGAACAGTTACTCTCTACTTTTGGTGGCATACATGCATACATTTTGCCAATGTCCTCTGGAATTATGTGTCAAATTGTAGGCCGTAGTTGTGATATTTAACGGGAGGACACTCCCAATCATATCAAAGAGGAAGAAAAAAGTATGTTTTTCATGGAAAATTGTAATTACATTTTTGAACAAATGTGCTGTGGGATGAAAAAAGTTTTGTCTGATTATTTTACTTAACTTTTGCGCCATAGCACATTTTCACTAAGCCTATCTGTAATCCAACCATCATTGTTAATTATGCAGTTGTAGCCGTCCGCGAAGTCTGCAGGTATTAGTGAGGACATCTGCAGACAAACAACCGACCAAACCTGATGCTATTCTGTGTATACTGGGCAGTGAGAATGATTAGTCTTTGTTGAAGACCCTCACAATCCTATAATTCACTTAAGGGAGCACACAACCAAATAGGTCTCGCGACACTCTATCGCTCAAAGTTGAGTACGACAAGTTCCTATTTGGCGGGAAAGAGAGTTATTTTTTGACGGTTTATGATATAATTTTTCACTAATATGTTGTGTTTGGAATGTGTAGTTGATGTTCTGACATTTAAACTAGGTGATTTGAGGTCAATTTTAATTTCACGGACCGATTTACACATGCAGTGATATCCAGACAGGAGAACGAATTTAGGTAGGCATATCACTACATTGTTATGCGGCGGCTTATATCAAAAAAAGTGCACGGTAATGTTACCTTCATATTAAGATATGTTGTAGATTACCCTTGTGAGTAAAACATATCAAAATTTCATTGAACCAAACGCACTAACATAGAAACTAGAGCCATTTAAGTAAGCCTTTCCTAACAGTAAAGTCTATGGAGAGCGTCTTGGTGCTGTGCTCCCTTAAATAACCATGGCCACCAAGTGGCTCAAACACAAGAGTCTAAAGTACATATTCCTATTTACCGGTAAAAAAAATACAGCAGCTAGGTTAGAAAATTTATAAAATTCCTTAAATATGAATGAAATGTCTTCAGGTGTAGCTACCTAATTTGGTGACCTTCCAGAAATGTGAAGTCAGAATTGCGCTTATAACTCATTCGTATCAGGCCCGTCTTTGTTGAGTGATGGCTGATTGGCTCTGATGTAAACGAGCTTCCTATAGATGAGGTGACCGTTGTTTACATTTATGACGCCCTCTGTTGATTTGAGACAAAACAGACCGGGCAAGAGTTCCTATAGTTTACATAGGCCAGATCAGGTTTTCAAACTAGATTGTGGTGTTACAGCAAATTGTTATCAAAACTGTCTTTAAACTTGCTTAGGAATGCTATAAGCTATCGCATTTCACACAAAAAATAAAAAATAAATGAGTTTTACAATTCATTAGAAAGAAATTTTGTGTTGTCTTCATTAACTTTACTGTATATTCTGCCCGGAGGGAATCAACAGAGGGTGTCCCATTTGTAAACACACGACGTCACCGGTCACACCATCTATAGATGAGGTGACATTTGTTGACATTTAGGACGCCCTCTGTTGGTTTGAGACAAAACACACCGGGCAAGAGTTCCTATAGTTTACATAGGCCAGATCAGGTTTTCTAACTAAATTGTGGTGTCACAGCAAATTGTTATCAAAACTGTCTTTAAACTTGCTTAGGAATGCTATAAGCTATCGCATTTCACAAAAAAAACTAAAACTAAATGAGTTTTACAATTCATTAGAAAGAAATTTCATGTTGTCTTCATTAACTTTACTGTATATTCTGCTTGGAGAGAAACAACAGAGGGTGTTCCATTTGTAAATACATGACATCATAGGTCACCTCATCTATGTGACCCGTTAATACGTCGCTTGACCTACCGTCACATTTCCAGCAGGTCAAGTTCACCAAATCAGTTGAATAAACCTGCTGATAAAAGGTGTAACTACATATGAAAAATTCCAGGTAATTCTTATATGTGACCCGTCACATCAAAATGGACATGTTGGAGGCCCGGGTCAAATCTGAGTTATTGGTATGACTTGAAAGAGCACATTTTAAGCTTTGAAATGATACCATGTTGAAGGTAATCAGAATTTGTAAACACAAGATATGATTTGAAGAAGCATTTTTTTTTCCTATTATTTTCTTTATATTTCACCAAATATGTTGGCCTCTATCTCAAAACTGTGTTTGCCCACAACAAGTCCTTTTTGACGCGACTGGTCACATATCTTGTTTTGATGAGATTTAATCACCAACACAGATGAACTTATATGAAGTTATATGGCTTTCCACCATTACTGTCATCCCCTAGCCTTTCATCAAGGTTTTGTGGTGACCACTTTTAAAACAGTGTGAGTGCCCTCTATGAAAAAGTATAATACAAAACCTTTTTTATGCAAACATTTTTGTGTTATGTTTTATATTGTTTTATGGAAGATTTTTTTCTCGACAAATTGCACTTGGTGATTGGTTGATAATGATGTCATGATATATCGAGAGACGCATCGATATCAAGAGCTACATCTTTAAACATTATCGTCAATAGAATTAGGCAGAGCTAATCGTGTGTTACGATGACGACGGTGTTTGATCGACACATACTGCTTACACGGTAGAATAACTATTTGCGCGACCAACAGCGGTCGACAGGTCGGCGGTCGACAGGTAATTTTGCGCGGTGTCTTTGACAAAGACTAGTCATCCCCTGATGGTACCACGGTAAACATTCTGCACCTTTAGGACTCCTTCAGTATACTCGGCATGGTGCTATGGGCAAAGTATGACCAAAAATAACACATGGGGCCCTGCTGTTTTGACAGGTTTGCCATCTAGGGAGCTTACTTTTGAACCTGCAGCCTCTGGTAACACCAACTTTGTGTAGTGTATTCACAATTGTGTAAAATTGCATCAAATTTATACTGATTGATGGAATTTATTTTTAACAATAGATAGTATGATATAAAAGAAATAACAAATTTGATTATTTTTACCTTGATGATTAATTTAGAATAGTGTTCTTGAGCTGCGTAACTTTCGGGATCATCACCATGACGATCCCTTCATTCAGCGTAGTGTTAACTTCCCTCCACTTGTCACATGACCCCATTTTGAGTGATCACATGATAGTAGGTCATCGTAGATGGCTGGTGGTAGGTCGTAGCCGGTGCCTCTTTTGAGGGTCAGTTTCTGCGTCCTTATATCGCTGAATGAAGGAATCGTGATGATCCCGAATGTTACAGAGCTCAAGAATAATCGTTCGAAAAAGGTATCTAAATTAATCTTTAAAACATGATTGAGCCCAATATCAGTCTATTTGCTGTAATTTTTAACTTATTTATAAAATTAGTGAAGTCTTTTTATGATGAACACTTTCAGGATTGTAACTGGCATTGGCAAGTTATTTTATGGTTAGTGGCCCCTAACATTTAGCTAACAAATGCCATTTTTTTTATCCTTTTTCACTCCCTACTCCCACCACCATACAGCCATCTATAAGAAAACAATGCTTTGTTTATAAATACAAATATTGTCCGCTCGCAGGTACAATGAGGGATGTCGAGAGTTGGCTAACCATCTTCTATTTTCTCTGTTTGACATCAGGCGAGAGAAGCTGGAAAAGTAAGTGAAAAAAGTGGATAATTTTGACACAATAGGTCCTACATTCTATTCTCTTTTTTTTTGATATCATAAGGTGACCAAAACAACCCTATTCTTTTTTAAAGATTTTTTTGTATTTGTTTTTTGTGTGAAAAATTGTGAATCAAAGTATCCCCATTCTATGGTAACTCAATAGGTCTTGATTTCAAGAAGGAAAACAAAGAGAACAAATTGTCAGAAAGAGGATAGTCAGGTGGGGGGGGGGGGGGAGAAAATCACGGCTTGTAATCATAATATGTGGCCATTTTTCTTCAAAATGTTGTAAAGGCTAGGGTCAGCTTGTGATGTAGACATACGCGCATCATATTCCAAGGCCGTCATTCTTATTGCATACTATATACATCATCAAATAAAGAGGTGATCTACAGAATATGTGCTGACATCAGCCCCAGTTTGAGGTTGGCACAGAGTATAATATTTGGTGTGATCAAGCAAATTGAGTCGGAAGTCACAAATATTGATTTTGATGTTGTTTCGAAAATAATTCAATTGCTTGTATATTTGGAATTTAGTGTTCATTTTAATAGGGTTTTCTGCAAAATGTAGCATTAAAACTGTCCAATACAAACAAGGAGACAACTAAACATGTGATATGATGGACTTCAGACTCATTTTGCTTGATCGCATCACAGAGGTAATATAATGGATGCACCGTGTAAATGTATTATACACTCTGCCGTTTCGGCATTGAGCTCTTTATTCAAAAGATAGTCTAACCAGAAAATATTGTTGACATTCATGAATTAATGTTGATTTATTTATATATATAATTTTTATTGTGCAGCTCTGGATTTGATGAAGAGGTCATTTATGGTAAGTACAACCCAAGCCAGAGAAGATGTTTGGCTAATTAGTTATCAATAAACCTGCTAGAGGTCTCTGGTTCAGGTCCTGCTACAGCGATATGGCAGGATTCCCAGATCAATGTCACACAATCTTACAAAAGAAGAAAATGGACATCAAAAACAAGTGTGGGCATGTGTGGAACGTGTTGTGCGTCTCATTAAGAAGTGAATCTTTTCTGGTTCTCCAACAGCAATGAAAGCTGATCCGGAGAATCAACCAAGATAATTTGAGTTGGTTCTGAATTTAGTGTTTGTAACAATCACTTCAACCCCCACTCTGGCCCCAACACCATCCTCTCCCTTAGTTTTGACTTGTGTGCAATGTACAGATTAAAGAGATATTATGTGATCTTTTCCAGGGGCGCTCTCTATTCTTTTTTCTTTTTTTTTAGAAATTAGATTTTCTTGCAGATTTATATTTCTGATCATAAATCATAAATATATTCTGAGTTACAGAGCGATGCGATTCCTAATAACTTCAAAATCATGGTTTTAGAGTGAATTTAGAGTAAAAAATAAACTTCTTAAAAGGCCGTGCAGTTAAGGGAAAAAAGCATCTGTATAGTATAGTTAAATTTCCAATGTTTAAACTGATAAAACAGTGCATTTGTTACAAAAATAAAGACAAAGTAAAAAAAAAACCAGTGAGATTGAACTTGTAAAAGTTTTCATAGCTAATACAAGTCATTACACCAAAGCCTTAGACCACTCGGCCATAGTGACAGTTCTCGATTATGGTGACATAGAATTAACAAATACCAAACACTTATTTGAATAAAATGCTGTCCGAGCCAGGGATAGAATATTTTGAAACAACGTTTTATTGTACAATGAAAACTGATTTTTCTTAATCCTTGCAGCTGTAAGTTTGTGTATGTAAAACAATTGTAAAAATGTAGAAATCCAGGTTTTTATCCTTATTGAGGGTGCAGCCTTCAAAACATCTCTTAGTATCCCATTAATACCCCAGGGAGGGAACTATTTTTGTGTCTATGTCCTGTAAGAGACCTACCCAACAGGAAACATCATATTTCCACCTGACCCCCCCCCCCCCCCTCCCCTAACACCCCTCTCCCCCAGTTTTGACTCTCTCTGTGGTTCATTTTATAGTTCATCACCATGTGTACAATGTACAGATTAATACCCCAGAGAACTAGTTTTATACTCTGTCCTGTATAAGAGATACCTCAAACCTACCCAACAGGAAACATCATATTTCCACCTGATTACAACTTGACACAGTAATATTAGCTCCTGACTGGCCAAGAAGACCTAATGCCATCTTTGTACAACTTGACACAGTAATATTAGCTCCGGACTGGCCAAGAAGACCTAATGCCAACTTTGTCAACTTGACATGGTATTGTTAGCTCAGGACTGGACAAGAAGACCAGTGCCATCTTTGTACAACTTGACACAGTAATATTAGCTCCGGACTGGCCAAGAAGACCTATGCCATCTTTGTCAACTTGACATGGTATTGTTAGCTCAGGACTGGACAAGGAGACCAGTGCCATCTTTGTACAACTTGACACAGTAATATTAGCTCCGGACTGGCCAAGAAGACGACCTATACCATCTTTGTCAACTTGACATGGTATTGTTAGCTCCTGACTGGCCAAGAAGACCTATGCCATCTTTGTACAACTTGACACAGTAATATTAGCTCCTGACTGGCCAAGAAGACGACCTATACCATCTTTGTCAACTTGACATGGTATTGTTAGCTCCTGACTGGCCAAGAAGACCTATGCCATCTTTGTACAACTTGACACAGTAATATTAGCTCCTGACTGGCCAAGAAGACCTATGCCATCTTTGTACAACTTGACATGGTATTGTTAGCTCCTGACTGGCCAAGAAGACCTATGCCATCTTTGTACAACTTGACATGGTATTGTTAGCTCCTGACTGGCCAAGAAGACCTATGCCATCTTTGTACAACTTGACATGGTATTGTTAGCTCCTGACTGGCCAAGAAGACCTATGCCATCTTTGTACAACTTGACATGGTATTGTTAGCTCCTGACTGGCCAAGAAGACCTATGCCATCTTTGTACAACTTGACACAGTAATATTAGCTCCTGACTGGCCAAGAAGACGACCTATACCATCTTTGTCAACTTGACATGGTATTGTTAGCTCCTGACTGGCCAAGAAGACCTATGCCATCTTTGTACAACTTGACACAGTAATATTAGCTCCTGACTGGCCAAGAAGACCTATGCCATCTTTGTACAACTTGACATGGTATTGTTAGCTCCTGACTGGCCAAGAAGACCTATGCCATCTTTGTACAACTTGACATGGTATTGTTAGCTCCTGACTGGCCAAGAAGACCTATGCCATCTTTGTACAACTTGACATGGTATTGTTAGCTCCTGACTGGCCAAGAAGACCTATGCCATCTTTGTACAACTTGACATGGTATTGTTAGCTCCTGACTGGCCAAGAAGACCTATGCCATCTTTGTACAACTTGACACAGTAATATTAGCTCCTGACTGGCCAAGAAGACCTATGCCATCTTTGTACAACTTGACACAGTAATATTAGCTCCGGACTGGCCAAGAAGACGACCTATACCATCTTTGTCAACTTGACATGGTATTGTTAGCTCCTGACTGGCCAAGAAGACCTATGCCATCTTTGTACAACTTGACACAGTAATATTAGCTCCGGACTGGCCAAGAAGACGACCTATACCATCTTTGTCAACTTGACATGGTATTGTTAGCTCCTGACTGGCCAAGAAGACCTATGCCATCTTTGTACAACTTGACACAGTAATATTAGCTCCTGACTGGCCAAGAAGACGACCTATACCATCTTTGTCAACTTGACATGGTATTGTTAGCTCCTGACTGGCCAAGAAGACCTATGCCATCTTTGTACAACTTGACACAGTAATATTAGCTCCTGACTGGCCAAGAAGACCTATGCCATCTTTGTACAACTTGACATGGTATTGTTAGCTCCTGACTGGCCAAGAAGACCTATGCCATCTTTGTACAACTTGACATGGTATTGTTAGCTCCTGACTGGCCAAGAAGACCTATGCCATCTTTGTACAACTTGACATGGTATTGTTAGCTCCTGACTGGCCAAGAAGACCTATGCCATCTTTGTACAACTTGACATAGTATTGTTAGCTCCTGACTGGCCAAGAAGACCTATGCCATCTTTGTACAACTTGACATGGTATTGTTAGCTCCTGATTGGCCAAGAAGACCTATGCCATCTTTGTACAACTTGACATGGTATTGTTAGCTCCTGACTGGCCAAGAAGACCTATGCCATCTTTGTACAACTTGACACAGTAATATTAGCTCCTGACTGGCCAAGAAGACGACCTATACCATCTTTGTCAACTTGACATGGTATTGTTAGCTCCTGACTGGCCAAGAAGACCTATGCCATCTTTGTACAACTTGACACAGTAATATTAGCTCCTGACTGGCCAAGAAGACCTATGCCATCTTTGTCAACTTGACATGGTATTGTTAGCTCAGGACTGGACAAGAAGACCAGTGCCATCTTTGTACAACTTGACACAGTAATATTAGCTCCGGACTGGCCAAGAAGACCTATGCCATCTTTGTCAACTTGACATGGTATTGTTAGCTCAGGACTGGACAAGAAGACCAGTGCCATCTTTGTACAACTTGACACAGTAATATTAGCTCCGGACTGGCCAAGAAGACCTATGCCATCTTTGTCAACTTGACATGGTATTGTTAGCTCAGGACTGGACAAGGAGACCAGTGCCATCTTTGTACAACTTGACACAGTAATATTAGCTCCGGACTGGCCAAGAAGACCTATGCCATCTTTGTCAACTTGACATGGTTTTGTTAGCTCAGGACTGGACAAGGAGACCAGTGCCATCTTTGTACAACTTGACACAGTAATATTAGCTCCGGACTGGCCAAGAAGACGACCTATACCATCTTTGTCAACTCCTAAAACATTAGCCCTTCTACATTGCAATCAGGACCGACCATGCATAACAGAGGGGATGGCAAGATTGATTGAGATCGGAAAGTACTTGAATGCACCTAATATTTTCGATCCCTAGGCGTAAATTCTTCTGTTATTAGCTCCAGAGGCGGGGCGGGGGGGGGGGGGGGGGGGGGTAATGTTATGCTTTTTTACCCCATTTGAGGAAGAATCTGGTACTTGGTGGGAACAGAAAGAGAGAAAACGGAAGAAATACAAAAAATAGATTTATTTTTATTTTTAAAAACATGCCTGACCGACCGACCCGGAGAGGTTTGTTAGCCCATATAGAACAGGATGCTTTTGTCGCCTAAGGGGAAATGTTTTATATAAAGAGAACAGTAACCAATGAGTAACATTGAAATAAACTAGATAAATGACGTTATTTTTCCAGTTACAACCAACTATTAATTAACTATTAAACTTGTTAAAGGGTCGCATGCGGTTAGGGAGGGGAAGTTATATCAGTAATAAAAGTATTAGTCAGAATAATTAAGGAAATGATTTGGACAAAGCACGGTTTAATTTTCTGGAAGAATATACACCACTACCGTACATGTATTCCTATTCCACTATCCTTTATACAACCTGTCAGGGTTTAAATTAAGACAAAGTATCAGATTGCCCAGCAAATAACCATTATGAAATCAGATTTTCCGCTAATGTTTTTGATTGTCCGGATCTCTCAGAATTAAACAAAGTAAATCACTCACTTATTTTGATGTTCAGTGGAAGTAGTTAAAATAGAGTAAACATTTTATAAAAGTATCAGAAATGCATCGCTATAATACCAGGAATAGCCACCTTAATTTTGTCATTCCAAAGGTTCGGGGACAACTTGGCAGTAACATTTTTCAATATACTCCTGTCGGGGCTTGGAACTCTCTTCCAGGCATTATTAAATCTAGCAATATTTATGCCTACTTCAAAAAATAAGTAAAATCTCATCTTGCAATGAAAACAAGATTGAGGGATGGAGGGGGGGAGGGGGTACCATTCCTTGACTTGTTACTTGATTCTCTCTTCTTTGTGCTGTTATCTTGAAAGGACCCAAATGAAAATAAGCTCTTGTGGCTTTTTGGTCTATCCTTGGTCTTATCAACATGCTTTCTGTCTGTGTTTTTACTATTGTCTTTTATATTTATTATATTTGATTATTGTATGTACCATCTATGTGTTTTAATATGCAATGTTGATTTAGCCAAATAGATATTAAATAAAATGAAATGAAGTGAAACACAGTACCCTATATATAAAGGGGTCAAAAAAAGTAAGTCCCCCTCTAAAATTAGATTACCTTTGTTTACATAACTTCAGACACAATTAGACGTTTTGAAAAATTCAAACGATTATGAAAAGAGAAAACTCTAGGCTACCAATAGAAAGCTTTTGAATTTCGATATCATGTTTATTTTTCCCAAAACAGTGACATTTCCTCGAAAGGATGCTTTCAGAAAAAGTGGCACTTACTTGTATTGGATTTTGGCAAATGTCATGTTAACGAAAACATCATTGAGGGGATATTTGACTTTTCTGGGAAAAGTAAAGATGGTATTGAAAAGGGGAAACTTTGTACGGATAGCTACGCGTTTTTCCTTTTCAGAAACGTTTCAATTTTTTAAAACGTCTAATTGTGTGGAGGTGTTACGTAAACAAAATTGTATAGGACTTTGAAAATTGCCACTGTTTCTGAGAACATCGTTTTAGGAAAATGAGACCATTTTAGGAAAAGTAAACATGATATTGAAGAGGAGAAACTTTTAATAAAAATCCAAGCGCTTTCTCTTTTCACAAGTCTTTAAATTTCTCAAAATGATTAATCCTGAGTGGAGTTACGCAAACAAACTTAGTCTAATTTGCGTACAAAAAAATCACGAGAGAGAGTTTTTAAATTGGCTGGTATAGGACCAAGTGCCACTTTTTCTGAAAACATCATTTTGGGTAAATGTGACTGTTTTGTGAAAAGTAAACATGATATCGAAAATAAAAAACCTTTCTATTGGTAGCCAAGCGTTTTATATTTTTATAATCGTTTCAATTTTTCAAAATGTCTAGTTGTGTGTGAAGTTATGTAAACAAAGGTAATCTAATTTTAGAGGGGGACTTACTTTTTTTTACCCCTTTATGATGGCATAGTACTGTCAAATTTTGAGGAAATGTTATAGTGATTTTCTTTTTTAATTTGGTATAATTATAACAGCATATTCCCCTGCTACATAATGATACATGTATCTGGAATACTCAATTTGTTTTTAATTCCATTCTTTGTTAATGACACAGACCCGCATTTACTGGGCCCAGGTTAAAAGTATATGAGAAAAATTCAAAACAATCAATCTTCAAAATTTACAGCATAATTTAATTGTTAATGCTTGTAAAAAGTCAAAATAAACAATCTCACCACAGATTGAATGATGTACCATGTTTATCTGGAACATTTACTTCTAATTTTACAGTTTTTGTTTAGTTTTGGTATTTTTTGTGCTTATTACATTCTAATCTGTACAATTGACATAGAAATATTGTTGTTGCTTTTTAAAAACACTTCAATGAACCAATTAAAATGTTTTGTTGTACAAATCCAATTATCTACTCACATGCTAGACAGTTTCGTCTTCCCGTTCGGAAGACTTCTTCGGTAGTCTTTGTCAAGGATTGATGCCCCGTCCCAGTCGATCGTGTGATTCTCTTGTGCTATATGGTCGGGGACAGCTGATTTATGTTGTTCCGTCGTAGAATCTTTTCTGTTGGCTCTCGTGAACTTTTTGTCGCTAACTTTCTTGGCGTCTTTCTTGTGTGCGTTTAGTCTTGTTCCAAACAGACGGCCTGTCTCACCAACGTAGGTAAAGACTCAAAGACTTTTATTATTCACAGCTAGTCGGACCATTTATCCCGCAAATTGCGTTTATCACTCCAGACCCATTCATCCAGACACCTAGGTGGCTCGTTCAGATAGCACACAGATATCACACACAAATCTAGTTTTTTATTTTTTTTTTATTTATGCTTTCTTTATTGAGGGTAATATGCTTCAGTGACAGTGCAAGTCGGCCCTCATTTCGATACATCATAAGTACATACAAATAACAAATGTTACAGTGTTTAAATATAATACAAATTATGATACAAATTATGATACAGTGGAAATATAGGATTTGAATTGACCTAGTGACAAATTTTCTAAATCAATACGAATAGATGGTGATAAATTGTTCCACCGATGGCTAGATCTGAAAAGAAAAATGCGCATACCAGAATTTGAGTTGATTTTAGGAATGATTAAGGTATTACTTGAATGATTCCTGGTAGTATGATTGTGAGAGTTATGTACAAATTCAAAGTTGGATGATAAATAGGTTGGACTTATATCTTTTAAACATTTGAATAAGATAATAAGTATTTGAATTTTCCACCTATCACTTAGTTTTGTCCAATGAAGTAAGTTCATCATATCATATCAATGATTTCCTATACCTAGTGCAACTTTGCTGTTGTTATGCGCAGTCATTGAAATCGCTGTAACTTTAAAAGTTTCCATTCGATTTTGTTGAATGAGGTATCAAACTGCGGAGAAGGAATTTGCTCATTTGATATATATCTCAGATTTTTGGTACCAATTATCTATTTTGAATTAGCCAACCTCAAAGTACCTGGTCAGGGACTTTATGTGCTAGGTGTATATGCCAGCACCTCTTTGAGGGCACAAGGGCACTGCTGTTCATTCTGTTTTTAGTTTATATACCTCCCTGTGACCTCCTAGCCAAGACCTCCAGTGGATGTTTCAGGAGGAAACCAACCAAGTACCAATACAAGTACCATTCCTTGCAATCGTCACTGTCTGATAGAAATAGACTATAATCAATTTCATTAACAGTTATTTGGCGTATAGACATCCATTATGCCTGTTCAAAAGGCATCATAACTATTCAATATTTATATGGCTAACCCTGACCTCAAGCCAGCTCAAAAATAAAATGACATGGATGCAGCAAAATACAGGCTACTTACTGCTTATTATTATTGTCCTTGTTACTTGTCCTCTACGGACAAACAGATCTCCCAGGTAGGATCGGTCGGTCAGGCATTTGACAGGTAGTCATTTCACCCCCAATACGCTCTCAATTCTCAAAAGTTGACTTTTGGTAAAGTCCTTGTCGGTTCAATTTCACTTTTCATCCCCCCCCCCCATATGAAAAACCTAACTATGCCACTGTTCACTTTCATCACATGACCAGTGGTTTTCAGTCTCTGTCTAATGGTTCCCATTGACATTACATTGCAAAGGAAGGCAATATAACTTTGCTAAACCAGGATATTTAAGAAATTCCTGCTGTAAGTAGTACAATTGGTGTGATATTGTCACAAACTTGAGTGTGGTGATTATTATGAAATGTCCTTATTCAACTATGGTAGTCCAATGGTAGCGTGGCAAACATATTAAAACAGTCATTATAAAGTTTGGTAGCGTGGTTCGTGGCATTAAAAGTCTTTTGTACACATTTTATCATCATTTGTATCATCATTTAATATTGAGTCATTTAATGTATTAACTCGATGTAATATTGCACTTGATATTTGAAACGTTTATATTTCAAGTTTTACAACATCAAAATATTTCATTGTACATGATAAAACTAAAGCTCACAATCACACACATCTCGCAAGTGTTGACTTGCACACACACATTTAACAATAATAGCCGAAAATGTATAGGATCCAACATTAACCACAATCACAAAGTAATCCTTAAACTAAATCCCTAATTCTACAATAATTCAAGCCACGGCTCAAATTCAAGGTTGGACAACCATATCGAAACGAGGTTAGACAACCATTTCAAAACGAGGTTAGACAACCTTTCAATTAAAAATATGTATCACTGTTCAACAACAGCGCCACACATATTGATGCTTTAACAAAAAGCATCAACATGTAAGACAATTAAATTCATTTACAATCATAGACCAGTTCCGTAATCATCGGCATTGAGGGAGAAATTCTACAACGAATCCATTAACTCCGCAACATTCACGCAAACAGGATAGGGCATAAAATACCAGAAACTGCATTACAATCAACTAATCTACAATGAACACTGACATGAATGAAATGTGAATAACTTTAGAACCGGCGTGCCACAGTAATAAATATAAATTGTTATTTCCCTATCAAATAGACACAATGGTTACATCACGTTAACACACAATGTGCCGCGTAAGCGAGTGATCATTTAATGACCCGATTGTCAGCAACCAAAACTGTAATTTTAAAACTAGGACTTGAACAAAACTAGAGTGAGACCTATGGACAAAGCCATGCACAGAACAAAACAATTATCAGAATGAATTCAATTTACACAAAAACTAACAACATTAATCTACACCAAATTGTTATTGTGGTCAAGGATGGATTTAGAAATTACATTACCTAAATTTGGAATAATTTGTAAATAGCCAACACTTATAACATACAACTTACATTCATCTTCTATCAAACAGACACACCCACTTTCATCTTACAATTTCCATGTACACACACAGCGCTACATCCATCTGCTCACACGCCATCACAAAAACACACTCCCCAAAATTATGTGACTCCCCAACTCCCAACACAAGAATGACATGCCTCACTGAGCATAACAAAAGATGTATAATAAAAGAATTTGGAATGCTATTTAAAAACAGGTGATGACACATCTTCTTGGGGCTCTGGACAAGCAAAATACACCATGCATAAATTCATATAGGGTGCACATGAATTTGGAGGGGAAATCAAAATATACAGGGTGACATACAATAATATTCATACAAAAATAAATGAAGCAATTGGTATTAATTTGTGAGGTCAGAAATATTGGAAAAGTAATTCTAAAACATATTTGCCAAAAAGTATGAAAACCCAGGCGTGACAATTGCTCTCCCTTTTGCTAAGACGCGTCCTCGCGTCATGTTTTAAAAGACCAGAAATAGAATGGAACAAAGTGCCATCAATTTGGAACAAAAGTGACTTAATGAAATTTTGTTGTCACAATAAATATACCACACTATGCAATTATTATTAAAACAACAATCTATAATTGTTTGCATGGAATGTCATTTTCTCATTAAAGAGATACAGTTTTTACATCACATGTAGACATATTCCAAAGCAGCGAATACATTTCGAAGATAAGCGAAGCGTTCTATCAGTCAGTTTACATTGTTAGCGTGATCTGCATGAAATTTCGCTCCGTTCATGACTAACTGGACATCACAGCGATGAATAAGTTCCAATGCCAATAATAGTTCTGTTTGGCATACGATGTTTAATGGTGAGGTGATTCAAAGACACAAACACCTTGAAGATAAAACAATCCACTTGTATAGAAGAGACGAAGAAGTGACGACAAGATAAGGATTCGACGAAATGAATGACAGCGACGAGAAGAGATGATTTGAAGACTCCAAACTTATAATGAACAGACGATAACTTTAAAACAGTTATTGGTCAGACGGTGAGACAAAACCAAAACTTTGATGAGGCTTATCACATGAAGGATTGTCGAGACAAGATGAATATTCACCAAGATGAATTGTCTTTGGAATATCGTGATGCGAAGATATAAAAGAATCCACGGAATATATTTTAGTACTTGTCGCAATAAAATGTCTGTAAAATACTTGTTGTGATAAAATGTCTCTTTGTTATATAGTTGCAACAACAACTTGTTGACAAAACTGGAACTATCATGACGAAATGTCTTTATACATCATACAGCAGTTACTTGTTGCAGCTAGAATTGATACCACAGGATGTATAGTTGACATAATAAAATGTCTATAAGGAACGTGATATACGATGCGATGACTTTACACCAAACTAGTTAACAAGCAAGACAAATACTTGTTGCAATTAGAGTCTTTAATAGACGTAACAGATGACATAAAGAATCGATGAGACGAGACAAATATTTGACGAATAAAATGTCTTCAAATGTTACACAGCAAACTGTTTTGAAGAAATGACGATATTATACATGATGCGACGACAACATGTGAAATGTCTTTAAAAAACATGAGCAGCAATGACGTTGAAGAGATGATAGGCCTACTTCCGATGCAATAAATGTCTTTAAAAGTAGAGGCCATGACGATGTATCCTGAATCACTATTCACCATGTTGCCTTGGCAATCGGCGGTTCCATGTCCATAATAAAATAATTAGAAACACCACATCCAAAAGGATCCAATGGGTGGGCCCGCCCGGATATTGAGAAATATCAGGGGCCACCGTTGCCACCAAAATTGTCACAAACTTGAGTGTGGTGATTATTATGAAATGTCCTTATTCAACTATGGTAGTCCAATGGTAGCGTGGCAAACATATTAAAACAGTCATTATAAAGTTTGGTAGCGTGGTTCGTGGCATTAAAAGTCTTTTGTACACATTTTATCATCATTTGTATCATCATTTAATATTGAGTCATTTAATGTATTAACTCGATGTAATATTGCACTTGATATTTGAAACGTTTATATTTCAAGTTTTACAACATCAAAATATTTCATTGTACATGATAAAACTAAAGCTCACAATCACACACATCTCGCAAGTGTTGGCTTGCACACACACATTTAACAATAATAGCCGAAAATGTATAGGATCCAACATTAACCACAATCACAAAGTAATCCTTAAACTAAATCCCTAATTCTACAATAATTCAAGCCACGGCTCAAATTCAAGGTTGGACAACCATATCGAAACGAGGTTAGACAACCATTTCAAAACGAGGTTAGACAACCTTTCAATTAAAAATATGTATCACTGTTCAACAACAGCGCCACACATATTGATGCTTTAACAAAAAGCATCAACATGTAAGACAATTAAATTCATTTACAATCATAGACCAGTTCCGTAATCATCGGCATTGAGGGAGAAATTCTACAACGAATCCATTAACTCCGCAACATTCACGCAAACAGGATAGGGCATAAAATACCAGAAACTGCATTACAATCAACTAATCTACAATGAACACTGACATGAATGAAATGTGAATAACTTTAGAACCGGCGTGCCACAGTAATAAATATAAATTGTTATTTCCCTATCAAATAGACACAATGGTTACATCACGTTAACACACAATGTGCCGCGTAAGCGAGTGATCATTTAATGACCCGATTGTCAGCAACCAAAACTGTAATTTTAAAACTAGGACTTGAACAAAACTAGAGTGAGACCTAAGGACAAAGCCATGCACAGAACAAAACAATTATCAGAATGAATTCAATTTACACAAAAACTAACAACATTAATCTACACCAAATTGTTATTGTGGTCAAGGATGGATTTAGAAATTACATTACCTAAATTTGGAATAATTTGTAAATAGCCAACACTTATAACATACAACTTACATTCATCTTCTATCAAACAGACACACCCACTTTCATCTTACAATTTCCATGTACACACACAGCGCTACATCCATCTGCTCACACGCCATCACAAAAACACACTCCCCAAAATTATGTGACTCCCCAACTCCCAACACAAGAATGACATGCCTCACTGAGCATAACAAAAGATGTATAATAAAAGAATTTGGAATGCTATTTAAAAACAGGTGATGACACATCTTCTTGGGGCTCTGGACAAGCAAAATACACCATGCATAAATTCATATAGGGTGCACATGAATTTGGAGGGGAAATCAAAATATACAGGGTGACATACAATAATATTCATACAAAAATAAATGAAGCAATTGGTATTAATTTGTGAGGTCAGAAATATTGGAAAAGTAATTCTAAAACATATTTGCCAAAAAGTATGAAAACCCAGGCGTGACAATATCAATCCACTCCTCTCTTGTTTTTTCTTAAAGAAGTTGGATAAGTTGCCTAACCCTACCATGTATAAGAAGGTAGAAGTCAAGCTGTTAATTACTTTAACACATGTTTGGCACTGTTCCTCCTAAGAAAAAGACACCTGGCCACCAGTGTTGCTAAGCATGGTTGACTGCACAAACAAATCTCCTTTGACACAGGACTGGATCTGTAATTACAGTTGCAGCTCATTTAATTTGGAAGCAAACTTGAATTCAAAATGGCGGACATGATAAATAGTTTTGCCTACTATCGTGATCTCTGAACAATTATTAAAATGCACAGAGCTAAAAATGCATAATACGTCATGTTTGTGCTACTTATCTGTCTATAGGATACATAATTGAAGCTGTATCTAGTTTGGTTTATCAGCCATCTTGAATTGAAATGGCTGACATTGTGAATTTGAAAATGGCTGACATCTTGAATTGAAAATGGCTGACATTAGTGGCAGATAAAAACTGCAATAACCAGTGTAATATGCAAAGAATGGTCAATATTTAATGGTCAATATTTAACGGTCAATATTTAATCCAATATGTTTATAGAAAGGGGATTTCCTTTTCCCTTTGTCACAGTCGTTCTTTTTCTCTTGTTAACAAAATCTTCCTCCATATGTATTATATTCATAGTGTTATTGTCACAGCAACAATCATCATTTTAACTCTTAGTAACATTACACATACATTTATTATGTCTACTTCAACAAATTATCAACATTTGACATTTTATAATCACTATAGCGGCGTACCCTCGCTACGCTCGGGTCCCCGCTAAATGGTTCACATTAACTACCTCTGAAACCACATAAACCCCCTACAACACCCCCTAAACCAGGTTGATTTATAACCATATCCCTTCTAAAGGCATTATAAACCCCCTATAACCCCCCCCCCCCCCCAATCAGAATCAGAATCAGGTCGATTTATAACCATATCCCTCCTAACGGCATTATAAACCCGCAACCCCCACCCCCAATCAGGTTGATTTATAACCATATCCCTCCTAAACCATTTACCCTAGCTACTTTATTAACCCCTATATAAAACCTCTCAAACCGCATCAAGTTAACCCTCGGTACATTTAAAACCACATAAACCCCCTACAATCCCCCCCCCCCCCCCCCCCCACTGCAACTACACCAACCAACCATTTCCCGCGGCTACTTCATTAACTCTTAACCCTATCCTAAAACATTTCCCGTGGTTTTCCCCCCTCCCATGCACACACCCAAACCAGTTTGATTTATAATCCCTTAGATTGTTGTTAAAGTAAAGAAATCAGGTTGCTTCATTAACCCCCGCAAAACGCTAATTGTACCATTATAACCCTAGGCCTATCCTTAAACCATTTCCTGTGGTTTTACACCGCCCCCTCCCCCCCCCCCCCCCCCCCCCGCCCCTCCCCAACATGACAGGCTGTACACAGGCCTGTGACCATTTCCCGTGTGACTTCTGCGCCATGTGTAAGGGTGCGTGTGCGATGCACGCGACGCGTTACCACGGTAAGACTACGCTGTGTAGTACGCGCAACGCACAATGTTGTTCAATTCTAGTGGCATTTATGAGCCAAATCTGAGAGGTTTTTTGCTGTTTTTGGAGCCAATTGATAACCAATTTCAGTGGAATAAACTTTAACACCCTTCCCGTCATTTCCTCTATCTTTCGTGCAAATTAGGCGCCACTTCGATTAAAAGCAACGGAGAAATAAGGATAACAAACACACAAACAAACAAACACACACACAAACACACACCGTTTCCAGATTTATAGTAAGATGTACCAATACCAATAACTATAAATTGTGAATCATTAAATATTCTTATATAATTTATTTATAATGCAATATCATACATACAATTTTATTACATGACAAATTCCGGTGACAAAATTAAATCACCTTCCCCATTCTGAATTCGGATTCCAAGAGAAATATCAAATTGGTTGGTTACCATATCTAAATTTAGTTTAAGTTTCGCGATTGCGCCCACATATTTGAGGACATTGTTGTCACAGCTATTTTGGTATGGATTGACAGTTCCTTCACAACATTTCCTCATTGCAACATCTATTTTCATCATGGTAGCCGGAATGGCCGAATGATCGAAGCTCCTCCCAATAGTATGGAGTATGATTCACCCCCCCCCCCCCCCCCTCAGACACATTTTCTGCTCCTAAAAAGTGCCTCAAAATTGAGCTAAATCACATATTGGTGGTATCACCTCAAACCACTTTGACAAATTATCTGCTGCAAATGGCCTGCCAGATGCCCCCAAATATGGCCTGATGGCATACCCACTATCTTAGAATTGACATAGATGGACTAAATATTGAAAACTAGCGGGAACCCGCGCTTCGCGCGGGCCCCGCTAGTAGTGAGCGCCCCCCCTAGCGGTTTGTATAGGGGGTGGTGGTTTTTTTGGTACGCGGTCCCAAAATATCATGTATCATCATTTTATATGCCCCCTCCCCAACCCGCTCAAACGTGATTATTGTTATGATCACTCCCATGCTCAGGCCTATCTAATAATGGTTAAATTCAGATTATTGGGAAAGTTGATGCGAAAGGGAAGATTAAAAATAAGGGTAGATAAATGTAGAAAAAATAAAAAATAACGATTTTTTTGGACTAAAATTTAGTTTTTACACCCCCTGACAATGTTTTTTATTTCATGCCCTATTTCCGTGTAAAAATACGACACCTCCCATGATATTTGGTACCTTCGACCCTGCCCCCCCCCCCCCCCAGTGGCGTACCCAGAGGGGGGGCAGCCCCCCCCCCCCTGGAATAAGCCCGTCGGTAAATTCGAGCCTCAGTACAGTCGGTAGATTTGCGTATTTGACCATGCGGTTTTTTTGGTCGGTTTTGTAGACAACCTATCGCTACCCCCCACCTCCCCACCTCACCCCCCCCCCCCCCACCTCACCACCCCCCCCCCCCCCCCCCCCCCCACTTATCAAGATTTCAGCTGCTGACGGCACATTTTTTGGGCATGTTTTACGATTTTTTGGGAGTCTGTAAAAAACAATTGTTGGTAAATCATGCCTTTCGTCGGTACAACTATAATGGTCGTGCCCCCCCCCCCCCCATTTTCCAAAAGCTGGGTACGCCACTGCCCCCCCACCCCCCCCACCCCCGCCTGACCCTCTTACCGAAGAAAATGACAGCCCCCTAACATAATCCATAACATACCATGTGCCATTAATAATCAAGGGCCCCTATATGCCAGGTACTTGATCAGGGGGGGGGGGGTAACAATACAGCGTTAAATACGGAACAAATAATGACACCAACCATGGTGCCGCCCCCGGAGATGGTCATGTTGAGCCGAAGTCCAGGTGTGATCGGGCATCTCGCTGGGCTGGCGTTGCGCTCTCAACGCGGTGGGGCTCAATAACCAGTAGGCCTACCCATTTGTGATTGTGATGGTATTAATTTCATGACCCCCTGCCATATTTTCCTTGTAAAAATACGACACAACCAATGATATTTGGTACCTCCGACCTCTTACCGAAGAAAATGACGGCCCCCTAACAGAATCCAAGGGTGCCATATCCAGGTACTACATGTACCATTCCTTGGTGCTCTTGATTGATATTCATGTTTGACTTACCAGGAATGACTTTAAATTTCATGGACTAATAAATCTATATTGACTGTATTTTCTGTGAAAAAACCATCCCAGAACTTTACTAAATCATACTGTATGTAAAAGTCAATTTTTTGCGTAAAGATATTTTCGCGCATTTGGATATATCATAGACATTTCGCGAATTGTTTTTTTCGCGGGCGACCTTCTGGAATGCACTGCATGAATGTTGAAAACAATATTTTCGCGTGTTATAAATTTCGCGTGTAATTATTTTGCGCAAAAATAATTCTGGCATATTATTTGGTGTAAAATAAAATCTAGAACCATAAAAACACATTAATCCATGTCATTTTGTAGAAGTATTGATTTCCTGTATGTGCTGTCTGAATCACTCAATATGAGCAAACTTGGATGGAAGTGTTCCCAGACTAATGATACGTAATTGCTCATTTCTCTGGAATTACTGAACCGAATCACATCTGGTTTTCTTTAAAGTATAGCAAACTATTTTGCCTTTATTTTGTTGTTTGAGTTGTTCTATTCTGACACTTATTCAGAAAGTTACAATCCTCTAAAGGTGCGTTGTATTTTTATTTATTTTTTGAGACACCCTGTACTAGAATTCTACACATTATGTTCCCATCCCTTAACACTTATGGACCAGTGATATTGACATTTTGCCGGTAATAAATCCTAAGATTTTGTCAACTGACTATGTGGTCCATTTTCAGGGTTATGAAGGTTAGTTTATGCCCTTGGGGCATAATTATGTCCCTTGCTGTCTTTTAATTGGGACACATAGTGGGAAATAGACACATCCTATCCTTAGATGATTTATTACTGGCGAAATGTAAAATCACCGGCTTAAAAGTGTTAAGGGAGTGGGAACATAATGAGATAGATCGCCACAAGTTCTTTACAGACAATGTTTACACTGTGTCAGCTCACGTTAGGAGGTAGTGCATATTCTAGTGAATGCATCATGTATTGTGAGCATAATTCCTATGTGACACCATTTTCATCCATGTGAACAAAGTAGAGTGTCAGCTGTGGCGCAGAAATGGCTGTGGCGCAGAAATAACTGCGCCTGATAGTGATACGCCAGACAGTGCCTTAATTTTCTGATGGTTTGCTTTAGAACCAGACAGTCTTTTAACTGCCAAATACTCAGTATAATCTCAATGTCACAGCCTCATTTTGTATCCTTATAGATATAGCTCAATCACACACAAATGGCAGGAATGTGTCATTTCAACATGTTGACACATAAGGCAGCTATATTCTATTGTGTAATGTTTGCGGCTCTCAGTAGGATTTAACTTTCTTATAAATATGATTTCTGATTGTAAAAGGACAAAACTTACCCAACAGTACATAACTTAGAACTGGAATCGGTCACTCAAAGCCTTTAGTACACTGATTTCGAATGGCAAAGCCGTGAGGACCTGGACAATCCACTGTACGTTTTATGACTCCTAAGGGAGCCTCCATGCAAAGAGAAGTTGCCAATCGAAACAAATACTCTTCGTATAATTAATTGTAATACTGTTCTGACGTTTATACATAGTTTCCTCTTATTTAAACATTTCTGGTAAATAAATATTCACAGTTTAATTAGTTCAACACTTCTATAGTACTTAAAATAGTATTACCGCGAATATGTGTGCACAAGTTTTACCAGCAAGGAACACCCCATGCTGATAGCACAATTATGTTAGTGTCCATCAATTTGTATGACAAATTGGGCGCCGCCCAAACACCAACTGTTAGAATTGCTACGTTGGTTTAAGACGTGCGCGGAATAGTATATGGTTGGGCTCATGTATTCAAATGTAAAAATGATATGGATGGTAAATGGGGACCGCCCCATCCTTTTGCTTGGCCAGGTTTGGTGGATTTATCAGGTCACTGCGGGGACGGGCCTTCGGCCTGTCCCCTTCGCATCTGCCGACATCAGCGACCGATATCAGTTCTATACATATAACTATGCCCTACATCATGACATGTACCCAACAGTATCAAAATCTAGAAATACGTACAGCACATGGCAGCCATATTGTGTAACATAAATTAATTGAAATGTAATGGCTGCCGCATGGGAATTGAGCTATAAACTTCAGAATATTGTCACTAAGTTGAGGGCTTGTAGACCCAGAAGACGACATCCGATTAATTTCAAATTTTGAAAATGTTAATATTTTCACAAATGGCACATTTTAAGACTTCAGGGTGAGTCCGAAAGAACAGGCATTTTTTTGGCAAAAGCGCCGCAAAAATGTAATGCCTGCATATTAATGATAGTGTTTAAAAGACCACATATTTGGCTTTAATTCAAAGAAATGTTGAATTCAACCATTGTGTCATAATGTTCCATCAATTTTGGTAGAACCGGATTGCTATAAAGCCAAACCACAGGATAGGGATAGTCAAATTATCAAGCCATTCTATGTATTCTAATGAGACTCGCTTCCTTATCAGCTGAGATGCCTCTTTTCAGTGTTTTTCCTTGAATTCAGGCTTTTTATTATACTCATAACTACTCCATTCAATTTATATCCAGTCATTTTAAGATTTTGTATCCAACATTCATGTCCCTTTTAAGGTACTGTGGAATTTCATAACATTTCCTGAGGGGCGTAGCCCTGAGGGAAATTCAGAGTTTTGAAGTTAAATGTTATGAATTTTCACAGAACTCGGTAAATCAACTTCTCAAAGTCATTAAAGGGACATTAAGTGGTGTTGAAAATTTTAAATGTTTACAAATTTACTTCAGAATCAAGATGAACATTAAAAATTGCCATTATTGTTGTTTCTACTAACAAAAACACAGCAAAACTTGATTAAAACAATATCATCGATATTTATTGAAAAACGCCCTCTATGCAAATATGGTTCGCATTATGTATCACGCGTACTTCAGGGGGATACTGTCGGACGTAAAATGCTCGTCGCGGCTGTACGAGCATTTTTGAATCGACGTTTTCTTGTACAAAGAGAGATGATTTTTCTTAATCCTTATAGGTGTAAGTTCATACATGTAATACATGTGCAATATTAGGTCAATATCATATTGGGGTGGGGGGGGGGGGGGGGTGGCTAATAGTACTTTTCATGTGCAATGTTGTTTGGAAGGTGGGCTTGTTAGTTTGTGTATGAGTGCATGCTTAGTGAATACATGTGTTGTCAAATTGTGTGGTAAAGGGGGTTTATGTGTGCCTTTTTCTTTTTTGTTGTTGTCAATCTTTTGTACAATTCATTTTTACTGCCCAGTATACATGTATTGAGTTTTGATGTACTGTTAACATTAACATGGTGTGATTATTTGATAATGTGCAATTTTTAGGTCTTTATGGGGGGGGGCTAATAGTACTTTTCATGTGCAATGTTGTTTGATAGGTGGGCTTGTGAGTTTGTGTATGAGTGCATGCTTAGTGGATACATGTGTTGTCGAATTGTGTGGTATAGGGGGTTTATGTGTGGAGGTGTGAGTGTACACTTGTGGTGTGAGGATGTTTGTTTAATTTGCTTGTAAATGTGTGTGTTTGGATTCTTAAATAATTTGTGTTGGGGATTTGCAATCATAATTATGTATTTTATATGTTATCGCTGTTTTATCATGTATTTATATGTATTTTTGATGATAGTATTATATGTTTTTATATTGTAAAAAATGCGCAATTTGGCCTTTGGCCACGATGTTATTTTATAATACATTGAATTGAATTGAATTGAATAATACAATTATAAAAATATACTAATCCCAGTTTTTATCATAATTAAGGGCGCAGCCTCCAACCCATCTCTTAGTGCCCCTTTAACCTCTTTCATAAACGTAATACAATTAATCTGTTTTTGGGAAAACATGTAATTTGCTTAAAAACGTCACAAAAATATTGTCTTTTTCGCATCATATATGTACACCTCCCAATGATTTAATTAAACAGCCCGCTATGTAAAACATAATTACCGACGAATCAACAGCGGTTGAATGCAGACAGCAACCCGCGAGTAAGTGATTGGTGCGCATGGTCATTCTGACACAACATGCACTGCGCAAAAGTCGTTGATGCACATCATTTTGACCACTTGCATGTACAGATACCAAATAGGGTTCATGTACCGTGTCATACTGTTGTTTTCAATTACCTGGGGCCTGAGTACTGCATTGACCCTAACGAGATGGGGGGAGACAAGGGGGAGGGAGGGGAACAAATAAATTGCTGCTCACAACCGGGGATCAATCTAGGGACCTTCCGCACATGAAACCCAGGCCCCCCATAGCCAAGCCACAGCTATCAGCTTCACGCTTGTGCAGTATACTGCGCTCGCTATATAGACTCGGTTGACTACATCATTAAAAACCCTCCACATATGCTCTGGTTTGGAAGTGAGATTTAGTGAGATAGTGAGATTTGGCTTGGTATGGGTTAATTAATCGAAGACCTTTGATTGGGCATATGGGACACATGAGTTTATGAATACACATTATCAAAAATATGAATACAAATAGATTGTTTAAATGCCTAACAAGAAATTCTCATTCTCTCTCTCTGTAGATGGCAAAGTAGACTATACCAAGTTGTGATAGAGGCTGTGTTGAAGTCTATACAAGCTTATGCAGAGAGTAACACTTATACTGAGGTAAGTATATTTTCGTTGCATGCTGATTGCTAAATAGACTATAGCAAGTTGTGATAGAGGCTGTGTTAAAGTCTATACAATCTACATTTCACTTGAGTCAGGCTTATCTAACAGTCAGACCTTCCAAGGGCATGGTAACACCAGGTCCGTCATATTTTCAGCAGGAAATTCAAGGCCTGATTTGTTTTTCCTGATAAAAACCTAGGCGCCTCATTCTTGAAAAAGTTCATCAGGAATGTTAGTGTTGGGTTACATATATATAAATATACACCCAACACTAAGGCCAAACAAAATAATGTTGTATTGATGTACCCTGCCCGACCCTAATTTACCCCCAACCCTGATTTCATTAGGTTGTCCGTAGGAAGAGACCTTATGGCAGCATCCTTCGTCAGTCTGTGTCTGTCTGTGTTGTCTGTCTGTCAACAATTTGGTATACACTTTTTGTTTTGTCCATTTCTTTTCCATACAATGACCTATTGCAATCAAACTTCGGTCATAGATGCAACATGGAAACCTTCATATGTTAATGAGGTCAAAGGTCACATACCAAGGTCAAAGGTCATCTGAGGTCAAGATGTAAAAGTGGCTGCATATATTTTATATTTGTCCATTTCTTTTCCATACAATGACCAATTGCAACCAAACTTCGGTCATAGATGCATCATGGAAACCTTCATACGTTAATGAGGTCAAAGGTCACATACCAAGGTCAAAGATCATCTGAGGTCAAGATGTAAAAGTGGCTGCATATGTAAAATTGATTACATTTGTCCATTTCTTTTACAATGACCAATTGCAACCAAACTCGGGTCATAGATGCAACATGAAAACCTTCATATGTTAATGAGGTCCAAGGTCACATACCAAGGTCAAAGGTCATCTGAGGTCAAGATGTAAAATTGGCTGCAAATGTAAACAGGTGAAGTACAATTGTAACCTAACTCGAGGATGTTTATTTATTTACATTATAATGTTTACTTATTATGTCTATAACAGGGAGGCTATACTATGTCCTCTTTCTTTCTAGTTGCCTGATGCCTGTGGTTTGAGAGCCACCTTGTTTTTATCTACCCATATAAATGGACGACCTATTTGGGACTGCTGTCCCTATTTTTTTTTTTTTTTTCAGGAGAATTTTGTTTTAAAAACCAACAAAAATATTTTAAAAAACACAAAAACGATCTTTTGATGCTCCTCATCAAAAAGGAACAAAGTACACATCAAATCTGACAATTACAAACGGCCTCTACCACAGGCTGTGTGATATTTCATGATTTATTTGACTTGGATCAAATTGAGTTTTAAAAAATCTGCCCGCCCTACCCTAATTTTCAATGGAATGTTTACACCATGTTATTTTTTTTATTTTTTTTTTAAACTTACAATTTAGAATTTACTTCTGAAAAGTTTGAGATATCAACAATTTCTAACAGTGTTTTCAAGCAAGCTTTCCAATGATACCTAACTTTTGAAAAAAATTGAAGCAATACTTTTGAAAAGTCAAAGGAAAGAATATATGTTTTTATTTTCATTTTATTTCTATTTGATAAACTATTTCGCTCAAAAAAACCTTGCCGACAAGATTTTACCTAATGATGTTATGCGTCATAAATAGAGAAACTTGTGATTGTTTTCACAATGATATGAATAATTCTCAAATTCATCTCAATTTTATATACATTTTGTGCTCTAAACACTTGATATGTCCTATGACATGATTCAACTCTCATAATGAATATTTCATTGGTGTTGAATTGGTCTTTTCCTATTCGCTTACCAGGCTCACACAGTTGCCATGGATACCTGGAAGACTGGATGCTAGGAGCATCTACTGCCCAATTCTCTTTACTCATCAAGGTAAGGAACTTTTAATATTACTGGGTTGATGTGTTTAACACCAGGCAGTAGTATGAACGTCTCAAAAAAGTTAAGAAATGTTTTTGATGAATTTATATTAAACCTTTCACACCAAGTCAAGAATGGTTTGGTGAAGAAAGTAAAACTATGCAGTGGCTGCATCACAGACCCCTCCCCTAAAGCTCAAGCCCACCCAAGTTTGTCCACCAAAGAATAGAAAATGTTGGCTGTTTAATGTCAACTTTACATAAATCAGCTTAAAATTTGTCTGAAATGTCTAATTTCAGACCAGATTAAACTAATTTCAGGCAATTTTGACATTAAAAGCCACACCCATCTTTCCCTGCTGGTGTCGCCACTGGTCATGTGACATCATTTTTACCAATCAAGGAACATAAATATCTTGATAAAGAATACAAATGGCACTGGCCTTTGCCTAGTCAGGAGCGAATAATATTGGACCAGGTTTTAATAGGGGCAATAATTGTAGCATGAGCTTCATTATGAAAGAGAATATAGTGTTTGTTATCTGAATAATGGCTCAGCTTTATTTGACATTTTCAATACCTTGAATGTAATCCTTTTAAAATTAAAAACTGCTTTTAGAAAAGGACCTTTTGTGACGTACACATTTAGGGCATATACTTTTGGTTCTACCTATGAGTAAGCTCTCATGAATTGGTCTAGTTGTATAGATTTTATCTGTGATACACATAGACTATGGGCTGCCGTACCTCTTTTGTAGGATTGAAACCGCTACCTCAGCACCAACAGCCTGGATGGTCTAGTGTAAGGTCACAAATTTTCTGCTTTGTAACTGTCGAATTCCGCGTTTTTCCGCGTTGTAAGTTTTGCATTTTTCTGTGATGTAATTTTCCCCAAGAAAGCTTAAAATTTACGATCTATAAAACCAAAATAAACACACTTTACATGCAGCTGTGTTCTTACAATGCAAAAATAATAATATTCTAGGCCTATGAATTATGGTATGGAGTTCAGCGCGGAGTTTTATATTTAAATATTGTTTGTTTTGTTTTATTACGTATCATTTTTTGATATTTATATTGTTTTATTCAAGACTATTTATACATTTTGTGTTTTGGACGTTTTTTGTGCATTTTTTTCTTCTTCTTTTCATCAAAATGTCGTTTTCCGCGTTTAACCTCAATTCCGCGATTTTCGCGGAAATTCCGCAACGCTGAAAATTCGTGACCTTAGTTTAGTGGTTCAAATCTCAGTATCGTCAAATTTTATGTAAACCTTTGGCTTTCAATTCATTTTTCTCGAATGGGGACAAAGTTTCTAGATCAGAAGACTTACAACTAGGCTAATTCATGATATCGCATACTCATAGGTAACACCATAATTTTGGTGCATTTCGCCTACTTTTTAAGGGTCATATTGGGGGAGAAAAACACACAAAATGCTCATATAGGACAGTGTATTTTGGCTTCAGATTAGTTTAGTGATCGCTCCTGCTTACAATTTTATATTTGACAGACCCTGATCAGACAACTCACAGCGTTCAAGAAAAACATTAATCTCTTGTATGTAATCTCTAATGTAAATTTAATACTTTCGTATCATAACTCAAACTGCCAAATGGTAACATAATACAATACAATCATGTAATATTACAATTGTATATTAACATTATACAATGGTAAGGCCCACCAAAGACGAGGTTGACTTGACCTTTACGTACCAACATCTGGGTCAGTCGGCCAATTTTGTAAAATATTATTTTTAGGTAAACAAACAGATACTACACAAGAACACATATTTTGAAGAATGCTGAACATTCATCATTCATCTGTCCTTAACAGACCCTGATCAGACAACTCACAGAATTCAAGAAAAACATTGATCTCTTGTATGTAATCTCTATGTAAATTTAATGCCCTTTGTATCAAAACTCAAACTGCCAAATGTTAACATAATACAATACATGTAATATTAAAATTGTATATAAACATCATACAATGGTAAAGCTCACCAAAATAGAAGTTGACTTGACCTTAATACCAACATCTGGGTCAGTCGGCCAATTTTTCTTCTTTTTTTAGGGAAACAAACATGTAGGGTAAAGTCGCCAGTTTTCGGTCAGCGGCTATTTTCAGTCATCTCGCCAAAATTGTGTAATTGCATCAGACGTCGCCATTTTAAAGCAATACCGGGCATCAACTATGCGGCGGGTTTTTAGCCGTCAGTTTATAACGACGAGGTCATTTTCATTACACGATTTAGGCGAAGTGACCGAAAATAGGCGCTGACCGAAAACTGACGACTTACCCTACTACACAAGAACACAGATTTTAAAGATTGCTTAACATTCATCATTCTCACAGCATTCAAGAAAAACATTGATCTCTTGTATGTAATCTCTAATGATTAAAAAGACTAATGTAAATTTAATGCTTTAGTTTCATAACTCATACTCATACCAAATGGTAACATAATACAATACATGTAATATTAAAATTGTATATAAACATCATACGAGGGGGTATCAAAAAGTTTTAGAAATCACCCAGAATTGAAGGAGCCAGAAACTTCATTTTGATATGTGATCCTTCAGACATCTTTACAAAGTCCCTATGCAAAGTCACACATTACTCCCACTTTTTATTACCTGTCCACAGACCACCATTTTGGAGATCCACAGATTGCTTCATTGATTGATTCTCAGATTGCCTCAGATTGTGTTATTCCCAAACAGCAATAGATAGTTAAAGTTTTGACAGAATTAAAGGGGTCAAAGGTCATTACAAACAAGCTTGGTGACAATAATCTTATGGGTAACATGGGTTGTATACAGATTGACCTCTAATGACCCCTACATAACATTTGACCCTTTCTGGCAACATTTTAAACTATCTATTGCTGTTTTGGGAATAACACAATCTGATGATCAATCAATGGTGGTCAATCTAAAGATCTCTACAATGGCGGTCTGTGGACAGGCAATAAAAAGTGGGAGAAATGTGTGACTTTGCACAGTTACTATGTAAAGATGTCTGAAGGATCACATATCAAAATGAAGTTTCTGGCTCCTTCACTTCTCGGTGATTTCTAAAACTTGTTGATAAAAGAAGTTGACTTGACCTGCTTTACGTACCAACATCTGGGTCAGTCGGCCAATTTTGTTAAATATTATTTTTAGGTAAACAAACAGATACTACACAAGAACACATATTTAAAAGAACATTCATCATTCATCTGTCCTTAACAGACCCTGATCAGACAACTCACAGCATTCAAGAAAAACATCGATCTCTTGTATGTTATCTTTAATGTAAATTTAATGCTTTCGTATCATAACTCAAACTGCTAAATGTTAACATAATACAATACATGTAATATTACAATTGTATATAAACATCATACAATGGTAAAGCTCACCAAAAAGAAGTTGATTTGACCTTTATGTACCAACATCTGGGTCAGTCGGCCAATGTTTCTTCTTTTTTTAGGGACACAAATATGAGACCTGTCACCACAAAATGAGCGTTAAGTCGCCAGTGTGCATGAGGAGATATGGTCCAATTAGCACGCCAAAAATCAATAGAAAACAAAGAAATTTTTCAATTTCAATTTCAATTTGATTTTCGACCAGGAAAACATTGAGAAATTATGACATGTTGCATATCATTTTAAAGCTTGTTTTCTGAGCATTCTGAATGTGGACAAACCTGAAAATTAAATTTTCCGACTTAACTCTCATTTCGTGATGACAGGTCTCATATGTACTATACAAGAACACAGATTTTAAAGAATGCTGAACATGCACCATTCATCTGTCCTTAACTTTTAATATTTAACAAATAAGCGAGTAATTTAACCCTAACCCCCCTGAGTACTAAAAAATGCTAATCCAAAGTCCCTCTCCAAACGCATGCGCCGTCGGTTTTCGATGACGTAGTCAACCGAGCCTATATAGTGAGCGCAGTATACTGCGCGAATGTGTAGCTGAGGGCCGTGGCTTAGTGGTTGGGACGTGGGGCTTGAGAATGGAGGGTCCCCGGATCGAATCCCGGCAGGTTCCCGGAGATTTAGTTAGTGTTTTTTCCTCGAAAATTGTGATCCCGGTCAAAAACCCTAAACCGGGGATAGGGTTATGGTAACATTTTGTGTGGGGGTGTGTGTGTTCTATTAACCCTAACCCCCTGAGTGCTAAAAAATGCTAATCCAAAGTCCCTCTCCAAACGCATGCGCCGTCGGTTTTCGATGACGTAGTCAACCGAGCCTATATAGTGAGTGCAGTATACTGCGCGAATGTGTAGCTGAGGGCCGTGGCTTAGTGGGGCTTGAGAACGGAGGGTCCCCGGATCGAATCCCGGCAGGTTCCCGGAGATTTAGTTGGTGTTTTTTCCTCGAAAATTGTGATCCCGGTCAAAAACCCTAAACCGGGGTTAGGAATGACAATGTTATGCGTCTATATTGTAGTTAAACATAAACAAAGCAAATTTTGCTTTTAATTTAAAAAAATAAGATATTAAAAAAGGCCACTTTTTTCTCAGCCTAATTGGAAAATTCCTGACCTACCCTACCTGAGAGGCTCATTTGTCGGTATAGAACATTGTTTGTCACCTTATTGATAATTGGACCCATCGAGTAGCGTGATGATGAGGGGATAAACAGTCACTTATTGAGATATCATGTATAGCATCGCTGTTCTGTCAAAACCTCATATCTACATTTAGTCTTTCAGCATGTATGAAGCAATACTACCTATGTATAACCTTTAAGCAGTCTGCTCTAAACATGTTCAAGGGCCTAAACACAACACCTTGTAAGTACTCTATCTAGCCGTTGGGCAGTTTTACTTTATACATGCTTTATACATGCTGAAGGACCGGAAATAAAAGGTTTTGATAAAACAGCGACGATTACTGTAAACCAGCATCATTAAACCAATTAATGGAAAAAAACACAGACAAAAGTGTGCGGCCTCTTTGTGGAATTCCACAAGGACTGGGCATGGGCACTGAGCATTGTGCATTTGGGAATTTCCCAAAATTTGCCTAGTCTTAAGTTATCCAACTTAGAAACTTTGTCCTCATTTTGAAAAAAAATGAAAGGATTTACATACAAATCGGACGCTACTGGGATTAGAACTCAGGACGTTTTTGTTCAGCTAACTGTCGGTGCCGAGGTAGCGATTTTCATTCTACAAATTAGTTAGGGTAGCACATAGTCTACATTTAACTCGTACATGTAATTTGTGAGAGCTTATTACTCATAGGTAGAACCAGAAACCACCCGATTGGGCAATTCAAACTTCAGTACATCAAACTATTGTCGCGTCGCACCTGTTGGAGGTAAAGTCTCTCATCCTGTCACATTAGTGCACACTTTTGGAACTGTATTTTTTTCGCAGGGGCCGTGTGTTAATAGTGAAGACGAGAAGGATTCAGTGTTCCAAATTAGTGAGAATCCTGCGTTGTTTATGTCTCCGCACACAAAAGTAATCCAAGGGTACACCCAAGATTTTGGCCTACGTACATGATGTACAATGTGCCCGTTGCGTATTATGTAAATCCTTTCATTTTTCTCAAAACGAGGACAAAGTTTCTTAGTTGGATTACTTAAGACTAGGCAAATTTGTGGTGACAGGTAACGCCGGTTATCTGTGGGGAGCACATGCAAAATGAGCCCGTTGCATATTGTGGGGTTATACGCACCCTACTCTTCTGTATTAATACGCTGCTTTTTATGAGGCTCACCAATTTTGAACTGATTAAACTATAATAGACTAGACATTTCCAAAATTCTTAACTACACTAGTAATAGTTATTTTATAAAATGTTCCAAAAAAACCACCAACAAAACCAACATCAACAACACAAAACATGCTATTATTATATTTCCGCATTTAATTTCTTCTCCAGATTGGCATGCAAGTGAATAATGTTGTGAGCGGCGAGCACAGCGGTAGCACGGTTGGGTCTGTCGTGTTTGCTGGAAGCTTTCTGGATTCCAGATTAGCAGTGGCCCATCCAGGTAATGACTTCCCTACTATAGCACATCACTTAAAGAAACATTATCGCAATCGAATTAGTTTAAATTATGTGTAGGGTTATTAATTCACATATTATCAATCATGTTTCAGTTTCATTATCATTTGGGAAATGAAATAAGAAGCAATTTATGGGCTCATTTGAAATTTTAGCAGAAGACGATTCGCAAGTGCTCTTGGGAGTTACATACGGGATATTGTTAAAATGATGACGTAGCTTAGCTAGACGGTGTTTCAGTATTTTAGCTAACCCCATTGACAACAATGAGAGTTAGCATTTGTTATTAAAAAAGTACTTTAAATTATTTTTGAAACTCACGATATTTTCGTCAAACACATGATTTTACATTGAAACTGAACTTTTTGGTTACACAATCCTCCCATTCACCTTATTTTAAGAGTTTTAAGAACAAGATTTCAAAAGAAAAAAGTGTAAAAAACGAGAATAAACTGTTGATTTGCGCGAATGATAAGATTATAGCAACATCACGTAGAAGTCGTCGCAGACATGCCGTAACTATTTTGACCTATAATACGCGATTTGTGAACCTTTTTGATGGCAATTACGACAGATACAATGACAAAAAAAGAAAATAGATGAAATCCTGAAACGATAGCTTTTGATGGTAGAAGATCAAGATGGGATGTTATAGCGAAAAAGTATGAAGCAGTTACAAAGGCATCGATATGAGAATTCGACAGCTCTGCATATAGGCTATCGTGTGTTCTTGCCTGAAATAATGTCCAAGTCCGTGTGTAATTTTACAATAATACGGCTTGGTTATTAATTCATGTTGATCACACACTTACATCAAGTGAAGAGTCAGGGCTCAACTTTCAATTTCATCATTACATGGAATCATAATCCCGATCATTCAAAGTAAGAAATTGTATTTCATGATGTTAATTGCTAGCTACGTATACGTCACAAATTTTATAGAAATCCCTCTTCTACAATGGAGCACCAATTGAAGATAAGTTGAACTGATCAGTGTTTTATTTATTTATTTTAATATGACGCTTCAAAAAAAACACGATAATTCTCCTTTAATATTTCTGGTTCAAAATCAGGGTTGCCTGAATGAAATCACGATTTAATTTTTTTTTAAATCAAAAGATTTTTTTAATCTTTTTTTTTATAGTTTTGTCTAATTTTGATAATTTTAAATAAATTTATTTCTTAAATTGACTGTTTTACTTGATTCCTAGTACTAACTATGACTTATTGACTATTGTATATATAGGCTTCTGGCTCTTTATACTACATGATACTAAAACTTATAAATATCCGAGCTGCCAACCCTTCCTGATTCCGCAGAAGACTTCCTGAAATGGATTGATATTCCCTTGTTAAAATGAATAAACTTATCAATCTTCTTGATTTCCGTAATTGGTTGCCCATAGGATTCTTTATAATTTTTAATATCTTCCTGATTCCTGTTATTGTGGTGTTGGTATCTCTGAAAAATGCATACATTAAACCTAATACCCTTATGATGTCATTTTATCAATTTGCAATAGATTCACCTTAAAGGTGCATAATTCAACAATGATTTCCTGTGATTTTCACCATATTTTTGCTTGCTAATTGTTCACATTTAAAAATATGTTCGGGTTTTTTTTGTAAATACTTAAGGGTATTGGATATGTACACCATTCCACTCAGAGGGTATGTTAGTACTTGAAATTTTAAAAAAATCAAAAACATTGATATAAATTTTAAAAAAACAATTTCAATCAAATAAATCATCACTTTCTACGCAACGGTGCACTTTCTTCTTTAATTGCGAGGATACAAATGCCATCACATTGAGGAAACACAAAGTATAGTCAATGTTGAGGCATAAATGTGAAAGATGGGATCTATTTCAGGATAAAATGACAAGTTTATTTGTGTTATGAAAAGGCTGAAATACAAACTTCCTGGTCGTCTCCATGGTTTGATTGGTTTTTTTTTTTCAAACACAGGAGTGAAGCATTTCAACCTCTAACAAGCGGCCATATTTGTGTTTAAAACCATGTTGATTTTCTAAATTATTGACTATAGAAACAATAGAAAGATCTAAATGTGGAAGAAATTTCAAAATAATTGAGTTCGTATTTCTAAAATAAAACATTACATTTCAGGCATTTATACTGTCAATCAAGGAGAAAATCCCCCCAAATAATTTGTTGATACAATTCTATATAGATATTATAAACAAAGATATATACTCCTGTTTTAATTTGATATCACTTACAAATCCGAGTTCAAAAGATTAATGAGATATGTCTGACAATGGTACAGGCTATCATGGAAACAAATGTTAAACATTTCCTGTTTTTTACCAAAGAATTTGTATTGGTGTGCTATATGTTGACAAATATGTGATGCGATTTGGGAAAACCCTCCACATGAGAAAATATTTCATATTGGAGATATTTATATCATAAGAAACCTGAAACTATGTTAACTGCAGAACTGTTTCGATCATTTTACTGCATTTCCTGCAAAAAAGCTACAATACAAGAAATCTAGAAAACAGCCCAAACAAGTCCAATAGAATAACATGATAAAGTTAATCGGAAAAGTGACTCGAGAAAGAAAGTTTTTGAAATTTAAACTTCATGAAAGATGATGATACAAAGTATTGGAATTTAATATTTCAAAAAGTATATAAAAACCCAACATTTTTAACCCATAATCCCTGTTTGGCATCTGGCGACATTCAATGGGCTTTCCCAGATCACATCACAAGACCCGTCATATTAAAATGGACATGTTGCAGGCAAGACTCCAATATTAGTTATCACATTCTAGGCTTTAAAATGATACATTGTGGAATAGATAATCAAACTTTCTCATGACAAATTATTGATCTCAAGAATCAAGATTTGTTCTTGTTTATTTTGGTTTATATTTTCCCAACTTTATTGGTTCATATATCTCAAAATTGTGTTTGCTGACATCATGCCCATTTGCATGCAACTGGTCACAAATAAATGGGTGTCATTAATGCTCTGCACATACTGTATCTTTTACACAACACAATTTTAAAATTCAAAATTCACAGAGATAAACAACATGCCAAATCTGAAATCATATCAAACTTTAAGCATTGATTATAAACTGCTCAAAAAAAGTTCGGAAATTTGTTTTCAATGGCCAATTTTTCAAATATTTCGTTAGATATTCATATTGTGTTTAGAACTTTTAGTCATATTACATTTGAACTATACAGAAATCTGAAATCATAGCAAATTTCTTTTCCTCATCACAATTTTGATCATCACATTGACATTACCTACACAGCCGTTTCGTCAATCATCACATATACTTTCCCTTTGATGTTCCCTATATGTTCCAAACAACTAAACAAAGAATTACCTATGATGGTATACAAGAATGGATTGAGTGCAGAATTTATGGGAAGTACAAAACCAATCATCCATGCAAAGATTTCAGGAGATACCTCCAAAATCTCAGCCTGTACCAAAATCCCTATGACCACAATTGGCAACCAGCATAACAAATCAGTTAATGTGATAAGCCCCATCTTGGAAGCCATTCTCAGATCAGTTTTCAATCGGGACATGTGTGATCTTTGAATTTGAATGAATAGACTGACGTAACATACTGCAACAGTTATACAGCAGAAGAAATTGACTCCAAGAAAAATGACAATTGAATACATGGGGCTTAGTTGGCTGCCCACCTTTTCATATGAAGACAATTGTATAATGTCATCATCTCTATCAAGTGTGTCGTATGAGATCGTTAAATTGCTATGTTTAATACGGGTAACTAATCTTCTGGCTAATGGCAACCCTATACACACCTCTGAAAATTGATAAAAATTATCTTTTTCCAACCCAACTCCCAAGGAACTTAAAACAAGTGCAAGCATCCATATCAAAATTGTAACGAGTGTTTTTGACCAAGTTCTTAGAAATAGTTTCCGACTAGCAACAGTATTTCTAAATGCCCAAAGCCTGTCGATGCCTATCAAAACAATGAGAAACAGAGAGGCTTCACTTGAAAGAACAGCTAGGAAACTTGACAGTTTGCAAACTGCATGATTCTGCCAACGTTCAGCTTCTAAAGGAAAATATTGTGCATAGTACTGATTAGCTGATGCGATTATTAGCATGTATACCCCCATAAGGAAATCGGCAGCAGCAAGGTTTGTTATAAAAAGCACCTGTTTTGTGTACTCCGTTTGCACTTTTCCTCTTATTAGTTTCATGCAGCCTGTTATCAAAACATATGTGTTTGCTAGTAATGCAAATACACCAATAATCCACATGGAATACTTGATCAAAGCATTCGGTAGGAGCTCATTGCAGGTCATATACTCTGATTTTGGTTCAGTTGCTATACACTGAGGCCCATCTTTAGATGTATCAATCATACAGCATATTGCAGGAGTGTCTACTGTTAGAGTAGTGGTATTAGGGAGACCTACAAAAGATTCAGACGTTATTTTTGATAGAGCATTGTCTAGGAGAGTTATGTACTTAATGTTGGTTAAATGAACAAATGCATGTGGTTCAATTCGAGTTATTTGATTGCTATAGAGCTCAAGTACCACAAGATTGTTGACTACAGAGAAATAATATGTGTCTATTTTAGATAGCTTGTTCTTAAATAAAGACAGAATTTTTAAGTTTGTCAAATCTCTAAATATACCCATTTCTAATGCTGTTATCTTGTTTTTAGCCAACATCAATTGAACCAAATGAACCAAACCTTGAAATAGATCTACATGTAGATGAGATAACTGATTATCATACAAGGTAAGTTGGGTTATTTTGCCTAGATCCCTGAATACACCAGGATCCAATGTGTTCAGGTTGTTAGCATGTAATACCAAAAGAACCAAATGAACCAAACCTTGAAATAGGTCTACATGTAGATGGGATAACTGATTATCATACAAGGAAAGTTGTGTTAATTGTCTCAGATCTCTGAATACACCAGGATCCAATGTGGTTAGGTTGTTAGTATCTAGCCGCAAATCAGATAAATTAACCAAACCTTGAAATAGGTCTACATGCAGATTGGATAACTGATTATCATACAAGTAAAGTAGTGTTAATTGTCTCAGATCTCTGAATACACCAGGATCCAATGTGGTCAGGTTGTTAGTATGTAGCCACAAATAAGATAAATTAACCAAACCTTGAAATAGGTCAACATGTAGATGGGATAACTGATTACCATACAATGAAAGTAGTGTTAATTGTCTCAGATCCCTGAATACACCAGGATTCAATGTGGTCAGGTTGTTAGTATGTAGAAGCAATTGAGCCAAATGAACCAAACCTTGAAATAGGTCAACATGTAGATGGGATAACTGATTATCATACAAGTAAAGTAGTGTTAATTGTCTCAGATCTCTGAATACACCAGGATCCAATGTGGTCAGGTTGTTAGTATGTAGCCACAAATAAGATAAATTAACCAAACCTTGAAATAGGTCAACATGTAGATGAGATAACTGATTATCATTCAAGAGAAGTGTTGTTAATTTACCTAGATCCCTGAATACACCAGGATCCAATGTGTTCAGGTTGTTAGCATGTAGTGCCAATTGAGCCAAATGAACCAAACCTTGAAATAGGTCTACATGTAGATGAGATAACTGATTACCATACAATGAAAGTAGTGTTAATTGTCTCAGATCCCTGAATACACCAAGATCCAATGTGTTCAGGTTGTTAGTATCTAGCTGCAAATCAGATAAATTAACCAAACCTTGAAATAGGTCTACATGTAGATGAGATAACTGATTATCAGACAAGTAAAGTAGTGTTAATTGTCTCAGATCTCTGAATACACCAGGATCCAATGTGGTTAGGTTGTTAGTATGTAGCCGCAAATCAGACAAATTAACCAAACCTTGAAATAGGTCTACATCCAGATTGGATAACTGATTATCATACAAGTAAAGTAGTGTTAATTGTCTCAGATCTCTGAATACACCAGGATCCAATGTGTTCAGGTTGTTAGCATGTAGTGCCAATCCAGACAAATGAACCAAACCTTGAAATAGGTCTACATGTAGATGAGATAACTGATTATCATGCAAGTAAAGTTGTGTTAATTTGCCTAGATCCCTGAATACACCAGGATCCAATGTGTTCAGGTTGTTAGCATGTAATGCCAATTGAGCCAAATGAACCAAACCTTGAAATAGGTCTACATGTAGATGAGATAACTGATTACCATACAATGAAAGTAGTGTTAATTGTCTCAGATCCCTGAATACACCAAGATCCAATGTGTTCAGGTTGTTAGTATCTAGCTGCAAATCAGATAAATTAACCAAACCTTGAAATAGGTCTACATGTAGATGAGATAACTGATTATCATGCAAGTAAAGTTGTGTTAATTTGCCTAGATCTCTGAATACACCAAGATCCAATGTGTTCAGGTTGTTAGTATCTAGCTGCAAATCAGATAAATTAACCAAACCTTGAAATAGGTCTACATGTAGATGAGATAACTGATTATCAGACAAGTAAAGTAGTGTTAATTTGCCTAGATCCCTGAATACACCAGGATCCAATGTGGTGAGGTTGTTAGCATGTAGTGCCAATCCAGACAAATGAACCAAACCTTGAAATAGGTCTACATGTAGATGGGATAACTGATTATCAGACAAGTAAAGTAGTGTTAATTTGCCTAGACCCCTGAATACACCAGGATCCAATGTGGTCAGGTTGTTAGTATCTAGCAGCAAATCAGATAAATTAACCAAACCTTGAAATAGGTCTACATGTAGATGGGATAACTGATTATCAGACAAGGTAAGTTGGGTTAATTGTCTCAGATCCCTGAATACACCAGGATCCAATGTGTTCAGGTTGTTAGTATCTAGCTGCAAATCAGATAAATTAACCAAACCTTGAAATAGGTCTACATGTAGATGGGATAACTGATTATCAGACAAGGTAAGTTGGGTTAATTGTCTCAGATCCCTGAATACACCAGGATCCAATGTGTTCAGGTTGTTAGTATCTAGCTGCAAATCAGATAAATTAACCAAACCTTGAAATAGGTCTACATGTAGATGGGATAACTGATTATCAGACAAGGTAAGTTGGGTTAATTGTCTCAGATCCCTGAATACACCAGGATCCAATGTGTTCAGGTTGTTAGTATCTAGCTGCAAATCAGATAAATTAACCAAACCTTGAAATAGGTCTACATGTAGATGGGATAACTGATTATCAGACAAGTAAAGTAGTGTTAATTTGCCTAGATCTCTGAATACACCAGGATCCAATGTGTTCAGGTTGTTAGTATCTAGCTGCAAATCAGATAAATTAACCAAACCTTGAAATAGATCTACATGTAGATGAGATAACTGATTATCATTCAAGAGAAGTGTTGTTAATTTACCTAGATCCCTGAATACACCAGGATCCAATGTGTTCAGGTTGTTAGCATGTAGTGCCAATTGAGCCAAATGAACCAAACCTTGAAATAGGTCTACATGTAGATGAGATAACTGATTACCATACAATGAAAGTAGTGTTAATTGTCTCAGATCCCTGAATACACCAAGATCCAATGTGTTCAGGTTGTTAGTATCTAGCTGCAAATCAGATAAATTAACCAAACCTTGAAATAGGTCTACATGTAGATGAGATAACTGATTATCAGACAAGTAAAGTAGTGTTAATTGTCTCAGATCTCTGAATACACCAGGATCCAATGTGGTTAGGTTGTTAGTATGTAGCCGCAAATCAGACAAATTAACCAAACCTTGAAATAGGTCTACATCCAGATTGGATAGCTGGTTATCATTCAGCCACAGTGCAGATAAGTTGCCTAACCCTTGAAAGCTGTCTACGTGAAGACTGGATAATTGGTTTTTGGTTAAAACTAGGTATTGTAAATGAGCGAGATCTTTGAATGTGCCAGGTGCTACTGTCTCTAGCTTATTTCCTTCCAGTGATACACTAATTAGATTGGATAGCCCTTTCAATACATCATCATTGAGATAAGTCATGTTATTATCAGCCAAGTTGAGATCTGTCAACTGAACTAGATCCTGAAATACACTCAAATTGTTTGTACTTTGAAATGTTGGTATTTGATTCCCTTGTAAAGATAAATGTGTCATGTTCTTGAGGTTTTTGGATGCATCTATGTCAACTTTAGCAAGGATGTTTTTAGAAAGGTCAAGATACAGCATGTTGTTTAAACTGTCAAATAATGTTAGGCCTAACTCGATTATAAAGTTGTCAGATAAGGACAGAACCTGGATTTTCTTTAAATTTGTAAATGTGTGAGGATACAAGGAGGAAATTCTATTTCCTGATAAATATAATACTTCTAAATCATGTAACCCTATGAACATATTTGTTATTAATTTACTTAAAGCATTGCCGCTTAAGAATAGTTGTTTTAAGTTACCCAGACCTGAAAATGAATAAGCTTTTACATTGAACAGTTTATTATAGGATAGATCTAGTACTTGCAGTTGTGATAGTCCTTCCAAGTTGCCTCCATCGATACCGAAGATCAGGTTATGATCTAAAAGAAGAATATCAATGTCTGTTAGATTTCTGAAGCTGCCGGGTGTGATGTAGGCCAGCTGCCTTCCACTGCCATCGAGCGCTGATGTGTTGAAATCAGTTGACACTGTGTCATAGAGGAGCAGCGTTTCTTTGTGGTGTCCACTATGAAAGCAGTCAGTTGTAAATAGATTGAAATGCAAGCCACAGGAACACTGAGCAGGACACTTTGGTAACTCGGCAATGTGTACAACCCCCTCATAATACAACTCTGTGAATTTAGGGATTTCCACCGTGGTCAGAATCGTACCATGAAATGTTAGGTTCAGGGATGGATGATGCAAAGTCAGCTCTTGGTAGTATTCAGTGTTTGTGTAGGCGACGTGATAGACATCGGTCCAATCCTGCAAGTCAGACATATAGACTGCTGTATTCTTAGTCTCATCATGAGAAAAGTCTGTATTTCGCGAGGCAGGCCCATTAGCTTCTGTAGTCTTGGTCCCATACTGTGAAGAGTTCATATGTTGCCCGTAAGACACATCAGCCTCTTTAGTCTTGGTTCCATTCTGCGAATAGTCCTTATACCGCGAGTAAGACACACTAGCCGCTGAAGTTTTGGTTCCATTTTGCGTAGAGTCCATATGTCGCCCGTAAGACACATCAGCCCCTGTAGTCTTCGTTCCATTTTGCGTAGAGTCCATATGTCGCCCGTAAGACACATCAGCCCCTGTAGTCTTCGTTCCATTTTGCGTAGAGTCCATATGACGTGAGTCATTCACATTAGCCGATGGAGTCTTGGTTCTTTTCTGGAAATAGTCCATTTGCCGCGAGTAAGACATAGCCACTGAAGTCTTGGTTCCATTTTGCGATGAGTCCATATGTCGAGAGTCATTCTCATTAGCCGCTGAAATCTTGGTTCTGTTCTTGGAATAGTCCATATGCAGCGAGTAATACACATTAGGTGTTGGAGTCTGGGTTTTATTCAGCGGAGAGTCTGTATGTCGCGTGTAAGATACATTAGCTGGTGTAGCCTTGGTCATATGTTGTGATGAGGCTTTAGTATGTTGCAAATAGGAGGCATAAGCAAGTGTAGTTTTATTTCTATTAGCAGAGGAGCCTCTATATTGAGAATTGTCGATGTCGGGTACACCATTTTTGTCATTAATGGATGAAGATTTTACCAATGCAAAGTTAGTGGAGTTACCTGTCGCAGTATGATTCAGAGTCTCATGAGCAGGCAGACTATTAGGTGCATCATGCACAGTAGATCTGGCTCCAATAGGATCAATGTCATCAGTTGTAGTGCTATGGACATTCAAATGTCTCTGATTTTCATGGTTTAAGTCAGTCTCATATTTTGTTCCATTCTTGTCTAGGCTAATCCTATCCGTATCAGACACAGAGTATACAGGTTTGATACCATAGACGCCGACTAGTAATAACACCGCTGCAAAGAGCCGCATGGTGAACTTAGTGAAGACACTCATCATTTGGCAGATAATATAATATAACGGTCTTCCTTTATAAAGAAATATAAGTCGCACATGGCTGTGTGCAACTTTAACTTTGTTGTGTTATAAATCAATCTAACCTAACTCTCTTTTATACTGAAACAGCGGTGCCAATGGATAATAAGTTAAAAATAAATTGGGACTGAATTTGAATTTTGACTTACTTGGAATTACCAAATACTTCCTTGTGGTGTCGTCAATCTTACCATAAGTTCCCTTTTTTGTACCGAAACAGTGATGGTCATGAGTAATGAGGTAAAAATAGATTGGGACTGGATTGGGAATTGATGTACACATTACAAAATAAAATATTATCATGATATTATTACATACAGTAATTTATAACGCAATTATTTTATAGATCAGTTGCAATGTTATTGTAAGCTTCAAGAATGGCCATTAACGACGAATTAACAAACGCGAGATGAAATTATAGTATCTTATGCATTTTGCGTTTTTAAGAATTTTAGAGAAATCTAGGAAGACAGAAATGGGTCTATAGTTGCATGGATCCTGACAATCACCTTTTTTGAAAATCGGAACACCTTTAGCAATTTTAAGCTTCGCTCGAGCGATACCCAAACTCAATGATAAATTGAAGATACAACCATCAAAATATGTAAGTTCCCCCCTAGCATATGCTAGAATATTTCCAAATTTTTTGGATGGATTTAAATAATTTTTAGCTAGAAAGATGCACCCAATTGTTAGGCACATTTTGATACCAAATTTGTTGGCCTTGAGACAATGCAACGATAAGAAATTGTGCCATTTACCCATTTTTATACAGAAAAAAAGTGGCACTAAATCTCACTGGCTATGGCTGGTTTTGTCCATAAATGAACAGACATTTTCTTGGAGGATTTTCGTGCACAGACATGGGAATCTACTAAACAATTATGTGTGGCATCATTTCAAGAAAATCAATAAGCAGATCATAATTATGTGTGGCAAGTTCGTCTGATTATGAATGACTTGGCAATTTGGTCAGATTATGAGTGACATGGCAATTTGGTCTGATTATGTGCGACATGGCAAAATGGTCTGATTATGTGTGACATGGCAATCTGGTCCGAGTATGAGTGGCATGGCAATTCTGGCATAATGGTCTGATTATGTGTGACCAAATTGTCATAATAGCAGGGGATGTGTATATTGATAAGAAAAGAAGATTTGCCAAGTTGGATTTTTTTCCAAAAAGCTGATTTTGATTTACAGAATTTTTCGATATTTGAAAACCCATTGACTTTTCTATTCTAGGAGGCATTGCCAAATCCCAAATACTGCAAAATTTCAGAAAACACATAATTTTGTAAATCTTATTTTTCTCTTCTTTTTTTCTTTTCATTTGGTAGATAACACCTTTACTGTTCTTACAAAGTTTGGTTGGTGATTTTTAAAGGCATTTTCATGGAGAAATCATAAATTATTTGCTATTGTTTTGCTTAGAATATGTCCAAAATCTGGTAAAATGTGAGCATTTTGATCAGTAAAATTGCTCTAAAATCAACTTAGAGGTTGAGTCTACATCTGAATTTGAATGTATTGAAAGATCATACCACATCTAATCCCAGATTATGAAAACATTTGATCGGTGTGTATAAAAGTGTGCTAAGTTAGAAGGTAGAAACCCACCGCATTTTTGGTTAAAATCATGTGCACGAAACAGGCGCTGAATCAATCTACTACACTGAAGGATTTTTGTGGTCCGAAATCTCATAATTTTATCAATTTTGATTATGTTCTAGGTAAAACAATGTTGAATAAATCACTATTTCCCCGTAACAATAAACTTTTACAACACCTAGTAAACTGTATTTAGTACTTATGAATGTGTTCTATCACATACATATCTTAACGAGTTTGTTAAAGATTATTTGCATTATTGCAAGTCCCAAACATACATGCCGGTCAATGCCGGTCACCATAGCTGAGTATACCACCTTTTTACATTACTCAGTGATACAATTGACATTATGCCCATTTTGATCAATTTCAAGATTTGTACTTTTTTGCAAATTATATTCTATATAAAACCTAACTTGTTTTCCCTTTGTGTAACAAAATCCCCAACAAAATATTATTTTACATCCACAGGAAAGTATTTGCAATTATCACTTCCATCTATAGAGTTATTTTCAGGAATCTTAATTATTTGATCAGTTCAGCATGTCAGTATGGAGTGATATAATTTGAACCAATGGCAATGCAGCATGCTATATATAACCAAATGAGCCAAACTAATATATTGCATTTTAAGCTCTTAAAGGGGCATTAAGAGATGTGGTGGAGGCAACGCCCTCAATTACAAAAATATATGATAACAACTGGGATTTGTATATTTTTACAATTATATTACACTAGATTTCGCGGTTCGTGGGTTGGGCGGTTCTCGGGTTGGGGGTTTATGGGATGTGTATACTCTTAAAATTCAGTTATCACAGGTGCCATTAATATTCCAAATCCCCATAATACAGGAACCTCATGTGCCCTTAAATCCAGGTAGGCTACCTCATGTGCATCCACGTATTCAGTACATGTGTTATTAGGCCTAGGGTTAGGGTTTTATATTGGGGTCTAAGTTCTGAGGTCTTTTAGTTTTAGAGTCAGCGAGAGGAGGGGTCAATCGTCATGATCTGTCTGTGCCCAGTATCGAGAACTGTATGTCGACATTGATTATTCCTCCGTAGACATGCCTAAACATATCATATGTATTTAAATCACATGTTTTCGCACACCGATATTCATGTAACATTCCCAGTTATATAACAGACATCCCATGATTGGCCTAGGGCCTATCCGAATCGCTATACATGTAGTGTTAAACTTTAACAACACTGTACATACTTGTACGCTCAAGGTCTGGGTTTGATTCATGGCGCATGCAGACTGAGGCCCCACCCCTGAAAACTTAGTCAACATCAACAATCCCGAAACTTTCAAGACAAACGTTGCTGATTTCATCAGACGCAACGACGCACCAACGCAAGACTAAAAGAACAACATATATGCGCACACCATATCATCTCGTTTGGCTTCTGAAGGAGGCGTTGAGATTACCATTCAGATTCAGATTCAGAGAGATTTGACTCTTTTCATCCTGATCATGCATGCGCATGCATAGTTTAACTCGGGAAAAACCGGGAAAAACACGCCCGAGAGTTAAAGCTATTTGGAGTTAAATGTTTGCTCACACCGTCCCTTTATATTTATACATGTCCCTGTAACATTCCCATTTATATAAAAGACATCCCATGATAGGCATGATGAGGGCCCGTTGTGGCCTGCGCGCATAATACATATATGTAGATGGGTCCGCGATGTTGAGGCACTGACATCATACCACAGCAATTCGCAATCACTTTAACAATAACATGTTTAATACATAACGTGTTCCTGGATGAAGGCCTACGGTTTCTACGGTTTACGCTCCCAGTTCCTTTATTAACCCTAACCCGCCATCTGATCCTTTTTTACCTCCTGATCATATGCATATAGTGTAACTCATACGAAAAACACGCCCTGGAGTTAAAGTTAATTGGAGTCCTTTTCCTATCCTTGTTAGACACCGGACGGCTTCCTTTTACACTGTTTACCCGCCCCATGAAAATACCCAGTTTGCGCCACGAACGCGTACGCACCTAACGGTCTGCGCCGACAATCGCGTGCGCCGACAATCGCGTGCGCCATTTTTGTTTTGTTTATACGCGAGCGCGTAGCAACAGTTTGTTGTCTACGTGGGGCGGAGATCCCTGTGCATAGCGATTACATGGGCAGGGATCTGCACCCGAAGTCATTGGACGGACAGACAGACTCGCCACAAATAGTATTTAGATGTATGAACTTACACCTATAAGGATTAAGAAAAATCAGCCCTCTTTGTACAACAAAACGTTGATTCAAAAATGCTGATCTCCGCTAGATCAGCATATTACGTCAGTATCCAGTAGCGTAGCCAGGGGGCAAGGGGGGGCAGAGTGCCCTCCCCTGAAAAATAATTTGACCGGGAAATCGGGAAGGCAGTGGAAAATCGGGAAGGTAAAGGAAGGGAAAGAAAGGAAGGAAAGGAAAAGGAAAAAAGGGAAGGAAAGGGAAAAGGAAAAGGGAAGGAAAAGGCAGTAGCGTGCGCAAAAGGGGAAATTTGGCGGGTCAAATTTTTTGCAGCAGTCGGCTAAATAAAGAAAAATGTTATAGAGAAAACTGATAAAAACCCGGAGGATTGGCCAAAACTGTGCTGTTTTTTGTACTGCGCGACTTTTTGACTCTGCGATTTCTTTTGGACCATGCACATTTTTTTGACCTCAACCCCCCCCCCCCCCCCCCCCCCCCACTTACGTGAAATTCACGAGGTGACTGCCAAAAAAAAATTGGGGCTACCTTTTCGATGGCAAATAAAAAGTTACATGAAAAAACATGGCTACGCCACCGGGTCGAACTGGTACTCACCGGGAAAAAATACCTTTGCCCCCCCGACAAGTGACCCTGGCTACGCTACTGTCAGTATCCCCTGCAGCACGCGTGATACATATCGCGAACCATATTTGCATAGAGGGCGTTTTTCGATAAATAGCGATGGTATTGTTTTAATCAAGTTTTGCTGTGTTTTTGTTAGTAGAAACCACAATAATGGCAATTTTTAATAATCATCTTGAATTCTGAAGTAAATAAAAAATAACTAAAAATGTCAACAACCCTTTATGTCCCTTTAAATCATGCATTGTTCTATGGGTATATTATAGATGCTTGTCTCATGCAAGAGATTTGATTGAACATGTGTAATGTTTATACCCAATTAGGTTTGAAGCAAATTTAAAACAACTTTTCCACCACCCCAAACATCACTTCATACCCATTTAAGCTGAAAGGTGTGTTACGTGAATTGACATGTGTTCTAGACGGTATTTTTTATTTGCTTATTTTGATTTACAGGGTGATTTCCAGATACAAGCCCCTTCTAGTGTCATGCAGTCATTTATCAAGGTAAGAACCACCGTTTAGGCCATATAAATACTCAAACTTGTTGTAAGTATTACAACAAGTTGCCCGCTACCCGCTAATTGCCTGCTAATAATATGTTGCCGCTAATATGGTGCCCGCTACGGCCAACATGTTTGTATCCTTGGGCAAGATACTTTAGTAGTATCAATTGCCAAAGTTGAAAAAAATGAAAACTTTTTTTTTTGGCACTTGTTAATGAAAATTTCAAAAATATTAGATTAGATTTTTAAAAAAATCGTCCGTAAGTTGGTGTCTTTACATCTAGCGATTGTTTGGGATTTTCTCAAAAAAATCAACATTTTTTGTCAAAATTGCCAATTGGATTCTCTTGATCCATTTATACATTTGAATCATAGTTCAATAATAACAGCACTCACAATTAAAATTTAAAAAATCCTTGAGTCCCCCCCCCCCCCCCCCTATAAGGGTGCACTACACCAAATGGGGTATCCCCTACCCTTAAGTCTGTGTTTAAAGCTAGAATCGGTAAGTATGCATCACAAAATCCTCAAAAAGACTTGACAGTAATACAATTGCGTAAATGCCTATCATTTTTGATTAATTATGATTAATGGGACATCACCTACATGCATCCTGACTATAAACTGTGAATAACATCTAGATAAATGTTGAGAGATCTTTCAAATTTGTGCTTTTTACTGGAAATATTGCCGATTACGGTAACATTGTATTTTGGAAAATCGAGCAGGCTCACCTACCTATTTTCTTCACTTTTTGGTGAGAAAATGTGATCATCTTTAAAAGAAAATCACTCTACAAGGTCCAAGTTCGCAATTTAGTGGTCTAAAACAGAGTTTTATATCAGTGTTTTTGTACATATCCCTATGAAGCCCTATTTAGTGGTGTGATCTCTTAATAGCCTGTTTACAGTGAAATTTAGGAAGAGTGAAGGGGCATACAGTATGACTTCGGTAGTATGCTTTGAAGTGGTCACGAGTGTTAAAGAGATAGACATACTCCATCCATATTCAATTCTTCAATTGGACAAAAATGGAGATTAAATACTGACCCTAAAATATACCATTTTTTCAGGGGAGAGGTCACTCATATGTGCTGCTAGTAAATAGAAATTGACGACCCTATATTTGAGGGTGAGGGTGAGGAAATTATCTATATATTTACTTGAGATCTGTAATTTTCCTTTATTTATCTTTTACTGATTTTGTCTAGATTTTATAAAAATAATTGTTATTCTCAAACAAATTAAAGACTTATTTATTCCCCAAAGCAATAATGAAAAAGAAGGCAGTTATTTGGTGAAATCAGGACTCTAATTTGTGGCACATCCCCTTGATCTCATATCCACCAAGTCCAATCTCTTAAATCCGACCCTCTTTTTTACGGATAGCTCAGCTGTTATCCAGCTGGATTATCCCAAAAGAAAAATTACAGCCTATTGTCGCTTTATTGTCATACTCTGAAAGGCCATCTTTTCATGTTGGTAGTACTGTTTATACATTAATCACTGTTCTAACCCCTCATTCAGTAATCTGTTGTCCCACATTTAGACATTTCAAACATTCAATGCAGAATTACACATCAATCGCTTATCCAGATTTTTCACTTGTCCGGCTATAAATGCTTGGTCCCATCATGTCTTGATAAACGAGTTTGGACTGTATCCTCCCCTCCCCTGGTAGTGAAATCACTGCATCCTTAGCTAGTCATAGTGATAATTTACACACACCTGTTCAAAGCACTGGAAAATACACATATACATTCATAGACGGAAGTGTGATGGGTATGTCCCGCATTCTGTACAATTATGTCATATTTTTGTGGAAGTGAAATATAATATAGAAGATCTGGCCTGGTGAGTTGATGTCATAGTTTCCTACAGGATATTCCGTGTTGTCCTTTCCCGAGTGTTTTGAAAATACCTTTTGTGGAATGACCCAGCCCATTTTCAAAGCACTGGATCCATAAAATTACGCATTCAAAGATGGAAAAGCAAAATAAGGGTAAGTCCCTCGTCAGTACAATGATGTCATTCTTTAAAAATATAGATAGAAGAGCTGATCTGGTGATTGATGTCATATAGTTTCCTGCAGGATATGCCTTATTGCTCTTCCCCAAAAACCTAATGGTCGCACGTACACCAAATGACTTCCAAATTGCTTTGTGTGGATATAAGAGGTCAAATTCCTGTTAATTTCTCTCAACTTTAGAGTAAACTGGTTCACTCAAATCACTTTTGTGGGGGTTACCAGCATTTTTTTCTCGCTACAGGCCAATAAAATCTAGCTTTAGAACAATTACAAGCTGTATAGATTCTAAGATAAGGGATGTTAGCTCTTTAATAATTGGCGGAAACAGTGAAATCCTATACAATAATACCAGTCAAGAACATACTAGAGATTAAGGCCTAATATGGAGAAAACAACCTACTAATGCCAAATTACAAAACATTTATGTACATTTACAGCACTTTTCTTTGTACCTTCTGTAGGTCGTTAAAATTAGACTTACCAGGGGTCTATTTAAAGTACTACAAAAGCACAATCAATTTTCAATTGTGATGCATAATTTGGAATCTTGACAAATCAGCAATTTAAATCTGGAATAAGATATATAAATAATTCCCAACTATATCCTGGTTTTGTGGGAGCAATTCTCATATAGACTGAAGGGAAAACAAAACAAGCACTATACAACACAAAGCACAACACAACATAACACAAAAGCACAACACAACACCCCAACACAACACACCTGAACTCGCCCCAACACTCCAACACAACACAAAAGCACAACACAACACCCCAACCAACACACCATAACACAACACTATACAACACAACACAAAAGCACAACACCAAAGTACAACACAACACCCCAACACAACACACCTGAACACACCCCAACACTCCAACCCAACACAACACAAAAGCACAACATAACACCCCAACCAACATGCCCCAACACAACACTATACAACACAAAAGCACAACACCAAAGTATGACACAACACCCCAACCCAACACACCTGAACATAACACAATAAGACAAAACAGATCATACCCCAACACAACACCCAAACCAACACACCCACAACACATTCCAACAGAACACAGTCCAACACAACACACCAGAACATACCACAAACACATCCCAACACAACACCCAACCCAACACACCCACAACACACTCCAACAGAACACAGCACAACACAACTGAACATACCACAAACACAACACCCCAACCCAACATACCCCAACACACCCACAACACACACCAACATAACACAGCACAACACAATAGAACATACCCCAAACACCCCAAACACATCACCCCAGCCCATACCCCAACACACAGCACAGCACACCCCAACACAACACCCCAACACATCCACAACACACATCTCCAACAGAACACACAGCACAACATAACAGAACATGTTGTGTTGTGCTGTGTTCTGTTAGAGTGTGTTGGGGTATGTTTGGTTGGGGTATGTTCTGTTGTGTTGTGTTACTTTTGGGGTGGGTTGGGTTGAGGTGTGCTAGGGTGTTTTCTGTTTGGGTATGTTCTGTTTTGTGTTGGGTTGGGGTGTTATGCTATGTTCTGTTGTGTTGTGCCGTGTTCTATTGGAGTGTGTGGGGGTATGTTGGGTTGGGGTGTTTGGGTATGTTCTGTTGTGTTGTGTTTGTGTTACATTGGGGTGGGTTGGGTTGGGTTGAGGTGTGCTAGGGTATTTTGTGTTTGGGTATGTTCTGTTGTGTTGGGGAATGTTGGGTTGGGGTGTTATGTTCTGTTGTGTTGTGCCATGTTCTATTGGAGTGTGTTGGGGTATGTTGGGTTGGGGTGTTGGGGTATATTCTGTTGGGTTGTGTTACATTGGGGTGGGGTGGGTTGGGTTGAGGTGTGCTAGGGTATTTTGTGTTTGGGTATGTTCTGTTGTGTTGTGCTGTGTTGTGTTGGGGTGTGTTGTGTTGGGGTATGTTGGGTTGGGGTGTTGTGGTATGTTCCGTTGTGTTGTGCTGTGTTCCGTTGTGTTGTGCTGTGTTTTGTTGGAGTGTGTTGTAGACATGTTTGTCCCTGTATTCAAGGTCTATGGTTGAAGGGAGGAAGGACAGACCCCCTTTAGAATAAATCACTGATAAATCTTTCGTATTTCAGAGGTACTGGGAGATTTGGTAAGAATTAATTATCCTGGACGGGTTTATGTACAGGATGTCAGACACTGATCATTGGAAACATAAACCCTTGTGAGTGTTACCTGCTAAATTGTGTAATGGTGCCTTGCGAATAGTGCATGACGCTCAAGTCAGTGGACCTTTGGGCTCAAACAAGCCTCTTGCGTGTGTTAAGGAACACTACTTTTGGGTAGGGTTACTATCGAGAGATCATGGACTAGGCGAAGTCATGCCCAAAATATATTCAGAAAAGTAAACCCACCAAGTCCTCACAGGCCTCCATGATAATACACAATGTTGGTTACCCGGATGGAAAGAGTGGCCGTAGATGTTATGGGGCCTCTTCCCATGAGTAATAAGGGCAACAGATATGTCCATTGTGTTGGTGATTTCTTTACCAAGTGGATAACTTCCATTCCTTTACCCAATCAAGAGACTAAACCATTGCGGATGTAGTTGAACATGTTTTAGCATATTTGGGGTCCCCAAGGAGATTTTATCAGACCAGAGTAGTTATTGTAAATAATAGTCATTTATTTCAAGAATTATGTGAAATGTTTGAAATCAAACATAGTCACACCACCCCATATAAACCTTCATCCAATGGGTCCATAGAGAGGTGGAATAGAACATTAGAAAGTATGCTAACTTGTCTCACAAAGAAGGACCAGAAAGACTGGAATACTCCTATCCCTTATGTAATGCTTGTTTACCGGCCTGTTGTCCATACAAGTACAGGTTTCACCCCGAACAAAAATGTTGGGTTGGAACCTTAGACTTCCAGCCGACATAATCTTAGGGCCAAAGCACAGATAGAATCATATCTGATTAAAATACTAGTGCTTAAGTTGAACAAGAAAAAGAACACCAGTGGTGGCACCAGCCTCATCATTTTTGGGGGGCAAGAATTTTTTTAGGGGGCATGAAAAAAATGGTGTGCGCGAAGAGCGCACATTTTTTGTGCCATTTTACGCTAAATTTGGTCTAATACTAACTAATTTGGGGTTTTTGGGGGGGGAAATGACCCCCATGCCCCCCCCCCCCCCCCCAGTGGTGCTGCCACTGAAGAACACATGGCTAAAGTGGTACCGCCACTGAAGAACACATTAAAAAGCATGACAGAATATTGATGAGGCTAGAAAACATCATTTTTTTTACTATGAGCGCCAGTCAAAAGACCAAGAGATTTGGTTTATTATTATAGACCTAAATGATTACCAGGGTTGTAAAAAGTTGCAACAGTTTTGGAAGGGGCCGTATGTGATAACCGAATGCCTCAATGACATAACTTACCGTAAACAGTTGATGCCCTGTTGTAAGACAACAGTGGTACACAGAGACAAACTGAAATTGCATGTAGCTCAAATGACAGGCCAGAAGGAGAATCACCACAAAACATGGGTGAAAATTAAACGTCAACAGTGATATGGAATGACATTGTAAATAGTTAGGATCAATATACCAATGGAACGTCCTGAAATGGTATACAATATTAGTATAGGACAAGTTCAATGAACTAATTGATTAAATTGAACAACAAAAATATATATATATATACATTGTCTTATTTGTATAGATCAGGCATTCTCAACTGATGGCGCGCGCGACACAAGTGGCGCATCGAGGCATCCTAAGTGGCGCGAGAGTAGTTACAATTTGTTTTTAAAAACAAATCATATCATGATATAGCCAGATTTCATAGGCCTATGACGGTCAGACGTATAAATACAGCAATTTTTCTCGCGCTACGCGCGCATGTGCCCTCAAAAAAGTCATATTTGTTATTATGCTGCCTACATATATGTTAAAATATTTTGACATTAATGTTATAAATGGAATTTTGCATTGTAAATTCTAAAAAAAAAATGACCAAGTGGAGCTTCAACAAGTTGGTTACTAAAATGTGGCGCATCAGTCAATCGAGTTTAGAAAGCCTGGTATAGATTCTCAAGACAAGCCTGACAATTACTGACGTTGTCATATTTCAAATTTACAATTTCTTGTTATTGTTTTCTCAGGACACTTTTAATTTTGTGACAAGAAGGGAATACTCCTTCATAACAGTCAAAGCAGAGAGAAATTCCTTTAAAAATAAAGGATCATTTTCTGTGTAAGGCTGACAAGTTGTTGTTTTTTTACTTTTAAAAACTACAGGTACCATGGATTCGGTGAGGAGACTAGATTTAGACTACCATGAATGCTGAAGATGCCAGCGAGTATTTCCGTCCAAGTAACAGACACTTTATACATACATTTAATAGATAAAAACTTGCTCTCAACAGTAACAGGCGTTTATGGTCCTGTGTTAAGACTGGTGTACCCCAAATGGTGTATTTGGGTTGATACCATGTTCTAATCAAATGATTAAATCCATACTGTGATGTTTTTGGGGGTTTTTTCTCTTCATAAAATACCCCTTTTTTGAATTTTGCAGAGACTAATTCATGAAATACCCCCTATTTTCATGATTTTGCTGGCCGCGCTGACAATCAAAAATGTACCCCTTTTTCCACGATTTTTAGAACAGTCATGGTTACCAACTTTTGTGTTGAGTTGGGGGGGGGGGGGGGGGGGGCGGGGCGAGGGGCCAGGTTAACCATCATCAGGCAAAACACTTCCCCCGGACACCATTACATGTAGCCATACCAGTACCAACAGCACACTTAGCTTTAAAGCCCAAAGCTGACTACACCAGACACAGACACACTGTCGGAACTTGAGCTGCCACCAGAGGACCCCTTGTGGCCCAGAGTTTTTGTCCACACCTTTATCCACACCTACCACCATAGAGGAACTCTTTGATGGAGATTGGGGGTCATTGCTACGTTGCATCTCATTATGGGTGAAAATAAATTACTACAATGTAGTCAAGTGTTCTTGTATTGAGATGCACAATATTTAATATACAACATCCAATATCACACCAGGGGGTAGACAAAAAGTTCTTCCCCACAACTTAAATTTTAGAATGGACACTGCATGAGGATTTTGACTTAAAATACAGTTTCGGGGAACAGTCTTTTTTAGTGGGGGTAATGTAATGAAGTTGTATTTTGCATGTTATATGTATGCCGAATTCAGAAGGTTGTTTTTATTTGCTAGGTTTTCGTGGGGAACGGTCTTTTTTAGTGGGGGGTAATGTAATGAAGTTGTATTTTGCGTGTTATATGTATGCGGAATTCAGAGAGTTGTTTTTATTTGCTAGTATTTCGCTAATGTTAATTCAATATTCTGGCTATCCTATTTCATTATTATAATACTGTTTTATGGCAAATCGCCTACCTTACTTCTTGTGCACAGTCTAAAAAGAATACCATTTATATTCTCTTTTGTATATCAAGTCAAGACACCGTCACAAATCTTCTGCGCGACATTTGATATTAGAGTTAGGGTCAAAGGTCACATAAAAGGGTTTTCTTTTTGGCATTTCACATCAGGGGGTTGGATATTAATACACCATTTTTAGATGATTCAGACACATTCGTTTGCGGACCTAATTGACTGTTTTAAGTTTGAAGTCAAAGTTTAGTTTATTTGGGAACTTTTAGAGTACATTTTGGGTTTTATTATTGGAATTTTTGTGCTTATTCAGGGGATCTATTCAATCGCTTACCCACAAATGTTCACTAGGATTTTGGGGTTAAGAGAAGCACCAAACTTGCAACCAATCGAGAGGGTTTATCTTAGTCACATGTTTGAATTTTCCAATCAGGGAGGGAGATAAAGAAGGGGAAAAGGGTGCACGGGATATTGAAAAAGATGCCTGGGCATTGCTATTTTAGAGTTTGTGAGGGAGAGCTGTCTGCTTTCATTTGCTTAAATATTTAACTGGATTCTTTGAAGACATTTTTAGTTCGAGGATGTAGCCTTGAAAAAGATCATTCACTGCCCCTGGTTCACACCAAAAGGGGCAATTTTTGTGTATTTACAATTTGTAGAGAAGTATCGATTCTTGGAGAATGTGATAGTCTGCTGAATTCTCGAGGAGTGACCCTCAATTTAGAAATGTGATTTCCACACCCTGGACTGGAGGATTTTCCCCCTTGAGAATTCATCAGACATCTTGTATTTTCCAAGAATACTTATTTCCTCCACATAAGCCCAAAATCTCAAGTTTTTTTCTTGATTTCACTGTTTCTACCAATTTAGAGCTAAAATCCCTGATCTTAGGACAGTGGTTCCCAACCTTTTTCTGGTGGTGACCCCATTTCAGAAACCAGCATCAGAGCGCGACCCCTCACAGCACAAAAAGTCACCAGTGGCGGCACCAGCATAATTAATTGGGTGGGGTGTGGGGGGGGGGTGGGGAGCGCAAGAAACTATTTAGGTGGGGGAAAGAATTGAAAAATGCGTGCTATTTGTTTTGCCATTTTACGCTTAAACTGTCAAATTTGGTCTAATTTTAACTAATTCGGTAAGCAAATTGCAACATTTGGTCTTATTATACCTAATATGGTGATAAAATGTGCGCGCAGCGCGCCAAAATATTTTATGCTAAAATGGTCAAATTTGGTCAAATTTTAACCTTTTGAAATGTGCTACCATGCTATTTGCTATATAACTATACAGTACAGTACACTAAATTTATAAAGTACAGTACAAAAACATAACATTTTATTTTGTTAAATTAGGCTAGGTCGCGCCCCATAGGTTGGGAACCACTGTCTTAGGATATAGGCAGCTTGTAGTACCTAAGATATATCATTGGCCCGTAGCAGGAAAAATGCTGGTTATACACCCACAAAGGTGATTGTTTTTAAGCAGAAGACATCTTGATCGTCAATAAAAACAATAATTTGAATCTACTAAAAGATCTATGTTTGAATGAACCAGTTTGCTCTAAAGGTGAACAAAATTAACACAAACTTGACCTCTTAACCACACAAAGCAATAAGGAACTGATTTTGTGGTGTGGGACCTGTTCTCTATTCTTAATAACCTGGAATTCCAGGTATTTGCCTTTATAATGAATTTGTAGGGGTTTAATTATTCACACATAAATGATAAACAAAAATAGACATTGTGTGATTTTAATGGATACTTTATTCCATGCCATAACAATGTTTTCAGTCAATAAAACTATGCCAATATGTGAACTGTAAAAAGGTTTCCAACGTGTTTCTTCCTTGTGACATTTCTTTTAGGCTAGTTTAATAGGCCATAAATAAGATTCTGTAAACCTGGTATTTGGGGGTGAACTGACAAGAAAGATATTGTTTATAGACACCTGACTATTATGGATAGCCTGACTGGGTGTATTTTGTACCCCTTTTAGGCTAGGTTATACTAGAACTACTTTCTTTCTTGACCGGGTAAACCAAGGAACCTGTTTGCATCTCTTATGAACAAACACCAACAACTCTGGCTACTACTGCCACTTGTAGAAAATATTCTTCCCCAAATTAATGGGATATTTAGGCTAGATAGATTTTCTTTAGTCCCAATGATTTGTTCTTAGTTCTCATTAATTTAAGAAGTCCACTCCTGCCCCCCCCCCCCCCCCCCCCCCCCCCCCCCCCCTTCCCGGTTTATTATACTCAAAATCTGAAATGTTATGAAATATGGCTCTGATCGGGTAGGACTTTTAATTAACCATCTACCTTATAATAGTGAAGCTATAATTCAGAAGAAAGAGTGAACTATTGATGTTATCTTCAGTGGATAGCTTGATGATATACTTCATCAGAATATCTTTTGAATAATGCCAATATTGTATCATCAAGATAGGCCTAGCTTGGCCATGAAGGGTACTAACAATGTGTGTGATATTGTGTATGTGCCACTCCGATTCTCCTCTGCTAGTTTTTGGTTTTCATGAATCCCATAATATGTCTTCAAACTTAAGTGTCATGTGACATCAATAGCAGTTCCCAATATGTTCTACACTTTTCACATCAGTTTGACACTTTTGAAATCCAGGAAGGCACAGGCTTAACTCGGACTAAATAGGAATTTGAGAAAGCAAGAGATGGAACAAGTAGGAGTACTTTAGGGATTGGTCCGCTTGGAATTATTGGCCCAAAGGTAAGAATTGGAACGAGTAAGAATTGGGCAAATATGGATCAAGAAGGAAATAGACAAAGTATAAAATGTGACCAAATGATGGAATTTAAATTTGATTTAAAATAATAAGAGATTGAACCACGTATCACCCGGGGGGGGGGGGGGTACTCGCCTAAGACGGTAAACCAAATCAGAGTCCCTCCCCGGGACGTATCCACTCCACTAGGAATTGGTCCAGTGGAATTGAACCAAGGAGGAATTGGACCAAGTAGAACTCAATTGGCCCACTAGGAATCAGATCCAATAGATGTGCCAGTGGAAATGGACGAAGTTAGGTGGAAAGACAGTAGGCCAGTGTAATTGGACGGTCATCGTCACGATGGGAGACCCTCCACGGGCCCTACCATAGTAAAATAAACAGTTTTATTACACCTCATAAATATTGGCTATACCTCATAAATATTCATGAACTAATCATGGCAATTCATTGGCTATACCTATCACAAGTACTATTTCCCTAGGGAAATAGTTTTGACTATTTCCCTACAACCTCATCCCCAGAATCACAGTGAGGTGTAATAAAACAAATACTACATGGTATGATCGGGGCAATAGGGCACACTATTTTCCCTCGGTACTGGCTACGGGCCTATCACCACTCACCCTTCGGGTTCGGGGTGACTGATAGGCCCGTAGTGCTCTATTTCCCCTCTCTACCATGTAGTATTTGTATAATAGTATTGAATGTTGACGGACCCGGTCGCCATATGCAGCGGAAGCTAGCTCAGCCGCTTGGTCGGGTGCTAGCTAGTGATGAGTGAATAAAAAGTCCATTAAGAGAAAGAGGCATGTTTTGTAACCATTTTCTGAAATATTTAAATCATCCGTTTCATATGGTAATACCAGGAATTGATGTATTTTCCATAATACAAACCGTCCAAAAAAACACTGTCCAAAAATAGTACAGGAAACCCGGAAACCCATAACGTAGATGTATGTGTAGAAGGGGGGGGGGGCAGTTCGTCCCGTCAACAATGTAAAATTTCCTATGAGAACATTTACCGACTGATGAACAATTTAGGTATGACATGTTGTACTACATGTAGTCTGAAACGTTGGCCCCGGAATTCCTAAATTATCTACAACGGCACAAAGCCACTATCGTTATCCATAATCGAAATGTTATTAAATCAACTCAGGACTTATTATGTGACTTGAAACCATTCGTTTTTGTCAAAGTCAGTGACAACTTTGTGACATTTAAATTCAGATTCAGGTTTTGTGATGGAGTCCTTGAATTGCTTTTATGTATTTTAAATCAGTATTTGCACCTATAGGCCTATGTCTTTAAAATGTGAGATCTTGATACGAAAATATGAACATATATCATGTGGTAATATTGTGGAGAAATAATTAAGATAATATTAAAAGATTGTCATTGTAATTTCGAAATGACAAAGATTTGGCCAAAGTCTACTATCCAGAGGGGACCACAGGGACCACCCAGCTCAGTAGCATGGTATGTGGCCAATTCAATCAGCCGGCTTACCATGGAGAAACTAATATGGGACTAATATATTTAGATATATTAGTCCCAGCATGGCCTTATGATAGCCAAAGGCAATACAGTCTTGCCAGTAACTGCACCATTGGGCTATTTTTCAAAACCAAACTGCTCTAGAGAGGCTACTATAGTGTGATTTAATTACTATCAAATGTTTAACTTTACAATATCTGAAATGGCACTAGTTTCTAAAACATGCTAAAACATTTTGAAGTTCACAGTTTGAATTTCTTTTACACAACAACTTTCAAATGTCGCACTTTGGACTGTTAGTGTTAGCTTGCACTCCCGCTTGCACTTTTGCGTGTATAACTACCAACCAAAAACCACTGAGCATGCTAGGTGCCAAAACCGGTGAGGGGGGGGGGGGGGGGGGGGGGGCAAGTAGCATGAGGAACCCTGCTGATCTCTTACATCATTTATTTATTTATTATTCAATTATGATTCTTACAAGTATTTCCCTGCTGGCATAATAACAAATTCCATTAATTAAAATGGAATGGGGGCGGACTAAGAGAAAGAGGCATTGTTTTTGTAACCATTTTCAGGAATGGGAAGTAATTTAAATTATCTGTTTCATACTAGAATACCAGGAAGTCCCAATACTATTTAAAATTGCACTCTGCGGTCGTCGTTATCCATTATCGAAATGCCTTAAATCTACCCAGACAATATGTTTATTTAATATTCATAACCTGTAACCGTTTTTAATTTTTGACCAAAAAGTGATTGATTTTTTACCACAAAAATGATGTTGGTGCAATTTCGCCATTTGTTACCAAAAACTGATTTTGTTACGTTGTAGCAATGTCTGAATATCGCATGATTAATTTCTCCGACCATTTTTTTAAATATCTTGTTTAATTTTTGGTTCTATTTCGTCATTGTTACAAAAAATAACAGATTTTGTTACGTTGTCCGAAAATGTTTGAGCAAATAGGCTTTTTTGTCAAAATTCTAAAAATCAGTATTTTTCATGAAATTTGATAACAAACATGAATTATCTGACTCATTTCCTTTACATAAATATACCTTTTTATACATCATATTAATAGTTCAAAAGTTACAGCGCTTGATAAATTTATATTTGGACTACACCCCCCCCCCCCCTTAAATTACGTTCGTAAATTGGTTTACTTGGGGAACGTTCCTGAAATCACCAATGTTTTATGAATGAGTACCAATAAAAGATTAGGGAAAAGAAAATGTTTCATCCGCTCACTCACTCCCCCAAACTCACTCTATACACACACTCCATTTCTCGCTATATTTACTCAATCCAGAACTCGCCACAAGAAAACCCAAAAGTCACCAACTCAACCATCCACAACTCTCCACTTAGGCAACTCAACAACAAGTGTCTAGTCAAACACGATAAACCATTTGATGTCTCTCTGTTGGAAATATTGAAACATCAACACACTAAACAAACACTGCTTTGACAACATCAAAATGTCTCCGGGGTACGGTTAAAAAAAAGCAGCATTGTATGTATTTTGTACGAATGTGACATAGACTAGTATACAAATATTGAATGCCTGAGCGTGTAAGAATAAAAACTATATCACAAGGTCAAATTTGGATTTTTCCATTGCACGAGGCGAAGCCGAGTGTAATGGAATAATCCAAATTGGACCGAGTGATATAGTTTTACTATTGCACAAACAAAAGGTATTCAATATTTGTTTTATATCATGATATCACATCATTCTTGTCCAGCCATAATGATAGTAAAAACTATCACATGGTTGAATTTAGGCCTATCATGATATAATACAAACTGTAAACATGGCTGCCTCCATGATCTATAGTCTAGAAATACCCTAATTTCACCATTTTCATAAACCCATGGAAGTCTCCTAGGAGGCGGATCGCTTCGCGAACCGCCTGCTAAAAAATAAAACAGTGTAGGCTAACTTTTGAATAAGTTCATCTGGATTGTTTGCAGGCATAATATTGAAATGTCTTTGTGTACCGTTAATCCAAAAGAAGTGAAGGATGTTACTCACTGTTTAATGCCGTTTCACTACCACGCTGGTAGCTTCATCAGACTAGCAACTCTGACTTCCGCTCAGTGGGGTTTTAGACTGTTCTCCGTCGTAGACAGGTCGTAGAGGCCGTGGGCAGAAGGAGTTGGTCGTAGATGTTATGCAGCTTGTAGGCCCTCTCGTCCTTGTTTGGTGTTTTCTTTTCTCTCCTCCTGATCCAGATAGCTTCCTCGCGCCAGCTGGTGGTCTTATGCGATTCGTGGTCGATTATATGTGTTATTTGCTGGTAAAGAATCACCGGGGTAAAGTAATACCATTTGCGGGTATTAGGAATACCATTGGTGGGAATACCATTTGCTGGTATGGTTCTCATGCTGGTGTGGTTCTCAAGCACAGGTGACATGACATTTGCCCTTAATTAGTAGTCCAATAAACATTTTGATTTAAAAAAGTTTCGATCGGAACATACACATTTAACATCTGATGTAATTTACCATCAAAAATTGTCAACGGGAGGCTTGAAAATCCTAGGAAAATGAGTTAATGCCACTACTAGTACTACACCCATAAAAATATGTAAGTTCCCCCTAGCATATACTAGGATATTTCCATAAATATTTGATGGATTTAAAAATTCTCAGCTAGAAAGATGCACCCAATTGTTAGGCACATTTTGATACCAAATTTGTTGGCCTTGAGACAATGCAACGATAAGAAATTGTGTCATTTACCAATTTTTATACAGAAAAAAAAGTGGCACTAAATCTCACTGGCTATGGCTGGTTTTGTCTATAAATTAACAGACATTTTCTTGTGGATTTTCGCGCACAGACATGGGAATCTACTAAACAATTATGTGTGGCATCATTTCAAGAAAATCAATAAGCAGATCATAATTATGTGTGGAAAGTCTGATTATGAATGACGTGGCAATTTGGTCCGATTATGAGTGACATGGCAATTTGGTCTGATTGTGTGCGACATGGCAAAATGGTCTGATTAGGCCTATGTGTGACATGGCAATCTGGTCCGAGTATGAGTGACCTGGCAAAATGGTCTGATTATGTGTGACCAAATTGTCATGTCGCACATAATCAGACCAAAATTGCCACGTCACTCATAATCGAACCAAATTGCCATAGGCCCCTATCACTCATAATCGGACCATATTGCCATGTCACTCATAATCAGACGAACTTGCCACAACATAATTATGATCTGCTTATTGATTTGTTTGAAATGATGCCACACATAATTGATTGGTAGATATCCATGTCTGTGCACGAAAATCCACCAAGAAAATGGACAGTGAGATTTAGTGCCACTTTTTTTTCTGTATAAATATTGGTAAATGGCATAATTTCTTATCGTTGCATTGTCTCAAGGCAACAAATTTGGTATCAAAATGTGCAACAATTGGGTGCATCTTTCTAGCTTAAATTAATTTAAATCCATCAAATTTTGGAGATATTCTAGTATATGCTAGGGGGGAACTTACATATTTTGATGGGTGTAGTACTACTACTAGTACATACACTCTCAGCAAAAATGTTCGGAAAGGGTTCTTTGAGTAAGCTCGGGGTTCGATGTAGAACTTCTGCACTCAAGGAGAAGGATACAAATGGTTCCTAACCCAGAATGAAATGTTCTTCCTGATTCAATGGTTCCTTATAGAACCCTAAAATACGAAAAAATGGTTCCATGAAAAGCTGTGAGAGTTCTTTATAATGACTTGCACTTCCGATAACTATTTGACACACGGGTCCCAGCCAACATCGGGCCAAAGTGGACAAAATATTAAGGGCCATTGTGGGCCCACGGTCAATGTGGCTGGGGTGTGCATCGGCTTCTTTAAAATTAACACCATGGAAAGTAGATTTCGTAAGGATTTATATATCCATTTTATTGGTTCCTTATAGAACATGATTATTTCAAGACGTCTCTCACTTAGTGATTGTTCACAAACAGATACATGCATTATCACTTACTTAGGGACCGTTCATTATTTATGGTGGAGTGGGGTTGGGACAAATTCGAGACTCGTATGTTAAAATTACCTACCCCCCCCCCCCCTACAGCTGAAAGTGAAAATTACATGACCCCCTGCTAACCAGTAGCTTTTTTACACAACACCCTCCCCGAATTTTAACTTGTCACATACTTAAGGGGCTGTCTTTACCTTTGGAATTTTGTTCATGGATACGTTGGCAAAATTATGTATGATGCCCCCTTCTTTTTATTGTGTGAAATTAGTAATGGCGAGCGTAGCGAGTTGGATTTTTTTCGTCATATTTATACATTTTGGGTGGTTTTGTGAGTCTTTATAACCCGAACAAGTTAGAACATTCTGAGCAGAAACGTATAATCCAGTGAAACGTTCTACTTTTGTGAGCATTAATTGGTGCTAAGCAGAGATTAGTTGAAAAGCATGCAATAAATTAAATCACATTTTTAAATCCTGAAATAGGATTTTGTAACATTATACACCCTGTGGCTCTAATGTCTCGACCGTTGATGATTATATAGATGTTTTCCCACCATATCGTCAATTTGCTGTCCAGAAGTCGTCTCATAGTGAAAGTTTTTGAAGTCGATAGGTTTTAAGAAAATATGCGCGAAGCGCAGAAAAAAATGGCATTTACACTCCAAAATAGCCTCTAAAATCACTCCAATCACCACCATCTTTATAGTTGAAACAAATTTACACAACCCCCCCCCTGTTCAAGAATAAAAAGTTACATAACCCCCCCTATTTCAACATATAAAAGTTACATGACCCCCCCCCCCTATAGTTTACCCCCCCCCCCCCCCCCCCCCCCCCCCCTCCACCATAAATAATGAACGGTCCCTTAATATATTTGATGCGTTTTGTAAATTTTCGTAGCATTAACCTTGCATAATTCTATGTTATGTACATTTTTGTATATCTATATTTCCTTTTTTGTATTTTAAAACATTGTGTAATGTTTATGGACTTATTAGTCGAGAAGACTTTTGTTACTGTTCCAAAAGTGTATGTCCGAATAAATAAATAAATTTAAAAAAAAAAATAATAATAATGAAGTAGGGGAGAATGGGGCAACTGGTCCGGTTAAGCATATTTCATGATATAAATGCTTAAAGCTCGTGTAAATATTTATGGAATTGCTATTAAAATATCAACCACGTAACTGTTTACATATAACATATAATCAATGTTTAAAAATATCCAAACAAAAGGCCAATTACCACTAACTAAAAACTTTACTTGGCACGGACCAGTTACGTTACCCCATCATTGGCAGATTGGGGCAACTGGTCCTTAATTATGTTCCAACGGTTAGAATACACAGAAATCATTGATTGACAACACGGTAGCTAGGCAGTATTTTCTTTACAAACTCATTTCCATATTATTTAACGTGTAAAAAGGATACAGGTCTCATGAAACCCATGTTTTATACAGTTTTCGTGGTTAACGTGTAAACAGCAGTATTGTGACGGAAATGGATTTCCGTCTTGTAAGATTTTAGCGTCAACAAATTTATTATCCAATTGCTCAATGTTTAAGCAATGAATTTTGATAGTGATTATTTATAATGTGTATTACCAAAACATTGTCTTTATTCAATGATGTTTGGAATTAGAGTGCTTCAGATTTATGCACTCTGCAAATCTTGGTACCAAAACAGTAGACCTAATTGTTTACTGTATGAATTGTCACTGACCATGTTAATAGCCAACAATGGACTATTGTTTGAATGTTTTGTACCAAATTTAATTATAGGCTTACTTGAATTATTTCGAGATTTAGCTCATCAATCTCTTCATAATTTCATTACCAAATTTCATAATTTGCATGTTTAATTTGTGTGATATAATCTAAGCTTTCTGCTTTTATGTGTAAATACATTTCTATACATTTCTATGAGAATTCAAGTGTCGAATTCGTCAGACGAAACTCCTGGTTTTCTAGGCTTTTGGACTTTCATAGCAAATTAATTCCAACTATAGACCATTTCAAATCCGAAAATATACGATCGGTTCCGAATGTTTCCGATAGCCGAGTGTTTGACACTCGGTTCCATGACCTGTCAGGTCCTGACAGGTCATGGCCATGTGCCGGAGAAAAACCCCGAGAAAAACAACGTGTTTTTCACCCGTCTGCCCGTGTGGTAGATTGCGCTGGTGTTGGTGATAGATTGTATCCAACCTAGGAAATAAGCGGGCGACAGGCGCCGTTCAGCGCCCGTCGGACGGCAAAAGGCGCCCGTATTAGCAAAAAATGAAGAGTACGGGCGCCTATAATTTCACCATTTCGGCGCCCGTTGTCCGACCCTGGTTTGAGAGAACTGAGACCAATTTCTTCCATCGTTTATCGTTTCATATCGCGATCGCACATGACATGCTCACAGAACCATTTTTCGGCAGCTCAGGTAGTCTAATAGCGGTATCAATTCATCGTGCACAAGTCTCAGTTCAGATCTCGACGGCCGAGTACGCTGTAGAAGTAGAACTGTGCCATCGAATCAGGGGATAAAATACCGCAGTGCACCCAGGGATAAAACCGCGTGTTACGGCAACGTCATGATTCACAGGTCATCGCCTCCACGTATGCGATGCGTAGTATTAAGTTGACCTTTTGAACCGTGTCTCTAATTACGAGCTTCATTTATTAAATTATTAAATGCCAGCGTGGGAATTGCGCGCCTAATCACAGATAGTCAAGTTTTGACTATCTGTGATTTAATAGCCTCGTGTGACTCGTTTGCCTATGACAAATACGTATTTGGAGGCTGTGTTTTTGGATTTCTGGATCGTAAAATAGTCGATACACGGGCCGATTTCATCAGTATTTCGCACATTTCGATGTGTTCAGATGACAAATTGAATATTTCAACATTTCTTCATAAAACATCTACAAAGAATAAAACGGACCTTTTCCAATGCGTTTTTAATTTTTTTGATGCCATTTTCATACTATTATTTATCAATACAAAGGTCAATAAATTATTCATTTCACCATTTTGGCGCCCGTTGTTTTCCTAGACTGTTTAGCGGTGCGTGTAACTCTAGTACCGTTTCATATAGATTTCGGCTCCTTGTTGACATCTATATTCTGTCCATTTTTATTACAAAAGGTTGACCTCTCTGGTATCTACAAAGAATAAAACGGACCTTTTCCAATTCGTTTTTTATTTTTTTGATGACATTTTCATACTATCATTTATCAATACAAAGGTCAATAAATTAATCATTGTGGGTGTAAATGAGTTGAAATGGTATTTTATAAAAACGGCCCCTGGTTCCACCGAAACGGCCCCTGGTTCATGACAAAACCCAGTGAACCAGGGGCCGTTTTTTTCTAAAAGTGGCCCCTGGTCCTGTGGTCCTTATTTCCTAGCCTGATTGTATCCCTCACAAAGTTGATGTTGCGGCATTTCAGTTACAAACACGAGTGAGATGAAAGAGATTTGGGGTAATATTTTCACTTTTTACCGTCTGCTCGATACATTTGGAATTTGTCCGTCAGCGCCTTTGTTGATAAAAAAACCAAAATAGTCTCGTTCCACGTTTTACTTCTCATGTGTGCACGCGTGTATGTAAACATAGGCGGACAATCAACTAGGGCAATGCTGTAAATGCGATCAACTGTTGCGAAGAACGCGCAACGCACCTACTCCACGTGACCTGTTTTTCCGAAGATTTCCGATCTAAATTTGAAATGGTCTATAGAGGGAGAAAGTCGATCTGAAAATACTCTGTAATTCTTGTTGTATTTTTGATATATTTTGGTGTTGCTTTGAAACTGTTAAATTCAGAATTATCTCGCTTACGAAAATACAGGCGATCTCATTTTCCTTGATTATTTGATGTTTGGTGGTTTCTAGATCGTAAATTACCTGTTTGTAAACATCGTAGAAAATGCTGAGGATCATTTTAATTTCCGCCGCGCGCAATTTGTAGGCTTTCAGCTCTTTTTGCTTTTAGAGCCAGATGAGCCAACCAATCAGAGACAAGTATTTTGTGGCTCCCAAATCTCTTTCGGTCATTTTGTGGCTCCCAAAGCTTTTGGCTCTCAGGTATAAAAAGCCTCGCAAGTCGCGAGCTCAGGTATAATTGAATTTGACTTCGACTGGAATTAGCGCTATAGGCCTACCGAAAAGACGTACAGGAGAGCGGGGGCTCGCGGCTCCGGCCGTGTAGTTCTCGCTTGCACTGTTGAATGTTGTAACCATGCCATGCATTGTAGATCCTATTAAACTCAGCAATTTCTATAGTTTTACTGGAAAAGTGGAATAAACACACCTTTTATGCTTCGAAAATAGCCGATAAATTACCGAAATTGTTCCGTTTGTCAAACCTCAGATTTCGTTGTATTAACCTTTAAGGCTGACATCACTATACCACAACATAGCGGTTTTATAAGCATTTCCCACGCTGAGTGGATGGAAATACTAAGGTGTCTTCGAACACAATGAAACTTTAACAATTTGTCCTGGTTATAATTGTCTCTCTTTGCTTGATTTATTCAACCATGGTTACATAAAAACAGAGTAGATCTATACAATTACAGGTATCGGCAGAATGGAATGGTGATGGAATATGGAAGGATACCTTAAGCTGTGAGCCACCGAAGTGAGACGCTACCATTGGAGATTGAGACGGAATTATTAGTCCGAGTTATGCAAACATTTTGCATTATTAATTTATTAAGGTATCCACCATGTTCCAGGCATCATTTCCAAACTTCAAGTCCATCATAACAGACCAGTCCAGGGTCTATTCCAGAGTCCAAGATCTTCAGACGGGCCTTCAAAAGCCTATTTATCATCAGCCAATAAAGAAGATTCCAGTTCACTTTTTCCCAGGTTTTAGACCTTTTGGCCTAGGCCGCCTCCCGTTACAGTATACTAATGGTGTACAAAGCAAGCGAAATTTTCGACTGCACATTTATTAGATAAACGGTATGAACCTAGTTAAATGGTTACATGGTTATGATATTCAGATGCCCCATACATTTGTCTATATATACCCCTTTCTTTAATGATTTTATTTACTTCATATAATCATCATTTAGTACTTATAATAAACCATATTGATATTTAGCCAGCTTTTCATGTTACAGGGGAAGTTAGTCAATATGACAATGATGACCCAACGGTTAATATACACAAAAAGCAGTGGATAAAATACATAAATCATGATATGTCGTCATAGCAAATACCTTTACAGACACCATTCAAAATATAATAAAGATGTAATTCATAATACCGAGGTTTTAAACCATTCTAAAGCAATTTCATGTCATATTGTAATCCTTCAATATCAGAAATAGTGGTATTAGACCCGAAATGCCCCAAAATGTCTGAAATCGTGAAAGAATGTGAATTATTTCATATTCTATTCACATTTCAATACCGAGTCATGTTTTATTGACTCTAACAACTCATTTTCAAACATATTTTGAAAGTTTTTGCAGGAGGACCAGTTGCCCCACACCCCTTCGGACCACTTGCCCCAACAAATGACGTAGCACTTTGTCGAGATGAAACATTATTAAAACACGCCTGTGACGTAATAAAATTTTACGCCAAAATGTTTTAAAACATACCACCATTTGTCATAATAATCAATAACTCCAATACATTTCAGAAAAAAGGCAAAACTGCATTTTTGTTTTAGCCATTACATAGATTTCTGTAGCCAACGAGTATCTTTGAATTTGCAAATATTACGGCGTTCGGGTCCTACAAGTAGACGAGTGTCTTTAGATAAATAAGAAATGGTGCACTTTGTTATTTGCAAATTCATAAACTAATAACTCTACCAAATGAATACCCGTGATAATTATTAAGTTGAAGCATTCTTTAAATGATAATATTGATCGGAAATCAAACCACCCATGTCCCAAATTAGCAATATGCGCCATTTTACGGTGATTTCAACCACCACAACCTATGGTTTTAATCATATTTCGGAAGTCCTTAAGCACACTACAATATAGCACCCATCAAATGCAATATGCAGTATCTTAAGACGACTGTACTGCATGTATATATTTACTGTTGCATATCTGTCAATCATATAAAGTACATTAAACATGATTTAAACCCATCTTCATATATCGCCCATACTATCTGTGAATTTTCAATCAGTCACTCAAGGAGTTGGCTTCAAAGATCTGGAGAAAATCACATGTGTAAATACCCTAAAGTTCCAAATGTTTTGGATTGTAGAAGGTAAGGATATATGTCAAGTATCAACAAAAGTCGTACTGTTCAAAAGAAAGCAGTATGCCCATACAAATACAAAATCCTTCATTTCGGACCACTTGCCCCACGGTCCAGTTGCCCCATATTCCCCTAAATTAGAAAAGTATGCAAACAGCAAATAAAATGGTGCTTGAAACAATCTATTTCTAAATATTTCTGAAGAATCCTAACGGTTCTATAATAACAGATCTGAAGAACTTTTTTGGTTATTTAAAGAACCTTTCAAGAGGGTTCTTTAACCATGAAGAACCCTCAGGGTTCCATATAGAGGACAAAACTGAAGAACTTTTTTTGTTCTTTAAAGAACCTTTCAAGAGGGTTCTTTAACCATGAAGAACCCTCAGGGTTCCATATAGAGGACAAAACTGAAGAACTTTTTTTGTTCTTTAAAGAACCTTTCAAGAGGGTTCTTTAACCCTGAAGAACCCCCAGGGTTCCATATAGAGGACAAAACTGAAGACCTTTTTTTTGTTCTTTAAAGAACCTTTCAAGAGGGTTCTTTAACCCTGAAGAACCCTTAGGGTTCAAGATAGAGGACAAAACTGAAGAACCTTTTTTGGTTCTTTAAAGAACCTTTAAGGGTTCTTCAATAAAATGGTTAATGGGAAGAACCCATGAGGGTCCATATGGAAGACAACGTGAGGAGCCATTTATGGTTCTAAGTTGAACCTTTTTGCTGAAAGTGTACACGTACGTGATCATCACCCAGTAAAACGAAAGCCTGGTGTTATAGGCATTCATTATAGGCAAGTTTTGCAGCATTTTACTCTTAAGTTAACAATAATGTGTTCACTAGTAGCTTGTGTGCACTGGTGTATGGTGTGTTGTTGCTAATCTTCGAATTTCGAGTTTCGAGTTAAATTTTGAGTTTCGAGTTTCGAGTATCGAGTTACGAGTTTCTCATTTGAGAACTAATGTCAAGCGTTTACACAGCATTTCTAGTTAATTAAGATTATAAAAACGTAACTCGATTTTTTTTTCTTCTTCAAAACTTCGAGTTTGAAACTCGAACTTCTTAAAAATTCGAGATTCGTTTGTAAATATTTAAGGAAGTGGTGTAATTTGCTCCAAACAGGACATAATAGTTAAAAAGCATTCAATAAAACAGAAAGTAGGACTACCTTTAGTTTGGATCAAAGCAAAGAACATTAGCCGACTAAACACGCCTAATACTACCTACTAATAGCAAACGAATATGCCTTTCGAACGTCAAAACTTCCGTTTCTTGGTTCAAAATAACAACAGTGATTTTCAAGTTTCAAGCGAATCTCTTTTTCATTATGAGAACTAATTGTCAAGCTTTTAAAAAGCGTTTCTACTCAATTATGATTATAAAAACGTAACTCGATCTTTTCAAAAGTTCAGGTTTGAAACTCGAACTGTGGCCATGTCCTCTGGTAAGACCGTAAAATGGCGGACAAATAAAAAGACCCCCTAGCACATTGGGAAAAAAACAGTGTTGGGCGGTACGCTAATTTTTAATTGATTGATTTATATGCCGTCATTTGTTGCCGCCCGGTCTGAATAAATAAGTCCGTCACTTCTCTTCTTCACCTTCTTCCCCCCAAAAAATTACAAATCCCCTCTTTTTGCTATCGCAAATTTTAGCCCCCAAAAGAAATCCCCTTTTCTCGTCCCTACGGGACCGGTAAAACATTAAAGATTGTTTGTATCCAACCCTTATACATATCCTCTAATAAGTCCGTTTGTACACAAATACTCCATTGAGACGGACTTATTAGAGGATATGTATATAGTGTGTCACCCTTATACATATCCTCTAATAAGTCCGTTTGTACACAAATACTCCATTGAGACGGACTTATTAGAGGATATGTATATAGTGTGTTGGATTGCAAACTAGGTTATATTGTCAGGACTTGAATAAGACTATGTTTGTTTGCCGTCACTCTTATACATATCCTCTAATAAGTCCGTCTCAATGGAGTATTTGTGTACAGACGGACTTATTAGAGGATATGTATATAGTGTCTTGGATTGGTTTTGAGTTCCAAATGAGTTTCGTTCGCGATCACTCTATACATATCCTCTAATAAGTCCGTCTCAATGGAGTATTTGTGTACAAACGGACTTATTAGAGGATATGTATAAGGGTTGGATACAAACAATCTTATGATGTTTTACTGGTCCCGTAGGGACGGAAAAGGGGATTTCTTTTGGGGGCTAAAATTTGCGATAGCAAAAAGAGGGATTTGTATTTTTGGGGGGGAAGGAGGTGAAGAAGAGAAGTGACGGACGTATTTGTTCAGACGGACTTATTTGTTCAGACGGATCTATTTGTTCGTATGGTGTTTATGATCTTTATTTAGTTTTATTTTTGATTACTATTCTAATCTTTTATTTATCAATAAAAACGAAATAAATGGCATCATCATTGCATTTTATTTCTTATATTATTGTGTTTATTTCGTTTTATTTTGTTTGTATAAAAACAAAATAAATGTGATTCTATTGTGTGTTTATTATCTTTATTTCGTTATTGTTTTGTTAGTATTGTTGTTGCTTTGTTTATTAACGAAATAAATGGCACCCTATCGCATGTTTTATTATCTTTATTTCGTTGTTTTATTAATATTTTGTTGCTTTGTTTATTAACGAAATAAAGGGCATCCTCATTGCATTTTTTATTTCTTATATTATGTGTGTTTTTATTGTTTAAAAACGGAATGGAATAAATGTGATTCTATTGTGTGTTTATTATCTTTATTTCGTTATTGTTTTGTTAGTATTTTCGTTGCTTTGTTTATTAACGAAATAAATGGCATCCTATCGCGTGTTTCTTATCTTTATTTCGTTGTTTTATTAATATTTTGTTGCTTTGTTTATTAACGAAATAAATGGCACCCTATCGCGTGTTTTATTATCTTTATTTCGTTGTTTTATTAATATTTTGTTGCTTTGTTTATTAACGAAATAAAGGGCATCCTCATTGCAATTTTAATTTCTTATATTATTGTCTTTATTTCGGTGTGTTTTTATTGTTTAAAAACGAAATAAATGTGATTTTATTGTGTGTTTATTATCTTTATTTCGTAACTGTTTTGTTAGTATTCTGTTGCTTTGTTTATTAACGAAATAAAGGGCATCCTCATTGCATTTTTAATTTCTTATATTATTGTCTTTATTTCGGTGTGTTTTTATTGTTTAAAAACGAAATAAATGTGATTTTATTGTGTGTTTATTATCTTTATTTCGTAACTGTTTTGTTAGTATTCTGTTGCTTTGTTTATTAACGAAATACATGGCATCCTAATTGCATTTTTTATTTGTTACATTATTGTCTTTATTTAGCTTTATTTTGTTTGTTTAAAAACGAAATAAATGTGATTCTTTTGTGTGTTTATTATCTTTATTTCGTTATTGTTTTGTTAGTAATTTTGTTGCTTTGTTTATTAACGAAAGAAATGGCATCCTATCGCGTGTTTAGTATCTTTATTTCGTTGTTTTATTAATATTTTGTTGCTTTGTTTATTAACGAAATAAAGGGCATCCTCATTGCATTTTTTATTTCTTATATTATTGTCTTTATTTCGGTGTGTTTTTATTGTTTAAAAACGGAATAAATGTGATTCTATTATGTATTTATTATCTTTATTTCGTTATTGTTTTGTTAGTATTTTCGTTGCTTTGTTTATAAACGAAATAAATGGCATCCTATTGCGTGTTTCTTATCTTTATTTCGTTGTTTTATTAATATTTTGTTGCTTTGTTTATTAACGAAATAAAGGGCATCCTCATTGCATTTTGTATTTCTTACATTATTGTCTTTATTTCGTTTTATTTTGATTGTTTAAAAACGAAATAAATGTGATTCTATTGTGTGTTTATTATCTTTATTTCGTTATTGTTTTGTTATTGTTTTTGTTGCTTTGTTAACGAACAAATGGCATCCTATCGCGTGTTTATTATCTTTATTTTATTAATATTTTGTTGCTTTGTTTATTAACGAAATAAATGGCATCCTCATTGCATTTTTTATTTCTTTTATTATTGTCTTTATTTCGTTTTATTTTGATTGTTTAAAAACGAAATAAATGTGATTCTATAGCGTGTTTATTATCTTTATTTTGTTATTGTTCTATTAGTATTCTGTTGCTTTGTTTATTAACGAAATAAATGGCATCCTCATTGCAAATTATTGTGTGTACAGCGCGCCGTAAAAACCGCGGGAAAAGGCGCGCTCTAGTCTGCTTGAGCGCGTCGTAAAAATAAGCGTACCGCCCAACACGTGTTTTTTTCCAGGATGCTAGGGGGTCTTAAATACGCACGGTCTTATTAGAGGACATGGCCAAAAATTCGAGTTACGTTTGTAAATATTTAAGAAAGTGGCGTAATTTGCTCCAAATATGACAGAATAGTTAAGAAGCAAACATTATTCAATAAAAAGTAATACCTTTAGTTTAGATCATAGCAAAGAACATTAGCCAACTAAACTGGCCTAATAGCGCACCAATATGCCTTTTAAATGTCAAAACTTCTGTTTCTTGGTTCAAAATAACAACAGTGATTTTCAAGCAACTCTCTTTTTCAGTAGGCCTATGAGAACTAATGTCAAGCGTTTAAAAAGAGTGTCTTTAGAATTATAAAAACGTAATTTGTTCAAAATAGGACAGAATAGTTGATCAGAAGCATGTAACGTTTGTATGTTTATGGAAGGGAAACGGTGTAACAGGAGGGCCCAGAAATAAATCTTAAAGAAATGAGTGATTATGCTGTTAAGAAGACTTACAGGAGTGATATTTACTCGAAACTCGAAACTTAAACTCGATACTCGAAACTCGAAACTCGATACTCGAAACTCGATAGGCCTACTCGAAACTCAATACTCGATACTCGAAACTCGAAGATTAGCAACACACGATGGCCCAGTGTTTGAATTGAATTTGCTACAAGAACAGGGCTGTCTTAGTACCCGCCCGCACGCCCGTGGCGGGTAACTTTTGCGTCGGGCGGGTAACTTTTCAAGTACACGCCCGGCTGGCCGGTACGAATTTTGCTGTTGGTAAATGAAGATGACTTGTTTGGCTGGTAGTTTACAGTCGGGCTGGTATAGGCCTAACTTTTACATGCTACCAGCCCGGCTGGCTGGTTGGTACACCCCTGTACAAGAACCATACTTCCAAGTATAGGCACGGATATTCGGGGGCCGACGCACCCCCCCCCCCCCCCCCCCCCCCCCCCCCCCCTCCTCCACCAAAAAAAAAAAATAGGAAAGAGGGAGGAAGAAGAGAGGACAACGAAATAGAAAAAAATGCAAATGAAGGGGTACGAAAGAGGCGACAGGCGGGGAGGCATGCGAGGGACATAAGAACGTTAGAGTTTAATGGACGTCGGTCGGGATACAGGCGCGTTATACGTACGTTGACGAAAAATCTGATATTTGGAGGTAACTAGTATTATATTGAACCTCTTTCTTGCATAGGCCTATATAAAAAAGCCAATATTGATCGGAAATAAAGTGATTGCTTTTCAATGAAATATTGGTCAAAAGTACACCAAAGTCGCACCAAATGGGTTCAAAATTTGAAAGAAATCCACCGCTTGGATGAGACTTTTGAAAAAAAATCAAAATATTGGGCCCCTATAAATCAATCCTGGATCCGCCACTGCTTCCAAGCTCCCCAGTACAGTGAGCCAGTGGATTGTGGAAGTTCACTCATTGCAATCCTCATTTCAGTCAACATAGGTCTTCTAATTCACTGGGCACATTTCATTGCTATTTTTCTTTTTTTAGTGCAATACTTTTATTATGGAAAGCAGGCTTTCCTGACCCTTTTGGTCCTTTTATTATCCACGCGTTTGTGTGTTTTTGTCCATATTTTAATGTATGTTTTCCGGGATGTTTTCATTTTTATGTGTTTCATTGTTTCAATGTTTGTATTTTGTGCATGACTGGGGATTATGGTGAGTGAAAGGCACATTGCCTACTCCATTTTATATGCTTTTCAATGTTTGTATTAAAAATATTATCGAAGGCAATTCTTTTCTTTTCTTTTTAAATACAATAATCTGACTAGCAAAATATCGTGTTCAATCATGTCCTTCACCGTCTGACATCGCTGAAGGAAATGTCGTTCGTTGATGGCGTTAAAATCAAAATATGACCTTTGACCTTCACCCGAAAATACTTGCTTTGACGACTGTTTCTCGCTCGTAAGTGAACTCTAGACCCGATTTTAGTTTCGTTTTTCTAATTCTTGTGAGGTAAACTCATTTCGTAAAAGTAACAAGATAAATGCTGTGACACTTGTTTAGGTAGCAAATCGCATAAACTAGAGAACATTTGTACTGGAAGCGAAAGAAACCATGCTCGGTTGGCGTTGGTCGTTGCCAAGGAAAATGAACCTGTACGATCTTTTGCTGTACTGTTGAATTTTGATCTATGACCTAGCTTGCAATGTCATTGTTTATATGTTTTCCTGTATTTTCGGGTAGATAGGAATGCATTTCAGTGTAAGGGTCATTCCATGCCAAATCAACCAATTTGCCAAAAATCTTAGCTGGTCACACCACCTCTTGGATTTGGCTGAAAAGAGAGATGAGACACATATGACATAGACGTCATGAGATTGATTGAGACTGAGAGACTAGTCACTACTAATCTAGAGACTAGAGTAGGCTACATCTATCATGTCTATAATCTAGCCGATATAATTAAACACATGCAAAAAAAACCTGCTAAAATCAAAGCGGTTTCAAATCATCCCGATTTGCATTGTTAAATATATATTGAATTTGAATTTAGGATCATGCACATCTCATGCATCTCAAATTTGGTAAAAGATATTTAGCTGTACATTGCACCTACTACTACCTAGGCCTAAGGTGATTGCTACTCAAATAAACAGAATATGAATATGATGTTAGAAGAAAAAAAACGTATCCGTATCTCATCAACTTGTGGGCCTCCGAACATGAAGAAAAAAAACGTATCCGTATCTCATCAACTTGTGGGCCTCCGAACATGCCTTTATATTTCGGGGAGGGGGGGGTGGGGGGGGGGGGGGGGGGGGGGGGGGGGGGGGGGGGGGGGGGGGGGGGGAGGTAGGACTTATTTTATTACAAACAGGGCCGAAATAATGCTTTACACAATGAGGAAGGGGAGTTTTCAAGGATTTCTTACTGATAGTAACTGAATAGTTATAGACAGTGTGTGCCTGTAATTATTAATACTCTTAATGTTTCTTATTTTACTTATAGTATTTCTTTTGATTTTTGATTTTGTTGTACAGATTTGCTAGCATCATTGGTCACCATGATCATGCAGCATTGTTAGGTCACTGTGTGTCCATCTTAGATTCATATGACCCAGATGCTTATGGGGTGGAGCAGCATCTTATTAACTTCTTAAACCAACACACGGTTAGTATAAAACTATAGTTAGATTCAGACCAAACCATCATGAACATATGCGGCATTTGGGACCACTCACATCAAAAAGAACATATTGTCGGCAAATACAGTTTGAGATAAGAGGCCAATATGTTTGGTGATATATAAAGAAAATAATTTATTTTTATGCTTCTTCAAATTTAATATAACATGGTATAATTTCAAAGCTTAAAATGTACTTTTTAAAGTCATATTGTAACGGAACAGGCCGTCCGTCCTTCTGTTCGGGATAGGAACCTCCTTATCAGGACCATATCCATTTGAACCATAAGATTATTCTCTTAACTATTATTTTGGTAGCGTGTCTTGGGAGATGTCATAATGCCTTTTTAGATTCAGTATTTTCCGCTTAAATCTTAAGAGTACAACAATAAGAATGGAGACAAATAACTGCAAACAGTATTGACACACATTAAAGTGTAAATTAATATTTCCATACCCGTCTAATGGGTTTATATTTCATCTTCCATCTTTTCATATTATTGGTAATCACACAAATTATTAAAACAATTACATAAAATCACAATGTATCTTGTACGAAAATCTAGCTTGTTCTCTTCATTGACGCATTTTTAGGACTTTCTTGGCCCGCATTTTCGGGAATCCCCAATGCCTAATTGATTATCAGCATTCAAGTTCGAATTTCTGATTCAGCCTGGTTTGGCTGGGCTGGTTGAGCTTTTCAGCAGGAGGTTTGGTTGCCACCTGTCTGGGTGCTCCCACCCGCCGGACTGCCAAAATTCATCCCAAAATTTACTCTCCAAAACATTTGAAACGCAGTAATCGCGCAGAAAACTTTTCAGCCATCTGATTAGTTCGCTCTAATAATAGAACACTCTGTTATGCTGAGCGCAGTTATAAGCCACGCCCCGAACAGCTGATGCTGATGTTTCTGTTTCTTAGCAAAGTGTTGCATGAATTGAGACATTTTTGTAAGTTTGAAAAATGCATCTAAAGTATAACATATATCACAAATATCACATGAATTTACATCTACACAACATTTGCAACAACTTCAAGTGGTTTACAAAACGATTTGGTGATTAACTGGAAAAATCAGAATACATTAATAATTTAATATCTAGAAACACTCCGTCGTAGTTACCAAAATAATGGCGAAAGTTCATCATAGAATATAAATTTATCGGAAGAATGTTTCTCTACAAATCACTTTTACACACAAAATACACATAAGGTGAACATTACAAGACAATGACAAAATACCTGACTATTTTACACGACTAGGGATGGCTATGTGAATATCAAAAGGTGAGATTTGAAGCCTAAACGGACACGATATAAACAGTAAACAATTTCATTAACATTCGTGGAAATACAGAATTCGTCCGTCCGACGCTAATATCGGAGCCTATTTCTCGACTCATAGCAACAAAAGTATTCAATTTAAATAATTCCAAATCTCATATTTATATATAAAAACATGTTCTCTACGATCGACTAATGTTTCAACACCAAACTCTCAAAATAACTCTTACTTTTTAATAAGCTTATTTTCCCCTATACATTACATAGGCCTGACTGCACAATGCAAGTCTACAGGGCAAAACGGTATTCCGTTACAATATCAATAACTCAGATTTGACTCGGGCCTCCAAAATGTCCATTTTGACGTGATGGGTCACATGATGCTCAACACGTACTATGTCGCTGTGTGATTCTCTTGCGTTATATTTTTGCAGGTATGCTGACAAATGCGTTCACCCAGTATCTGTGATGTGGGAGGGAGGGGGGGGGGGGGGGCACTCATGTATAAAAGTTGTAATCATCCGTGTGAATCCACTCTCAAAAACTTCCCTTTATTACATGGATTCTCAAAGAAAGACAAAAATGACCCTTAACAAGGATTATTATATCTCAATGAATCATACTCATAGCAAAGGATATAGGTCCTCAAGACAGTTTAGACTGGGAAAATGTATGCAGCAAATGTGTGATTCAGTTAGTGAATTTGTCTGCTAGGCCTAACCATCCATTTTTGGCTATTTTTACAATGATAACACGTGACTATCGGCTCAAGCAACCCTTAGTACACCCTATCCTCTGAAATTGGCAATTTTGATACTCTTAGGCCCGCACGGGCCTGGGTTGTTGTCGAAAAAAGCACTGTTTTTTTGCAATTTTGTTCAGGCGGATGATTACAACATTATACCTGACTCTCCTCCCCCTCCCGATTTCTTGACCCAGGGAAGGTTTAAGAACAATAAAATAATCAAGACGTAATGGACCAAATGAGCTCAGTTGGTGCCAAGAATCAAACTCCAGTTCCTGGAATGGGAGTCCAAGTCAATGTGCGGTATAGCCATGATTCCGCAGTGAGACTGGAGAAGCAGAAGGTTGCTGGCATAGAGTTGTTATGTGCTGGGGGTGTATTCTTTACCCAGGGGTGGGGAATAACGTCACCAAATTCTTCCTTTGGGAAAGAATTCGGTGCTTGGTGAATACAAACATTTTAAAAAGAGGAGAAAAAGGATGGAAAAATGGGAAGGGTGAAGGAAAAACAGAATAATAACCAAGGCAAGCATGTGATATGATGTTTGTATATCACATGTAGTCAATGAGGGTATAACGGAGACATAATTTGGATTTTCTGGAAGAATAGACACCCCTGCCTCTTTGTTGATTTGAAATCCTCTACAGCATTAGGGTTAATAGGGATTGTGAGGCTATGATTGTACTTACACATTAAATCTTTTCAATATCTAGGCTACTATACATAGGTAAATACATTGGTGTATAGCAATTCATTTGACAGTGCCTTTACATGCAAACAGGTTACAGAAATCAAGTCTTAAATCGATATCGTATTGTGTGGCAAGTTTCAACAACTCTAAACTGTGAATCTATCAGTAGTGTAAAGCACAAATATTTCGCACAATTAAAATTTTCGCGAATTACCGACATCAGCCTTTTTCACGGCATGAAAATTTCATTTTAATTGGTGCAAAATTTGGCACTCTTACCTTCCTGTTATCTGACTTTTAATTACCAGATACAACCCCCAAACTGCAATTTCATCAAGATTTTAAATCTAACTTTAGTAAGATATTGTTTGAGTATTAAAGTATCATAAAAAACAGGTTCCAAAATGTGTAAAAACAAAACAGTGCTTCTGCGATCACCCCAATGGGGTGGCGTTTTGGGGAGTTCCCGGTTTCATGTTTTTTGTTTTTGTTCTTGTAACAGGAACTTGAAGACACAGAAGATACTTTTGTGACCGAGGTTTTCTCAGGATGTGTACGACACTCCAAGATAATGAAAGTCATCATAGATGGTTTCTATATTAAAGATGGAAAGAGCTGCTTGCGAGCAGACATTAATCTTTACACAGGTAAGTTAGGCCAAGCAAGAAATAAGAGAGCAATCTATACAAAATATACCATTATACTGCCAAATAGACCTTTCAGTGATGGCTGGTTGATTGTTTAATTGCTTAATCAGGCATTAAGGTGTTTTTTTAAAAGGTCTTAACTTAACTTTCAAAATTTGAATGTTCATAAAAAAGAGAGAAATTTGCACATTAAAAAAACATTAAAAATATATGGTTTGTCTGGTCCCACAACAGAACATGATGTTGTTCATTAGACTAAAGTATTAATTTGATGGTATATATTGACATTAAGCACTCATTGGCATGGGAAAGTTACTCAAGGGTTTACATAAACTAAATGCATTTGTAATGTTATTTTGCTTTCTTTCAGTATTAAGCTACCTCTCGTTATACAGACTAGATGAACTCGGGATGGTCAATCTAAGGAAGTTTATAAAATGCCAAGATGTCAATAAAATGCATAGGGTAAGTTTTTTGATATCCAGAGATTTGTGTATTCCTCTGTGCGACGGCATCTTGATTGCACAAACCCAGTGTATTTACTACATAAATGAATGTGATTGGATCCCTCTTTCATTTAATTTTATGAATGTTATATTTACCATTTTGAGAAATAATATATAAGGTGTCCAGAGAGTGTAAACACCAGTGTTTAAAGGGTTATCATAAACACTAAAAACTTGTTTTGTAAAGCTGAGACTTAGGATTTTTTTTTTATATCAAACGTTGACAGTGTTACATTATATCTTGTTAGCGGTTATGAAACTTTGAATGAATCAATATTTCCTTGGGAAAAAATAAAATGAAATAAATAGTGCAGCTATCAAGGTATAAGTCGCAAGTGTAAATCTTACTAATAGTGTAACAGAAACATGTTTTTCATTCCAAAGGTAAAATAATTGTTCTTTTGGATTGGATGATTTCAAGGAATTCTCGGTCAGTCTGGCCTGTACAATTGTGTTATGTCCAATCTCGGAATCAGTTTTACATCTGTCAATTTCAAATATGTTATTATTTCCTCTCCTCGAAAAATGTCATTAATGTTAAATATTGTCTCTGATCATTTAATTTTTGCAGTTTTTATCCTTCTTTTTGGACGAGAAAAATCTAAACACATGGATGAAAGATGAATGGTGTAAAATCTATGAACACAGCTATGTACAAGTACAGCTCTTATCCCCGATACTCAGGTAAGATGTGTTCTCAAATATAAGCTTCCAGGGTTAGAATCGATTCTTTCGCAAACAGATGTGCGTGGCTCAATGTTGATTTTAAGAGATTTCAGGGCTGTGTGAGAATCAACTTAATTCTTGCAATGAAATTCTACCCCTAAACGGACCTCTCAGGTAGGATCGGTCGGGCGGGTGTTTTTTATTTTTGGGTTTTTTTCCCAATAAAATTGGGTAAGTTTTTGTTGAATTTTCAGCCATTTAAAATTAAAATAAAACTAATTCAATAGTGGAAGCACATGTGTATGCCAGCATAATAGAGCTATGCTCTTTATAATTGTACTGTGATTATTGGAATATGCTCTGATGTCATCTTTTCTAAGAGAATAGAGTATATCTACCCAAAATGTGTAGATACAAATATGTATTAACTTTGTGGGAAATCAACTGTAAAATCTCTAATGATCATTTGAAATTGTACCCTGGTTATTTTTTTGTGGGAAAAATACTGTTTTGGGGCCTTTATACTGACCCGAAATTTGCCAACAAAATTGACCTTTATTTGTTGTTGAATAATTTGAAATTGTTTGACAATGTTTTATTCTTTTGGAAAATTCACCAAATTTTCAAGGTCAAATTGAGCTATTCCCTTCAAAAGAACATAAAAAACAGCCCTATCTGAGAGGGCCTTCCGGCTGTAGAACAGGGGTGTTTGTTCCTCTTTGTGAACCAATTCAAATGTTCTGCCAAAACATACTTTTTTCAATATAAACAAAGTTTCCACGTTGTTCACTTTTTTCATATTCATAATCATGGTTACTATGTTCTTTACAAAGTAATCTATATAGAGATATTTGTTAATGTCGCACATTGAGACTTAATTGTGTATTGTGCTTTATAATTGTCCTTAAACAGACTAGCTTGAATTGACTTGTATACCAACTGAGCACCTGTCTCAAATAGATTTCTTGGTTTTGATAGGTTATACAATTTTTTCAAAGATTTACGTTATTTTATCCATTTAATTGTCTTTGCAGATGGCTTCCAGAACTCCAAGAATTAGTATCCCAGCTAGGAGAAAAATTAGCTAACAAAGTGCAACCCAAAAGAAAAGTCAAAACACCAACTGGTAAGTTCACATTAGATAAGATGTATCTAGTAAAGCAGTAAATGGAGCACAACACACAATTCATTCCTACATGCTTTGTACAGTCAATTCAAATCACTTTAAATCCTGATAGCTCTCCTTTTTATCTATACAAGTTGAATAGTTTACATCTGAATATAAACAGTAAAATATTGCTGTCAAGTTTTTTTGAAAGGCAATAAGAACTATTGCTGTGATTTATAAGTGGCTTGATATTTAGCAGTTACCAGCACATGCTGGTGTGTACATTGGCCTGCAAAATCATATTTCAGCTCAAATCAACATGCTTTCTTTCTTAAACATCAAGGGAAATAGTACACCTCTACGGAATAAGCTGTGAAATGTATTTTGTTAACAGAATGGGGGCCGCAAACACATTCAGATGATCTCTCTCTTTCTCTCAAGCAAAAACAATTTTTTAAATATGAAAATACATAACAATAAATACAAACATTCTAAAATCCCAAGCCCCGTTCTTCAAACCTCAAGTTGTTGTTTTCTGGTTTTTGTTCAGCCATTTTTGTGCAAAAGAATTTTAAAACAGGTTACACTTGTCTCCTGGCCTTATTACCACTTAAATCTGTTAGATGAGACTTACAATCTGATTGGAGTCCCAGATTTGTACAATACGGAATAGAGGGTATGCAATGAACCACCCGGAACAGTATAACAATGGATTGGGCAGCCATCATGAAGGTATAGGCTAGTAACATATTCAGAATGACAATTAAATTTCCCGCTCCATGTGCTCTGAACTGATCAAATAATATTGTCCCGTGGAATCCATCTTGGAGGCACATATCAAATGAGGACATAGTGACGTAGCATTGCATACTCTCTATACCAAGTGAACATGTTTTTAATCCTTATTATTATATGCTTTTGTATTTCTCCACAGAGGTCTCACCATTCAATATTACCAAAGTCAAAGCCAGGAGTGTACCAGTGCCAGAAGTGATACCCGCTGTACATAAACCTAATCAGGTAATTATTTAATCACTTAAGAAGAGGGAGGGGGTTCTCTCAAATACTGTTTTAAACAGATAGACATACACATACATTATAAATGATAACATTTGATTGTTTTCACATAGGTGTAGCTTTCCCCACATAGCAACATTGTAAAAACAGCGAGTCTTGCCCCAATCTCTTTGCAAAAGATTCAAATTCCTTTTTTGTTTATTTTGAATCCTGATTTGTTTAGAAAGCTTAATTTATTTCGCCCAGTTATTTATGCTTGCATGTTTCTTGTTCTTGCTTCAGGTACCAAAGTCAACATATTATAATCCTAGGGAAGATAAATTGATCTTAGAAGCAAAGGAGCGCAACAGAAGGAGAGCGGAGGTTAGTGCAGTTGTTTCATCAAATCTGTACTGTTTTAACAATACATATTTTGGTAAAAGTGTACTTTAGGTCCCAGATACTGGTGTACCAGTATCGGTCTATACTGAAACGATATTACTGTTCCAGTCATGGTCGATACTGGAACACTGGAATATTTCTATGCACGCCAGTATCAGCCAATACTGGAACACTGACTTTATTCCAGTATCGGCCGATACCGGGTGTTCCAGTATCGGACGATACTAGCACAGTCCAGAATCTGGGACCTGAAGTGCACTTTTCCCCAGATTTTTTTTAAAACATGCTCAACGCAATTCAGATTGTTGCAAATAGTGAACATGATGTCCCAGTCATGCATTTAGTCTTCGGCAGAATAAATAATGTATTTTGAACAGGGTATTTTACTCTACCATGTAATTGATGCAGGCCTGAGACCTAAAGTACACTCTATCCGGAATGTCAACTACAGAGTTTCAACATATATAGTTTTCCAACATTTGTCAAGTATCAATCTTTATTTCCATATAAAAATACATCAAATCACATATAAAAAAACACAATATGGAGGAGTAGACTGTAAAGCCAATGAGGCCCTTTTATGGTCTACCCCTTAAAACAAGCAATACATCAACAAACATTTTATACTAAAATAAACAATATGAATCCCACAACATCATATACAAGACAGAACAAGGATGGGCTCAAATACAAGAGATTACTCGTAATTTTGGATAAGGTTTTGCTTTAACTGGGTTTGGAAATGCTTTAAAGATTTGGATTGTTTCATGTTTTTGGGAAGTGAATTCCAGAGAATTGGACCATTGGTTCGAATAGCACGGTCGGGGAAAGTCTTTTTGTTATTTATCATGTTAAATCATTGCCATTGTTTACTTTTCTATCATCGTAAGGGTTGTTTTTCTGTTGGCATGGCAAGGGTTGTTTTTCTGTTGGCATGGCAACCTACTGGCATTTTTTTACTTCACATGTCTTGTATAAAAGATTTCAGTTTGGTATTGATCTAGAAAAAGTCAACAATCTGCCAAAATATTCATAACCTTTTAAACTATGAAAATCTTCAGGTCATCCTGCCTTATTTCTTACCCTATTATATCAAAGTTTTTTAGAATTTTGATTAAACAAACCAATAAAACCAAACAAATCAATCCCAGTAGGCTAAGATCACTCACCATAAAACACTTCACAGATTATCAGTTATTTAGCCAATTATTTCAATGAGAGTTTGTTGGCTGAAAGAGATTCATTCTTGAAAGACATTAAGTAAATAGGGCCATTAAGACATAACAATTGTTTGAGATTGTATCATCCTAATGCAAAAGATCAATCAGAAGATTGTCAATGTGATGAGGATTTCAGCATAACTAAATGTACAGACTATTGCAGATTCATCAACCTAACTTTATACAATTCAATTCTGATTGATTTTTGTCTAGGTATTACATTTTTGAGGTATGCGCATACACCACACCAGTTTTGGGATTAACTTCAATCTAACGTTTTTGTCTTGGTTATTTGTCCACAGGAGCAACTATATGATGCCACCAAGAATCAATTTTTTTGCGCAAACAAGGAGAAATCTGAGAAGACCCGCGCTAGACTAGAAGAGATCATGGCTGCTGAAGAGAGTAAACTGCAATTTGATAAGAGCAAGGCTAGACCTCTGCCTAAACAGTTGGCAACACAGAGTGTTCCCATAAAGTTGAACGCGGCAACCATAATGAGAGAGGGCGCTCTGTATCAGAAGAGAGAGGACAAGGAAATGAAAAAGTAGGATTTTGTTGTAGATGAGAAATTGAAACTGAGAGTCGTATATATGCACTTATCCCGAAAGCGTTTTAACTTAATTCTTAAAACCTGCACAGCACCTTAATTCATTGAGACCTAAGAAAACTGTTCAGTAAATTCTTATTTGCCTTACCATAATTGTCCATCAGATTGGAGATGTTAGAAGCTGGTGCTAAAGACGGTTCAGAGTTCATGCAATGGCAGCAGAGTATGAGACAAAAGGATATGGATGCCAAGCTGGCAGACATTGAGAGACGAAGACTTGAGGGTAAATTGAGTCATGAGGAAGCCATATTAGCCAGACAGAATCTCATACAGGATAACAGACAGAAAGTACAAGAAATGAAAGAAGAGGTAAGTGTGTGATTGCATTATGTAAAGATACGTTCTACAAGCCAGATCAATGCATAATTTATAAGTAATTTACGAATCTTTAAATTTTGAAGAAAGAAAAATAACATTTTTAAAAAGTTTGTAAAAAGGATGCAATGCTGCATAAATATTTATAACCAGACATGCTACACTGAGCCAAAAAAGAAACTTATAAAATTTTAACAGATCACCATAGGGTCAGTGCCCATTTTTTTTGTGTCATTGAAGCAAACAATTGGTTATTGACTGCCATTTGAAGCAATACATTGCAGTAATATTGTATCCAAATTTGGTACATTTTCATGCACAGAATTTTATTTGGTGATCTGTTAACATTTTATAAGTTTCTTTTTTTTATAAGTTTCTTTTTTGGCTCAGTGTATAACAGAATGAGAGATTTCATCCAAACTAAAATGGTGGTTTGAATTTTAAAATAGAATACCACACATATTTTTCTAAATATTCTTCTGATTTCTTCTCTCCCTCCAACTAGGCCGAGGCGATGATGCGTGAGTTTGTGGCCAAACGTCTTGAGGAAGAACAGGTCTTAAAGCAGATGGTTGAAGACACGATAGCAGGACATCAAAATGCCAAGGAAGCAAGAGTCAGGATCCAGGAAACTAAAAGAAAAATTGGTAGGTATCAAAGACTTGCATTATACTAGCATACAATAATCAAACAACAAAAAGGATGAAATAAAAGGAATATATAAGTGTGTTTCATTGTTTCTGGTAAGGCCATTTCTTGTAATTGGGTAAAATTTTGGAGTAAGTTTGGAAGGGATGTAAACTAACAAGGATATTTGTGATTATTGTTAACGCCCAAGTATTTGCTCCATGTTGGAGTTGGCACATTTATCTATGTCAATTCAGTCCTTAGGATGATGGTTTCTCTAACATTTAATACTATATGTATTTTATACTCACATTAGGCAACAAAAAACAACAACCTGCTGTTCTTAAATCTTTTGAAATTTAAAAAAAATTGTTTAACATAATTTGATTTTTTTTGAAAATGTCAACAATCACCAAAATAAACAAAAGAAAACCGATCGTCCAACACTACCTGAGAGATCTGTATCCCGTAGAACAGGGGTGGGTTTTTTGTCACCTTATGACAGTTGTGTGCTGTTAGTCGCCCCTTTGACAACTTCAGTGAGTGTTCCATACAGTGCTATCCTAAACCAAGTATATGTGACGTGATCAAGCAAAACGAGTGGGAACTCGCAAAAATTGATGTTGAGATATAATCAAACAAAGGATAGAATGTCTTTAATTTTCTATTGTTTTGAATACCCTTCAATTGCTCATATCTTTACAGGTACTTCCGCCCGTTCTTAATGAGGTTTTCCGCAAAATGTTACATTGCACAATCAGAAAACTAAAAAAGTGATATTGTTTTACTCATTTACTTGATCGCATCACATATGATTTTATTTTGCCCAAATTCATATTTGAAACTCAACAGCATTCCTGAAAGAATGTTTGCTGTTTATATACTAGAAAAAGTTGTTATTTTGATTGTATTTTATGCACAAAAAAGTGTGTTTCATTGAATTTGGTTAATACTTCCTTCTGTAATGGGAGGGCAGTATATACATAGTTACTACAAAATGGTCCAGCACAAACAGAAATCTTATGCGAACAATGTTCACCTAGTCATCGCTCCACACCAATATTTTTAATTGTATATACATTTTTTATACCAATGGAGTTTTTGTCTACTCCAACCTGAATGCACCTCAACACTTGTGCGAGTATACTCATAACAGAGGTTTCTGCACTGTATAGGAAGATGATGATGATGATGATGATATCTAAACCATGTGTATTTCATTTTGCCAATAGCTGCTGAAGTCAGTGAAGAAAGCCAAGAACTGTTACAACAAGCCATGAAAGAGGTAATATTGTACTCCAGTGTAAAAGAGAAAATGTTTCTGGCTCTTGATAGAATATGAATAGATATTTATATTTTTTCTTCTTCTGAGACACATGCACACAATTACTTGAGCCAGCAACTGTCTACCTTAGTGTTAATACTGTTAGTTCATGTAAATTGGATAGGAATATAATAGGTTTTCCCCTTTAATTCTGTTATACTTTTTGCAAATATAAGTTGTAAGATATATGTGAATAATATACTATTGATTGAATGTAAATAACCTTAAAAACTCTTTTGCATGATTAACAACAATGTTTTAGAGGAGTTTTTCAAAATTTGTAGTCGATTGGTAAACGTTTGTTGCTGATGTTATGTCATGATTTTTATTATTATTTAGTACTCTCGCATGGCAGAGAGGTAGCGACAGAACACACCAGAAATGCACAAAAGGCAAATTATGAAGTTCAATACAGTATATTACATTTATAAATCATAAGCAACTTACATGAATTTACACCCAGCATCTCGACTAAAGACATATGAAACCTAAGCTAACTCGCACCAATCTGTGCTGAAGACATCACACATTGTCTTATAGATCTGACAACACCCTTATAAAATCTAACATGGCCTAAAATATTGGCAGACTGCCGACTTACAAGGCATGTGCGAAAGTGTTGCCAGGTTAAGAAATCGCATCCTAATTATAACTATGGAAAATACCCAAAATAACTTATTTTAATTAAAGGAAACAAACAGGTTCAGCCTGTTAAAGAGATGTATGAAGTAGACTAAAAAGCGTCACAACACCAACATGGTATTGTTATTTTTGTAATAAATTCTAATGTTGTCCTCTTGAAAATTCAGCTTGTTAACTTGTTAAGTCATTCTTATCTTGACCCTGTAGGCTGAAGCAGAGATGAAACGTAAGATGGAGTTGATCCAGCAGATTCGTGCCTTGGAATCCATGCCGAAGAACAGAAATAAAATGGTGGATTGGACGTCTACTGCAGGACATGCCTTGCTGTCAGAAATGTCTATCGCTGAGGTAGGTGGTAGGCAAATATACAGTAACATTGTGAAAAAGCGATTGGAGGAATGAATACATGACTGTTGGCTGTATAGCTTTGATTTCAAGCCAAGAGACTTTTTCAACCTAGGGTGGAATCGGGATAAAAACTATCAGGGGTGGGAATGCTGGCGGCGAGACAATTTTGGGTCCACCAGCATGGATGACTATGCTCTAGTCTATTTGCTAGGTGGCCGTACTCCCCCAAAGACTTTTCTGTTCGAATATATTCCCTGCTGTGATCGCATGGGGAGATAGACTGAGGTGAACTGTGCTGCCAGATTAGGTTTTTGAAGTTGGGTTTCATAGGTTTTGAGGTTCTAAAGGTTTTAACCTTTAAAGGTGTTTTAAAACCCTTAAAAGGTTTTAATCCTTAAACGGGTTAGATGGGTTGATACTAGAATCATCATTCAAACGATAACCAACAAGTCAGGGTTAGCACCCATCACATCAGGGGGAAGTGGGGATGTATTAATTCATTATATATTTAAAAAATCTTAAGCTTTTCAGGAACTATTGTGTTTTGCAATTAAAATGCCACAACGTGCAATAAAACTCCCAGACTTAAGCTTTCATGAATAACTTAAATTAAGTTTATACCAAAAGTTATATATCATATGATAAGTATGCTCTTTTATTGGCCAACTATTTATGTCTTTTGTCTACTTGAAACAGATTTATATAGCGATGAACAAATGTGTCATATAGCCAAAATGTCCATATTATAAGACCAGTACATAATTTATCTCGCATCCCTTTTTGTTATAACAGTTGCGGGAGCGCATGGGCCTTCTGAAAATCAAACAGAAGGAAGAGCTGGAAAACAAACGGGATGGAATTCTGGATAACAAGGAGGCTAAAGATAGATTTCTGATGGATAAATTAGAGCAGATTTCCAAACACAGAGCAGCAGACGGTCAGGCTGCAGCCATCAAGTAAGGCCTAGGCCCTATAAGTCTTCCTTGACAGTGACGTAACTTTACAGGCACAGCATTTACGCACGCATATGTATCTTCCGTCTCTCTATGCTCGTGCGCTTCTCCAGTGCCTTGAGTAGCCGTGCGCGTTTACGCAGTTACGTCACTGTCTCGTGATGGATAAATTAATACCAATACCAATTTGTTTCTATTTGGTGTAACCAAACAGATACAATATTCCATGTCAGTCAATTCAAGTTTTGGGTGACTTGCAGCGCTTATTGTTGTTACAGTGGAGCATCATTAACACAAACCTATTTGGTGTAACCTAACAGATACAATATTCCATGCCAACTCAAGGTTTGGGTGACTTGCAGGTGCTTATTATTGTTACCGTGGAACATCATTAACACAAACCTATTTGGTGTAACATAACAGATAAAATATTACATGTCAACTCAAGGTTTGGGTGACTTGCAGCGCTTATTATTGTTCCAGTAAAAACATCATTAACAGGAACTCTGTTAATACAAAATTCCTGATAACACAAAGGGTTTTTCATGTCCCAACTTATATCTTACATCACAATATGACCTGATAACACAAAGTCATGTTAACGCAAACTAAAATGGAAGGCCCAAGTAAATTTGTGTTAACAAAGGTTCAATGTATTTGTTTGGTATTCCTGCTCCACTACTGATACTATGTCACTGTTTTGTGCGGGAGTGGGTAAACACCATTGTTTTACTTTTCCAAACACTGTATTATGACATGACTCCCTGACGTCACCTCCAAACCTGAGGTGACAGGAAGAACAGAAGAACATTTCTAAAACAATTATTTAAAAATAAGTCATGACAGTTTTGTAATTTATGACAACATTTTAAAACCATTTTCCAATGATTTTCTAGGCATGATGACAATGTTTAACATTTAAGCTTATTTCAGATTTTTTGCTCTTGCTTTTCAACTTTTTTGACTTGTTTTACCCTCCAACTATCATGGGTACAAGTTACATAAACATCATCTTTTAAGATTTTACTTCAATATTTTCTGAAAAGCCCCATTTTCATGTGACTGATTTCCTCCAAGTTGTATCCGGAAAATTGTTTTAGTTTTATATATATATATATATTTTTAAGGGGGTATGTCTTAGGCCAACAAAAAAAAGTTGGCTTGCCCTTTCAGGGCCAGAGTCTGGGTCGGACGGTCGGATTCTTTTTTTTTCTTTCCTTTTTTTAAAATTTGATCAGGAAGATACTATACAAAAACATGTTTAACATTTTTAAAAAATTGATTTTTTTTTTGTTGTTGATTTTTTTTTTTTTGATTTTTTTTAAATTATTTTTAAACAAGCATATACTACTCAAAAACACATTTCCATCTTTTTTTATTGTTATGTGCTTCTTTCATTTTTTTTTTTACTTTGAAAAAAATAAAATAAAATAACGACCCTAGATTTACGAAAATTCGAGTCGGTCGGAAAGGGCAAGTCAACTTCTTTTTTTTGTTGGCCTTATTTAAATAGCAAACCAGCCTGTTGTTATACATTGTTTCCTAACAATAGATTCTTTTCTTTTTATAACAGAATGGAAGAGAAAAGAAAAGCCAAAACTCAGAAACCAGTAACGAAAGATCCCAAGCTATTGGAGCTGGAAGAAAAGCTGGAAAAGAAGAGACAAGAAAGATTACGAGCCGCGTCTGCTTCTAAGATATCACCGAGTAAATTGTCTGCCGGGAGGACAAATAGTATGATCAAAGAGAAGGTAATAATAAATGATAGCTGCCGTATGTTGACGGCTCATATTTGGTATATTAGTATAGGCTGTATTCATTGTACACCTAACACAAAATGTTCCTGAGCAGGTGCTTATAAGTTAGCTAATTCAAATCCAATAATCTGTACCAAAAATCTGCACATAAAATACACAAATTCCTTCCCCATAATTTGACACCTCTTTCATAAACAATGAGTGGATGTTTTGGAATTATGATGGTTGAAGTGACCAGACCCATAGAAAAAGTATGGGTAGAAAAAAGTTGTTTTTTCTATGGATGGGTAGAAAAAAATTGTTTTTTCAATGGATGGGTAGAAAAAAGTAGGTTTTTTTCTATGGGTGGGTAGAAAAAAGTTGTTTTTTCTATGGGTGGGTAGAAAAAGTTGTTTTTTCTATGGGTGGGTAGAAAAAAGTTGTTTTTTCAATGGATTGGTAGAATTTTTTTTCTTCTTTTTTCTATGGGTGGGTAGAATTTTTTTAATTTTTATGGGTGGGTAGAAAAAGTTGTTTTTTCTATGGGTGGGTAGAAAAAAGGTGTTTTTTCTATGGGTGGGTAGAAAAAAGGTTTTTTTTTCTATGGGTGGGTAGAAAAAAGGTTTTTTTTTCTATGGGTGGGTATTTTCTATGGGTGGGTAGAAAAGGTTTTTTTTTTCCTATGGGTGGGTATAAAAAAGTGGTATTTTTTTATGGGTGGGTAGAAAAAATGTTTTTTTTCTATGGGTGGGTAGAAATGTTGTTTTTTCTATGGGTAGAAAAAGGTGTTTCTTCTATGGAATGGCAGTGACTTTTGCTGTCAGATATAGACTTAATTGAAGCTTACAGACAATTCTTAGAAAAATTCCGTATAATTGTGCGGTTTTGCACAATGATCAAACTTATGTGCTTGATGGTTTTTTCAAGTCTGGAATATGAGATATTCATACACTCTTAGTGGTGTCCGACCAATCAGAAAGCAAGAAACTAAAATACGCAGAGTGCATTGAAAGTGTCTACTGCACTCCGTGTGTGCGCCGTTGACTGCGCACACCACGCGCTTTGTTTCGATTCGTTGTTCAGGAATCGTGGGTTAGCCGATTTTCACTGCGGGTGTTAGCAAACTTGTTAAAATGTTTTTATTCGTTTTTATAAAGATCAACAATTAAGCTCAAATTGTGAATTTTGATTTGTAAGTGTCGTGTATGAATTAGGTCAATGCATGCGTATGTTTTGTTTCTCGAAAAAGTCGGGGTCGTGCCATTATTCACACATCAACATCAGCGCGCGTGCATTGATTTGTCCAATTTCTCTCGAAACAACACATACGCGTTTATTGACCTATAATTCATGTTTCATTGTTTGTTTGATACATTTAAAATTAATTTTGTCACTTTCAATTGAATATGCACCGTACCATTGTTTCTGACGGACTTGATGCAAGTCCATAATTCCTTGCATATTTTTGGAAATCTGTTGATGAATCTTCTTAACTCGTTGGGGAGTGCACTAATACTAATAGATTAGCGCTATTCAACAGGACCTGTTATTTACGTATGCGCAGTATAGGGGGTTTGTATCCCAAAATTAATAGAATCCCTGCTGATTAAACACAGTATTACTTAAGCATACAGAAGTGAAGGGAAGAACTAAAGTTATCAAAGTAGCATTTGAATAAAATTAAATACAATACTGATTTACGGGTCATTCACATGATGAAAACTATCAGCACCATGTTGCAAACACTCACTGCAAAATGTCTGCATTGAGACTGAACCTTATTTGATACTTCAAAACCACTGGGAATACACATCATCTGCTTTAAATTCAGATCAATGTAATTATAAATATGATATTGTGGAACTTTTGGAAAATATGATTGTATTACAAGAATTTTAAAGAATGTGCCTTAAAATGTTAAATAAATGTATGTGAATCATAATAGAATGGTACATATAATATAACATATATGAGAACTAATCAAAATATTACTTGGTGATGATTCTTTTTTTTTACTTACAGAAAAAGATGGAGGAGAATAGATGGAAGGAGCTCGAGCAACGTCGTGATCGTCAGGCTCATTTGCAATCCAAGGGCGTGATTACCAATGTGGCGGGTCAGAAACTCACCTCATTTGGACGGGCAAGACAAATGAGTGCCGGACCTATGTTGTCATAGATAAAAAGGCTCACAATACAGCCTTGCAAAGACCTAGAATGGTTCTATACTCCATTTTTACCATAGAAATATACTCTAAAAACTTTGCTGCCATTACTGGCCTTCATTGGTGGTTTAAATAATTAACATTTGGCATTCCTCTAGTGTGCCGTAACATATTCAGTTCCATTGTTATGAATTTGTATAAATTGAAAGCTCATAAACTGATGTGATCTAAGCACACACCACCACTTGCAGTTCATAGACAAGTTCGTAACCTCCATTATTCATATAGCCCGCTGTGCACGGCGCTGTGCACGGAACACACATGGGAAACCTGAAACAACCCATTGAACCATATTTAAGGAATGATATTGGACAGTTAAGGATCTTGGTATTTAGAGTATATATCTATGATTTCCAATTCAGTTGGGGGGGGGGGGGCATCAACACATATTCCAGCTACAGAAGCAATATTTTTCTACCAGGACTGACATTTTGATTTTGATTCTCCGGAACATATGTGACGTGCTCTACCGAAACCAGACGGAATTGGGCAGAGCTCCAAACTGAGAAATAGCCCAAAACATAATTGGGGTGATTTTTGGGGAATTTGAGTTTCTGGTAAATAATTAATCTTCAGAGTATTTATAACATTATTGTGAAAGATTCAGATCAAAAAATCATCCTAAATGTATGTTTCAGTGATTTAAAGGGCGATATAAACATGTAAAACCATGGTACAAAGTAACTTTTTTAAAGGGCGATATCTCAGTTTATAGTTTTCATAAAGACCGTAAAAGATGAACTTGAAAATGATGTAACTCCGCTTTGGGAAGTCCGATTAAAAAAAACCCGTACCATTGTTAAGCTGAAGATCTCTACTTTAATAATCAATTACTAACTCAATTTTGATACCTTGCCCAATTGTGACTGGTTTCGGTAGAACACGTCACATATGCCATCTTATTTAAATATACACTTGTGAATCCATGCTGCGATCACTTGATGCTATTATAGTGAACCAGCATAATGTCTCATTCTTTGAATAATATTGCGTAATCATTTGTGAATCGGGAGTACTTCTCAGCAGGAACGGGACAACTTTTTGCTCATATTACGACATGACTACATTCAATTTTTGCCATTTACTTTTAGATAATAAACTTGGAATGAAAATAATCCACATATTTGGAATTCAGTTCCTAATTAGTAGTTATAAAATCACTCTTGATTCTGTAGGGATTTGTTTTTCATCGTGACAAATCCAAGTTGATTACTGTATATAACAAAATTATCATACTCACTTACGACAGTTTCATGTTGAATTGAGCACTTCACCAGACTATTTCATCACTAGCTAATCTAAATCACCTTCTACATCCTGCAGTCATCGGTTTTAAAAGCCAGTGATGAGAACTGATGTCCAATAGTCTGATGAAGTGCTCAGTTGAGCATGAAACTATCACAAGTGAGTATAATAAATGTCTTTTATTATACATTCATACACTGTTAGTAGTGTTAAACCAATCAGAAAGCAAGAAACTAAAATACATGGAGTACATTGAAAGTGTCTTATGCACTCCTCGTGTGTGCCATTCAATGCGCGCCCCTCACGATTTGTTTTGATTCGTTGTTCACGCATCACAGGTTTGCTGATTTTCTCTGCGGGTGTTAGCATACTTGTTAACATGTTTTTATTTGTCATTACATAGATCAAAATTATGCTCAAATTGTGATTTTTAATTGGTATAGTGTCGTGTATGATTTAGGTCAATACCTGTGTTTGTTTTGTTTCTAGAAAATTTAGAAAAATCAATGCACTTGCGCAAATGTTGATAAGCTCGCAATTGCACTCCCCCTGCAGGTCGTGTCATTATTCAAACATCAGCGTGCATGCACTGATTTGTCTAATTTCTCTCTAAACAACACGTATGCATTTATTGACCTATAACTAATCAACTTAGATGAAAAGCAATTTTCTGACAATTTCTCTGGAACGAACCAGATCTGTTTCAGATTGGTGGCAGGTCTTCTTTTTACACAGATATTGAGTTTCAGGGGTATATGTGATATATGGACTTGGTCTTGGATTGTTTCCCATGATAGTTCTCCTGGGTAGCCACAGAACTTTTGTTCAACACAGATATTGAACAAATGTTTAGGGGATTTAACAAATGTGTATCATACTTTTATATTTAATGTAAATAATGTAATCTTGTTATGTACAGTATAATTAAATGCAGGATATCAAAAGTAACATCATATATTTAATAATGTGACTATTTGTATTCTTCATTTGATATGAGGATGATGCCACCATGCTGGCATGGGAACTGTATGATACATTAGGCATCATCTCAATCCAAGGGTATAGTGTGAGACACACCATTTTTCAGCCCATTTTTGGTAAATTTAAAGCAAATCGTCGCTATTCTTTCAAAACCTTGTATGTTTTTCCAGCCCTTCTGCATGTATAAAGTAAAACTGCCAACGGTTATGCATAGGAAGAGACAAGAGTTGCTTTATACATGTTCCGGGACAAGAGAACTTACAAGGTTTTGATAGATGTGATTTTGTCACTTAAAAATGTTCAGAGCAGACCGCCCAAAGGTCATACATAGGAAGTATTACTTTATACATGCTGAAGGGCTGGATAGAGATAAAAGAATAGCGACAAAATGCCATTCCTCCACTAGGTGAATTAGTGACCATGTAAGACCTTGCTGATTATTTATATCTACCAAATGGAAAAGAGCCAGTCATATATATTGCCCTGTTGCTACTTAACTTAGCGGTTCTGAAAAGAGCATTCAGAGTCAGGAAAGGGAAACCTACTTGTACCTACTTGACAAGGGGCAGTGCAAATGATGATAACTCTAGACAAGGGGTAGTCTTTATACTTTGCTTTAATATGATAATATGGTCCTGATGAAGTCAAAGCTAATAGGCTATTCTGTTTGAAATCCATACAACCCTTATGGAAGACAGGACCAGTGGCGTAGCTAGGATTTTTTTCAGGGGGGGGGGCAAGATTTCTGAAATTTTCGTAAAAGGTTGCCCCAAAAAAAATTCCAGACACCAACTCGTGATTTTCACGTAAGTTGGGGGTGGGGTCAAAAAAAAATAGAGGGGTGGGTGGGGGGGGGGGCACAAATAGGTTTTGGGGGCGGGGGCACAAATGGTTTTTTCCCATCAGGGGGGGGGGGGCATCCCCCCCCCCCCCCCGAGCTACGCCACTGGACAGGACCTTCCACACAGGGAGTATGAATTTCAACTGGAATAGCCCAATCCAGATAAGTGCATCCATTTGAAATATGCACTCCCTATGTGGGAGATTAAGGTCATGTCTCTATAGAGGGTGTATGGATTTCAACTTGAATAGCCTAGTCCAGATAAGAGCATTCATTTGAAATTTACTCTTCCTGTGTTAAGATTAAGGTCATGTCTCCATAGACTATAGAGGGTGTATGGATTTCAGCTGGAATAGCCCAATCCGGATAAGAGCTTGAGCTTTTCAGATGTTTTCCTTTTTTTAAGAACCAGGATGGCTCATCTAATAAAATATTCAGCCTACTCCCCCTCCCCCTAACCGTTAGTCTGACAAACTCTGATTTAGAGCTATTGTACCATGGGTACAATTATAGGTAAATGTGTAAACTACAAGTCCGTCCACTCTGTATATAATATTAGCGTAAATGTACATATTCTGTATAATAAATATTGATTATGTCAGTTATAATGGTACTGTACTACTATTGATATGGTATTTAATAAATAAAAAGATATTACAGTGCCTTCCCTAAACTGTGTATGTTGATTTGTCATTAAGTACAAAATTGAGTGTTTCAGAGGGTTTTTCCAAGAAGGTGTCAGATGGGGGACGGCCGATTTCAGTCATATCATAATGTGATGGACAATTAGTTGAAACTATTACAAAAGCCCATATATACTAAAACATCGTCAGCGACCCTCTTTATAGTTAGGGGCACTCCCTAAAATTTGTCCTTTTTATCCCCCTGGCCTGAAAAGCTGGAGAGGGATATTGTGATCATGTAATGCAGGTCCGTATGTTCCCTTTTTGGTTAGGTCCGGCCTGTTCAGTGCTCTCATGAAAAGTCAGGTTTCAATCTCAACAATACTTGGTAACAATAAACTTTGGAAAAAGAGACTTCAGATGCTCATGGGGTATAAACAGGTTGACCTCTAATGACCCCTACATGACCTTTGACCCCAGTTTGCCAATACTTTAAACTGCACGTATTGCTTCTGTTTTGGGGTCTCACCTAAAGTCAGACTTCAATCTCAGCCAAACTTGGTGACAATATTCTTTGGGTAAGGGGGCTTGAGGTGCTCATGGGGTGTACAATATTGAATTGAACTCTAATGACCCCTACGTGACCGTTGACCCAAATTTTGTCAACACATTTTTCGCAGGCGTTTGATGTACAACATGCCCTTAGACTAGTGTAGGTTCGAATCCTGTTAGATTCACATGAATTTATATACATAATTGTATCGGCATTTAAATGAGCCAACCAAAAGAAGTCAAACGGGGGCGTCTTGAAAAGAATTCCTCTCTAAGGGATGTGCCCCCTCCCCCTCTCAAGTTTTCTGAGGTGACTGGGAAAATATTTCCCTTTTACGAAAATGTTTGATCTTGCCCCCTGAAAAAATCCTAGCTACGCCACTTTCTGGGTTTCTTTAAGAATATCTATTTATAAACAGCATCTCAACAGAAATTCTGGCTAAAGAAACTTTTTCCAAGAACCTTAAAAGGTTCTTTACTAGGGTTCCAAAAAAGGTTCTTCACTGGTTAAAGAACCTTTTTGGGTTCTTTCCGATACCCCGTGGGTTCTTTGTAGGACTAAAAAATGTAGAAAATAGTTCTTTGTAGAACCTTAAGTATAGTGAAGAACGGCCTTTTTGGGAAACTAGTAAAGAACCTTTTAAGGTTCTTGAAAAAAGCATTCTGAAGCAAGAAGAATTTGGTTGGTTCGAGATCCATTATAATGTTGAAACCTGTATAAAAAATGAGCGCGAAGCGCGCAAATTTGTTCCAATTAATGAACTATAATTATGATACTGTTCATTGTTCATAAAAATATTCCCTGAAGCCATCTTGTTTTAAAAGCTTAAATGTTGAAACATTGGAACTAATATGCGCAAAGCGGCAAAAACTGTGATTTTTTAACACTAAAATGGAACAATATGACGTTTTGAACGTCCTCCACATAATATTTAGAATATTTGGTTTGGTTCGAGAGCCATTATAAATTATAATGTTTAAACAGAAAAACAGAAACAGAAAAAATGCGTGCAAAGCGCGCAAAATATTTCAGTTTTTGAATTAAATGGTCATGGAAAACTTTCCTGAAGCCATCTTGTCAAGCTTGAATAATGAAACATTAAAACTAATACGCGCGAAGCGCGAAATTTGGCATTTCTAACAATTACATGGTCCAGTATGACGTTTTTAACGTCCCACATAATACATTATGAGGTGTGGTTCGAGACCCATTATAATGTTGAAACCTGTAGAAAGAATGCGCGCGCGCAAAGATTTTCAGTTTTTAAACCAAAATGGTCATTGAAAATTTTCCTGAAGCCATCTTGTTCAGCTTGAATAATGAAAGCATTGAAACGAAGTAACACTTCCAGTATGAAGTATTTAACGTACCCCACATAGTATTTGGTGTGGTTCGAGACCCATTGTAATATTGAAACCTGTAGAAACAATGAAACTAATACGTGCAAAGCGCGCAAAAAATTGGCATTTTTAACACTTAAAAGGTCCAGTATGAAGTTTGTAACGTCCCCCACATAATGTTTATAATATTTACGGTGGTTTGAGACCCATTATAATGTTGAAACCTGTAAAATAGTTCAGAAAAAGCGTTCCTGACGCCATCTTTTTAAGCTTGAATAATGAAACATTGAAACTTATACGTGCAAAGCCCGCAAAATTGGCATTTTTAACACTAAAAAGTCCAATGTAACGTTTTTAACGTCCCTCACATCAAAATTATGGGGTCGTGACCCCGTAACCCCTCCTCATTTGCGCCGCCTATGCCCTATAATACCCTTCCTCCTCCTCTACCTCCCCTTCTTCTTCCTTCTTCTCCTCTTCCTCATTTTTTAAACTCTTTTGTCAATGGGGGAGGGGCATGGTCTGCTGCCCCCTACTGTTAACGCACCCCCCCCCCCCCCAGTGGCGTAGCTGGGATTTTTTTCAGGGGGGGCAAGATTTCTGGAATTTTCGTAAAAGGTTGCCCCAAATTTTTTCCAAGTCACTAAATCGTGAAATTTCACGTAAGTTCTTCAAAGAACCATTCTAAGGTTCTTTTTAGAACACCTTTTGGCAAATGCCCCCCCCTGACGGAAAAAGCCCATTTGAGCCCCCGCCCCCCAGCCCCTCTAAAAAAAAATTAAAAGGAGAAAAAAAAAGAAAATAGGAAAATAATGATAAAAGACCGAGATTACGGGTGGTTATTTGTGTGTATATTTAGCCCAAATAGTAAAATAAGTCAAAATAGTACGTGTAGTACATGTACTGTGCGATTTTTTTTGACCGGTGGAAATGTTGTGAGCGATTTTTTTTGACCGTGCGAAATGTTTTGGTTCTAAAAGGAACCCTATAGAAATTTCATTGGGTTCCTTTTAGAACCAAAAAAGGTTCTAAAAGGGTTCTTTAGCCAAGAAAATGGTTCCTCAAGCTTCAAGAACCTTTTGGGGAAAAATTATGGAGAACCCTCAATGGTTCTTGGTAAAACGGTAAAAAATGTTTTTAGCCAAGAAGAAATGATTTTTAACAGTTGAAAAGGACTAAATTTGTTTACATTTCTCTTGAATTTGCATATTACATAAAAACAAAAAAGTAAATATACCTTTATGTCTTATTTAAAATTTGAAAGTTCTTCAAAGAACCATTCTAAGGTTTTTTTTAGAACCTTTTAGGCCAAAAGGTGCTCCCCGCGGGACAAAAAAGGGTTCTTAAACGAACCATTTTTTCTAAGAGTGGATGATGACCCACGGGAAGAAACGTGACAAAATGTCGTAGAAAACTGCCTTTATATGAAATACTAAATAACAAAAATGTGCTTTCATCATAGAGGGTGAGTCCTAAAAACTGCAATAGTGGAAAGAAGCCATCTTGTTTTCAAAACCAAGTTGATGTTTGAAATTTGTTTAAATGCTATAAAAATATTTTTGTTACTATTTCATGTGAAACTGTAATGAAGCCAAGCTCAATTTTCGTTTGCCTTTGGGGAACCGTTTTACCCATGCACCCATTTCACAAGTCTGTCCACAATCGAGACACCCAAAATAGGCCTATATAAGATTGCAATACTTCATCATCAAAATTTGAAAGTTCGAGTAAATTTGTGACGTAATTGGAATGTAATGCATCCTTTTTTGTTTACATGATGTACGTCAGTGGCGTATCCAGGGGGGGGGGGGGGGACAGCAGGCCATGCCCCCCCCCCCCCCCCCCCCCCCCCATTGAAAAAAAGAGTTAAAAAAAAGGAAGGAAGAGGAGAAGGAGGAGGAGGTCGAGGATAAGAAGGAGAAAGACAAGGAGGTAGGGGAGGAAGAAGGGTATAGGGACATGATATGCGGCGCAAATGGGGGGGGGGGGGGGTTACAGGGTTACGTCCCCATAATTTTAATGTGAGGGACGTTAAAAACGTTATACTAGACCTTTTTAGTGTTAAAAATGTCAATTTTTGCGCGCTTTGCACGTAATATAATAGTTCAACGTTTCAATATTCAAGCTTAACAAGAGGGCTTCAGGAACGTTTTGTCTGGACCATTTTAGTTCAAAAACTGGGTTTTTTGCTCGATTCGCGCTCCGACTTTTTCAACGGGTTTTAACATTATAATGGCCCTCAAACCATGCCAAATATTCTAAATATTATGTTGAGAACGTTAAAAACGTCATACTGGACGACAAAAAAAAGGGGGGGGGGGGTGATATAATGGGCCTAAGGTGATATCAAAGGCATACTAATATAATCGTTTAGTATGGGCAGCCAAAGGGGTCCAAAATGGTATAAAAGTATGAAAAAGGTGTCGATATGAGAGCAAGGTGTATATAAAAGCTAGATGGGGTATCTAGGATTAAGAGATTGAACGGTCTAAAATCTATAGAAAGGTAAAACAAGATAAAGGGGTCTAGAATGGGGAAAGGTGTAATTTAGAGACAGGAGTCTAGAATAGAGAAAGGTTGTCTTGATACTTTATGGTCTTGACTAAACGGATGGCCTATTTTGTAATCAATCATTAATTTATTTATTTTTGTGTTTTTTCCGCAGCTATTTGCCTCATATGTTCAACACAATGTACATGTATAATATAGATCACATTTCTTCATAATATTACCAGTTCATTACCGTCTGAGCATTAAATAAAGGATATTACAGAGTCATTTGAAGATATATACTACATATCCAATAGTGGTATAAGAGGGGATTCCATTTTTTGTTAAAACTCGCAATGTTCCCGTTTTTTACAGCGATACGTTTTTCAAAGGATAAGAACAGATTTGCATCATTCGGGAACAAAGCCCCTCTTTTAATCTGGTAAAGACATTGCCAAACAATATTATAAGTAATGATTGATTACAAAATAGGCCACCCGTTTATAGTCAAGACCAAGTATCAAGACAACCATTCAACCCTCCCGGTCCCTTGGAGAACACGTAGGCCTAACCAGTGGCGTAAGTAACAAAAAAAGGGGGCGGGGTGAATGAAATGACAATCTATACGTATTATTCCTATCCATGCTAAACGATGTCACTCTAAAAATACATAAGTCGGGCAAATAAAGGCTGTTGCTGCACTGTTTTTTCACCCCATGCTTTCAAGCATGGGGTATAAGTTTGGTTTTCGCTCAGGGAGATGGTCTGATAAGGAAGATAAGGGCATGTGAGTGAAGACATTATTTGTGTATGAAATAACACATCTTTGTTGATTTCAGCAATTTAAGTGCAAACAATGAAAAGAAAGTGCCAAAGTAGGTTTAGTTTCATGTTTGAATGGAGGAATTCCATTCAATATTACCAAAGTTATGATTTTTACTGAAAAAATAATGCCTTTAGGGGAATCAACCACTACACATGGTATCTACATTGGTAAATTAGTGTATTTTAAGTTCATATTCAAAGACCGTCTTTCGGTCGATCTTTGATTAAATTGTGTGCTTTGTAATATAATTTACGGAAGTTCATTATGGTTTTATCATTGAGATTACAAGAAATGCCAGGCAAATGCTTTGAAAGAGTGTTTTGGCATAGCGGAATATTGTAAGGCAGTCTTGAACGGGTCCCTAAAGCTTAGGCCTTTGCCTTAATAATGTCTTGTATGCCTTTTAAAAAAACCTTATTGTCCTTGTCAAAGTTTTCATTGTATTTTGTAGTAGATAACCACCAGACTAGTCAAGCAAGAGTCGATTATAGGAAACAATTTCTAAGAGACACTTAGAATCCTTTTAGTACGAACTCTAAGTTTTGTATAAAGCAAGACTTGTGGCATTGCTCCCCAAGAGAGATTGTTAAACCTGACTTGCTAAATAGATGGCCCACCCGGGGCCTACCTTCTTCACCAAATAAGTAATTTTATTGAAAATATCCGAAGATTAAGATTTAAATGGTTATCTGGTCAAACTTGAACGATAGGTATACTGTCTTAGCTCATAACGAACCAAAATGAGCATCAATTGCGAAAAATATTATTGTTTTCCACACTGAACATGGCAGTCGGTTTTCAAGAAAAGGAAAGAAAAAATCCAATCTACTATAAATGTGTAACTGAATTTAAAGATTCATTTATGGAGATACTGCTTGATTTCGCTATTATCAGCCAAGTTATTGAGAAAGTACACTTTCACAGTATGGATTGTTATTATTTTGGTTCAATAATTTCAATGCAAAAAAAGGTTTCGCGCAAAATCAAAAGTTAAAAATTGACATCATGAAATAAGTTTTGAAAGAGCAATAAGAACATCAATTATCAGTAATGACAATTCTGTGTGCTTGGCATAATAAAAAGAGGTTTTTGTTTTATTTCAATTTTAGAATAGCTGGCAGTTTTGATTGCAATTAGAACTTATTTTGACTTGTCTTACCAGGCATGTCAGGGATACGCTTTAACCTTAAATAGCGTTGTCTCAGTTGTAGACATGGAATTAAACATCCAAAGCAGGGTCGGAATTGGATTAATCTGGAAATCAAGCTAAATATAATGTAGGCCAATGCATCCTTTAGGCCTATAACCTTTTTCGCACCGAGCTAAGGCACTGTGAAAATAAGTTATAGGTATTTGTCCTCCAACTTTGACCAACCTAAAGAGCAATTTCATTATTAAAAAAATGATTAAAATCGGTGCCTTCCATTTATTTTATTTTTTATCTTTATAAATGGAATCATCATGGGCATGGGTTATCCCTTTTAAAGGTAATTTTTATTTGTTTATGGTTTTAGAGATGGGCCCAATATACATTATATTTAGTCTATAATAAAAGAATTAAATGAATTGCGATATCATTCCAAAATGTTTACAAAATATTATCACATGTATAAATAAAAAGGCAGAATATATACAAATATTTACATGATAACATAGAATCATACAAGTTGAATGCTACGTGCGGTCCATGCACGTTTTAAATAGGATTTGCAGAACACATCAAATATTTGGAGTACGGGTAAATCATCACATACAGTAAGAACATCATTTGAAAGACCTAGCATAAGACACATTTTAATAGTTAAATTACCAGATATAAATATTCTCCAAAACTCTTCTAAATTATGGAGTGATAGTTGATTTTCAAGTTTAAGGAATTCATCAACTCTGATATGATTTAACGCACTACAAATAAATAAGAAATGTCTAAGATCCTCAATATCTTTATCACATAATGGGCAGTAAATATTTACATCAGGTTTCCATGAATGAGCACGGCCATTGAGGGGTAAGGTATTGCACCGAGCTTTGAATTTCATTGTTGCACCATAAAAATCTAATTTACATAATAAGTAATCTTCCAAACCAGGTTTGGTTTTGAATAATACATAGTCCTTTAATGATGATTTTGTCATAGCAGAATGTAGCACTTGTTGTTAGAATTATCTATACTTAAGTTATTAAAATTATTGATCCACAAGTGGCTATTATATAGATTATCTTTAAATATATGGTCCATATCACACTCTGCCATAGCAGTTTCAATATGAGCAAACCACTTCCATCTTAATTTGTTACAATTGCTCTTATAATACTTAATATCAATATATATAGAATGCATAGCGTTAAAAACTAGATTCGGCCATCTGTTTGTTTGCATTTGCCGAAGTCTCTTAAAATATTTAATACGAAGTTTATTTTGGATTAATGCAATTGGTTGCCATCCTAAATCGCCTATCAAGCATTCAAGTGGAGTATTCCTGGGGAAGTTGCAGTCAAACTCCTTGCTCTGGCACTGGCATAAACTGAAAAAAATGTCGTCTTTTGTATTAGTGGAAACTATTGTTATTGCGGATCTGGCACTCAAACAATAATTAAATTGTGTTTTTCCCTTGCACCGCTCTCTGACCATGAGCGAGTATGACATCTGAAAAATAAAAAAATGACAGGGAAAAATGATTGAGGTTTACGCCCTCACTCATTTATTATGAACGGCATAATAATTGTAATCTCACGTGTAGCCCAATGTCCATTAAATATGATTACACCTTAGACAACATATTGTACTGGGTACTTGGGTACGCGGTTATTTAAGGAGTTGGCCAGCCATATTGAATGAAGCGATCCCATCTGTAATGGAAAATGGGCAAATAATGTTATGTTGTGATTTTTGCTACCACACCCTAAAACATTAGTCCTGGATGAACAGGATAACTCTTTGGAATATTCACAAGGACTAATATACCGAGGAACTTATGGAGTTAGAAAATATCGTAGCAAATACGGTGTATTTAAAAGCTCGCGAAGGTAAGTTTAGTCAAGCCGATGGCGAATCGATGTGAGTGTGTGTGTGTGGTTTTGACGGAAGCTTGATCGGCCATCAAATCTTCCCGACTTCCTCTTTTTGTTGTACATAATTAGCTGCTAATCCCAATTGAATGTCACAATTGTTGTCCATTTATAGCAGGCGACAAACCGGGATGTATGTTCGTTATCGTACGAATATCCTCTACAAGTTGTTGTTTACACACAGACAGTGACAATCCAATGTCAACACTAAAAACACTTGACTGTTCCGTGTCGGTAGCACTAAACTATCTGAATAATGGCACTATTCTAAGAAAGTATTTTAGTGTTTTTAATTAGTATCCCCGGACTAAAATTAAAATGCCGGACAGGCAGTGCTTGCTATAAATATCTTCGCCGTGTGTGCTATCTCCTTTAATTATACACAAACATGGTGACATGATTATGTGACACTGAGTACTGACACTGACAGTCTTGAACACATGTTTTGTGTCCAATGATTGGCAATGATTAATGAATGTCAAAATCAATGTGAGTGTTGATCATGACGGCCTGTCATGACTCATGAATGTGTTCGATGAGTAATGAATGCCACTGTACTTTACTGCTTTTGCTTAGTGTTTGACATAAGCTGGTGACCTCGAAACAAGGACAAGGTCGAGAGGTTTGTTATCCTTCTTTTGTGTGATAACCGACTCATGACCAACTCATCAGTGTGACTATTTTATGTTAATGTCATTAATAATGAATGAATGTTTGCACGGATTAAACCACACAGTGTAATCTGGGTAGTCACTATAGTTTAATAAATCGGTTCCAAATTGCCATCAATATGCATTTTTTATCTCTCAGCGCGCAAAAGTAATCCAAGCGTACAGACGCAATTTTGCCATGCGGAAGCGTCACACATATCATCATTTTTTACAATGAATGCACTATGTTGCGCCATCAAAGCGTTATGCGCGCCCATGCTCTTCTTTCTGTATTTATTCGCTGCTGTAAACAGGTTTGCCAATTTGGAACTGATTAAAGTATAGCCAAAATTTAGTCCGGCTAAATTTTACAAACATTTGAATACAAATACTTTTTAAGGAACAAAATGGACCAATTTGTCATTTTTGTGCTGATTGGAAAAGTCTGAAATTCTCTTGAGTCCTGGGTGGTTTAGCTAAGTGCTGGTTACTGCAGTGTAGTGAGTTGACAATCCTCCTGAGTGTAATAACTAGTTTTGAATGTCTATATGAGCAGTCCTACATGTATGAAATGTATTTAAACACAAACTCATGCCTGATGAAATAAATAATAGCTTTATACATTTCACAATCACACAGTCCCAACTCCCATCGATTGGTTTTTGGATGATCGGTCATCCTTTTTGAAGATGAAATAACAGTCGCTATGAAGATCAATCATCAAAATGAATCACTTCTCTGTGTGATACTATAGCTAGTGACCGATGTTCGATCACATCTTTGTCTCTGTTTTAAACTGCTGAATTACACACCACCTAGCGGTATAATCGATCCTCCAAAGATCGATCATCTGCTCAGTGTGAAATGGCTTATTTTCATTGAAAGTGAGTGTTTTTTTACAAGAAGAGTGGTTAAAATTTGGTTTATTGCTTAAAGATCTATTCATCAGGGTAAACTTGTCACTACACTGCTGGTTGGCATAATTAATAGGTCTACCTGACTGGCACAAATTGGAGAAACTGTGCCTTTTGCCTCTTGCCTTTTGCCTTTTATTTGGAAAATGACCCATGGGATATAATTATTATAGGGTAGGGAAATAAATGTGATCACAGATTTTTCTTTAGAGAAATATTAACTTAAACATGATCACAGATTTTCCTTTCCCCTATGTGGGTAAACCGGGTAGGTAAATAATGTGATCAGTCAAAGATTTTCCCTACCCCTATCATAGATTTTCCCTACCCCTACATGTATCCTGTCTGAAATAACGTGATCACAGATTTTGGCTACCCCTGTAGATATTAATCTACATACATATACATGACCCTGCTACATGTATTCATACCAGGGTTATCAAAGGTATGTAAATAATTATGTGAGAATCTATGGATTTTCCAACATATAAATGGTGAGCTTGTCTTAAATGTCTTATAGAAAATATTGCTCAAGACCCCAATGTTGGAGATACGCAACGCGTTTATGTCAATTTCTCAACCTGATGAAAGAGAGGAAGCAATTTCTCGTCTGGAGCGCTGCATCGCTGATGTCAAAGGATGGATGACTGCAAATAAGTTAAAGCTGAACAACAGTAAGACTGAGGTTATACATTACCTCTCGTTTCACGCCAACTGTGCCCATCAACCCTGTAACTATCGGTAATAATAGTGATAGTCCCATATTTCCGTCAGATGCTGCACGAAACCTTGGAGTCATCTTTGACCAACATCTGTCAATGACTGCTCATGTGAATAAACTGTGTCAATCAGCCTCGTTTGCTTTACGCGCCATTGGACAGATCAGAAAGTACCTTGATCGAGCGTCAACGGAGAAACTTGTGCACGCGTTTGTCTCATCCAGATTAGATTACTGTAACTGCCTTTTGTACAGACTTCCTGATAAACTTATCTCTAAATTACAACGTGTTCAAAACTCAGCGGCAAGATAAGTTACAGGCACAAAGAAACGTGACCATATAAGTCACATCATCAGAAATCTCCACTGGCTTCCTATTAAGAAAAGAATCGTGTTCAAGCTCCTGCTCATTGTGTATAAATCACTTAACAATGCTGGTCCAAGTTATGTGTCTGAATTGCTGAAACCTTATATTCCCACGGCTAACCTTCGCTCTGGCTCCTGTGAGTTTCTTGTTGTTCCAAAAAGCAAAATGAAGTCTTTCGGTGATAGAGCTTTCTCCATCGCGGGCCCTAAATTATGGAACACTCTCCCAATGGACATACGCCAGGCAGGTTCAGTTCAGGAGTTCAAGTCGCGACTTGAACTCATTATTACTTATTTAACTTAGAAATCGAATTATGTGTATTTTTTCATGATATTTCATTTCATAATGCATGATGCCATACACATTCATATCTCTTGTTTAAATATGCATTTGACTCTGTGTATGTTTATCTCTGTAGTTTTATGATCAGACATTGTTGTATTTTTGCTTTAATCTTGTATTTATAATATGTTGTACAGCGCCTTGAGTTTAGATCTCACTAAAGTAAAGCGCTCTATAAGTGTATAAGTGTGTGTTATTATTATTATTTCTCATCCGGTAGTGTTTGGAGATCACTTGTTGGAAGCAAGGGCTTTTAGGCAGCCAGCCGTTTAGGGAGTGTTTTTCACACCCAAATTTGTATACACAGTTTTTCTAGTTTTCCTAGCTAAGACCCTGTTGGTACTCCTAATCGCAGTCCCCTGAATTGAGAAATGACAATGACCATTGTATTGTTAGGCTAAAATTGTACATGATAATCCTAATTAAAACAGCCTTGATGGCAAGTTATTTTGCTCAAGGCCACAACCAGCTAATTGAGGATAAGTTTATTGAGCCGATGCACTTTGTGTGACCTGTGGTCTGGGTAAAATACACTTTAAGTGATGAGAGCTCTACAAGAAACCTGGTTCCCCCTATTTGGGGATAGCTAAATCATATGGTGAGTTGTGAATGGGTGAGTTGATGTGTGGAGAGTTGTAAAAAAGGTGAGTTGTGAAGGGCTGTTTGTGAGCTCTGGACTGAGTTTGAGACTTTGAGTTTGAGTATTGATGAGTTGAAATGATTTGTTTTAAAATGTTAATTGAATATATATATTGTGGGGGTTATTTTTCATGTGAACTTTATAATTACCGGTACATTATTAATCTAGAATAGGATACTTCCAGCGTTCGTGATAACCAGTGTCGCATAGCGAAATGCGCCACACTTTTGAAGTATTGCGATTCAATTGCACAAATGTGTATCTAAAAGTGCGACGCAAGAAGATTCCATACTTGATCACGTTCCATCAAAGCTAAACCTAAAAAGATTGAGTTTTCATCTTCAAATAACTAAAAAAAAGTATGATAAATCCTCAAGTATCGGCAGTTCATATTTTGTTTTCGTCAAAGTCAAAATCCCAATTGCTTTACACGCACGTGCGCAGAAGTCTTACTGTCGGTTTAAAATTTAAAAAATGGCGGTTTCTGCGCACATCGGAGCAATGTTATAATCATGACGTCACTTTTGATGCTAGTCTTCTTCCCATGCCGCCGAGTGTTACGAAAAGGCGAATCGAAAAGGCGCCAACAAAAATGGTGCTCTGTAAGAAGATGATGTAAACAATTATGAAATCCATCGTGACTCGTGAGCGAAATAATGCCTGTATTTCCCTGTGTTTTATTACTAAAATGTGTTAGTTCAAATTGTTAAATCTAGATCGTGTACATGTTACGTATACTGTATTTTGCTTACGGGACACGGGTTATACGTGCGTTACACGGTTGAACCGTATTACGTGCGCATGCCAGATTGTGTAGAACGTGCAAAGTTGATGAAATATTAATTTTATTACTAGAAAAAAAAATGTGCTATACAAAATTTGTGAATTGCTACACAAAACTAATAATAATAATAATAATGAAAACTTATAAAGCGCCGGTATCCGCCATAAATGGCGCTCATGGCGCTTTTGCATTTACAAACAAGTTATACAGTCAATAGAGCACAAAAACATATCAGATGACTACAAAAAGATTATTGAGTAAAAGCCACTTTAAATAAGTGGGTTTTTAAGTCTTTTTTGAAACGGTTTATATTGCTGTTTAATCGGACGACAGCAGGTAAATTGTTCCATATTCTTGCCGCTGCAATCCCAAAGGCTCTGTTGCCCCACTGTGTTTTTGTACGATTCAATTTTAGGAGACCTTGCTCTGACGAACGAAGAGCACGCCGAGGAGTGTATGGTTGAACAGAGTCAGCAAGATATACGGGTGCTTTACCAAGTTGTATTTTGTAAACGAGTAAAGAGTATTTGAAGACAATAGGTAGCCAATGTAAATCAGCTAAGACAGGGGAGATGTGGTCAAATTTCCTAGTAAGTGTGATTAGTCTAGCTGCCATATTTTGTAACCGTTGAAGTCGGGATAATAAAAAATCAGAAATACCAAATAAGAGAGAGTTGCAAGAGTCAATCCTAGAAATTATGAGAGCGTTTACAATGGTTTTTGCTGCATCACATGTAAGATGTTTACGGACACGTCCAATGTTCCTTATTGACGCACATACACCCCTTGACACAGTAGACACTTGTTTCTCCATTGTTAAACCGCTGTCAAACATCACTCCAAGATTGCGGACATCTAGAGAAGGTACAATATTTTCCGAGCCAACTCTTATGGAAGGAATGTTGACTTTTGCCTTTTGGTAATTCGAAGCAATGATAATAAATTCAGTTTTGGAATCATTTAGTTTAAGAAAGTTGGCATTCATCCAAGCGCGTATTTCATCAATACAACTCTCCATTTTCTGAATTGCTTCATCGACATCGGCTTGTATGGGTTTGACAGACTTGTATATTTGTGTATCATCTGCATAAAGGTGATATGGTAGCTTATGATTGCGTATAATGTTTCCAAGAGGCCTAGTATATATGGGAAACAGAGCTGGTCCAATGCATGATCCTTGGGGTAATCCATAGTCAAGGGGAGCAGCATCAGAGACGGCATCATTAATGCACACGGCTTGAGACCTACATGTACCAGTAAAATAGGACTTGAACCAGTCAAGAGCCACACCATCAACACCAATAGTGTTTTGCAAACAGGTCAGCAGCTTTTCATGGTCAATAGTGTCAAATGCAGCAGATAGATCAAGCAGCACAAGTAGGGTTATCTTACCACTGTCCATTTCTTGTAATATATCACTCTGTACTTCGAGTAGTGCTGTCTCTGTGCTGTGGGATGCACGGTATGCAGACTGGTTGACTTCATGTAGGTTGTGTTGTTGAATAAAAGGCAGTAATCGCGCTAAAACAACTCGTTCAAGAGTTTTCCCCAAGAAAGACAGGTTGGATACTGGACGATAATTCTTTAATATATTTGGATCCAGGTTCTGTTTTTTCAGGAGTGGGCGAATATGTGCATTCTTCAGAATATTTGGGAAAACACCAGAGTGAAGCGATTTGTTAACAATTTTTGTTATCACAGGCACTATTACATCTGCACATTTCTTAAGCAAAGATGTGGGGATGGGATCCAGTTCACATGATTTTGTAGGTGAATCAGACAGGATCTTGCTGATCTCATCCTCAGTTGCCGCAGCTAATGTAGTTAGCTGCTGTAGCGGTGTCCGCGTCTCCTCCTCTTTACAAGACCAATCATCTACAAGACTGAAACCATCGCGTATCTTTCTAATTTTCTCAGTGAAGAAAGTTGAGAAGCGATTTGCCAGACTTTTATCGGATGTAGATTCTGGTAGAGGAGATACTTGGTTGCGATGCAATAGCTTATCAGCAAGTCGAAAAAGTTGTTTCTGGTTCTTGGCGTGTGTAGTGAAAAGATCGCTATAATGATTACGCTTTGCTTGTTTTATAAGTGCAATTACTTTCTGCTTAATAGTGCATTGCACTTTTTGCTACACAAAAAAAATACTGGAAATTGAACGCTGGATACTTCCAATTTGAATGAAACCATCCATTTCTACATGTATGCATTGACACCAATTTTTATCAAAATGAATGTCAATGTGTATGGGCATTTGACACATTCACTGTCATTATCAGGGGTAGCACTAGATTTGTGCCTCCTCAATAAACCTTGGTAGCAGACACCTTTGGTCGCATCTCGCTATGCTCGCAGCTTGGTATGGTTCCAATGTATCAATGGAGCTAGTCGTGAAGGAATCACAATCATTTAAAGTTTGAGAAGCCTTTTAAAGATAACTATATAGTTCAATCACTTCCAAATTGGCGAGAAATATATGAATTCAATTTTTTGTTATCTATCCTTGCGCAAAAGGAATCCAAGGGTATAAGTGCGATATTGACATACGCAAGCATTTAATACGCATACAATGACACTGCGTCTGACTGCGACATTGCGTGCCATATTTGCGCGCGACGCTCTTCTGAATTAATTTGCTGCTGTAAACAGGTTTCGCCGATTTGGAACTGACTAAATTATAGTGCTTCTCCCTCAGATCTATAGAAAAAAAGTGCGATATAAGTGCGATATTGACATACGCAAGCGTTTAATACGCATACAATGACACTGCGTCTGACTGCGACATTGCGTGCCATATTTGCGCGCGACGCTCTTCTGAATTAATTTGCTGCTGTAAACAGGTTTCGCCGATTTGGAACTGACTAAATTATAGTGCTTCTCCCTCAGATCTATAGAAAAAAAAGCTTAGATCAAAGTGGAGGACATTAATTCTGGATGAAAGGTGGACACAGAGTTCAAATGTTGAAACTTAAAAATCCAGCAATTTCACTAGCCTGACAACTGGGCCAGGCTGAAAGAATATGTGTGATGAAAAAGTGCTTTTTTGAGCAAAAAGTGCTATTTTGGGCAAAAGGTGCTTTTGTGCTTTTGAGCATTTTCCCTGTCCTTAGGTTACATTGTAGGTTGGTTGAGCTGTGTATTTTTTATCCCTCAAAATGACTGTAAAATATTCCTCAAAATCTGTAAATATTTTGTTATTTTTGACAAGCAATGTCTCGATATTCATTTGTACATACAGTATGTGAACATTGTTTTCACCAATTTCTAGAAAAAAACAATGTCGGACTTGTAGAAAAAGGTCCTGTTGCAATCTAAGGACACCTTCCAAAATATGGTTATTGCCATAATTCGATACTGCAAACATGAATATCCAGCAATTCAGAAATTGTTCTGAGAGGTAAGATGAATATTATTACATGGCACCACCCACAGAGAAGACACATGCGTTTTGTAAAATGATCCTGCAATCTGCAAATCTTAAAGCAAGGCACATTTGTACCATGGATGGAGGGAGTGTATACGATTGACCCTAAATGCACTTTGTGTGGATGCTGTACCTGTGTATCAAAGTATGTCCCAAAAATGAATTTTTAGGCCTAGGCTATTGTTAGGGGGGAGGGGAAGTCCAGTGATAGATAGTACCCTTTAAAGTTGACACTTGGTCCCAACCATACACCCCCTGCCAATAAATCACTTGACAAAACTATTGTAAAGTATGAAATGTTTGCACGCATCAACATTTTGATTTTTAAAGGCCTGTAATGATCTAACATTCGCGAAATCTTCATGCCACAAAAAAGGCCAAAGTCTGTGATTCACGAAATGTTAACACAGCGAACATTTCCTGCTTTACAGTATTCATTGATGCATTTGTATTGATTGTGGTTGACTCTGTAGATGGGGTGGCTAACTCATCACATCTTTATAAAGCTATTAATGAAATAGTTGTACATGTATGTTAATATTAACTACTTTTGGAATCACAACCAATGATTTAATGATTTGATAACCGAATTCTGGCAAATACATGTACGGTTATATTATATTTCATCGTGGCACTTTTTAAATGTCTGCATATACTTTGCACTCAAAAAAAGGGAATACTGCACGATAACAACCGTTTGTGCATAACATGGCTGACTGAGATGTTGTTCCCAACACATGGAGCAAATAAAACTATTTCGGTCTTACCTTCATGTAAGCACTCACGAATCTTGAATTTCGAACTTTGAGATGAGGACGCCCTTTGCTGACAGGCTGTTGATGCTGTTCTCAATTTAAAATAATAGAGTGTTTATTTTAACAAAGAAAGGCTACAGATGGACTCGAACCACTAACCTCTGGTCTATAAGCCTAATTCCTAACCACTACGCCAAGGCTCAAGATAAGCTGGCGCTGGGCGATTTTTACCCCTCGGTCCTCCTGCCATAGCGCCCGGTAATGCTGAAAAATAAACAACCGAGCGCTGATATTTTGTCCAAACCAGCGCCCGTTGATGATCGGTTAGCTTGCCTAAGACATCGAATTTCGATTTGACAATACGATTTAATAAAAAGTTAGCTCCCGGTAGACTGAAAGTAGCTCCTGGTTCTCAATAAATCCCATGATCCGGGCGCTACTTTTGAAAAAAGTAGCTTCCGGTAAAAAAACTGTTATCTTGAGCCTTGCACTACGCTATATGCAAGCCGATCTGCCGAGAAGCTGTTCACTTTTAATACTTCATGATCAATAACGGAATAAATCTATATTATTAAATAATAACAAGCATCATGAAAATAAAATGTTAACGCCCCCTATAGCCGAACGATATTTGCTACGTTATAGAGGGCGCTACCATTTTTATTTTCGTGAGCACTTACATGAAGGATGAACCACTATTCTGATGAAGATACAGTGCCGAGATGAAGTTTGAAGATGCTGGGTAGTTCCTTAACATCTCTATAGTTTGATCAGCTCCAATTTGGTGAGCCTCTGGATAGCATCAAATTAACACAGAATAGTGTAGGCGCACACATACATGGTCTGAAAAAATGTTTTTTTCCCCGGCAAGCGATTCCAAATTTCCCTCAAATGGAATGTATTTCTTAATGAAAGAGTAACAATTTCACTCCAAATGCCAACATTTCCCTCCAAATGCTCAAATTTCCCTGCAAGGAGCTTTCCGTATTGCCTACTTTTTCAGCCTGTGGGCGCACATGAACACAAAAAGAGCACAAGTGCGTTAAATGTGTGACGTGTCCGTATGGCCAAAATCATGTGTGTTTTGAAACATTTCCCATGTTTGCTTGGATTACTTTTGTGCGCAGATAGATAAAAAAAACACATATTTCTCACCAATTTGGAACTGATTGAATTATAGAACACTATAGATCTTATACATCTCAAGATGGGAAACCATGTAAATGTCATTTGCCGCCGAGCATCATATGGAATTTACAAAATTGGCAAACTTCGTTGCTACTTGGATTCTAGCAACACAGAGAAATTAGTCCATGCTTTCATAAATCAAAATGAGACAATTGTAACACATCCATGTGCAACACGTCCAAAATATGGCTGCCCATGGCGTTACCCTCTCAGGAAAATCTGAACATATCACCCCTGTTATGTGCAAGCTCCACTGGCTTCCTATTTAAGAAAGAATTGTCTACAAAATACTTCTGTTGACTTTCAAAATTCTTCTCGGTGAAGCCCCTGCATATCTTTCTGATCTGGTATCTCACTATAATCCGCCACAAACTTTGAGATCTGCATCACGAACACTACTCTGCAAAAAACCTAGCAAGACCTCAACATATGGGAGGAGTTTTTCGATAATTGTACCCAAGCTATGGAATGCACTCATGGATAACATCAGGACATTACCAACTATGACTAAATTCAAATCAGGCCTTAACCCTTAGAACCTGAAAAGTCGGAAAACCGGCTTCCCTGTGAAAGTGATATAACCCGAAAAGTCGGAAATCCGGCTTTAGCATGTGACGGATTGTTAATATGACTTTGAGTGGTAAGTCACATGATGTTCACCCGATGTAAAATACCTTGTTTATGCCAGGTTAACGTTGTGTTTTGATGTCATTTCGCTGAAGAAAACTGTCAAAAATAGCACGAAATGGGATGAATATGCATCAAAATCTTGCGCAGATGAATCTCAGGTAGACAGGGATGCATAGTATTACGGTCATGATTGGCAATTTTGGTGATGAAAACCGCCCGGAAAACCGATGATTTATGTTATGAATACGTTACCGATGATAGAGGGCAGTATGCCAATCTATAACACGTTCAGTCAGAGGTGTAAGATAGGTAAGATAGGACTATAAAAATACATAATTAATGAAAATAACTCAGGGTGGGGGTAAACAAATTTAGGGTTCAAAAGGTTAAAACTCATGAATGTTTTTAAAACTGCCTATATGGAATCTGATTTTTAGTCAACCCATGTGTACAATGTATAGATACATATGCTTTCAGTTGTGTTTTTTTAAAACTATTTGTGTTTTAATACTTGTAATGTATATTTGACGCTCTGCTATTAAAGTATTTGATTGTATTTGTGTTTTATAATCATATCAATGTAATTATATATTGTCATTTTAGTATATTATGTTGTAAATTTGCTTGTTTACTTGCGGCGGCGTTACTCATGCGTCCCGTAGCCACCTGCTGGCAGTTGGGTTTTAATTTTTAATTGTCTTATTTATGCATTAAATTTTTTTTCCCTCTTGATTATTTTACATAGTTTTGATAATATTAGTCTTTTTTAGTTTTATAGTTGTACAGTGTGGTTCAATAAAACATTGACAGTTTTTCAAAGCCATATTTTTCAAAATTGTGGGATCTGGTTTAATTCCTCAAAAATATCATCTTGGCCATCTATGCTGAAAATCTCAATGTTAATAATGCTATGTCGGCAAAATGATAGCTATTTGAAGAGAATCTCTCCAAAATCTCTTTGTCCACAGGTAAGTCTACGGGAAATAACCAGCAAGATAACATTAAATGGCATCGTCACTTTTAAGGCATAGAGTATAGACAATTACACTTCCAATCTATGAAAATCAATAATTCTAATTAGGGTCACTCGTGGTATTATTATTACGTATTGATTTCACACCTGAATAGATAGTTAAGATATTAACAATTACACTGGTTTCACCTGGCGGGATCTTCAAATCTTAGATTACTTGCATGCAATTCATCATTTAATATTCAAAGTAACGTCACGAAATCAGCACCCGTGGACAGAGTGAAATGGGACAGACTTTGTTCAAATAGCTGTTATTTTGCAACTGTAAGGTTATTTGTAACATTATTTTCAGCATACATGTAGATGGTCAAGATCATATTATAGTTGATGAATATTGAAAAAGATTTTTTTTTAAATCCACAGAATTCCAAAAAAAAATGGCTTCAAAAAACTGTCAATGTTTTATTGAACCACACTGTACAGCGCATAGGTACCACTTGTTTAATTATTATTATTATTATTATGGTGTGCCAAAAATAAACAATTTCAAATGTAGAGTTTTCTCTGTGCAGGACAACCACAATTAAATTGATAATCGGCCTAATGTGGTTAGAAGTGACTGGCCATGCTATCACTGGCAGCATATAGCTAACACAACAGACACAATCACAGGAAATGAAAGACTATAATAGACAATGCAAAATAATACAGGACACCAACAAGGTGGGGTCACAAGTACATGTACATTACGTTCAAATGTAGTACATAAAAATGTGGTAATGTACAATGTAGCTTTATATTTTTGAAACTCAGGAGTGGGGGACCTCAGATATTGTGAAGGTTGTATTATTTATGAATAGGCCTATGGATGTAATAATCTTCAACAGTGATTTTATTTAAAGGTATGCTCAGTCATTTCTCACAGAAGCGTCCTTAGTTGGCATTGATTTTATATAAAGGCATGCTCACGTCATTTGTCACAGAGAAGCGTCCTTAGTTGGCATTGATTTTATATAAAGGCATGCTCACGTCATTTGTCACAAAGAAGCGCCCTCATTTGGCAGTGATTTTATATTAAGGCATGCTCAGGCATTTGTCACAGAGAAGCACCTTCATTTGGCTGTGAATTTATGTAAAGGCATGCTCAGTCATTTGTCACAGAGAAGCGCCCTCATTTGGCAGTAATTTTATATAAAGGCATGCTCAGTCATTTCTCACAGAAAAGCACCCTCAGTTGGCTTTGAGTTTGATGTTATATAAAGGCATGCTCAGTCATTTGTCACAGAGAAGCGCCCTCATTTGGCAGTAATTTTATATAAAGGCATGCTCAGTCATTTGTCACAGAAAAGCACCCTCAGTTGGCTTTGAGTTTGGTGTTATATAAAGGCATGCTCAGTCATTTGTCACAGAGAAGCGCCCTCATTTGGCAGTGATTTTATGTAAAGGCATGTTCAGTCCTTTCTCACAGAGAAGCACCCTCAGTTGGCAGTGATTTTATATAAAGGCATGCTCAGTCATTTCTCACAGAGAAGCGTCCTTGGTTGGCATTGATTTTATATAAAGGCATGTTCAGTCATTTCTCACAGAGAAGCGCCCTCAGTTGGCAGTGATTTTATATAAAGGTATGCTCAGTCATTTGTCACAGAAGCGCCCTCATTTGGCAGTAATTTTATATAAAGGCATGCTCAGTCATTTGTCACAGAGAAGTGCCTTTATTTGGCAGTGATTTTTATATAAAGGCATGTTCAGTCACGTCACAACCTAACCCCCCCAAACTCAAAAGTTGAAACTACGTCACACCTCCCCCCCCCCCCAGCTCTCAAAAGTTGACTTTACAGCATTTTTTCTTCTTAGAGGACATTTTTCTAACCTTGCACACTTTTGAGTTGGTTACGCCCCTGTAAAAATGGGTCCTTTACTAAAATGAGGGTGGTATTGTCACTACCTATCTTCATACCCCATCTGCTCCAATATCAACCTGCCCCATCCCAACCCTGCCCTTACCCAACCCGGCCCTTACCCAACCCTGTCCCTACCATGCCCCTACCCAACCCTGTCCCTACCATGCCCCTACCCAATCCTGCCCTTACCCAACCCTGCCCCTACCAAACCCTGCCCCTACCCAACCCTGTCCCTACCCAACCCTGCCCCTACCCAACCCTGCCCCTACCCAACCCTGCCCTACCCAACCCTGTCCCTACCATGCCCCTACCCAATCCTGCCCTTACCCAACCCTGCCCCTACCTAACCCTGCCCCTACCCAACCCTGCCCCTACCCAACCCTGCCCCTACCCAACCCTGCCCCTACCCAACCCTGTCCCTACCATGCCCCTACCCAATCCTGCCCTTACCCAACCCTGCCCCTACCTAACCCTGCCCCTACCCAACCCTGCCCCTACCTAACCCTGCCCCAACCCAACCGTGCCCCTTCCCATATTCCCTCGGAATTTGATGCTTATAATTGATAAATTTGCGATTATTTTATATTGTTGCAATTGTACATGCATATTTTACTTCAGTTCGGTGTCTCAGTTATCGTTTACATTACGCACCTATCCCAAAAGTTAATTACATTTACGTCTTAAAGTGCCTTCATTTGTCCCTTTGTAAACATTGTCCAAATATTAATGTACAGGAAACAAATAATTTGCTTTGATTAGTTTGGTTTGATGTTATTATTCCCGTCGTCAATATTTTCTTCTCTGTGTGTGTTATGCAGGCATAGCAATGCCAGTGGCAAAATACATAGCTCTGCGTGACCTGCCAGATTTGTATCATATCATACAGTGATGTGAAGTTGTGATTATTGGCTAGAAAAAATAAATGAATTACGCCAGTCTCAATGCTACTTTTTGGACCTTCTTTTATTTGATTTTTATGTCTTAAGTTGTCAAGCGCTCAGAGGTTTTTGAATATGGCGCTATACAAACTTCTGCCTCTGTGCTCCGTATCTAATTAAATTTGAGTCAGGAGACTAGAGTATTCGCAATAAAGAGTTATTCGCAAAACACCCAGCGAAAATATGACACTTTGTCCAATGTAGGAATTATGTCCATAGCATGACACGGACTATAGGCAAAATACTAGCTTGGGGTCTGCTTACTGGTGAGGGCTATTAGAGGGCCAATAGCCAGACCTATACCATGATGTACCTCCAGGTATTATGCCACTGAAAATGTTATTTGCTATTTACCTGTGTGTTCATTGTTCACTTGTAATTTCTTTAAATTTTACTTCTAGTATTTGCTCTAACATCTATTCTTTGTCTTTTTGATTGCAGGAGGGGGTGGTAAGCGGAAAGGTCGGAGCAAAAAATGGCGCCAAATTCTCAAATTCCCAAATATTACACAGTGCCAAGACCTCAGGGAGAAATTAGGTAAGCAGCAATCAAAAGAAACCCACACCTTAATATCCCTGTATGTACCTCGTCCGTGCCCCTGATGCAAATTTGTTCCCAGCCCCTGATGCAAATTTGTTCCCAGCTCCTGTTTATTTCAAGCCCTGGTTATAATTACTGCATCCAAATGATGATAATGAACTTTGCATCCTGATTATGAGAGATTGCCCACAATTTTTAAATGCATCTTCTGTCCAACAAGCATCCGGTAACTCTTACCACTCCGGGGTGGAACTGGGGATAATATTATCAAAGGGTGGAAATGGGTGAAATTTAGCAGTGAAAGCCAGCGGTAGCAGGATTCAAACTCAGGTCCACCATCATGGGAGTCTGTTCCGTGCCTTAATCCACTTCGCTATTGGCAAATCTTTTGCACTTTCATGATTTTCAACAATTTTTCACAGTTTTGAATTAGGGGTTTGAAATTATATTACGTAGACTAAAGTTGCGTTCATACTCGCATCGTTGCGTACGGTATCGGTCGACGTCGACGAACAAAAGTTGGCATTGCTTGAACTTGCGCACCAATATCCGTCGACGTCAGGCGATGCGCAACGATGGGAGTATGAACGCACCTTTAATACACATAAGAAATTAATTAGCACAGGCATTGTTTGCATTTTCAGGAATTCCTGCATAACTTTTTTCTTTTTCTTTAGGTGACAACCCACCCCCTGGTTCTAATCATTTCTTTCTCTCCAAATTTCCTTGGAAATTAAAAAAAAACCAAATAAAAAAACCAATCTCCAATTTGAAAAATATAGGTCAATTGGGTCCTTAGAACAGACCTTTGCCTAATCTAAAAACACAAGAATATTTTTTGTAAAGCCAAAGGCACATATCACTGACTAGGAGCTAAGAAAACATCCTTTCATTCTCCTTCAGCGGTCCTTTGAGTAAAGATATCATTCATTGTCTGGTTAATTTATTATGAAGGTCATTTCCTGGTGGTATATTCTGCAAAACTAGTGAGTGCATGGGCAAATGGACTGGACCGCCCCCCCCCCCCCCCAAATATATCCAACCAATAAGGGGCATGAGGGTATTTCCCCAGCAAAACAAGTTTGTCCTGTACCTCCCCTAATTAAACAGCAAGCTTAGGCCAAAATATAAACAAAATTAGTCAGTTTGCCCCCCCCCCCCCCCATAATTCCTATAATGTTGAATATGGCCAATATCTCTTTATCATGATTGAAAGGCGAGATACATAATCACTTTCTGTAAGGTCATCGTCCGCTGTCTTCTTTCTGCTTTCTGATGTCCTTTGTCTGCTGTTCTATGTTTAGGGGTAGGATAAAAACAAGATTGCATTTTTTCACCCCTACATGTACATGTATTATGCTATACTGTAAAACAAGTTAATTTTGCGGCATGTTTTTTTCGCGAATTGCTAATCATCACTAGTTTCGCGGAAACTTAATTTCGCAAATCTAAAATTTCATTTTACTAAAAATTATTTGCTACTCGTAAAAAGACGTCGAGACTGTCAAATTTTGAACCCTACACTCAATTATAAAATAAGTATGATACGGTTTTTGGCCGAATTCTGAGCTATTCTGTGCCTTTCGTAGGCACAACAGTTACTATTACTAACAGTATTGGTGTGTTCAGCCCTCCATTTCTTCTAAAACCCCCACTGATCCGATGGTTCAAGCAGGCATTATACGCGCAATCAACCATCGCTTTCGGTTTTCCTTCGATGTTGAATCACAGACCGGTGCTGGTCCACAAAAGAGGAAACTAACACAGTACAAAATACGCACAGAGATGAATCTGTCGCGATATTACAGTGATGGTGAGTAAATCAATCGCAAATACGACAATTCTGAACTGAAAAAAGTCAAATGAACGCGATTTTCAACTGATATCATTGCAATGACTTTAAAAATGAATCGTGTGTGTCAATTGTGACCCGTCACATCAAAATGGACATGTTGGAGGCTCGGGTCAAATCTGCGTTATTGGTATGACATGAAAGAGCCCATTTTAAGCTTTGAAATGATACCATATTGATGGTTATTAGACTTTGTAAACACAAGATATGATTTGAAGAAGCATGATTTTTTCTATTATTATCTATATATTTCACCAACTATATTGGCGTCTATCTCAAAACTGCGTTTGCCGACAACATGTCCTTTTTGATGCGACTGGTCACAATTAAGCTTTGTTTTTATGTACACTGGATACACATAGATACTGGTAGTATCAATGTGAATCCAGTGTAAAGGCTGCCGAATTATGCTACCATTTCTATCATCTTCAAACACATTAATTCGCGGCAATATAATTTCGTGAATTTGAGCCTTTCGCGAAATTCGCGAAATTAAATTGCTCGCGAAATTAACTTGTTTTACAGTATGTAATATAGGTGTAGGAAAAAACACACAGAAATTGCGTTTTAGGAAAAAAACAAGATTTAATTTCCCCCTAATTAGGGTCGTCCACCGGATCCAGCATTCAAAGCCCTCTTATGAGCTGATAACCTAGAGAATCTAAAGTTGTAAAATGTCAACCAAACATGTATGATGGAAGCTGATCTGTCAGTGAACAAACTTATTATAAAGATTTGTGCATTAGGTAGCGGAACCCACCCCCCCTATTCTATGGATCCAACTGACCCTTTTTTTCTCATGAATTTGCAAAAAAATGTGTGACTGACCGACCCTACCTGAGAGGTCTGTTTGCACATAGAACAGGGTGGTTTTTTTTGCTCGACTGACGACTGGTCTATCGCGTGAGCTGCATATATGTATCAAATGGGCTCGAAAAGGTTAACTTTTTTGAGCTCCCCCGTTAGCACAATCAGTTAGGCGCCCGACTTCCATGCTGGTAACCCGGGTTCGATCCCCGGCGCTGGCAAAGAGTGAAATTTGACATGTTTTTCTCCCCTGATAGTTTAATTGTCAAAAACATACCTAGGGAGTTAAAGTTAATAAGTAAATATCCGTACAATGTCAGTAAACATACGGGAGCAATCTTTTTTTATTCCTAACCTAGCAAAATGTTAACCCTAACCCTAATCCTAACACATGTTACAATCCTTTGCTGGATTACAAAAAAACACCACATTGCGCATCCAGGGATGGTAGTACCATAGTAGGAAGGTAAGCAAATGGCGCAGCATGCATCGGAGTTGCCTCCCTCCCCATAATTGATGGGGTGAGATGAGCTGGATGGGTTATCTGTAATTCATATGTAGTGGGTGTGGTTTTGGATGTCAACAGGCAATTTAAATGATTTTCGGCTGATTTTCAGTCGATACGCACTGTGTATATTATGAGTATATAACCATCACTCAACAAAGACGGGGGCAGGTACAAATTACCAAGAGTCTATGACCTGATTCTGACGTCACACCTCCAAAAGGTCAAGTCGAGTCATTAGTCTGCTGATGAAAGGTGTAGTAACACCTGAAAATTCCAGGTAATTATTTCTTGTGTTGAGATCGAAAGTTTAGCTTCATAATTATTTATCACCAACACAGATGAACTTTCATTCTAATATATAGTTTGGGCAGGGTTTAATTCATGAGTTAAGATGTTCAAGCGCCCCCTACACAGAGTTGTCAGTATATGCATTGTGTATATAATGCATAGTTGCTGTGTGCGTGTGCTAAAGAACACGATTATTCAAAGCAGGCAAGTTTGTTTGGTAAACAACTCAATGGATGCGCCGATTTTATAGGGAAATTTGTTGTTGTTTGATTAAAATAAATGTAACAAATTAATGTTATTGAGGCGACATCGTCAGTCCAAATATGGTACAGCCTCCTGTTCACATTATGAGACGAACATAGCAAAACAGCTACTAACCATATGTCATTCTCTAATTCTAGCTCGCACCCTGTATTGATATTTTCAATGGAGGTGTAGAAGGCATGGGAATTCCAAAAAAATCAATAAACTTCTTCTTTTTTTTGGGGGGGGGGGGGGGGGGGGAAGGGGGACAAGATATATATATTTTTTTTTGGGGGGGGGGGGGCAATGTTAGGTCCGGTAATTCTAGCATGCACCATGTATGGATATTTTCAATGGTAGGTCCCTAAGATGTGCTGGTTGGGTTGACTTAACTGCAATTCTAGCTTGCACCCGGTATTGATAGTTTCAATGGGTAGGTCCCTAAGATGAAATCAAATCAAACCCAGCCAGTAATTCTAGCACGCACCCTGTATTGATATTTTTAGTGGTAGGTCCCTAAGATGAAATCAAATCAAACCCAGCCAGTAATTCTAGCACGCACCCTGTATTGATATTTTCAATGGTACATGTAGGTCCCTAAGATGAGCTGGTTGGTTTGAATTAACTGTAATTCTAGCTCGCACCGTGTATCAATATTTTCATTGGTAGGTCCCTAAGATGAGCTGGTTGGGTTGACTTCACTGTAATTCTCTCTCGCACCCGGTATTGATATTTTCAATGGTAGGTCCCTAACATGAAATCAAATAAAACCCAGCCGATAATATTAAATGGTAACAAATCTGGGCTGGCTGAGTGATTGCCATGGAAACAGCTTACAATGACTTTTTTGATCCGCACCACAATGGGTAAATGATGGTGACACAAAAGACTCTGTACATACCGGTGTACTGTGCATTCCGACGCTTACGTCAATCCCTGGTTGCTATGGTTACTGACCCAATTTGTAAGCAGCCATAACTACATGTAGGTAGGCTAGCTAGGTACAGGCTGCATGCATTTTGTATGCAGGCAGTGGGTATAATTGCTTTGGCTCCTGTACGGTATACCCACCCGTCCATTGATTCAGTCTTTCAATTGTAATAGCAATCGTGTTTTAAGATTATTTTTTCCAAGAATCAAACACTTTACATTACATGCGATAATATTTTGAAAGATTGTCTTAACAATTTGTAGTAAAAGCATTGATTGACTACCTTCAATGCTTCAATGACCTTATAAAGATTTAGATGATGAAAATTGGATAAATCTAGTTTTTTTTTTGAGGTGCTTAACGTACTACGCACCACCACAGCGCCTTGATGAAAGGGGCTACCCTGTTAGACATATCACAGCTAGCATCTACTGTATACAAAGAGCTTTGCCTACTGTATGTACATGAATAAATCAAGACTTTAAATACATGTAGCCATTTTGTTTACCTCTCTGCTTCCATCCATGACATTTCAACCACAACTCCACACCAATAAATCAGAATGGGTGTGCAATTGCAACACCGCTGCTGCTGCTGCAATTTACGTTTCTATAGAACAGATTTGCCATTTATAGCACAATGGCACTCGTTGGAATTGGTGTTAAAAAAGATTGAACTGGATTCAGAGACAGGGGTTGAAATAAGGATTTAAGAACCAGCTGGGCTATTTTAACTCAAATTGCCCCCCCCCCCACGGGCCCCACCCCCCATCACAGGTTTCCCTTCAGGACCAGGGTCAATTTGTCACATACCTGGAGCTATTAAAAGGTTAAACCTTTGTATACATCATCCTGAAGATAAGGCACCAGAATAAGGCCATTAAAAATTAATTGTTTGTTTGCCCATAGATGCCCTCAAAAAAGTAGGGTCGGTCAGTCGGATTTTTTCCTTTTTTTTCTTTTCCAAATTAGGTACCTAAATACCAGAAATAAAGGGAAAAAATAGTGTTAAATACTTTTTTTCATTTTCTAAGTCCAAAACAGGACTTTAGATGATCTATATGGGGTCACATGGGTGTCAATGAAGGTCATGTACATGACTTAAAAAGATTTTCTTTTCTTCTTCAAAAAACAAATTGTGAAAAAAATATTTTTTTAAAAAATTTTATTTAAAAAAAAAGTTGAAAGTGACACGGTCGGGACTGTTTTCCACGGGCGGTCGGACGAGGGCAAGCAAACAATTAATTTTTTATGGCCTAACTAGGGGCAGTTTTCAATGTAAAAGTTGCTGCTGGTAACACTATTTACATAAGAACCGGAGGATTATGAGGTTTTAAGGGGGTAAATTTGCTCCCTGCTCCTGTTTATTACAAGCCCTATTCAGAGACGCATTTCCTTCCAGATTATCAACTTCAGATGAATGATTCATAAAAACGAATCGTTTTTCATTAATTATTCATTAAAACCAGGTCTAAAAATGTTTACATGTATTGTTTTTATTTTTATTTTAGATTTTATTTGACGGAAGTGCACTTAATTAAATTTAGGCTCTTGAAAAATCACAAATATAAATAAATATGTTGTAATAAAAAAATAAAAAAGAGTCCAAGCCAAGGTAGATCCATATATAGATCCATGATTGATCAGAAGTGGTAGATCAGACCCTTCACTTTGTCTCATTATAAATATTTACAAATCATATTTGCCACATAGCGTGGATTTATGTGCGTACATAAATTTAGGTTTTGACATGGCCGCATAACATAAAATCTTAAGATTTTTTGACCAGAGTGGGGTAAAACAAATGCTTTAAGGTCAAATAATTGCCCGTTAAAACAGTGACTGGTTAAAATGAAAGCCAATTGTAATTGTTTGCAATTTGCGAAAGAGCCCACATCATTGCAGTGTCAGCATGTAATCATCATGAAATAATTTCTTTTAATATCTAATTGGAAATTGAAAAAATATATGAGATGAACACAAACATTTGAGGGTTGATTATCAAGCTACAATGTAGTTTAAATTTAGTGTTACATCCTATTGAAAGTGGCTCATTCTACTTGGCTCGAGTTTTAATGAAATCATGATATTCCCATGGACCCAAACCCGAGACCCTGCTTACAAATCATATCAATAGCAAAACGTATTTGTTGTCACTCAAATGAAACATTGCCAAAACTATATCAACAGCATCCAATCGACTTAAGTACTTTATGTTCCACTTATAACTCATAAAATATTAAATCTATTTATCATATTTTCAACAATTTGATTCAATAATGACTGCCATGCCATTGCAGGCAATAAGATGAATTGTTTTTGAGATGAGCTTTCCATTTTTAATCTGAGAACATACAAACAAAATTGGGATTTTGATATCATGAAAAAACTCATATTGTTCTCATTGGCTGTGCAAAATGTTAGGCATGAGAGATGTTCCCTGGCTTGTAGATGCTATAAGGCCAAAATAATAAAATTGTTTGGTTGTCCTCCACACAGCTGAGAGATGAGGTGCGGGCTGGCGGATTGTTTATTATTTATTTTATTTTTAATTCAATGGGAACTCATGCATTAAATCATACGAATTCAATATTACACATAGTATGGTAAAGCTCTGTATGGTTCTCCACGTTCTATGTTGGTTTAGTAAACCTCCAATATTGTTGAATGAGCATGATGAGTTGCAACAATGCAAACTCGGTCAAATACATTTTTTGAACCGAGCTTGCAATGGGCAGACACAGTGTAGGTCGCCATTGCATTAATTGCTTTGGGGATTTCTGCCTTGTTTTGCCTAAAAGAATGTTGTGTTGATGTGCAAGTTTTGTTAGAAATTTATGCATGAAAGTAGTAATGAAACCTATATTTTTCATACTAAATGCAGAAAAAAATGTTTTATACAATATTGAAATTAATAATAAAGCTGTTTTACATACTGATTACTTCATAGGTTAATTAGCAGACCAGCAGTATTGTAGAGCAAAAACCAATGCATGTGGCCCTCTATGGCAATTTCCCCCTTTAACAATATGGGTAACATACACTTTTTAAAATCTGGCCTAATAACGATTAATGGTATTAGTAAAGACACACAGGTGTGTTCTAAGCAATGCTAAGTACATGTAGGCTTCTGGTAACCATCAATTACTCCACGAGCTGAGATGTTGTAGAGAAGGCACCATACTGTTCCCACAATGCATGTTACTTCCTTATCAATTGATTTGCTATCCCACCTATACCATCATGATCGTTAAAGATCCAATACAACATTGGTCCATTCATAAACCATAATGCACTTATCAATTGAAACCCTGGCTCCAGGGGACCCGGGGCATAGCAGAGACTTCATGTATGCTGGGACTGTTGTAATGCCCTGAATTAACTTGTGGCCCGTGAGGCCAAAACCCCAAAAATTGTTTGATTGTCCTCGTCTGCCCGACCCTCTAAATCCTTCCGACCCAAAATCTGTCTTTTTTTGTTGTTGTTGATTTTTTTTTTTTTTAAATCAAAATTTTAATATTTAAAAAAAAAAGTGTTTAGAAAATAAAAATACTCATTAAAATATTACAGATTTTGTTCCCCGTTTTGGTTACCACAACAAGTACATGTATCTCATTTTACTTATGGTACCTGAAAAAAGGGCAAGGGAGAAAAGGTGATGTACAGTATGTGAATGTTACTTGTTGCAAAGGATCATGGGAATAGTGAAATCTGGATGGATCATTGCTATCTCACCTTTGATATTTAGCGGTTCATCCCAGCATAAAATGTGTTGCCAAATTGGATGTCAATTTGTCTTTTTGGGTAGTTGCCCAAATGTGCTTGCACTGAGCATTGTACTTCCATGCACTGAGGAGAAATGGTCCTCGCTGATGTTAAGACTAATGAATGTGGACTGTGGGTCTCCCGTCATCAGTGCATTATTTCAGCCCAAAGCCATAGCGACTCTCGCAGCCCTGGATGGCTGTTTAATTAACAATATAATTGAAGTCGCCTGTTAAGATTATCAATATATCTTTCAATCCTATGGTTTATTCGATAACTCATGTGGAATTTCATTGCTTAAAAATATGAAGAAGAAAAAAGTGTTGAAAAAGTTCACCTCTATTTTTGACAACCAGGATGCACACTCCTACAATGTACAAAAAAAGGAGTGCTGTCCCTCCCCCTGGTCATTCAGCCAATTTGATTGAGTACTCCAGCCCAACAACCCAAGGGTATGTTTCTCTTCTGCCAATAAATGTAGGTTGCATTGCAGGTAGCCAAGTATGAAGCCAGAACAGAAGTCATCTGTGAAGATTGCATGCAGCAGTTGGCAGGTATTATCACAAGAGGCTCACAAGTGAATGTTTGCCTCAAGCCAAGCACTGACTGGCAACACACACTACAACAAACTCACATACAATTTCAAGTTGGTATCTATTTTAAGCTGATCTCATTGCAGAATGAGCGAACACGGGATGGCCATTCCCTGGGCTGTCAGTTACCTGGGGATCTTAGGTGACTTTTTTGGTGGTTTTAATTTTTTGTGCAATTTTTGTTTACTTTTAAATTGAATGTGGACGTGGTATTGAATGTGGGTTGCTCTGCAGTTGTATCGTGTTAAAACACTCTACAGGGATATGAAAAATGAATAAATTTCACACAAACTTTAACATCAAAAATCGAATTTAGCAAGAACATATCCTCCAATACAACACAGCTACATGTAGGTAGTAAAAATATTAATGTGGCCCAACTCAGAATAGAGAACAAGCCGCCTCAGAAAAAACCCCACCCCCAACAAAACAATCCCAAAAACACACACACACACACAAGTTCAAAATTTTGCATTTAATATTGCGCTTTGTTTATTGTGAACATTTTGTCATATTGTCATGGTTGCTTTAATAAAGGAATGGACACACATTGTCATAGTCTTTAGTCATGGCATAATTGATCATGTTGATAGGCAATTATGAATTGTCTGGTTTAAGACTATCAATGAATTTTAGATGATAAAACGGATATAATAAATGTATAATGTTGGTGTTCCAATAACAGATATATTTTCCATCAGGGCTATTACGATACTATTGAATAGTAAATGAGTCTATTGTAATGCTTCATTACAAAAATAGGAATCGCTAATATGATACCAAGGTGATTCAGGGCTATGGATATGGCTTCAAAGAAATTAATTAGCAAATATTTTGAAACTTCGTTATGATGACTTCAGTCCATCCATTACAGATTAGGTTATTTCACAGATCTTAGGGAGAATGAGCTTCCAAATGGAAAAATATAATACAATCATATTCATATTATGGAATATTTTAATGTTACTCCCTATCATTTGCGCAGTTCTATGAAAAAACAATTTGACCTTAATGAACTTCACAACAAATTGTCTGTATTAGTAGAGATATAATTAGATCATTTATATAGGTCAATTATCAAAGGCTATGATCCAGTAATAGGTTGCTCTTTGGCTTGTAAACAGATGATGTGTACTTAAATAAGCTGCCATGTTGTGTCATAATTAGCTTTATATAGGTACGTATGTAAGTGCTGAAATTGATGAGTTTGAAATGGTGAAATCTACAATGGACGACGCTGCAGTTGAGTAACTTGAGTATGAGGCCCTTGACCTGGATTTGTGCATTAAACCATAAAGTGTTGTTGATTGTATCAATTATATCTAATCTAGTTCATCTTCTGAAAAAATGAAAGGTTATTTACTGTGTCAACACATCAATGAGTAAATCATCTATGACCCATTACGAAAACACTGAACAATTGTTAAAATTAATATAATAATTGAGTTGACATTGATTTGTAAACAAAACATCCCCCCCCCAAAAAAAAACCCCACCACCCACCCCACCACACCAACCACCAAAAAACCCCAAACACCTACACACAAACAAATTCCCAAACAAACAAAACTGATCTGTTTGAAAATGTTTATAAACGCTGTTTAATATTTTACCAATAGCGCGGCTTTTCCTCTCGGACAATATGCAGTCTGCTAATAGTTTAAGTGCAGAATCACATAATTTTGAAATGTATTGACACATAATAATGATGAAATTGCTTACCTGAATCAGCTTCTGGGGAGTGGGAGGGGGAGGGTAAGGGGATTGGGAACGGGAGGGGAGGGAGGTGTAATTTGTCTGAGGAAAATTTAAAAAAAACCACCCTATTATTAGGTAGAGTTTTCCAGTCGAAGGTAAATTGCTTGGTTAGGTTTGAGGGGAAAAAAGGTAAATTATAGCACAATTATTCCGTTTTTGAGAGTTGAGGAGTGATGGCTGTCTGCCTCTATCCCCCTCCCACGGGGTATTATGCCAATGCTTCCATTCCAGGTATGACAATTTGGTATCCAGCTTTGATTTATGCCGGTCTAGAAAATAAGTTCAAATTTCCCTCAATTGTTCCGCATTTCAGTAGTTTCGGGAACAAAATTTCCTCTGCAAGGGACTACACAAATGTTTTCACGTCTGGGTAGTGGGTACCTTTTACAAATGGTAAAGACCAGTATCCTACTATCCTGTATTGTGTGGATCAAACAGGAAGGATACTTAAAAGATGCTGAACTGTATTGCAATTTGTAAACCTCACCCGTAGTTATTTTTGCTTACAGATAAATTTACACAAAGCAAATGTTTGACCAATTTCTGGTCTAGTTAAATAAACTACTTGTCTTCGTTCCTACTAGCTTTAAAGAAATTTTTTTGCCCGTTATTAATTTTGTGTGACTGTTACTGTTATCAAAAAGTGTGAAATTTAATGTAGCTCGAAAATGTTAAGTGTTAGTAGTATTTTGCACTTACCTGGTACAGTACGTTCTAGGTGAGCAGGTTTGACGTCACTGTGGGTCATTCAGAGTGTGTGATCAGGTAGTAGACTACTGAATAATAACAAGGATTCAATGTAATGGCATTTTTACACTCTATGTTTATTTGTGTCATTTGTTTCATGATTTCATTTTCTTTTACCAGGGAAACGGTGTGAAAACATTCCACAAGTGTAGGGGAAATTGGAGGGGAATTTTTGCAATATATTCATTTTTGTTGAGTTGATGATAGACATGAAATATTCCTCAAGTGGAGGAATTTTGACAAAATTGTACAATATGCAAATTCACCCAACCTGCATGTACTACAGGGCATGTCAAAAAAGTGTCCCACAGGGCCACGAGGGACAACAATAATTAAAATACACCACATGTTTTATGTTTTTTGGTGAGCCCTATTAGTCCTCTTTAACAAATGTACTTCATCCCATTAAATCTCATCCAGGGTATCTCCTGGTCAATTTGAGTAACGATATAAGAGTGCAAATCCCACTTTGGCCACTTTTGGACATGAATTGGATTTTCAACTGAAAAAACCCAGCATTTTAGATTCCAATGATGATTTATTTATAGGATACTTCAAAATACATCTTATATCAAAATATTCTGAGGTTTGTCATGGATGATACGGATGAAAAAAATATTTTCTACTAAAATTGAACTAACTATCAACGTGCGCATGTAGTAGTAGTATAGGTAGATTATTATTGATTTTATTGATTATGTTCAATTACACACTGAATGACGATTTTCTGCGCATGAAAAGTGGCCAAAAGCTGACTCTGACATGCAGTCAATAGTTAGGTCACCCAAGCCCTATATGAAAGCTATGAAGATTGTTAAACGGGTCAGTCGTCACAAACATGCACAAACACAATAGCCAAACGACCTTGCTTTTGTCAACACTCCCTACACAGAGGACGGCAGTGCAAATCTCTACGATTTTCGCTATGTAATCTCTATGGCGGATTTCATTCCGTTGTATGAAGCTATGATGTTTGCGTGGTCTTCGCTATCTCCAAGCAGATAGAGCAATACGTACATGGACTTTTTTGTAGACGAGGGTTCATTTCATGATTTGGTGAGGTTTAGAATGAGTTAGGATTCCTGTAATTTCGAAGACCATAGATTTTCAAAACGTGAATTTTCCAACATTTTACGACATAAATTTGGTCACAAAACGTGTTTAATACTATACATTTTACCGTTCTGCAGATGCTAATGACCCTCCTCTAAAATTCTACATGATTTTTAACAGTTTCTCAGTTTTTGAGATGCCCAAATAGACCATTTTCCGAAGCTATTTCTAGCAAATATTGTAGTCACTGAGACTCCATTGTTTTCTTGCGTATAACAAAATCTGACACGCAGCGTGACCTCCCTGCTGGCTGCATGCCTGAGTAGATTTGCCATAATTTTCAAAATTCTTATGACGCATTACAGATTGCTGAACATGATTAATAGTTCACAATTCTTACATTTTTGGCCAAAAATAAATAAATCAGGTTTTACATGGGACACTTTTTTGACACACCCTGTATGCATATCTTTTGCATTTAAATTATTCCCATGCATGATTTGAATTGTGATTTTTATCATCAGGGTTCTTGCTGTGAGATATCTTAGGACACAGGTTTTTGTTCATGCTCCCCAATATATTGAAATTTGGATGATTAATGGTTGCAATGTTTTTTTAACTTCCAACATGTGATGTTGAAATGTTGATTTTGGGTCCCCAAAATTTGGGAATGGGGGAGAGGGAGATTTTTAATTTTTGTTCTCTATGGAAGTGGACTTTAATTAAATGTCAATTTTTGATGTGCAATCCCTAACCGCACTGAATCTCACTAAATCTCACTGCCAGAAACTATCTCCAGGCACGTGCTGCTGCATTGCCGCGATGACGTCACCTACCGCAGGCATATGTGGCCACGGAGTTTGTGGCCGCATATGACCTAGGGAGTTAGCTCAGTTGGTAGAGGGACAGACTTGGGTGCGAATGGTCCGCGATCGAATCCCGGGGGGTGCTGGGTGATTTTTCGGGTAAAAAAAAAATCGCACTTTTTTCCCCCTCCCCCGATACGCACAAAAAACTAGCTTTACTGGTTAGGGTTAAGGTAAATTTTCACTTTATGAATTGACAAACCAAATTGGATGGAAATTAAATATAACACATTGTCAAGGTGAGGGTTGAAAGGCCCCTCCCGCAACTTTGGACATGCCGCTTATAAATCTCTGTGTTAAAGGTAGATGTTCCGATTGCTGGCCCAATCTTCAACTTGATGTTTTCTATTTTACATCCTTAAAATTGTCAAATTCCAAAGTTTGAGTTGAATAACTCCAACAGTTCTATTTTTAGAAGCACAAGGTCACTTCAATAATTGCCCATTGAGTTCACAAACTGGTTGGTGGTTCACTACCTTAGGCAGTAATTCACCACATTCTAGCCTATAATATCTAAATGGAACATTTCTGGCCCCTAAGATTTTACAGACATAATGAGAAAAATATGGGGATTCTTCTGATATCAAAGTATCTTAATGTGAAAAAAAAATCATAGCCTCAAAAAAGTGATCGGAACATACACCTTTAATATTAGAGGCTGAGACCACCTTATTTTGTCATTGTTCATATCCAATCATTATTTCATGATGTTATGCGTAACTATCCCATTTGCAATTTAACGCATTAGTAAGCAAGCAGCAAATGTAAAAGCTTTTTTATTAATAATAAAAGTGAAGCATCATTATTTCTAACAGTGGACGTTCACTTAGTATGAAAACAGATGAAAGATGGGCGCAGGGATGGATAATACAATAATTTGAGTTTTATTGAAGCCAGAAGGAAATTGTGTGATATATGACAGGAAATAAAAAGGGGTTGTCTTACATGTAGATTTCTTAGACCGAAAAGGCTCAGGGGGGGGGGGGGGAGGCCTGTGATCAGTCGTAACTGACCACCCCTCACCTCCCTACCCCTCACCTCCCCACCTCTAACCTCCCCCACGCCTCATCTCCCTGGGCAACCCTCACCTTCCCTACCCCTCAACTCCCTACCCTCATCTCCCTACCCCTCACCTCCCCTCCAACATCAATCCCTATCCTCATCCCTTACCTTCCACTCCTTACCCCCAACTCCCAACCTCTCACAAGGGGCATCTGGCCTGTGACACATGCATGTGCCCCTTGATCCCTTCAGTTTATATGCTAGCTGCTCTAAATGATTGCATTGTTGTCTCCTATATCGTAACTGTTGAGGTATTTCGATTGCAATTTTGCGGTATTCAGGCAAGTGAATCAGACAGGACTCGATTATTCATTGGGATATCATTAACTATTGATGCTGCGAGATTTCACAGTTCAAACGTTCAACCTCAATGTTTACAGACTGGTTTGCCTGCTTCATCAAGGAAGGAGAGGTAGCCAGCCTTTGATACTCCTTTAAATTATGGATTTTGGGCTTATTATCAGAAAAATGTCTTCCCCTCACCAAACCTGTCAGCCGTAATTGATAGAGATTGTAACATTATCTGACAAACTGGTGCATTCAAATCACAAGCGTGTCTTTTTGCTTAATTGCTGTATTACTGTCGAAGTATATTGACACATTTGTGTTTTCTTCTTCTGTTTTACCCCTTACAGATAGAAATTTTGACAGTATATGTGATGAACAGCCTATTGGTATTATACTCTTCAAAGAATTCTGTACACATCAAGGAGCTAATCAATCATATACTCAAGCAATCGAATTTCTTGAAGCAGTAGTAAGTATGCCAACTTTTGAGAAGGATTGATCTATTCATGCAATAGTCAGCTTGATCTGTAGACCCCTGATGAATCCAATAAAGTCAAAGTTAGTCAGATATACACAAGCGATCAAATTTCTTGAAGCAGTAGTAAGTATGCCAACTTTTGAGAAGGATTGATCTATCCATGCAATAGTCAGCTTGATCTGTAGACCCCCAGATGGAATTAATAAGGTCAAGCAATCAAATTTCTTGAAGCAGTAGTAAGTATGCCAACATGAGGAGGAGTTATCTATATATGCAATAGTAAGCTTGATCTGTAGACCTCCTGATGGATACAATAGGTTCTTGAAGCAGTATTAAGTATGCCAACTTGAGGACTTATCTATTTATGCAATAGTCAGCTTGATCTGTAGACCCCTGATGGATCCGATAAGGTCAAAGTTAGTCAGATATACGCAACCAATCAAATTTCTTGAAGCAGTAGTAAGTATGCCAACTTGAGGAGGAGTTATCTATTTATGCAATAGTCAGCTTGATCTGTAGCCCCCCTGATGGATATAATAGGTTATAATTAGTCAGGTATACTCAAGAAATAAAATTTCCTAAAGCAATGTTAAAATGTTTAAGGATTTACTTATGCAATAGTCAACTTGATATTGACCAGCAGACCCCTGATAGTTACAAAGGTTAATATTAATAACATGGTCAATAGGGTACTATTTTGGGGATAAACATCATTAGAAGTGGACCTCGCAGCAAACAATCTAAAAAAAGGACAATCTGTCATTTTTAGGGTGGCTGAGGCTGAGGTTCAATTGTTTACATTTTTATCTGAACTGCGGTGGTACTCCCATAGTAGATGATAGCTGCAATGGTACATGGAAAGGTCATTGTCTATATTTACCCCTATAGTAGTATTGTTTATGCTTTGAGATATAAGACAAATTCTTCAAAGTTCAGATGCAACTCAAAAAGTGGACATATAGCTGCGAGTGACATAGACCAGGTTTGGAAAATTCACAATTTGTGAGGCTTAAGCTATGTTCACACGGTGTCGCAGGCGTAACTTACACAAACAGAAATTTAAATTCCACAAATATTTCCGTTATTCTGACCGCATGTCCACACACACTTTACTCCTATCGATACTCCTAAATTATTAAAACTACACAAAGAATCTTCAAAATCACTTACCATCAATCAAAATGGTGGCGCCCATTCGTGTTTCCGCGTGCTGATGTTTGTGCTCATATTTGCAGTTCGCATGAGAAATAAGAATTGATTTTGCACATACATTTAAAAAATTAAAAACATTGTGTGTCAAAAGTTTCTGTATAAAACACTCCACAATCTGCCAAAACAAACATCTTTAATATGTTCAAGATATGTTTCTGTCTTTGTTTGCTCTCGATGTATTTCAGAAAATTATTGGGATTTGATAAAACATTTCATATATACAAATTGTATATATGCACAACCGTTTTCAGTAAAGTGCACACCAAGGTTGTGAACAAAGGTCAAACTTACGCCCGATGGAGAGGGTAAGTGCCGTCCACATGGCCAGCTACTCCACGACTGACCTACGTGGAGCTCACTACTCCTGCTTGCCAGTCCTGCTATTAAATCAACCGGAGTAAGGCAGCGCAACGTACGCCAGCCACCGTCATCACAGTCACTACTCCCTCAGTTTTACGTGATTGCTACTCCAAACCAACTCTACTCTTTCTCACGCCACTGTTACTCTGCCTCGTGTGAACATAGCTTTAGTTGATAAAATGATACATATAGCAATGGTTGATTGGCAGCCAAGTCTTTGTGGCCCTTGTGGCAGTTAGATGTGAGATACAGGGATGGGGTTGTGGCCATGTGGCTATATTAGACCAAGTGGATTTATACAAAAACTGATTGCAAATTACCAGTTTTAAATTAATGCACAGCAAACCTGAGACAAAACCTCTTTTAACACCTAAAAAAATAGATAAAATGATTTAACCTTTTGTAAAAGCCTGCTCCCCTCTACAACATCTCCTTTGCAAACCAAAGATATAAACGATATATCCAGTCTATTTACAGTTACCACTGGACAGGATGGTATTTAAAGCCGTGAATCAAAATAAACAGGCTTTTAGTAGTAATCCAGAGAACTACTATGGCTTGAAGGCTTTGAAGTATTCTCACTATCTCAGCCAATATGCTACCACTGCATGCTTATGCTTTAAAGAATGCATTTTTTTTTGCTTGAGCGTAATTTTTCACTTACAGCCAATTGTTAACAACAGGGTTGTCACCAAGGCGGTCGGTGGCGGTCGAGAGGAGCCGGCACTCGCGATTACCGACCGGCACTCTTTAAAAAAAAGGGTAAAAAAACCGGCAATCATTTTTTAATTTTTTTAAAAACAATTTGTGGATGAAATCATTAAACTGCCTCATAAAACAAGAAATTATGTGCCAAGAACCCTCAAAGTGCATTAATAAACCCTAAAAAACCATTAAGAAGGCCTATAGACCCCATGCCATGATCCACTGCACTTCGTTTGCAACACTTATTCCGTTCGCCTTCAGTAAAATTATCCGCCATTCAATTTTGGCTAGTGACAACACTGTGCGGTTAAATTTGTGATGCTGTGTTCTTATATTTTGAGCTACAATTATTTGGCGTAGAAGAAGTGGAATACAAATGAGAATTCACGGATTCGCATAAATCTGTTTGCAAGAATCTTTGCAAAAATCAATATGTGGATTTTTACCCAATTGTTGACTCCATATTTGCACATTTTAATTCTATTGCAAAAATTATGGTGCCACTATGATGTGAACATCTGCGGTGTGCAAACATTTTCACTTGAAAACCAACAACACTCTCAAAATACTCTCTTCTTTCCAATGATCAATAAAATTCTTTTACAAAAATCAGCAAACTGACACTCCATTGCGTATGATGCTTTCTGTTAAACATTGCTCATTTGTGTCAACCAGTCTAGTGTAATGTGCTTGAGCCTATTCGTTTTTCTTGTCTGGGCATGAGAAACCTTCAAACCAAACACAGATGCGTCACGATAAATGACGATAATGCACACGCCATTTATCACCACAAGTTCTCGCTCTTCATTTCGTCATTCGAGGGGCGAAAAACCCTGCAAAATAAACATGAAAGCAAAACCCTGCCTTTGGATCCCACACCATTTGTAATACATTGGTGTGGAGTAGTAGTAGTACATACAATTTGGTGGTGTTGAATGCCAGCGTTACATGTAGATTAAACCATCGTGTAGGTTTATTTTTAGCATCGCTATACTGTAGAAATGGATTATTGCACCGATTTAAGTTCGAGATAATATTTCTATAATTTCAAACACGATCATAAGAGTCACTGTTTGGTAATCGGATTCATCTTTTTAGGATGTCATAAATATACCAACTGAAGGGTAAGGCCCAAAAGAAAACATCATCTCGGTTATCACGGCATGTTTCTCGCTTTTGGAAGCATTTTTATCGCTTTCTTAAACATCGCCCATGATTTCACGGAATAGCGCATTTTTTCTTGTAAGAATTTTTTTTATTATTTTTTTATTTCATCATCATTGAAATACTGATAAAGTCTACCCAATTATTGATTATTATTTCTGGGAATGGGATTAACTGTCAAGTTAAATCCTTCGATTGATTGCAAAATTGTGGGGAAATACCTTTTTCGATTTAAACAAAAGCAACATTGTTAATCTTTTCGACAATCTGTTTTGAACATCGCGATAATTCGCTTGTCAATACATGTGCGCTAGAGTCTAAGGGATGTATTCTTGGTCATGTTTAAAAGCAAGTGGTAGCTGTTCTGTCAAAACCTCCACCCGGCCCTTCAGCATGTACATTACGTATGAAGTACAATACTTCCAATGTATAACCTTTGGGCAGTCTGCTCTAAACATGTTCAAGGGCCAAAACACATCTATCAAAACCTTGTAAGTGCTCTTCCCCCTAAACATGTATTATGTATAAAGCTACACTTGTTATGCATAATTGTTTGGCAGTATTATTTTATGCATGTCGAATGGCCAGAAAAACATACAAGGTTTTGACAGAACAGAATCGAATTGATACCCATAGTGCTTTGCAATTATGTGATGTGATTTAAAAAAAACCACCCACATGCATGTACTTGTCTTGTCAGCCATGAAGTGGCATAGAGGATTAAAAAAACATAGAAAATGAAGAATAATGAAAATGAGAAAAGAAAAAAAATACCCACCTTCCACGATTCAAATTGATATTGCTCTTTCATGCCTCATCTGTTATTGTTATTGAATACTACAGTGTGTCCCAAAAGTTGGGTAAAAAATGAGCGAGCTGGTATTAAATAACTTCTTGATTTTTATTGCTATAGCGTATCTGTAATTGCCCTGTTACTGTGTAAAATCATACAAATTCAACACCAACTTTGTGAGATACACAGTGTTGAAGTAAGGTATGGCTGAAACCGTTTCCCCCAATTTATGGAAAAATTCACCCATGTGATGCATTTACCATTTGAGTGCATCTTGTCATAGGACTCTGAAAATACTGAAACCTGGAGTATTAATCCAAGGTGTTTAGCAAAATGTTACATTTGTGTTCAGGAAAGCTTTTTGTTGTCTTTAAACCTAAGGGAGGTCTTGATATATGACAATATTTGCTGGCTAGCTCTATATAACCATAATTGATAACTGAGTTCTAGTTACATTTTGAGGACAATGTTTTTCAACCTGTTTGAACATCGTCACATTATATCCCAGAGAGTGTCCATTGTATTTGTCTGAAAATTTCACAGATTAAAATGAACCCTAACACTTCTAGACACTGCAAAACCTGACACTGCTACAATCTTGTACTGCGCGATCGCCTGGTCAATCTCGTACCACGCTCCGCCAGGCGTTCAACTTGTAAAAGAATGTGCATTTTTTTAAACCTGGACCCATATAGCTCAGTCGGTAGAGCCTCAGACTTGCTCGCACGCGGCCTGGGTTTGATCCCCGGCGCATGCAGAGACTGATTTTCCCCTCAAATTTGACCCCACGCTCAGTGAGTTAGGGTTAAAGTCAGATATATGATTCATATGAAGAAGTAGTTTGGTTTCATACTAAAGTACCTGTCTCCCCCGTTTTTGGACCCATTTGTGGGGGACATACTGTATTGTATGTAATATCGGAATGTAATTCAGTTGTGTGCATGTAATATCAGAATGTTGATTGACTACCATGTACTTAATAATTTTTTATTAACTACTTCATAAATATCTTTTGATGTATCTTTCCATTGTTAGAACTGTATCTCTATATTATATATAAAGATATATAAAGATATGTCTACAATGTTTTCAACATTGCATTACATTATTTTATTTTTTGACCTTGGAAAATTCCTTTTAAAATATTAAAATCATGATGAATGTTACATTCAGACGTCAATGGAAATAATTTTGTGTAAGGCAAGGACAAAAACCACTACCCTGTTGTATGGGCAAACAGAACTCTCAGGTCGAGTTGGTCGGCTTTACCCCTTCCCCCCCCCCCCCTTATTTTCCCTTGAAAATGACCGTACAATTTATATTTTTGGTCGGTATTCATTTAATTGCACATGAAAATGTTTTTCACCAATTTCTAAAAAAAATTGGTCGGTTGGGCCCAAACACCAGGGTTTTTTCCCGTCGCCTATTGCGGCATGAGTTGATCACGAGGGCCGGTCGCCATAGGCGTAGTGCACTCTTTCACCAGTGCAACCAACTGATCGTAGCCTTGCGTCATCCATTTCTGCGCATTTCCAACGCTAGCGGCAGTATAATCGTCGTCCCTACATGTGACGTTATTGTGTACTAATTAATGTTAATCTGGACTTTCTACTGTTACACGAGGCTACAGCCTTTTTAAAATATATTTAAATTGCAATAAAATATATTTCAATAATTAATTTTAAAAAACGGATAGAAATCGAACGATTTATGACAAAGTTATGACAAATATAGTTATGGTTATTTGATCGAAAAAGTGAAAAAGTAAGCTCATTTCAGGCCCAAAATACGCCGTTTTACCATTCAGTTACCGAGAATATGTTGCAACTAAACTGTAGTGTCAGACTCGTGCTAATATAATCTAGAAACATTTTAGAAATGTAAAAATGACAAAGTATGAATTTTCGTGGTACTGGCTGAGTCGATTCATGGTGATTTTGCTGATATTTTCGCCACTCCGCCGCGAAAAGGTTGCCGAATTCTGCTTACTTTTGACATTTGACACAAAATGAATATAGATATTTCGTCATTTATTCAAGATAATCGTAAAAACACTACGTGTAATAAATAAAGAATAAATGCAAATAAATATATTGTAATATTTCATGGGCTAGACTTTTATTAGAGCGGAATATTGTTGCAACACGGGCTACAGTAAGGTATACAGTCGCAGATCAAGTGGTATCGATTTGTTTTGAGTACAAAAGAAAGGCATGTTGAAGTTCGTTGAAGTTCGTTGAAGTGGTCGGTAGCAATCGATTAATTTATAGATAAGTGTTAACAGCTAATACAAACTATCAACTTGCAAAATAGAGGGCAGTGCGAATAAATGTCCCGGTCCAGCCCTCGTGTGATCACTTTGACAGACACAAATGTCCCATATAATAGGAAAGATAATCGATATAAAGGTAACAGTGTGATATTTGAATTGACTTCCATTGATATGTAAAGGCCTATCCTAATATCAATGTCATCCAAATATTATACATCACATTTGAAGATTTTTTATACTCTTGGTATCGACATTGATACCATCACACATGGGCACCGAGTTATCGATACACATGGGCATCGAGATATTAATACACATGAGCATCAAGCTATCAATACACGTGGGCACCGAGTTATCAATACACATGGGCATCAAGCTATCAATACACATGGGCACCGAGTTATCAATACACATGGGCATCAAGTTATCAATACACATGGGCATTGAGTTATCAATACACTAGACTAGGTCCCCGCGTCCCTCTATATGGCCGCCATCTTTAAAAGTGGTGGACCAAAAAGAGGGACTGGGAAAATTGTACGTCTAAAAAGTGTGCCGTTTACTCGTGGAATTCCACGAGTATTTAGCATATGATTATGCAAACAATCCATCGAGCATGCGCATTTGGGCCCAACAGCAACTGAAAAAACACCTGATTGATCCAATTCAAAATGCAGTGCATCGAACCATCGTCACGTCTCACCACTATCCTGCACCCTATCGCGTCACACGGTGTACAACGGAGCGTGAAACTACTGGCACACTGTGGCATGATGGTGCGTGAATAAGCTAATGTTTATTCATGAGTTTATCAGCGCACACTTTTGGAACTGTATTTTTCCAGTCTTTCGCAGGGGCCGTGTGTAAAATAGGGAAGACATGAGGATCGAGTCTATCAATACACATGGGCATTGAGTTATCGATACATAAGGTAAAACCAGGTTCAGTCAGGGTTGGTGAGCCATTTCCTTGTAAAAAGGCCTACAACTGGGGACAAATTAATGGAATGAAAAGTAGCAACATGTCAAGCTGTGAAGAATAAGTTAGAGGAACTGTAACTGTAAATTTAAAAGGAACACCAATATCTAATTACATACGGATGCCAACTATTTAGTTTATCAGAAACATGTTGAAACATCCAAACAATTTATTTTTAGGCCTGATATTAGATGAAATTCCAGATTTTAAGAACATGTACAATCACATAATTACAATAATGCGGGGTTTAAGTGCATGGCGGTTTGACGGTATTAATGCGTCCATGTGCTTGGATCATGATCATTTTGACAATAGTGGCATAAATCCAACATCCTACCCACCCACGCAGTAACGAATGCTTCGGTACCTACTCAAAGACGATGACATAATCTATGAAATCTATCTTGCATAAATATACTGCCATTGCCAAGTGCATGGAAAACTTGATACGACCACAGGGCTATCTCTGGTTCATTAATTTAGTGGCATTGCATCTTGCAAATTTTATAATGGACATTTTTATATTGTGTAGGGAGGAGTGTGTTTCTAAGATGAGTCTTAAACATGTTTAAGACAAGTCTTGTGGCTGGCACAAATCCATAAAATACTTCACAACTGAAGTTCCACCCCCTCAAAATGTGATATTAAAAGTGCTATAATTCTACGGCTTTAATTTGTTCAGTATCACACAAACCACATACTGGCGGATGTATCAGAATTTAGGGGGGGGGGGGGGGGGGGGCAGGGAAAATAAATAACAAAACATCCAAGATGTCAGATTTTAAAGGCATATTATGTGATCTTTTCCAGGGAGCGCCCTCCATATTCATGATTTTTTTTTAGAAAGTAGATTTCTTGCAGATTTACATTTCTGATCATAAATCGTACATACATTCCAAGTTACAGAGCTATACGATTCCTAATTACCTCAAATCATGGTTTTAGAGTGAATTTAGACTAGAGTAAAATAAGTTGTCGGTAATCCGACAGTTTATTTTCACTCTAAAACCATGATTTTGAAGTAATTAAGAATCGTATCGCCCTGTAACTTGGAATGTATGTACGATTTATGATCAGAAATGTAAATCTGCAAGAAAATCTGCTTTCAATTTTTTTTCGATGTTGAGGGCGTTCCCTGGAAAGATATAATAATATACCTTTAATCATTTAGGACATGAAAAGCTTTTTAATGAAATCAAGTGCAGTATCTTGTCTTATTATTAGATTGTGTGGTACGTGTAGAAGTTATTAAATGGATCAGAATATTAGGGCACAACCATGAGATTTCTAGGGGATGTTTATTACATCATATTTGAACCCACAAGTTGGATGGACAAATGGGCACCCTACTAAATCCAACAGAATCCAACGAGCCAGGCTGTTTGTTCCACCCGGCGTGGAAGTTTTTTGCCGAAATTCTGGCCCCAGCCTATATTATACTTGGTGCGCCTATTAGTCTTGATACCCGTGGTGTACTGGAAAATCCCAAGTCTCGTGTGCTGGAAGTCCGTGGTTCAAATCCGGGATGTGGGAGGGGGGGGGGGGGATCACGGCCGCGGCAATATTTTGGGTCGCTTATCGCCGCGGGAAAAATAGTTCTGAACAAGTGGCCTAGGGGGGGGGGGGGGGGGGGGGGGGGGAGGGGTCTGAAAAAGTGGCCTAGAGGGGGGGGGGGGGGGGGGGTAGGGTTAAGGAGCAATTTTTTCTTCTTTTTTCCCCATTTTTTTCCTTCCAACATTTTCCAAATGTGGTTTTTATAACCTTAACCCTGCTAAATCCAACGAGCCAGGCTGTTTGTTCCATCCGGCGGGGAAGTTTTTTCCAGAAATTCTGGCTTCAGCCTATTACTTTTGAAGTTCTGAAAAAAGTGGCCTAGGGGGTTAGGGTTTGTTTTTTTCCTTCCAAAATTTTCCAAATTTGGTTTCTATTAAACCGTAACCCTGCTAAATCCAACAGAAACCAACGAGCCAGGCTGTTTGTTCCACCCCAGCCTATATACTTGGCGCAATATATTGCGACTTGGCGCAATATATTGCGTAGCCTTGACACCTGCGGTGTACTGGAAAATCCGGATAAGCTTTAGAATACCCTACCATTGGTTTTCTTCACATTATAAGTGTATGGGTCGTTCTTTTAAAGTCCCCATTGAAAACATGCAGTGGTATGGTATACTAAAAAAAACTCCGAAAATCTTAAATCCCGTGTGCTGGAGGTCCGTGGTTCAAATCCCAGGGGGTCGCGGCGATTTTTGGAAAACAAATCTGAAAAAAGTGGCCTAGGGGATTAGGGTTAAAGCATGGGAACGAGAGTGATGTTTCACTTATGAATTTTGAGGAGTTGTTTCATGACAGTGCGAAAGACTATAGGGGCTTTTGTGTTGTGTGATTTTAATCCAAGACGAGCATAGTACTAACTTGGCCATCCATACCTTCATCGTCTATAATGGTTACGTGGAAGTTTGCGGTGGACAATTTCCTTTTTTGATGCCAGACACAGGAAAGTCACCCCGATTTTATATGTATTCTATCTCACTGACTATGGTAGGCTGAGTTTTGTTGCCTTTGAGAGTGGGTTAATTTTTGTTTCTTTTAATAAATGTCTATACTTTCCTGCCTCGTCAGAATATGGAACTTCTTTTAGGTCAAAAAACAAAAGAGTTGTTTGCTTGCCCATAGATGCTCTCCAAAAGGTAGGGTCGGTCGGTCGGATTTATTTTTTTTCTTCTTTTTTTTCCTTCTTTTCCAAATTCCAAATTAGGTACCTGAATACCAGCAATAAATAAATAAAAGATTTTTTTTTAACATTTTGTCATTATCTTAGTCCAAAACAGGACCTTAGATGTCCCATATGAGGTCATATGGGGGTCAATCAAGGTCATATACGTGACTTGAAAAAGATTTTTCTTTTTTTACCAAAAAAATTGTAAAATATTTTGTTTTTTTGCAAAAGAAAGAAAAAAAGTACACGGTCGGGACTGTAATACACGGTCGTTCAGACGAGAGCAAGCAAACATTTGTTGTTGTTGTTGTTGGCCTTAGTATGGTGCAATGAGCAATGATAGAGAAGCTATTACTCCAATCGGTGCAAATGTAATCTTGTACGTAAACAATAAGAGCACTTAATTTTTCCTGATTTTTCCATCTTATCTTTTGTTACACAGATGCACCTTCCGCACCACTTGCAAAGATTTTATTTACTAGAAACGTGACATTGATGTTGATAAAAGGTCTTATTATAGCAATAGCTAGACAATAGGCAAAATGAACGCATGTTATGCTCGATTTGATAACATGGAGTTAATTTCGAAGAGCCACTCCTAAAATAACATACAATAAAAAATGCTATCAGCTATTTTGTGTGTATTTGTAATTGTCATTCTGTAAGAAAAACAACTGCAACTGCTGTGGATGTGGTGGTGGTGGGGTGGGGGTGGGCATATATTAGAATCTGATGAAGTATACACATATTCTGAAGGTGTGTCTCTTAATGCATTAGTCAATTGAAACACAATTTAATCCTGAATGATATTTTATGAGAGGTCATTTTCCTGAGTATCTACTACTGGCACTATGTCTTTGTGTGTATTATTTGCCCTTTAATTGAAAAGCTATAGGTAATTTAGAGGTAAATTAATATAAGTGCATGTTTTTTATTCAAGGACATTATTGATACTATACATTGACTTGGTGGAATCTCTATCTTCTCTGCAAGTAGTTATTTTTCTGTGTTTTTTGAGAAAAGATTGTGTCCAAATATAGTCCTCCTTGTAGGGTTGTTATTCAAAACACAAGCCTTTCAAGGGAAGTACTAAGTCTAAGATTAAAACACAGAGTTACATCGTATGTAGTTGTCACCACCAGGGGAGGGGAGATGGGAAGGGCGGTTTTCAGAGGTGATAGCAGTTTTCAGAATGAGAGTGGTTCTTGTATGGTTCTGCTCAATAAGCCTATGGTAAGGTTATCAAAGTAATTCAATACCATATTCATTTAATAAGACTTCCTATGAAATATTAAAATGTAACAGGGGCATAACTGGGGGCAGGGAGGGGGGCATGTGCCAGAAGGCTTGCACCGTCGGATACCCCCAAATGAAATAAAAAAAACTGTAATATATACAAAAAATAGTCAGTTATGCCCCCTGATGCCCCCTGACCCCCCTCCAAATTGAGGACCCTAGTTACGCTACTGAGATGTAACAAAAGTGAAACTGCCCATGGTAAAGGGGGAGAACTCATTTAACCCTAACACTCCCGGTGGATTTTCCAACAAAAAAAATTTCAAGCAAAAAAACCCGCACACAACAAGAGGTGCCACGCCCGGGGTTTGAACCCACGACCTCTCGGTTACAAGTCGAACGCTCTACCAACTGATCCACGGGGGGAGCTATGTAGCCCGGGGCCATTATTTCACCCAAAAACCTCAGCGCCAGGTGGAACCGACAGGCTGGGAAATGGGATTTCATGGGGTGCGGGGCTGTAAGGGTTAATAAGCCCATAACCTAATTAGCTTATTGTTTCACCAATGGATTTGATCTTCTCATGAATGCAAGATATGGTTTATATCAATCACCACAGAGGGGTTGCAATGCAATATGCAGGCAGGTTTGTTAAAAGGTCAAAGTTTCATTTCGTGATCATGACAGATTTCCAATCATCTGTTTTCCCTCTCCTTTGTAAATCGCCCTGCAGATATTGATTGACCCAGTAAACTTTAATTTTAAAAATTCACGTATATCACATTAGCCATAAATGAATTTAAAATAATTTTTTTATAAAAATCAAAAAATGTATAAAATCTCTTCAGCTTTCCTCATCTTTTTGGAAAATGTGACTTTATGTGTCTTTTGGAAAATAAATTGATGTGAAAATTGTATTACATTTGGTTAAGTTTTTTTAAAATTTAAACTAAATATCATTTTTCTCTCTGTAAAATGTATGAAGCAAAATTGTATGATAAATTTAAAACTACATGCACAGGAAACTAAACAGTTTTTCTTGGTCTTATAAGGATTACAATTTATTGGCATAGGAGTCATTTGCAATTTGTACGAATAAACATTAGTAGGGTTTGTGGTAATTGAACATCGTAATCACCAGCGATAAAACCATCATTATAGCGCAGGTTGCAGTTTAGATTTTCAAATCAAATTTTGTCCAAAATTGGTTTTATAGGTTTTGAAATATTCAACCATTTTCATTGATGAAAAAAATGCATAACTGGATAATCAGGAAATAAATACTGTTATTTATTATGCCCCAGGCATGATCAATTCTATGAAGGAATGAGCATGTAGTGACACTTTAACGTAAGAACATTGCATTATTTGGCTTTGTAATAGATGCACACATGGGTCCTAAAGTACACTTGATCCTGTGATTTATAAACCAATATCAAAATATTATGGATTGATAAGGGATGCACCATTAGATATCCAGGGAGGGGGTAGGAAGTTTTTGGAAAAGAAAAAAAAATTCCCCCTCTATGCAGGCCCAAAAAAATAAAAATAAAAACAATTCTACCCCCACCCAACTCAATTATGAATGAATACATTAATAAAAAAAATTGCAGCCTTTGGCGGCGCAAAAAAAATAAATTCCCTCCTTACGGCAGCCAAAAAAAAAAAATTCACCCCAGACCCAACTTCCTACCCCCACTGGAAATCAAATGGTGCGTCCCTAAGGTGATGTCAAAGGTTTGTTTAATACCTGCCTGAAGATAGAGGGCAGAAGCTTGCCAGGTGGTTACAATTATGCAAACATTTATGTATATTAAGTTATGTTTACATTTTACATAGACCTGTGGACTAGAGCTATTCTGTATGCATGAATTTTTATTTTTATTGGTTGTTTGAAAACAAAATGGGGCGATACTGTCGCTCAAGTATTATAGGTCTCTGCAAAACGAACATAGAATGACATATTTAATAACAAGCCAAATTGTATGTATGGCAGAGCAGAACAAATTATCATTTGTAGCATATTTTCCAATTGCATACTTGTAAAGTCTGTGAAATTAAAGACTACATCAAACACTTTTAATCAGTATATGATTATTATTCACCGCATCCATTCATCATGCCTCGTGCCAGTCGCATTATCACAGCTGGCGAATGCAGCCATCGCTCGTAGTAATGTTCAGTGGGTTGATGGGTTCCATCAGGCTATAAATAGAATTATGCATAGTGCCAAACTCTAGTAGTCAGCTACCTTTGCCGTATCGAAATATATGTGACGGTGCTGGGCCGCAAATCTATTTTGGGGGGAGCAGCTGACAAGCTATTTATAGACATCTGTGTGCGTAATATTGAAGGTGTTTATAGTAATTTGCACCAGCCGCGTTGGGCTTGGTTCGAAATAGAGCTGATAGGCGGGTGGATTGAAATAACCCGATGTAAATTGAGGTTATGAAGTGCTGCAATTATAAACAATTCAAATGTCAGTGTTGTAGTGTCCACAGCCATAGTTCATGCAAGGGCCTGTCCATGCATACATACTGTAGAGGATATTGCAAACTTTGACAATGTTATGAGGGCAGAAGGCCAGGCTTGTTTAGTGGTAAAGAAATTTTGGAACCATGAAGGAAATATGGAATGTTTAGTTACTGGCAGTATAAATTCAGTGTGGATTGTTTGGCATTTGTTAATAGTTGCTATCTTTAGTAGACTGCAGTAGTTACATATTGCTATCTTCAGTAGACAGAAGTTGCTATAAATTACTATCTTCAGTAGACAGAAATGGCTATAAATTACTTTCTTCAGTAGACAAGTTGCTATAAATTACTATCTTCAGTAGACATAAGTTGCTATAATTTATTATCTTCAGTAGACAGAAGTTGCTATATTTTACTATCTTCAGTGGACAGAAGTTGCTATAAATGACTATCTTCAGTAGACAAGTTGCTATAAATGACTATCTTCAGTAGACAGAAGTTGCTATAAATGACTATCTTCAGTAGACAGAAGTTGCTATAAATTACTATCTTCAGTAGACAGAAGTTGCTATAAATTACTATCTTCAGTAGACAAGTTGCTATAAATTACTATCTTCAGTAGACAGAAGTTGCTATAAATCACTATCTTCAGTAGACAGAAGTTGCTGTAAATTACTATCTTCAGTAGACAGAAGTTGCTATAAATTACTATCTTCAGTAGACAGAAGTTGCTATAAATTACTATCTTCAGTAGACAGAAGTTGCTATAAATTACTATCTTCAGTAGACAAGTTGCTATAAATTACTATCTTCAGTAAACAGAAATTGCTATAAATTACTATCTTCAGTAGACAAGTTGCTATAAATTACTATCTTCAGTAGACAGAAGTTGCTATAAATTACTATCTTCAGTAGACAAGTTGCTATAAATTACTATCTTCAGTAGACAGAAATTGCTATAAATTACTATCTTCAGTAGACAGAAATTGCTATAAATTACTATCTTCAGTAGACAGAAGTTGCTATAAATTACTATCTTCAGTAGACAGAAATTGCTATAAATTACTATCTTCAGTAGACAAGTTGCTATAAATTACTATCTTCAGTAGACAGAAGTTGCTATAAATTACTATCTTCAGTAGACAAGTTGCTATAAATTACTATCTTCAGTAGACAGAAATTGCTATAAATTACTATCTTCAGTAGACAGAAATTGCTATAAATTACTATCTTCAGTAGACAGAAGTTGCTATAAATTACTATCTTCAGTAGACAGAAATTGCTATAAATTACTATCTTTAGTAGACAGTCTGCTACACATTCCCATCTTCATTGTATATAGTTTCTAGAAATTACTATCTTCATGACAGTAGTAGCTAGAAATTGCTCTCGTTAGTATCAGTAAACAGCAGTTGCTACAAATTGCTATCTTCAGTAGACAGAAGTTAATAATAAAAAAAATCTTCTTCAATAGACCGTAGTTGGTACAAATTGCTATCTTCAGTAGACAGAATTTTGATAAAACATTGTTCTTCTGTAGACCGTAGTTGCTACAAATTGCTATCTTCAGAAGACAGAATTTTGATAAAACATTGTTCTTCTGTAGACCGTTGTTGCTACAAATTGCTATCTTCAGTAGACAGAAGTTAATAACACATTTTTTCTTCTTCAATAGATTGAAGTTGCTACAAATTGCTATCTTCAGTAGACAGAAGTTTATAAAACATTGTTCTCCTTCTGTAGACCGTAGTTGCTACAAATTGCTATCTTCAGCAGACAGCGGTTGTTAGAAATTGCTCTCTTCAATTTATAGCATTTGCTACCACTTTTAATCTGTGGTAAATAGATCTTCAATACTCAATAGTTGCTATTCTCTAGAACTTTGTTGATGAAAATGTCCATTATGATTGTTGTTACTTACAATCTATACATAGCATGATCATATTTTCCATTGGTACAATTGGTTACGACCCAATTTTTGGAAATGTTGGGATTATTGTTTTAGTTTGTCTGAACATTTTGATTACAGATTTTTGTGTGATTTCTGGCGTCACTGGCGTAGAACAAAGCTGAACTTCTAGATGCACAGTATCTGATGGTTCACCTATACGGAGGCTATTTGAAGGCTATTGTTTTCTAACCTGTCACTTTACCACTTCTTTTTTGCTGCCTGTCCCGCCCTCCTTGTGACTGTGAGAGAGATGTGAAAAATACTAATTAGACATACAAACAATTTTTTTTGACCCAGTTGGTAAAATTAAATATTGTGAACAGTTATATGATTTTTATTTCATTAATATTAAAATTGTGCCACACATTTTCCATTATAGTGAAGCACTATACGTGCACATTATTCATTTCAAATATCATCATACATGTATTAAACTCTGATGTAATTTGATTGCATTTACAGTACAATCAAATTATTCCCAAGGTCAGTTTCACACAAATTAATTTACGCTCAAGCAAAATTCAGTAAGTTGATTTTTCAAAAGTGAATATGAATTCCCAGCAGAAAATCAATCAGTCAATCATATATCAAGTTGAAAATAGTTTAAAAAAATGATATACCAGGAGGTTAAAAAAAAGTAAACCCAAGTTCAAAGTAAATTTTCAACCACATTTATAGTTTCGGAGAATTTGTGTTTACTTAGTCTTGATCAACAGTAAGTTTTGAAATGATCCTAAAAAAATGGTACATTTAGCTTGGTTGATTCTTCAGATATGGTTCATTACAGAAAGCATGCACAAAACTGCTTTGTACACGGGAGAATCCTTTTATAGTAGAGATGGAATGCACAAAGTGGACTTACACACGATTGGTCACAAATTGTGAAAAAAGGAGAAACAAAATAAAAAGAGACTTCTGAGACATCTCTGGTGCATGATATTACCTAACAACGTACCTACGTTTCTTTGTTGTATGTGAATGGCACATAAGCATAGAGATTGGGATACTTTGTCAGGGCGGGCTTTCAATTCTGAATGTAGAGCATGCTGTTTTGTTGAAGACAAAAACTAAATGACGCTCCCGTGGAAAAGTCAGTTTTGTGCATGCTCTCTGTAATGAACCATATCTGAAGAACCAAACAAGCTAAACCTGCCCTTTTTCAGGATATTTTCAAAACTTACTGCTGATCAAGACTAAGTAAACAATAAATTGATGAATATTTTCTTTCCTTAATATCCGTTTGGGTGTATTTTTACCCTTTAACTCTAACTCCCACGGCACTGTTTTTGCGTGTATCAGGGAAGGGGAAAAAGAACAATCTTTTTAACCGGTAAAATCACCGAGCACCTCCCAGGATTCGATCCCGGGACCATCCGCACCCCAGTCTGTGCCCCTATCAACTGGGCTAACTCCCAGTGCAAATGCGGGCACAAACTTCGTGCCCACATATGCCTGCGGTAGTGACGTAATCGAGCCAATGCATCAGCACACGCATGGAGATGGATGATTTTGTATGGTGTAGTGGGGTTAGGGTTATGCCACAATTGTGTTGATGTTCTATAATTTGGAGCAATATGCATAAGGATTGAAGCACAATGGCATTTATTTAGCCATTGGCTGATTGATATACATGCCAACCTGGATATGAAATGGTTTCAAATGCATTTGGGTGAGGATATAATTTAATTAAATTGTTACACACCAACGCTTTTAACAATAATGCATGCCTTTTTTTATGCCTGTTTTTTTATAAGAATTTTGAATCAACTATCAAATATTTTATTAAATATCATTATAACCATTTCAATGAAATATTTATACTACCATGATATGTCGTATCATTAAGAAACTTATAAATCAACCACAGAAGCAGAACAAAGTTTGTTGCATCAATTTCATTTGAATTGTAGAGGTGAGAAGCAATCTGTCTAAATTTCCTTAATTTTGTGAAAGAGATGTGAAATTCAGTAAATTGATTGTTTGTTTACACATTTTTAGAAAATTGCATAAACTATCAGGGGAGAAAACCGACTCGAAGTCAATATTCCCGACAGGCGACATCTGACTCATTCCGTTTGATCGCGTCACATATATATACTCGGACAAATCCTGTGTACAAAACGCTATTGTTTGGGTTACGTATATGAAAAAACCCGGAGAGTCTCTATCAGATTAATATAGTCTTATAATACTTAATTTCAATTCAGGTTCATCATATAGGGTCAGAAGTTTGTTATACAGGTTGCAAGAATCTGTGTAGATTCTTGCAACTCGGATTCTCTCAACTCTACTAGCAAGAATCACACTTCGTTAGCCTGCTTCGATAATTGCCTTACTCATTTTTTCTAGTTTTTAGAAAACAACAAAAATATGAAAAGTGAGTTAGGCAATTATCGAAGCAGGCTGACAATATGTTGAATAGCACCATGAATAGTGCAGGTGAATTCCAACAGGAGCTGTAACTGTTGGATAGAATTAGGTTGGAGATATACCTTTAAGTGAAATGTGGCTTTTTATAGGTCTAATACAAGTTAATATGACCCATTTTAAACATTTTACATCATTATTTCAATCTGCCTAACTCACAATGCTGACTTAGGCAGAATTGAAATTGTGCATTTATCAACACTTTTGATTGGTCATTGACTTAGGTATTATTACAGCATGTGCATATTGTAAAGAAGTCATGATTTATGCAAAAAGCTCAATTTCGCTGAAACGTGAGTTAGGAAATTATCGAAGCAGGCTGATGACTTGGCTCTACTGGCGAGAATGGATTCTTGACTAATTTCTGTCCATGTCCATTATTAATTCATACCTATTCAATATCAAATGGTAAATATTTTCTCTTTGACTTTTGTTTATTTTCAGCGTGAGTATGAATGTGCACCAACTGAAAGCCGTGACAGTCTGGCTCACGAAGTTTTTACCAAATACTTCTATGCAGATGTAAGTGAAATACATGTAATAGCGAGGCAGTAAAATACACAGCAAACAACCATATCAAGCCGCCGCCCATATCCTAACTAAAAGTGCAAGGACATCAACCAGTATGGGATTCAAACCTGCTAAGGCTATCTTCCATCTCCTTCCTCTAATTTTCAAAATTTGAAGAACAAAAAGTTTGTACTGTACAAAAGAATACCCAACCCACCTTCATTTTCCAAACTTCTGATTGTTTTCCTTATGAAAATTTTGACATTCTAGATTGTATAAATGTATTGTGTTGCTTGGATTTTTTCCTCGCATTTGGTCATTTTTTAAACATCTTTCAAATGATAAAGCATCTAATATTGTCATTGTTCTGTCAAAACCTTGTCTGTTTTACCGGCCCATTGTATAAAGGAAACTGCCCAATGGTTATAAACAGGAAGTGTTGCTGTAGACATGTTCAGGGGTCAAGAGCACTTTACAAGGTTTTGACAGATGTATTTTGGCCCGTACCTTACTTTTATAGACATTTTTGGTTAGTAAATACCTCATGAGAGGGGTGTGGAGGATATCCAAACAATTAACTGTTAGGTCTAATCCATCTCTGTCCTCGGATGGACAGAGATCAACTTCTTTTTGGAGAAGCTGGTGGCTCAGTTCAGTTGGTAAGAGCGTTCTTTGTACAATGGAAAAGTCCCAGGTTTGAATCACATACCAGCTAAGATAATATCCTTTATCATTTATATGGACCAAGGCTTGTTATGTTTGTTCAGTGGAACTGCAGTAATTGTATTATATTATTATGATGTGTCAAGTTCCCTCTTGTATCACATGCAATTTGTGCTCCTCTTGATTTGTGATGCATATAACCGTGATCATCTTATGATGCTGTGTTTTTTGTTTATAAAATATGTTGTTTTATTTAAGCTCCCTTTCCTCCACTGTTCTACAAAGTGTCTTAATAAAAGAAAAGTGTTCCAATAGTTTAATCAAAAATTGGTTTGACCCCTTCCCCCCCCCCCCCCCCCCCCCCAATTGCTACGAAAGGTTTTCAACTGATTTTGGTTTATTTGATATTGAGTATAACCAAATAAAATTCTAAGAAAATCTGACCACCAGAAAGTGGTTATTTTCAAGATGGCCACCAATACCCTAAAATGGCTATAACTCAAGTATTATTCACAATGCAGATGTAATTTGTGTGTGAACCCCTAGGTTTTAGGGAGTACGAAACTCATTTAAATTCATTTTTATCATTCCTGATATCAAGTAGAGTCAAAAACATTTGACAAACCTTTTGTAGCAATTTTTTTGGTTGTGGTGTTTCTCAACATAAAATTGACCCGCCTACTAGATTTCAAGCACAATATTTTACCTTCTAGAAAACAATCAAGAAATGGTGTATTTATAGTTTCTTCACTCGTTATGAGTGATGCACTTGTAATATTTCAAGTTTTCACCAAATTAAGAATTCACTGGTAAAGGTGTTCTTTGAAGTGAAAATATCATAAAAGCAATAGTAGTAGAACCAATAATTGAATTGTCAAAGGATGTTGAGACCTTTTGAAGGTCACTTTGTGCCATAGAGAGATAGAGGATACCTGCTGCAAGTATCAGAGCACCTCTGTGTTTGTCAGAAATGAGTGATAGACATTTTTTAATAACTTGTTTGTGTGATTGTTTGTGTGGTAAAAATGCTTCTTATTGAAATAGATATCAGGCATCATCCTCTGACTGCTCTAACCCTGTGACTATTGAGACTTGCAGCGACCCATCAGGGCTCAGGCCACTATGCTAAAACCAAATGTTATCAAGGGATTGGGCCATTCAGCAAACTGCTTTCACGCCCATTGCCCACATCCAAATATTTATGGCAGGTCATTAGATAGTCATTAGATGGAATTATCATAGCTTTAAGTAAATTTGATACAAACGTCAAAGATACTGCTAACCTTGAATATCCCCATTTCTTGTAGTGGGCTAGCATATGCAGACTAAATCTTTGGCCTGTTTTTCTCCCCTGATAGTTTTGTATAAGGGGGTTGGGTGGTGGTGGTGGTGGGGGGGGGGGGGGGGGGGGGGGGTACACCACTTAATAAATGTCCCATTGGATTACATGTAAACTAGACACAAATCAGCTTTTTAATTGCCCATAGAACCCATTTTTGTGCATGCCGGGAATGCTTGCAGTCAAAGACCATGGTTTTAATTTTAATAAAATTGTCAAAAATGATAAGTCTTCCGATAAGATTTTACGATATGATCATTTAAACAACGCCACCCCTATTTTTAGCCCGATCGCTCACCTTTTGACCGCTTCCAAGCGTATGTTAATCAATTTGATACATTTTCTAAATAATTAAAAATCAAAATTTTGCAATATATCTTTAATTTGATATCAATTCAACCCTTATGCCACACTGATTCACAAATCAAATTATCCCTAAATCATTTATGTTTTAGCCATTTATACTCAAAACGAGGAGCGATTTAGTGCTGTGTGCCCTTAGGGTTAATTTAGGGCAAGAATGTCATTTGTAGGAATCTTTGGGCCTTGGCAGTTCTGAATCCTAAGGACTAGCTAGTTGTTGTTATTTTTTCAAATTGTGTATTTACAGTAAATAACAGTACAATACCACAAAATGTGTTCATATGACTGACCGGATATACTTTTCTATTGTTTTCTTCCTTTCGTACAGTCCCCAGAAAGATTACAAATACTTAGCAATGAATTGGTGACAAAGTGTCAAGAGGCTTGTGTCGCAAATTCACCGAACAATAAAGATCTCTTTGAAGAATGTAGAATGTAAGTATCACAGCTAATGCTGTAAATGTGGACATTTTCGCGCTGCATTAATTTTCGTTCTTTTCGCACTCCAAGCAGCTATCGCGAAATAAATAAAGATATGCAAACATATTTTTTGTGTGTAATGAACTTTTAAATTGTGAATTTAAGAACATGCAAAATGGCTGAAAGTAACAAAAATTACCACTTTTACAGTATCGAACATGAGACTTTTCAGCTGATTTGATATTTCAAACGACTACACTTTTATGTATTTTCAACCCATTTTCGAATTGTTTTAAGTTAATATCACATTTCCCAGCTGATTTCAACCCGTCTCTCTTGTGTACGCATCGATTATGTCTCATCCCTGTAATTAAAGGTTGGTGACCTGATAAACGTCACTTTCCCTCATCAAAATTAAGATATTTCCCCCTCATAATCCCTGCAAAAATTGTAAGTAGGGATGAGAGACCTTTTGCTGTAGATGCCATGTGTGAAAAGTGTTAAATTCCCTTCAAAAGTGGTTAACCACCCTAGACTTTTTGTGAACTGTTCAATGGGTAAGTTTTAAGTGTATTTTTTGCCTCCATCATAAAAACCACTGGAGCAGTTTAACTCGCATTTTAGAATCTGAAGTATCTATGATGCATATCATTATGTAGAATAGTAAAGATTTGTGAAAAATATTGGCCAAAATAGGGTCAAACACTTATAAAAGAATGGTACACACACCAATCACATTGTGTGTGAATATCAACTGATTTGCATTTATAATACACTCTGTGTCACCTTAACACCTTCCATGCGGCAGGACGACTGCAGACGACAGTTCCAAAATGTCACAAAATGTTTCAAAATTGTCAAAATTATTGAACTTCTTCATCATATTTTACAAACATGCCTAGTATTAGTTCAGTTATTCTTGATATAATATTTTGAAATTGGGGGGGGGGGGGCATTTCTAAAAGATCAGTTTTGTATATGGTAAAACTTATATAGCTGTGTGGAAAGTATTAAAGTTGGGAGGTGACGTCATAGCGTAATCTACAGAGTGGTAAACAAATGTACCCTTTTTCTGAGGCAGATTTCTCAAAATGTTTGAAACATCATGAGATTATTTTTACATTCTTAAACTACAATATCTTGGGCATACTTGGTGAAAATGGCATTGAAATTGAAGCTATAATTACAAAATAGTAGCCTTCTAAGGAAAATGGTGGTCAAAAACCAGTTTGTACACAAGCAAGCCAATGAACTGTACAGAGAATTGTACAAATAAGTTGTTACACTTGTTTTAGACACATGGAACTCGGAACTCGGGAAACTTTAAGAAATCTTCGTCGCTAGCCACACCATATATTCGTCATAAGCTACTGTATCGCAATGATATGTTTTGAAACAACATGGAAATTGAACAAAAGATCAAGTATAGCAAAAGTTTATACACAAACTTGTCAAAACCGAGGATTTTTTCCCCAACTTAAGTCATTGAGAATGTGGCGACTTAAAGTCTATGAGAATTTCAACACAATAGGCTTAGCATGATGTGCACATGTATGACCATTAATAGGACAAACATTTGAACCATTTTCCTTTAAAATGGCATTTTTTTTGTAATTAGAGCTTCAATTTCAATGCCATTTTGCCATCCATATATCCCCAAAATATTGCAGTTAAAGATTATATGAAAATAATCTTACGGTGTTTCAAACCTTTTGAGAATTTTGTTGACCACTCTGTAGTCATATCGCACAGTATTTCTAGGCCTGGTCCAAAAATCTGTTATAGCATTTAAGTTATGAATGCACTACCAAAACCCTATTGTATATTTCACGGACATAAATTATGCTAATGAGCTCATTAAATGACGTCACTCACATCATCGGGTTTTGCCGATGATTGAAATCCGTTGATTGAAATTCTAGGTCGAGTAAAATGATGTTCTTATTTGTTGTCTGTGAGCTTTTCTGATTTTTTCCCCGTATTGGAGTATTTTTTTATTGAAAATAGACAGTTCAAATTAAACGTTGGTTCCAAGTTCAAGTGACAGCACATGTATTAAAGGCGACAGCAAAGGCAATATGCAAGCAACATTTGAGAAAAAACGATGCCCGATTTTGCAAGAAAGTGTACGGGGAAGTGTACGGGTGAACATGACAAACCAAAACAGCCTAGTAAATAATCACCTCCGTGGCGCAATTGGTTAGCGCGTTCGGTTGTTAACCGAAAGGTTGGTGGTTCGAGTCCAGCCGGGGGCGTTGTTACTTTTTGCATTTAATGCAGATCGACAAATCACAGTAAAAATATAATATTGACAAAATCACAGACCACTTACACAAAAATCGCATCTGCGCATGCTCCTGTCGTGATCGAAATCTACCACACAAGCAATGGGCGAGTTTTATAAGTGGAATGTGATACTATGAAGAATATGCAGTGCAGTAACATCACAGACCCCAATCCCACTTGAGGTGACAATGAGAATACATAGCCAATATCCATCAGTTGACAACAACAAAACCTGCTCTACTAGTTCGACTGGCCCATTATTTTGAGAACATTTTTTGAACAAATATTTATAACATTAAAAAAAACCACTTTTTTGTTGTTGTTTTGTTGAAGATTGTTAAATATTCACCAATATTTCTACGTAAATTTTGAACCCCTCCCCAGGAAAAAAACAGCAAAATAAATGCCTGACCGCCCGACCCTTCCTAAAGAGGTTTGTTCCCCTGTAGAACAGTTTGGTTGTTGTTGTTGTTGCTTAAAAGCATCATAACCCAAAGTGCAATATAATTTATAAAGATAACAGCACACTTTATAACGTGATGTGATGTTGAAAACAAATTTGTATATTTACTTCTCTTATACCTTTAGGGCCGTATTCTCGTACTTAACTTGTGTCTAACTTAAACGGGAGTTTATTTTTGAAACGATGTGTTTACCAAAACCCACTTTTAAACTCTGCGAAGCTTGTCCCCAGACAGGTATTCAATTTATTGTGGCCCAAATGGGTTACAATTCAGTATCTTAGTGTTACATGTAAACCGATTATCACTACATAGCAACTAGATCACGCTTTCGAGTTCTGAACACCGATCAAAATGATCGCCACATAAAGTCAATGGGATGTTGTTGCAGTTGTTGATGTTGTTAAAGGTGCACGATCCAGTTACCAGGGTGTTACATAATCACTTCGATAGTGGATATATATTGACCAAATACCTCAAATGTCTGTGTATCTTTGCACGTCAGCTTGCACCAGGCACAGTTGAGTAATCATTCAAGGCATATATAGTTGGCATATAGTTGGTGTATGAGTTTAGTTAAATGCACGTTATTAAACTACCCCCATATACCCCTGTTTAAAGTTAGACACTTTTCAGTGAGTTTAGTTAAACGATGTGTTTAAAGTAAAAGTTAAACAGATGTATAGCTTAAAACATTTTAAAAATATGTACAAGAATACAGGCCTTAGTATCTGACTTAAATGTTTCCTTCCACTTGAAAGGAAAATAATATTTGTAACATTTTGTTCTTGACAGAATTGTTAGGGAATTTCTCAGAGGCGAGCCTTTCAAGGAATATCAGAACAGCATGTATTTTGACAGGTTTTTGCAGTGGAAATATCTAGAAAAGTAAGTTGGTGCAGGTAATAAACTGAGTATCTATCTACAAAGGTATTGTACAATTTGCAGTGGCCTTACAATTGTATGTGTACTAAAAGCCATGCAAATGACAAATGTGGTATCAAAATGATTTCATGAGTTTTTTAGGCTCTGCAACACTGCTGCACATACACATGGGGTATTCACACATATAAGTACATTTTTACTTCTAAAAACTGACCATAGCAAGTTCATAGATACGTGTAGACTGATATTGGGCCTTATCAGACGGATGTTATGACAATGTTAGTTGTCGAAAATGCAAATGTGATTAATTAATAGTACAGTGTCTATGCATAGGAGCGTGATATGATCACAATGTGAGTGTCACAGTGTGAGTGCGTATCCCTATTAGTGAATAGGAGTCGGGGTTACTTTTCAAACAGCATCATTTGGGGATTAAATCATGTTTCAGCGAATATGCATCACCAATTTACAACTTGCGTTCTGCGCGTCTGCGTGGTTTATTTACTACGCAGATGCGCAGATCACAAGTTGTAGATTGGTGAATCACATACGCTGAATTATGATTTAATCCCTTTCAACATCGAGCAAGGATTTGAATGCCATTTCATGAATAGCAATCCAAATAAGATCATCATTTAATTGTACTTAATTTTTAACAATTTCACTCAAACTATTAACCTTAACACTAAAAATGATCAAATTTTAATTTAAAAAAATAGTAGTCGCGTTCTTTTTAGCTTCAAAAGTCGATGTAAACAGTGTGTGCACGATTATTCCAAAACAACACACACCTGCAGTCGCGTGGCACGCAAACACATTATCTGCGTGGTGCGGTTCGATCAACGTGCCTGGTTGCCCATAGCATCGTGGTTTATCTCAATTAACAACACTTTGCTAAGGTATGGGGGAGTTGTTGAATTTCCAAGAAACCTTACAAAATGACAAAATAATCAGCATAAACTACTGTAAAAGGGCTCAATTTTCATGAGATTAATTTTGTGCGCTCTTTTGCGTGTTTTTAAATTTACGATTTACAGTTTCATCATTAGACCTATAGGCAAAAGAAATACCTTTGTGTGTTATTATATTTGCGAAAGCTGGTTCAAGCATGAAAAGCGCGAAAATAAATGTAGCGCAAAATAGTTTTTACAGTACAATGTTAAGGGGGTGTGGACCCTCAGCTTAGCCTCCGTAAAACATTTGTTGGCACTTTTTGGTCTGTAATTCAAAAAATAAATAAGATTTAATTAAAAGAAAATACACCTCCTAGGGCATTTTATTAGAATTATAATAAAAGAGGTATGACAAAATTTGACAAAATATATTTTGAGTTATCTAGACATCTTTCCCTTTCTTTTTGTGTGTGTGTATGCGTGGAGTTATATCTAGACATCTTTCCCTTTCTTTTTGTGTGTGTGTATGAGTGGCGTTATATCTAGACATCTTTCCCTTTCTTTTTGTGGGGGTGTGTATGCGTGGCGTTATATCTAGACATCTTTCCCTTTCTTTTTGTGTGTGTGTATGCGTGGCGTTATATCTAGACATCTTTCCCTTTCTTTTTGTGTGTGTGTATGCGTGGCGTTATATCTAGACATCTTTCCCTTTCTTTTTGTGTGTGTGTATGCGTGGCGTTATATCTAGACATCTTTCCCTTTCTTTTTGTGTGTGTGTGTATGCGTGGCGTTATATCTAGACATCTTTCCCTTTCTTTTTGTGTGTGTGTATGCGTGGCGTTATATCTAGACATCTTTCCCTTTCTTTTTGTGTGTGTGTATGCGTGGCGTTATATCTAGACATCTTACCTTATCAATGATCAACATTAACAACAACCATTTTAACCTTTAAATAAGTGCACTTTCCTCATACTGTCTGCCATCAGTAAGGGTTTAGAGCTAGCCACATGTCAGTACCAGCTTAAAATGGGTCTTATTTTGTATCAGAATACACTTGGGTTGTGTTTGACAGGTGTTTTGAGTGACAAAATGTGCATTTTATCAATTTTGTGCAGGGTCTACAAGACCTGAAATTCCTGTGAGGGCGGTTTGATCGTGTTACTGTCGAAGTAGTTATATTGGCCAATGCAAATTACATTAAAGCTTACATTTGTATCAATTTAGCATATGATGAAAACTTGAAACACATTTTGACTGTCGTCAGAATGCCTCTGATGAAAAATGATTCATGTATGTAATATTTGATTGGCAATCCTGTACCTCTTTCACCAGCCTGTTATATTCTATATTTTCATGTGTATGCAAAATAGACCTGATTTTAGTTCAATGGTAATTTGGTGCAATAGTGACCACAGCCTAATACGTCACGATATAAATTAACTTTGAAGGTAACATTTTAAAATCAAATTATCACATAATTCTGACGACGACTGTGATAATAGACTTATTTCAACTGACGTCAAAGCATAGCGTCAAACAAAGGATCTCACAAACATAGCTAATTGGCTGTTTTCACTATCTGTATTTTTTACACGTTCGGTGATTGTCAAAATGCCTTATATAGACCTGATTTAATTAATTTCTATTTTAATTTTTATTGTCCTTTTGTGCATTGATTTGATTGATTTTTGTTTCTGTGCAAATTTTCTTACATCAAGCAATTTTAGTGTGGAATTTTTTAGACAAGGGTTTTTAGCAACAAAGAGCAAATATAGCTGTTTTTATCTGAGGGTCAACTAGAATCTGTGCAACCTTTTTAGTAACTAATTTGATGGTTGTGGGATTTCTGTAATTCTTTTATGTCTTTGGCATAATTTATATTAATATACGATAGCTTGCACCTAGTGCTGGACATAGTACCCGCCCACATGCCAGAGGTGGGTAACTTTTTAGAAATACCCACCCTCCTTGCTGGTAAGAATTTTGAGTGCTGTCACGTTTAAACGCCCGATGGACGTTTAAGCGTTTACAAAATTTGCTAAACGGCTAAACTCAACCCCTATTAAAAAGTTAAAATCCATTTGCGGTAAAAACAAGTTAAGCTTCCTCATTTCATTCAACCATTACGGCATTTGACGATCTCAAATTGTTTGCCATTGTCAATTCGTTATTAGCCATATTTGTTTTCAGTTACTGCTTCCGAATTTACAGACTAAACCTTCCATGGTTTCCAACAGTATCGCATGGACGACGCAGGCACGCAAAAGATAAAAAGGCTGATGTTGATGGGGCTGTTTCTACTGGATTAAATTTAGGAATTTACAATTTACTTTCTATCTAGAAAGGTAATTGTAATTTGTGCAGGATTTTATGGAAAGTATGATCTAAATGGTCAATGTTTATCGGCGGGATGACTATTTACGGGAAAAGGATTGGAAAAAATGACATTAGAGGAAGTGGAAATCAGTGGACAACTTGTTTGTACTCAGAAATTATTTCATGCACACGGATACAAATTAACCGAAAATCCCATCCTTAATTTTATCGCAAAAACATTGCAATGTGATGCTCAGGTGCCGAATTCAGCAAGCAAAATTTGCGACATTATAGTGCGCTTACTTTTTGTGTGTGTGTATGCTTTTACATATTGGGGAAACAAATGAAGATACAGCCCTGCTTGCACCCCTGCCGACCTCCCCCAAATAAGAGTCAGTTAAAGGTATATGACCCAATCACTTTTTTGGGGCTATGATTTTTTTTTCACATCAAGATATTTTGGTATCAGAAGAATCCCCATATTTTTCTCATTATGTCTGTAAAATATTAGGGGCCAGAAATGTTTCATTTGGAAATTATAGGCTAAAATGTGGTGAATTACTGCCAAAGGTGTTAACCACCAACCAGTCTGTGTACTACTCAATGGGCACATGTCTTTTGACCTTGCGCTTCTAAAAATAGAACCATTGGAGTTATGCAACTCAAACTTTGGAATGCAACAATTTTAAGGATGACCTTTCATGTAAAATAGAAAACATCAAGTTGAAAATCGGGTCATCTACCTTTAAAGCATCATACCAGATTGGTATGATGTTTTAAAGTTGGCTTTAGTAGTTTTTCAAAACAAGTCCTGTTTGGTAAATTATCAAGGTTGCTAGAGCTTTCAATCCAAGTAGGCAGTGGCGGCACCAACGGCAATATTTTCAGGGGAAAATGAAGAGGAGGGGGGGGGGGGGGGGGGAGGGGGCAAGAGAAAAGTTGGGGGGTAAGATGCGTGCGTAGTGCACACAATTTTTACATTGCCTGAAATTAGCTTAATTCATATTATATTTAGATTAAAAGTCAACATTTTGATTGTTTGAGTGACAAAATGGTGTGGAGTCTGAACTGACTGTGAGGCAGAGGGGGGGGGGGGCAAGGGATTGGGGAGGGGGCAAGAATTGTGACTGGGGGTATTTGATACCATTCACTCAAAGACGGTGATTCACTGGACTTCAGTGAATCCTGTCTTGAGTGAATTATTATGTTAGAGATGTCACAATTTCCCTTGGTTATTCCTAGTATCCCAACAAAATAGAAATATAGACCTGTTCAGATGGTAACTAGCCTTGAGACTAGTAGTAGGCATAGCACAATGCACACACACAGAGTCTGCCACTGGGAGTATAACACCAGTGAACAACAACATATGAAGAGCTGTGTTGCATAAAGCCCTACATCCACTTTTACCTGTTACTCATTTTGCATTATTGAATGGATGGCCTATTCACAATGTGGAATGTTGTTTGTATTGTTGCCTCAATTGGCGTGCATGGATGAACTAATCCAAGTCATGAAGACAGCCATGGAATATTTTGATTAATTAATCATGCAAAATGAGTAACATGTAGGAGTGGTCTGTAAGCCCTTATTCAAAACAATCTTTTCATATAATGTATGCAGCTCCACTTTGAAAAACACCTCTATATAAAATTAATTATCCTCACAGTAGGCACTCCATGTATGGCAGTGAACTTGCCATATATGGGTAGTCATGACCTTGGACTATATAACCTTGATCCAGGTATAAATACTTATCATCCGTTTTTTTAGTTATGACTGTTTTTACCAATTTTCGAAATTGGCTCTGAACTTGAATATATTGGGCCAATTTAAATAAACCTAACCTGAGATATTGTACTAAACACTTCAATCCATTTAGTGATATGCTCAGATTTTGCATCCTTTGAGTGCCTACTGTGAGGAAAAGACTGAGAATTTAAATATGGGTATTTAAGAAATGGAAAAGCTTGTTTAATTTCTAAATCCATCAATATTTGTCAATCAAATTGGGTATACATGTTATATATCTATTACCGATCACTCTTATGATGCGAAAAAAATTGTCGGACATTGCTCATTTGCATATTAATGACTTGAATAGATAATTAGCTAATTTGCATATTTAATGAGCTTATGAAACTAAATTATAGTTTAAAAGATTGGGTATCGTACAGTTAGCCATAATACCAAGTTTGATTGCAATACACCATTCACATCTGGATTTATAACATTTACGCATATTAATTAGCTGGACTTAGTCACTTTTTTGATTGCGGTCAGTAAAACTCGTCAAAATGACCAATTTCACTAGCTTATTTTAGCTTAATGCAATATAATTTTACCATATTTTTTAATTTAACATGGTATATAGATATTCAATTGTTAAAGAAATATGTGTAAATGGTGTTTTGAATGTTACATTATTAACAAATTGAGCTCTCTAAATCCTGATAAATTATATTTGTGGGCATTGTTACTGTTTTTGGCAGGTTTTCGGCCATTTTCCGAGTATCTCAAAACACCGTACCACAAGAATGCATTGACCGATTGTCATAATTCTTTTTGGAAAATAAATCTTTCATTGCAATCTTTCATTTGAATCCAATTTTGTACATGTCTCAATCATTTGAATGTTATGTGTGCTATGCCTACTAGTAGTTGGTCTTGTGCTTAAGAACATTAAACCATTAATCCACAATGCCTGTCCAGATGACAATCTTAAAGGTGTATGTTCTGATCACCTTTTGGATAATAAAGATGAGGGCCAATATAAATTACCTTACATCTATGACTGGATTCTTGTGTCATTTCTGGAAGGTCAAGTTCACCAAATTGGGTCACAAATCTGCTGATGAATAGTGTAGCAATACCTGAACATTGCAGGAAATTATTATCCTGTTTGGAGATCAAAGTATAAACACAATGTCTGAATATATGTGTGGTGGATGGGAAAATCCTTCACATGGTCATTTTCTAGCAACCTGGTTTTTTTCTTTTGGAACTCATTTGTAAGAAATATTTTGGTATGACCCAGATATCTCAATATTAACACTAGCGACTTCCGACGGGTTTTCCCATACCACCACACATATCTGGTGGTAGTCGGTGATATGAATACCAATGAAATGAGCCTATCCTGACATTTGTCAATGTAGCAAGTTTGAAATGATATCATACTTAGTAGACACCCTAGTCTGTCTGTCTGTCTGTACGTACGTACGCCTCTGACAGACGTAATTTCGTTGCATTCCCGACTTTATTATTTTAGTGGAAAACGAGAAGAATCTACAGCCTGCCGTAAGTGAAAAAGGTTCAGTATCGGTATACGATGAATATTGTATGCCATACAGTAGCTTAATTGTATTATTATGGGAGCTAGACTAGCTAGTGGTGATGAGGCTTTAAAGGGGCACTACTTTCCATTGACAATACTCCCCCTTCCTACCTCCACCCACAATTGTATTATTATGGGAGCTAGACTAGCTAGTGGTGATGAGACTTTAAAGGGGCACTACTTCCATTGACAATACTCCCCCTTCCTACCTCCACCCACAATTGTATTATTATGGGAGCTAGACTAGCTAGTGGTGATGAGACTTTAAAGGGGCACTACTTTCCATTGACAATACTCCCCCTTCCTACCTCCACCCACAATTGTATTATTATGGGAGCTAGACTAGCTAGTGGTGATGAGACTTTAAAGGGGCACTACTTCCATTGACAATACTCCCCCTTCCTACCTCCACCCACAATTGTATTATTATGGGAGCTAGACTAGCTAGTGGTGATGAGACTTTAAAGGGGCACTACTTCCATTGACAATACTCCCCCTTCCTACCTCCACCCACAATTGTATTATTATGGGAGCTAGACTAGCTAGTGGTGATGAGACTTTAAAGGGGCACTGCTTTCCATTGACAATACTCCCCCTTCCTACCTCCACCCACAATTGTATTATTATGGGAGCTAGACTAGCTAGTGGTGATGAGACTTTAAAGGGGCACTACTTCCATTGACAATACTCCCCCTTCCTACCTCCACCCACAATTGTATTATTATGGGAGCTAGACTAGCTAGTGGTGATGAGACTTTAAAGGGGTATTACTTTCAATTGACAATACCTCCCTTCCCTTGATTTGTGACCTCCACCCACAATTTTATTATTATGGGAGCTAGACTAGCTAGTGGTGATGAGACTTTAAAGGGGTATTACTTTCAATTGACAATACGCCCCCTCCCTTCCCTTGATTTGTGACCTCCACCCACAATTGTATTATTATGGGAGCTAGACTAGCTAGTGTTGAGGAGACTTTAAAGGGGCACTACTTTCCATTGACAATACGTCCCCTCCCTTCCCTTGATTTGTGACCTCCACCCACAATTGTATTATTGTAGGAGCTAGACTAGCTAGTGGTGATGAGGCTTTAAAGGGGCACTACTTTCCATTGACAATACGCCCCCTCCCTTCCCTTGATTTGTGACCTCCACCTGCAATTTGTATTATTGTAGGAGCTAGACTAGCTAGTGGTGAGGAGACTTTAAAGGGGCACTACTTTCCATTGACAATACGCCCCCTCCCTTCCCTTGATTTGTGACCTCCACCCACAATTTTATTATTATGGGAGCTAGACTAGCTAGTGGTGATGAGACTTTAAAGGGGTATTACTTTCAATTGACAATACGCCCCTCCCTTCCCTTGATTTGTGACCTCCACCTGCAATTTGTATTATTGTAGGAGCTAGACTAGCTAGTGGTGATGAGACTTTAAAGGGGCACTACTTTCCATTGACAATACGTCCCCTCCCTACCTCCACCCACAATTATATTATTATGGGAGCTAGACTAGCTAGTGGTGATAAGACTTTAAAGGGGTATTACTTTCAATTGACAATACGCCCCCTCCCTTCCCTTGATTTGTGACTTCCACCTGCAATTTGTATTATTGTAGGAGCTAGACTAGCTAGTGGTGATGAGACTTTAAAGGGGCACTACTTTCCATTGACAATACGTCCCCTCCCTACCTCCACCCACAATTATATTATTATGGGAGCTAGACTAGCTAGTGTTGATGAGACTTTAAAGGGGTATTACTTTCAATTGACAATACGCCCCCTCCCTTCGCTTGATTTGTGACCTCCACCTGCAATTTGTATTATTGTAGGAGCTAGACTAGCTAGTGGTGATGAGACTTTAAAGGGGCACTACTTCCATTGACAATACTCCCCCTTCCTACCTCCACCCACAATTGTATTATTATGGGAGCTAGACTAGCTAGTGTTGATGAGACTTTAAAGGGGTATTACTTTCAATTGACAATACGCCCCGCCCCCTCCCTTCCCTTGATTTGTGACCTCCACCTGCAATTTGTATTATTGTAGGAGCTAGACTAGCTAGTGGTGATGAGACTTTAAAGGGGCACTACTTTCCATTGACAATACGTCCCCTCCCTACCTCCACCCACAATTATATTATTATGGGAGCTAGACTAGCTAGTGTTGATGAGACTTTAAAGGGGTATTACTTTCAATTGACAATATGCCCCGCCCCCTCCCTTCCCTTGATTTGTGACCTCCACCTGCAATTTGTATTATTGTAGGAGCTAGACTAGCTAGTGGTGAGGAGACTTTAAAGGGGCACTACTTTCCATTGACAATACTCCCCCTTCCTACCTCCACTCACAATTGTATTATTATGGGAGCTAGACTAGCTAGTGTTGATGAGACTTTAAAGGGGTATTACTTTCAATTGACAATACGCCCCGCCCCCTCCCTTCCCTTGATTTGTGACCTCCACCTGCAATTTGTATTATTGTAGGAGCTAGACTAGCTAGTGGTGAGGAGACTTTAGAGGGGCACTACTTTCCATTGACAATACTCCCCCTTCCTACCTCCACCCACAATTATATTATTATGGGAGCTAGACTAGCTAGTGTTGATGAGACTTTAAAGGGGTATTACTTTCAATTGACAATACGCCCCGCCCCCTCCCTTCCCTTGATTTGTGACCTCCACCTGCAATTTGTATTATTGTAGGAGCTAGACTAGCTAGTGGTGATGAGACTTTAAAGGGGCACTACTTTCCATTGACAATACGTCCCCTCCCTACCTCCACCCACAATTATATTATTATGGGAGCTAGACTAGCTAGTGTTGATGAGACTTTAAAGGAGTATTACTTTCAATTGACAATACGCCCCCTCCCTTCCCTTGATTTGTGACCTCCACCTGCAATTTGTATTATTGTAGGAGCTAGACTAGCTAGTGGTGAGGAGACTTTAAAGGGGCACTACTTTCCATTGACAATACGTCCCCTCCCTACCTCCACCCACAATTGTATTATTATGGGAGCTAGACTAGCTAGTGTTGATGAGACTTTAAAGGGGTATTACTTTCAATTGACAATACGCCCCGCCCCCTCCCTTCCCTTGATTTGTGACCTCCACCTGCAATTTGTATTATTGTAGGAGCTAGACTAGCTAGTGGTGATGAGACTTTAAAGGGGCACTACTTTCCATTGACAATACGTCCCCTCCCTACCTCCACCCACAATTATATTATTATGGGAGCTAGACTAGCTAGTGTTGATGAGACTTTAAAGGGGTATTACTTTCAATTGACAATATGCCCCGCCCCCTCCCTTCCCTTGATTTGTGACCTCCACCTGCAATTTGTATTATTGTAGGAGCTAGACTAGCTAGTGGTGATGAGACTTTAAAGGGGCACTACTTTCCATTGACAATACTCCCCCTTCCTACCTCCACCCACAATTGTATTATTATGGGAGCTAGACTAGCTACTAAGCTAGTGTTGATGAGACTTTAAAGGGGCACTACTTTCAAGTGACAACACGCCCCCTCCCTACCTCAATTGTATTTAAAAATAGTTAATAATCTTACTGCCAATAAAATCATTGTAGCAAGGTAAACAATTTATAGATGAATGATTCAGTAATTTAATTTGAAAAGAAAAATCTGCTATGGGTGTGACAGAAATTTCTGTTTGACTAAGACAAACATGCAGAGATGCGTTTTTTCTTCGTACTGTGTTGGTGTTATCTTAAAATAGGAATCAATCAAAATCAAATGACATCTAAGGAAAAGATATGTACAAATCTGTATTTAATTGTTACAGTGGTATATATGTTGAGCTTAAATCAGACTACAAGAACAAATTGTTATCAATTAAAAAACAAATTATTTAATGGTTTAAATTTCTTTTTGAAAATCAAAATCTTCCAAAAGTATTAAAAAAATCTTCAAGCATATAACGCAAAAATTCTAATTTTTTCCAGAGTTTCAATATTTTTGTTGGTGAAATAAATCATGCAAAATCAAAATGCAAAATCTAGGTTTTCATCATGATCTCCATTTAGAAATTACAAAATAGTATAGAAATGATCAAATTCAACGAAACAGCAGTGTTTAATGGATGTAACTGGTTTGGTTATGGCAATAATGCTAGCCCATTTAGTTAAGAGGCTTTATATACATTGTAGATAATTACTTTTTCGATTTAGGCCAAGGGAAAAAATAGACCTTTTTGTTGAAAATTTGGTTAGAAAATTCTTGTTTTTTTTTTTTTAATGTTGAAAATATGTTAACTTTTTTGTTATCATATAGAAAACCACGTAAAATAGGGAAATAAATAATAATAATTTTTCTTTCTGTTTTTAAATCAAATATGAAAAAAAAGAAAAAGAAAAAAAACCCTTTTAAAATATGTCCTTTCTTATTCTGTGAACGTTGAACAGGGTTTTTCCCTTTCATGCTTTTAATCTGTTAAAAGTATTATCTAGCCTTATGACTGGATATTAAATGACATAATCAAGTAGCAAGTGTATTACAGTGATCCAACTAATTGCAAATTAGCCATTGGAAATGAATACTTTGGCTCATTTGTATCACAATAGGCCTAGCTAGCAGTGTCACAGTGCAGTAACATACTTTGGATGCCACACCCTCTTGTGCGTGGCTGGGTTAGGGTGGATGTAATTAAATGCCCATCTTTTGGTAGGCTGTTCCAGTCTTTTATCACTCTCTGATTATAGAGGTATTTGAGTGTGTCTAGTTTGAGGTGTATCTTGATCAATTTGTAGTAATGGCAGCTTGTCAATGTTCTAGTTTAGTGGCTCTCAACCTTTTTGGCCCACGACCCCTTTTGACATTCTTGGTCAGTACCGTGACCCCCCCTCCAAATGAAAAAAAAACCAACCGGATTTATTCTGAAACTGCTTAGTTATATATTATGATGCGAGCGTAGCGAGCAGGAAATTTAGAATTTTTGACAGTTTCTTTTAGGTTTTTCTAAGCCTTTTCAGAGCGAAATATTAAAATGGTTCCCCAAAAAGCTATATTTATGACCCCTTCAGGACCCCCTGGAAAACCTCAAACGATTCCCATGGGGGTCACGACCCCCAGGTTGAGAACCCCTGTTCTAGTTGAATGGTCAGCAAGTTTGAAGAGATTATCGACTGGTATTTGGTCAATCCCTTTGGACAGCCTGAATAAGGTCCCCTCATCAGCATATAGGCCCTATTGTAGTTTGCATTATATATTTGTCTGTAGTTTTTCAGATTTTCTGTGCAGCCTTGAGGCTGTTTACATCATAAGGCACTCAATAAGTCCCACATATTAATATTATTAGTGTGTGTAAAAAGCAAGTTATATACTTGTCTTATAGAGTGACTTCTAATTATATTTTGACCAAACAAGCTAGATAGACATTTGGATGAATCTTGGTACCAAGTTTGCCACCAAACAACAAAAATAAACCATGATTAGCACCTTTTAATGAAAATCTATACTGTTTCCAAATTCGCATTTTCAACACAGTGCACGCGGGGAAAAGACCAAATGTTACCTAGCACATATCCGTATTTGTCCCGTATTGATCATTGCGTATGTCCCCTCAATACAAAACGCGGGCTAATTCAAATTCAAACTGTAATGCATGGGTAAAGGATATGAATGGAATCAAATGTTCAGAATCAAATAGCCTGCTGCTCACTTTTGAATGACCCAAGGCAGTGGAGAACAGTTGCATAATATTACAGGGACTCGTGGGGGAAGGGGTGAACCCCACCCCCTGCCAGAAGGCTTGCCCCCCCTTGCCCTGACAAACTCTATGTTTATATACTTATAAATACACTGTGTGGTCATCCAATCCAGGCCATGCAACAGTGCCAAACACAGCATTTTTCATTAAATGGTGCTAATCATGGCTTATCTTTGTTGTTTGGTGATTCATCTAAATGGCTATCTAGCCTGTTTGGTCAAAAGAAATTGTAAGTCACTCAGTAGGTAATAAAACAAAGTGTTTGACGTTCTTTTGTCAAGATCTATATGACTCTACCCCTCTTGAACACATTTATTTGTACTTGACATTGTATGGGGGTGGTAGGGGAGGGGGAAAGTACAATCCTACACCCGAGGTGTGTTAACTTTAGTATGGTAAATATTGCATTATTCGTCCATTTGGCAAGGCACATTTTCATGGCACATCCTACCACTCTCACAAAAATAGTCACATACCGACGCATACAGCCTTTTGAGCTCCTGGACCATCTACATAAAAGAGAGGGCATAGATCAAAACCAGGGATGCAAGACTTTCGGAAATTTCTAAAATTGCGGAAATGAGGCCATTTAAAATATAGAAAAAAATCTTCCCCTTTTTCATTTAATTATTTTTCTTCATTTCGGATGATGATATTTCAGCATAAAGAGAGGCAAATATGTGTTTTTTTTGTGTGATACCCTGTAGCCTATTCTCCAGACGAGCCCCCATAAAAATTTGATTCCGCGTGCAAATGCTGGGGCCGTCTGGCTAAGTTCGCGTAAAAAGTACCCTCTGGCATCCCTGCAAAACAGGTCCTACCCCATCAGATCTATGACACTAGATACATCGTCACACGATAATATAACAGCTTTAAGGCTGTAACTATAATACAGTTTGGCGTTGAATTATTTCTCCCCTTTTATGGAGCGATTTTTTTCTCTCTATTTTTCTTTTTCTTCTAATTTTGGTCTCATTAACCCAACATTCTTGAGTACTACGTTGTGGTGTGCTTGTGTCACCCGGCTCGGCAGTTTTTCGATGAAATAATGGCCCAGGGTACATAGATGGCGAAGTATACTGAGCCATGTATGGTCCTCCCCCTCTTGGCCTAGCGATAGATCGTCTGCTTCTGAACCCATAGGTCTGGGGTTCGATCCCTGGGGGCGTGGGGGGCCCTTTTTCCCCTCTCCCATCTCCTATTTGGCCTGCGGAAAAAAAAATCATGGGAAAAGGTGCCTTGGGGGTTAGGGTTATAACAATTTTTAGGTTTATTCTTGTTTGTGAATAATGTTAGAATTCCAGTTGTTACTTATACTTGATTTGTACAAGTTCTTGATCCATGAACAGCTCCATACTGATAACACTTAAAAGTGCAAGTGGTATAATATTGGTTGTATGGTCTGTGGGCCAAATCCTAACCACAACCCTGATCAAATGGCATTAGCCCACATATTTAAATGTAGACAAAAGTTATTCATGCAAGAAATGGAGCAGTGAGCTCTACATGTAGTATAAAAATAATTTTCTGTGAGGGGACAAAAAACACCCCACCCTGTTTTACGAGTCGGAACGACGCAATTTTCATTAACAAAAATAAAATGCTATTTTTGAAGAAGAAAAAAATAGGACATTTATTTAAATATTTTGGAATTTTTTTAATTGAAAATGTTTGGAAATTTGATGTAAAATTCCCCAAAATGGTCAAGAAAATTTTGAAAAAAATAATGCCCGACCGACCGACCCTATCTGGGGTGTCTGTTTGCCTGTAGAACAGGGTTTTTAAAATTTTATCAGCTTCTGTATGTATAATTCTTGTCTATGTGTCTTTTGATACTAACCAGTGTTTTGTGTTTTTATCTTATTACAGTTTACCAGTAACAAAGCACACATTCAGACAATACAGAGTACTGGGAAAGGGTGGTTTTGGTGAGGTAAGTTAACACAAGTCACTATGAGCCATTTGTCAAATTTAGGAGTAGTAAATATTCCTAAAATCCAGGGTGCAGTCAACTCTTAGACCCCGTACACACTAGCAAAAATCCCTCAGTTCAATGAAGTGCTAATGAAGATTAACCAATGAAGGGGCATAGTGGGTACATGTATGCTCCCCCTTCATTGAACGAAGGTTAAATCAGTTTCATTCAATAAACTTCAGGAGGCTCTTTCGATGAAGATAAATTTTAATTTTGATGAAGCAAATGTGTAATGTGTAAGCTCTCTTCATTGAATGAAGGGAGTCATGCGGAACAAGTTACATCCAAGGAGTCAATTTCCGGTATCGCGTGGCAACCAACCTTAATTCGATCTTCGTTAATATTTACTAATATGTACGCATCTCGATATTCATTAGTTGTAATGTGTACTCTCTTAATAAACTAATGAAGATCAACTAATCTTCATTGTATGAAGCGATTTTGTAGTGTGTACACTGTAAGCATGCATAACAACAACAATATGTAATAAGGGGTGGTTTTCACACTCCTATCGACATTTTACCCATTTAAGGGTCAGATTTGGGATAAAAACATGCAAAATCCTCATTTCATGGCAAATTTGGGCTCCAGAGGAAATCACGTTTAAAGGGTATCTGGATAATCTTTGGTCACACCACACATCTCCTGTAATCCGGAAAAACCTAGTAAGTCTGTTGAGTGCGAATTTGAGAAAACTAAAGGAAAATTGTTCCCATATTTTTTCCAGACTAGGTTTTTCGATACTAGGTTCTTCCAGATGAAAAACTACCGACAGGGAATAGTTTCCCATACTTTAACTTGATAAACTGAAGGGGAAAAACCCTCCAAATATGGGTCTAACTCAATTTTCACACCAAAAGATTACAGGAGAGATGCCTACAGCATGATATTTGATTCCCTCCCTGTGAGCGATTCATGATGACAAGCAAGGAATGAACTATAATCAATCTACAATACTTTTTTTAAAGTAATTAAAACCCCAACTCTAGATCACCACACGGCAACAGATTTCTTTTCCGACACCCAAAATTCACCAGAAAGGTCACCCGACCCCCCCCCACCGGATTTGAACCACGGACCTCCAGCACCAGGGCCCAGATCCTAGCCCACTACACCACGGCTTCCAGTCGACACTCGGCCTCTGCCTCGTTATATAGCCTGGGTCCGTTTTGTAGCCCAAAAACATGCACGCCGTGTTATAAAAACATTTTTTTCCGCACAGTTGCCGTGTGGTGTAGTAGAGTTAAGGTTATACAAGAAGCAAAAATATTTTTTGTCCAGCTACTACTACTATTTTTTTTTTTTTCAAGTATAAAAATAATATTATTTCAATAATATCAACCTGCAGTAACAAAACCTAGCATTATGCAGTGTACGGTTGTTATCAATATTCTAGTTGATTATAAATATTCACGACGTTAAATTGGTCATGGTTAAGTGCGTAGGATTGCAATACGAGCATGTCTATGGAGTATTGTGGATGTGATACGCATAGTAAACATAACTTCATAGGGACCGCTCAGAGGAGAAAGAATAAGCCAGAGAGAAAGGAATGTATGCAGTGTTTTTCTTTTAGCGCTTGAAATAGTAGGGAATTTGGATTAAGGGATCAGCTGTCGCACGATGCATTTTTAAATTTTGTTTATTCAGTTTCAGTTTTTTATTATGTACGCAAATTGCGTAGATCAACTATGAATCGTGGGAGCTCCATTTATAAATAGGCTAGCAAAGGGGTTAACCACAGCTTCACAGGCTAAAAGTTTTGGAAATAATCAATTCTGAACATATTTTGATCCATGATATTATGTGTGATATATTAAAAAGCCATATTTTATAAAATTTTGTAAAAGTATATAAGTATTTTCAAGTACTTGTAGATAAGACTCTATTTGAGTCTGACTATCTTCATGCAATAAAAGAGTGCTCAATGCTATGCAGCAGAGCGTGAATAAATGAAAGTCAAATGGACGAGTTACTACTCAGACTTTAATGCTACTGCATTCATCAGGTAACTGATTTTTTGTTATTCCGTGCTGAAGAAACAAACACAATATGCGGGTGTCGGAAGTTCGGCGAAGATCGCGGTAGTATGCGTGCGCTTTGTTCTACGCTTCTGGCGCGGAGTGCTCATTTATAGGCGTTATGTTAGTCAGGAGTGGTAGTCAGGAGTGGTAGACTGAATCATTAATTAAAGTAAGTCACCAATTGCACAATTCCAGGGATTATTTTCTTGAGTCCTTAAAGAACACTTGAATTAGCTTTAATTGACAACAGCTTTGGCCACTTAAATCTGGAAACATCAAGAGCACTAAAGGTGTATACCCGATTGACACTAGTGGGCATGGGCACGCAAAAGCATCTGGCCTTCTTTCATGCACCTGGACCAGATTTATGGATTAAAGCGCAATATATATTTAGCTGTATTCCATTTCCCATTAAGCTATGTAGGGTATCCAATATGGGTTAAACCCTGTCCACCAACACCTGGATTTCTTTAATTTACCAATATTCATGTATATCCATTCTGTGGTGTCAACATTTGGACCGTAAATCTGCTCCAGGAGCATGAAAGAGGGCCAGAATATCTTGCATGCACACTAGTGCCTCTAATGGATGTTTGTGGTCTCGGTCTTGTCGTTGGGGAGGTTGGGTAGCTAACAGATTGCGCTTTTTGAATTTGTGATCTATATTAAACCTTGAATTCTGAATTCTGATGGAGATAGTCTGTTGTGTACTTTTGATCATATTTAAACCATTTCCAGGAAGCAAGCATCAACTCCCCTGCCATAGCCTGTATCCACCACCCAATACATTAATGTATCTTACAATATTGCTGTAACTAAATTTAAATGTATAGACTTGCATAAACATGCATTCCATCGCTGCCAGCCACCGGCGCTACTTAATTTGTTGTTCCATCATCGCCACGTGTCCTTGATGTATGCGCCTGGGTGCAAATTGATTTCTAACGCAATAGACAATACATGATTGTCGTCTTGAATAGCAGCATATACACCAGGAGTATAAAAAGAAGGAGACCTGAAGACAAAAAAAGAGAAGGAGAGATATTGAAAGTAGATGCAGCAGCGATTGTGCTAGTAATTTACTAAATTGCGCCAAGGTCAGGTTGGTTTTGCCTCACGAAGGAGGATGGAGTGATTATGATTGTGTCTGCGATGAGTTGAGTTGCACGTGGCACTTAATGGGTAACAACGATCAAGGACATCAAGGTCATGTTGTTCAACAAGATGTATAGTGGGGGAGGATTTATTAGTATTCTGCTAATGCTGTTTAAAATCACCAGAAAAGAGGCACTTGATAATGTGATTCAAACATTAATCATTCCCTCCCATCATGCATTGCGTGTATGCATTGTGTTATTGTATACCACGATGTGACCCTATTATAAGGCGTGTTACAAGAAAGATTTTTAATTTTCTTTGCTGCAAGTGTCCAGTGATGTTTTGAAAACAGTTAATTTCTCCCCTTTTTCCTTTTTCCGATAGTGTTGTTTAAAACCATCAGGTAAAGAGGCACTTGATAATGTGATTTAAGCATTAATTTTTCTATCCCACAATGCATTGCTTGTATGCATTGTGTTATTGTATTCCCCAATGCATTGCAGTTTTAACAGTGCAGTATTAACCCGATCTGTGATCCTATATTACAGCGTGTTGGAAGGAAATTTTTTAATTTTCATTGCTGCAAGTGTCCAGTGATGTTTTGAAAACAGTTAATTTTCCCCCTTTTTTCCCTTTCCGATAGTGTTGTTTAAAAACCATCAGGTAAAGAAGCCCTTGATAATGTGATTTAAGCATTAATTATTCTATCCCACAATGCATTGCTTGTATGCATTGTGTTATTGTATTCCCCGATGCATTGCAGTTTTAACAGTGCAGTATTAACCCGATCTGTGATCCTATATTATGGCGTGTGGGAAGGAAGATTTTTCATTTTCATTGCTGCAAGTGTCTAGGGATGTTTTGAAAACAGTACCGGCCCAAAATCTCATCAGCATTTTAGTAGCATGCCCAATGTTAGGCTGCAAGCATTTAAACGTATATTACCGTTGCAGACATTCACTGATTTCAACATCAATTAAAAAATTCTTAACATTTTTGTCATGATTTTGCTTGACGACGTCACTCAAACTGCAATTACTTGAAGCTTTATTAGCTTAATTATAAAAGATTTATAAATAGTCACACTCATTATTCGATGCTTTGTCGTGACATCTTTAGGAAAAGATTGGTAAAGTTGCTTCTAGCTATTATTAATTCACAAAGTAGAATTTTCTAAAATATCTAAATCATGTTTTTTAAACAGATTTTCTCCTTTTTCAAACTTGCATTTTACATATGGCCAGCGAAATTGCCATAAGCCAAGAAGCTTCTTGTGTTTTACCATTTTTTGGTCTTAGGATAATCAGATAAACAATGTGGAATTAAGGAAAAACACATTGGAAATCGCATGAGATGCAGCGTAATTATGTTATCATCATTACAAATGCGTCAATGCAATGCAAACCCACTTGAAGTCAGATAGATAAATGATTGACAAGATATTCAAACAATCAATAATTGTAGAAAACAATAGATCAACCGTGCAGAGACATGCAATTCCTTATTTGCTCATGGTTTGCAGCTGTAACTATTGATGATTTGTAGCTGTAACTAATGATGATTTGTAGCTGTAACTATTGATGATTTGTAGCTGTAACTAATGATGATTTGTGGTTTCGAGGCAAAATTGAATGCTTGGAGCTTTATAACATGAAGTGCTTTTTGTCCATTTTGCGAAATACAGTTTTGATATCTTGAAGCAATGGAGAGCTTCAGTGGCATAGCACTACCAAAACCCTATTGTATATTTCACGGACATAAATTATGCTAATGAGCTCATTAAATGACGTCACTCACATCATCGGGTTTTGCCGATGATTGAAATCCGTTGATTGAAATTCTAGGTCGAGTAAAATGATGTTCTTATTTGTTGTCTGTGAGCTTTTCTGATTTTTTTCCCGTATTGGAGTATTTTTTTATTGAAAATAGACAGTTCAAATTAAACGTTGGTTCCAAGTTCAAGTGACAGCACGTGTATTAAAGGCGACAGCAAAGGCAATATGCAAGCAACATTTGAGAAAAAACGATGCCCGACTTTGCAAGAAAGTGTACGGGGAAGTGTACGGGTGAACATGACAAACCAAAACAGCCTAGTAAATAATCACCTCCGTGGCGCAATTGGTTAGCGCGTTCGGCTGTTAACCGAAAAGTTGGTGGTTCGAGTCCAGCCGGGGGCGTTGTTACTTTTTGCATTTAATGCAGATCGACAAATCACAGTAAAAATATAATATTGACAAAATCACAGACCACTTACACAAAAATCGCATCTGCGCATGCTCCTGTCGTGATCGAAATCTACCACACAAGCAATGGGCGAGTTTTATAAGTGCATAGCTAGGTTTTTCATAGGGGGGGGGGGGGTACAAAAAATGAAAGGGAACTGACAAGGACTTTACCAGAATATCTTAATATCAGGCTGTCAACTGTTGAGAATTGCTGCCGAGTCAACTTGTGGGTGGGGGGGGTGGGTTGTGACATGGTAAATCGGCGCGAAAAATCGAGCTCGATAACCGTCAGTGCCAATCTCAACCGACACAAATCAAAAACATTACGGGGGGGGGGTGGTGGTACACCGCTGGAGAGTTTTCAGGATTGCATACAATGTTATACGGCATCATGGTTACTCTCCTGTAAGTACCTGTATGGGTACTGCATGTGTGTCAATCACCCATATCGGTAGCATTAACCCTTACACTCCCGGTTGATTTTCCAACGAATTTTTTTTCAAGCAAAAAAAACACACACAACAAGAGGTGCCACGCCCCGGGGTTTGAACCCACGACCTCTCGGTTACAAGTCGAACGCTCTACCAACTGAGCCACAGGGGGAGCTATGTAGCCCGGGGCCATTATTTCACCCAAAAACCTCAGCGCCAGGTCGAACGCTCTACCAACTGAGCCACGGGGGGAGCTATGTAGCCCGGGCCATTATTTCACCCAAAAACCTCAGCGCCAGGTGGAACCGACAGGCTGGGAAATGGGATTTCATGGGGTACGGGGCTGTAAGGGTTAAAGTACTTTTGAAGTGCCACCAAAGTAGCTGCACGGTACTTGTAACTGTGCGACTCGTGATATCGACAGGTATTGTACAGTTCCCATACAGGTACTACACATACATTACCTACAAGAACTGTCAAGTAAGGAAAATGGCTGTATACCATCACATCATACGTGAACAGTCCCTAGATATTTATACAAAAAGTAAAGAATGTAAAGTGTTTTCATAAAGTGCAAAACTGAAGTCATCATAATGTCACTTTAAGGATTGGTGCTCTAAGCACTAATTATTTATCTGTATATTTTCCTCATTGTAAGTTGCTGCAATTTAGCTGTCGAATGCACTTAAAAATTATATATTAATGAAACACTTGATGGATGAATGATGAACCCCATAAGGATAACAATAGCAAGAAATCATTCACCATTTTCTAATTACAAATTTAATTTCAGTGCATCATCCGATCGATCGCTTTAAAGCTGGATTATGCCATGTAATTTTGAGTAATGTACATTGGCAATTACTTTATACACTACCGACCAGAAGTCCCTATGCAGTGGTTATCCTAGAAAATCCATCTTCTTACGAACAAACTATTGACATTTTTCAATAGTAGCGATGTTGCACATGTGTGCATTAATTATAGTTCATGATTGTTGCATGTTGCGGTCATCAGATTTCATACAGAACTCAATAAATCGAGACAAGTCAAAATCTACACAGTCAAATCCCATAGACATTTGCCTCATTATATATTCATGAGCTCATTACCGCTTATTATTGAGCTATGGGAAAATTCTTTCTTACCTACACCTCTGAAAAAAATATCAGTGTTTTAATACTTCATTGCTAAATTCACAAATGCAATATCCTATATATAAGGATGCAGAGTACTTATAAATGCCTAAAACATGTTAATTTTTTGAGGAGGTAATTTGAATTTTCAAGAAAAACCTGAAACCTTGTCTGTTTCTTTGCCCACAATCTTTTCCTCAACGTAGTTGATGACATGGTTCTTGTTGACTATGTGGTCTGTGATTTGTTGACCATAGAATGCAACTGTTTTCCAGGTGCCCTGGTGCGTACCACATAGCCCCTACTGTTTTGTAACAGTTTTTGCACAGGATAGAATAGATGGCATCAGAGGTCTGGTGAGGGACACGTTTATCTTCAGGATGGACCAACATTTTCCTGAGAGAGAATTGTGGCTTCATGACTGAAGCTTTTCTGTTTCTCCCCCTCCATACATACCAAATAAAATCATAATCAGGATTACCTTTGCTACTGTCCAAGCTTTTCACAATTAATTGTATAGAAAAATTTAGATGCAGGTTTTTTCCTACTAATATCTTTTTACACTGATGTGTCCCGAATTGAAATCATGCAGTCACATCAAAATTGTTTTTATAGAAAGAGTATTGGCAAAAATTAAAACTACGTGAATTACGACCTTGACTTGAAACACTAATATTTGCTGATTTGTACGACTGACGCCTGTGAATTGGATATAAATGACACACCTGTGTGTGTGATATTTTAGAATTACTTAGTGATTGCCATACATTAGTCTTAAGGTGTATTAAAAAAGGAGTACTATTTGTATGCCTGAAGAACGCCCATTTTCTGAAATGTCAGCAATAGGCAAATTTTCATCAGAACAGTTCCTCTCCAAAAAATAGGTCAATTTTTCCATTTAAAAACACACATTTTGAAACATGACTATGGAATGGTCTGCTTTTTGTCATGTGAATGATGAATTCATATGTTCAGATCATTATCTTTTAATCAACACATCTAATGCATATTTTCATTAGATATCCAGGAATTTATAAATGTATTTGCCGTGAGGCAGTATAGATAGAATTGCTCTTATGCTCAAATATCTGTATAAAACTAAAAATGTATATTTAATAGAAGAAGTGAGAATAATGAGGCATACCAGCCAAGCATTGATAAGCATTTGATGGATTTTGACAGAGTTAATGAAAAATATGCAATTTGTTTGAAATATCAAGACAATATGCAGTGGATAGGTAAGATTGTTTTAAGACAGAGTATGAAGTGAAGTCTTATTCCTATTTGAATTCTTTTAGCCTTGATTTTGTGATACTATAGCCACAATCTGGTAGGTTGAGCCTGTATGTCATACCGGAGCATGCCCATATCTTCAGAAACCATTTAACTCATGGTAGTTACACAAAATCTGGGAGTCTTGGAACCATACTCAAGAGACTGAGGGATCTCCAAATAGGGTGATTTAATGTACACATTGTAGCCCCATGCAACCCCCTTGGTACCCCAATGACACGCCCTGTAAATGTACATGGTTGGGGCTCCTCCTCTTGATAAAGACATTGTGTGAAGAGAAATAGATGCCTAACATCAATTTTACAGATTTTTTATTGTACCTTGTATTTTTGTGTATTTTACTCTTATTCTTGTATTCTTTTGGATGCATCACCTTCGAGTGGGTGCCGTTGTTTTGAAAGTGTTTTCTGAATAAACAAATAAATAAATAAAAAGTATTGATATTGACTTCATTTTTCCCTAATTTTTTTCAAAATGATATTATATTGGCAATTATATTCCGTTGTATAGTTTCAACTAAAGCCATGGTAACTAAATCTTAGAAGTTCAGCAATTGATTTATGATTAATTTAGATTTCTTTTTCAAGCCATTATTCTTGAGCCTCTGTAGCTTTCAGGATCATTAAGATCCCTTCATTCAGCATAGCGTTTACTTCTCTCCACTAGGCATAACTCTGCATTACTATTCACACACAATGTATTATAATGTACTGTATACAATTGTCATTGTTATGGGTACAGAATTAATTTGATTGTTGTTTATACATAGAGACATTTATATCTCTCATTTGAAATCAATATGACTTAAAGGTGTATGTTCCGATCACTTTTTTGGGGCTATGATTGTTTTTCACATCAAGATATTTTGATATCAGAAGAATCCCCATATTTTTTCTCATTATGTCTGTAAAATCTTAGGGGCCAGAAATGTTCCATTTAAAAGTTATAGGCTAAAATGTGGTGAATTACTGCCAAAGGTGGTTAACCACCAACCAGTTTGTGTGCTACTCAATGGGCAAATATGTTGTGACCGTGTGGTTCTAAAAATAGAACCGTTGGAGTTATGCAACTCAAACTTTGGAATGTGACAACTTTAAGGATGACCTTTCATGTAAAATAGAAAATATCAAGTTGAAAATTGGGCCAGCAATCGGAACATCTACCTTTAATGGGTTCAAATGTTGATACATATTTATATTTTGTTGTCGTCTTTGTCATTTGTTCAGGTCTGCGCATGTCAAGTGAGGGCGACAGGCAAGATGTACGCATGTAAGAAATTGGAGAAGAAAAGAATCAAGAAACGGAAAGGTGAAGCCATGGCACTAAACGAGAAGTTATTGCTACAGAAGGTCAACAGCAGATTTGTGGTAGGTGTTTATTAGGAAAGCTTTAAAGCATGCATAGTGTTTAATGATGTGTTATCATAGCAAGGGTAAAACCATCCAATGGAAGAGTGCTCAAACCTAAGGGAGACAAAGTAAACCAATTTCAGATTTGATTATCGCATACTGTTTTACAGTTCTGATTCTTGAGGAAACGGAGGCTCACTCCTCAGAAACAAAATGTGTGTGTGATTTATTTGAAGTTAAGGAGGGGACATAGGAGGAGGAGGTGAAGTGATCCCCACATAGCAACATTAAAAAGGAGTCTGGTCCCATCATATCAAACCACAACAGCCATCATTTCATTTTTAAAAAGTTTCTCAATAACATTTTGATTTTTAAAATTTCAAGAAGAAAAACAAAGCAAAGAAAAACAGCCTCCTAAATAAATACATATTAAAGATAGTATTTTGACCTTTTTACACCAATTTGTAGCAGAAACAAATCTCTTACATGAAGCCCTCAAGCTAAACAAAAACAAATGGTGGTATGACCATTGTGGGCCTAATGAAACCTGGACAAAGGAGTTTTTCTTTGCATTAACCAATAAATCACCAGAAACTCTGGGTCTTAACCTTAACCCCCCTGAGTGCTAAAAAATGCTAATCCAAAGTCCCTCTCCAAACGCATGCGCCGTCGGTTTTCGATGACGTAGTCAACCGAGCCTATATAATGAGTGCAGTATACTGCACGAATGTGTAGCTGAGGGCCGTGGCTTAGTGGTGGGAAGGTGGGGCTTGAGAACGGAGGGTCCCCGGATCGAATCCCGGCAGGTTCCCGGAGATTTAGTTGGTGTTTTTTCCTCGAAAATTGTGATCCCGGTCAAAAATCCTAAACCGGGGTTAGGGTTATGAGTCACTTACTCTTTTGGATTTGGAATTCCATTGATTCTGCTATAGTTCAATCAGTTCCATATTAGCAAACAAAGTGCATTTTTAATCTCTCTGTGCGCAATAGTAATCCGAGCGTACATACGTGATACTGGCCATATGTACACGCATCATACATTTGATACACAATGCGCTTGTTGCATTCAATGACGCTTACACACTTCTGTATTAATTTGCTGCAGTAAGGAAGCTCGCCAATTTGGAGCTGATCAAACTATACATACATTATTGTATATACACAAACAATTCACCGCGAGAGAAGACCATTGCCTTAAGAAGATTGAGCGAAGCAAGCAGATAACCGTGCAGAACATAAACATCAAAGATACAGCGCCAAGATTAAACAAAATGAATGTCAATGAACATGACACTTGCATTGATGATATCATTCTGAACTTTTGCATGATTGAAGTGGAATGCATTAAGCGATTCTTTAAAGGATTGTACACAACAATTTTTGCCCTTGATTAACCCTACTGTTTCTCACCGCTAACAGCTACAAACCACTGCAGTAACACCATGCTTGTAAACCTCGCTTCCTCCCTGTATCTCACTGGGAAATCATGATGGGCATTGTCATGATTTTTTTTCCTCCAGGTTTTTGTGTCAAAATTTAAATACAGTATTAGTATTAGTATTAGTGGTCCCTATACGCTCCTATAGGTAAAAAGAGTTTACCGTTTTTTTGCCTATACACGCGTTTAGCCTAAAAGAAAAAGAGAAAGAAAAAGTAAAAAATGAGATTGAAAGAAAAAATGAAAAGAAAAAGAAGAAAGAAAGATATAGGTATACACCACCATAAACTCCCACAGGCAATGCGAGCGTACGTACATTGGTACTTTACTCCTAATAATGGACGGGAGCTTGGTAATTGCCTCAGAGCTCATCTAAAATATTCAGAAGATATTTATCGTAAAAAATAAAACATTAGGCCTAGAATTAAAATTAAAGATAGGCTGTGTCACTGGTGATTCATTCCATGGCACCTTTAGCCGTTTAGAAAATAAGCATATAGGCAAAAAGATAATTCCTACTACATCACTGAGTATAAAAAGAACTCATCCCAACTGAAAGGGGTGAATAAACAAATAACAAGCGGCACTGAATGGCATAACTTTAAAATACAAGGCGACGCGGGCCTCAAACCCCATGATCCATGATCTCCCATTTACTAGAACACGCGCCTTATCATTTGGACACCAGTAATTGCTCATTTACAGTACTTTGAATCAGGGCCAAGTGATTAAGGTAATTGGGTGAAAAACTTTCCATATATGGCATACTGATCAGAGATTGGACTCTCGTACAGGGGGGGGGGGGGGGGGAGACTTTGATAATTCTTAGCCCCAGTTGGCTGGTCTCCCATTTGGCCCAGTACAGGTGTCCCCAGATATATTCATTCTTAAACCACTCAATAGGTGGTTTGAAAAACCACTCATTAAGTGGTAAAACACTGCTATAATTGAAATGCATCCCTGTCAATTAGGGCATTTACCCCATGAGAATTACCTTCTGATTGGTTGGAAAGAATTATTTATCATTTAGTGAGCCAATCAGTGATATGGTTAAGACGGTGGCAATTCTTTTGTACTGTAATGATTTACATGCTCTTTCCAAGTGGTTACTCATATGCATATCTCATGTAATGAACCAATCAAAGACACTGTAAGTTAGGACTTTGAATCATACAGTAGATGTTATTCGTAATTGGCTATTTCAAGCTAAAGAGGGAGACATACTCTGATGTGACGTCACTAATCATAACGAAAGCGAGGCCAATATTGGTAAATTACGTAAACATTGGTGTCATGTGACGTAATTTACCAATATTGGCCTCGCTTTTGTTATGATAGGTGACGTCACATCAGAGTATGTCTCCATCTTTAGCTTGAATCGGCAATTACGAATAACGTCTATTAGATAAATGATAAGAACTGATTTTAACTGGATTTGATTAGGCAGTAGTTATTAGGTGTTAATATATTCTTGAATAAATATTTTATTTTATTTCAGGTCCCCCCCCTCTGGATCTGATCCAAAACTAGTGAAGTTTTTCGTACCTATGCTGATATGCTTTTTTTCTTTTACTTTTCAGGTGAGCTTAGGGTATGCATACGAGACAAAAGATGCCCTCTGTTTAGTACTGACCATTATGAATGGGGGCGATCTGAAATTTCACATACACAATATGGGCACGCCGGGGTTCGAAGAGGAGCGGGCGAGGTTTTACGCTGCTGAAATCACATTAGGTCTGGAGCATTTACATCGACATAGAATCGTCTATAGGGATATGAAGCCTGAGAATATTCTCCTGGATGACCATGGTAAGGCTACTTTTGGTGATAGCGGAAAAACACCTGTTCTACAAGCCTGACTGACTAAGATATAAAAAACAATTGGGGACAATTTTGCATAATTCTGGAATACCCGCCAAACCCTATTATGAGGCAAAAAAAGAGAGTTGTGTTGCCCTCAGCGACAGACCCTTAAATCGCAAAAGAAAAGGATCTGCTTTTTTCAATTCATTTTTATCTTAAAAATTCTTTTTCAATTTTTTTTCACATTTTTCTTTAGATTTAAATTTGTCCTTAAAGTGTCTCAATGTTACTCTTTCTTGCTTGAAATGAATAAGTTAGCTTTACTAAATGTTTTTAGACTATTATCACACTAGAAACATTAGTTAAATTGACATATGGGTAAGCCCCGGAAAAAAACGCATGAATTTTTGGTAAAAAACGCACGAACTTTTAAGCAAAAGCGAGATATACCGAGATTTCATCAGATTCACTAAAAACCCGAGAAAAACGCACCAAAATTGTTGATAGCGAGAGAAAAACGAGAAATCGGATAGTGATACAATCATGTACATAAAAAAAATCGCCATCAAAATGTATCATTTGAATCGCAAATCCCGGGCGCAAATCATTCTTATTTTATTCTGCAATCGTTTCATCATTCATATCGCCATCAAAATGTATCATTTGAATCGCAAATCCCAGGCGCAAATCATTCTTATTTTATTCTGCAAGTGCAATCGTTTCATCATATCGGGATCGCACACGCATGATCACAGAACCATTTTTCGGCAGCTCAGGCAGTTTAATAGCACCGCACTGCATCTTGGGAACCACGTGTTACGGCATGATTCACAGGTCATCGCCTCCACGTATGCGCAGTATTAAGTTGACCTTTTGAACCGTGCCTCTAATTACGAGCTTCATTTATTATTACGCCAGCGTGGGAATTGCGCCCATTTTTAATAGCCTCGTGTGAGAACTTCGCTTGCCTATTACAAATACGTATTTGGAACTGTGTTTTTTGAAACGGATACAGATTTATCGCAGAGCACTTTTTTTTTTTTTTTTCTTCGTTGTTTCAACATTTCTTCATAAAACACGCGATTTCGAGCGAAAAACACACAATTCACGGGCGATTTTTCTGAAAGCGAGAATTGATATAAAAAGCGAGAATCACGCCGTAAATACCGAGATTGCGTTATCTTCCGGGCCTTACATATGGGCCTATACCAATTTGTCTTGACATAAACCATATATTTATCAGTCCCCCTCCCCCCAAAAAGGATTTCCAACCGACCGACCGACCCAATTTTACATTTTTAGCACTAGAGGGCAACACAACTTTTTTTTTGCCTTATGATACACTTTATTCTGTAAAATATGTGCAATATGAATACTGACCCAAATTTAAGATATTTTAAGGGGAAAACTCAAAGTATTTAAAAAAGTTTTTTTTTATTACAGATTTGGTAGGTATTATAGTGCAATTTTTGAAGAAAAAAACCTGACTGTTCCTTCAAAGGTCTATCTGCCCGTAGAATACACTATACTTTGCAATTGATAAGCACCTGGGTTCTGTAAAATATCAAAACTGCAAAGCAATTAGGCCACAAAAAAGGTTGACTTGGCCAGTGTCTAAGTCGGTCAGTTAATTTTATTTTATTTGTAGGGAAACAAACGGATACTGCACAAGAACACATAATTTAAAGAATGCTGAACATGCATAATGAATAAATGAAGATTTTAAATGGTAACAAAACGCGGTCAGCTTACAAAACTGGTCACAGTTAACTTTTTTTCAGTTGAATACTTTCATCTTTTAGGAAGATAAACTAGATTAACCACGCTTTATACAAACAACAACAAAATTGTATGGTTCAATGCACACATCAAGTTCAAATGGCCGCATCAATCATTGCACAATTTCTCTTTATTCTCTCTGTATAGGAAAATCCCATAAAAGAGAAAGTTATTCATTTTTCACACATGTTCCGATAACCAAGCTCCCTCATTGGGTTTGTTTTATTCATGGCCTGTGTGTCCTAGGTTTTGTTATGACAGTTTTATGAACCGGAATAAACCGCATTCACCTTAAAGCTATATTTGACACCAGCGTACTGATGGGACCAAACTAAGGAATGCTGGCTATTTCAGTTGTAGTTCATGTCCTGAAAATTTGGAATGGAGTTTCAACGGTTGGTAAAGATGGCCGTTGTGACGTCAGCCCGATTACCTCTGTATGAAGACAATTTTTGCAAAAGGGCCTACAGACCCCCTCCCCCTCATGTTACTCATTTTGCATTAGTGAATTTGCATTGACAAGTCCATGGAATTAATCAAATTATCATATGGCTGTTACTGTTTCTATGACTTGGATTAGTGCATAAATGCACGCAAATTGAGGCACCAACAATACAACCCACATTCCACATAATGAATAGCCATCCATTCAATAATACAAAATGAGTAACATGCAGAAGTGGATGTAAGCCCTTTTGCAAAACAGCTCTTAAGTATGTACATGTATCATATAGACTTACCCATTCATTTTGATTTTGTGTAGTAATGATCATGTGTTAACATTATTGAGTGCTTTATTTATCACCTACAGGTCATGTGAGAATATCTGATCTTGGTTTGGCTGTAGAGATCCCAGAAGGAGAGACGATTCGGGGGAGAGTGGGTACTGTAGGATATATGGGTGAGTAAAGGCTTGTCACACCAACACCATGATTGATCCTTGCAAGATCGATATAGTGTTTATTTGGAGTCTTATTCAGCCGTTTTAAAACACATGAATAAATGTGATCGCAAACATTTGATATCTATTATAGGACACAGTAAATTACCTGCATATCATTCATTGAAATTGAGATCTTTGCTTAATGTTTCCCTCTATAGTTCAATCAGTTCCAAATCGGCAAGAAATATTTGGTTTATATTTATCCATGCACAAAACTAATCCAAGCGTATAAGCACGATTTTTGCATACATAAGCGTCACACATACAATGTCACTGAGAAATACTGCGCCATTCGAGTGTTTTGCGCGCGATGCTCTTCTGAATTCATTCGCTGATGTAAACAGGTTTCACCAATTAGGAAATGACTGAATTATAATACCAGGAAGGCTTACATACCAACATTAAAGTGCTGATTTTCATTTCAGGGGTGCTCATTAGACTTATAGCAGGCATGCAAATGAATTGAGATGAAAAATAAACCCGAAAAAGTGCAGAAATTTGGAAAACAAATCATTCTGAATTCAGGTATAAAAGCCTGGAAATTCTCATCCATATTAGAGGGTAAAATGAGTGGTATCCTAAATTTAGTAAAATAGTTTCAAAACGAGTAGGCCTATATGGCAAATTCTGATAATGATTTTGTAATACTGGTCTATGGGAGTCTAACCTGTCAACATGAAATGTGTGGATTATCATTGATGCCCTTTGAAGTCTAAAAATAAGTAATGCTGCTTTAATGTAAGAAATGAAGCATAATAGTAAAACTCTATCTTCTCTATCTCTGTTTGTTTGAGCTGAGATTGTACCGATGCATAGTAAAATGTTATATTGTCATGCCTAATTAAATCTGGAACATACACTTGGCAATTAAATCAGAAGCTGTCTAGACGTGAATATGATGTAGCAAAATCCTATAGACCCCGAAATGTCATAGAACCCCTGTCATATGGGCTGAGATGTGTTCTGTTTATCAGATAGAATTGGTTAAAGAGGTCAAAATCATAAGCATAACAGCCATTCTGCGAATCTTTTTCAAGTAGTGTCCTGTTTCTATGATGAATACCATTGTTCATCCCATCAAATATTCCTTAAGGGGGGACTCAAGGAAGTTTTTGACTTGATTTTTTGAATTTTGTTAGTGCTGTAATTATTGATCTATTAATCAAATGCATATAAAAGTACATTTGTTTTAAAAACCTAATTTATTTTGTGTTGTTGAAATTTTGACCAAAAAGCGCCAAAAAGTTGTTTTTGTCTTCTTTTTTCCCCACTTTTTTGGCGCTTTTTTTTTTTTTTAAAATCGTCTCGAAGTAAGTTTCTTTACATCATAATCTAGCAATCTGGAGATTTTTTACTCAAAATTATTTTGTTATAGCCTTGTTGAACTTTTTGGGTCAAAAAAGTGATTTGTTTTTTGGATTTTCTCAAAAAATCAACAGACCAAAACTGTTGCAAAATTTGGATTGTATTTCCTTTCCAAAAATGTATACTTTTATATACATTTGAGTCATAGTTCAATAATTACAGCACTCACAAAATTCAAAAAGTGACTTCCTTGAGTCCCCCCTTAAAAGACGCACATGTGATCCTTGCCCAGTGTCTTCTGATTTCGTAAAAACATTTACAGAGAAAACTTGTGACGTTGAGAAAACATTTTACTGACAAATTCCTAATGGTATTCTCATGGACTAAAATTTACACTTGAATTCATGATAGATTTCCCTTCTTGATGAATGAATGCTTTGAATTGAACTAGGAATAGATATTCTTATATAGTGGGTGTGGTTTTGGATGTCAACAGGCAATTATGAGATCAACGTATACAGCAAAACAGCTACTAACTATACGTTATTCTCTAATTGATCGCAAGGTTCATTGGATTAGACAATACCCACCAGGAGACAGCAATCGAGAATTTCTCTCACATGGCCCATGTGCATGCAATGGGTGCCTTTGACAGGTTTAATTTCATATTTATTATTCTGAATACAGAATGCCATTATGCATCTATTATTTCTGAGCAGTAGGGTCTGTTCTCAGGCCCCACGTAACAGTACTGTACAACACTATGTAAAATCAAGTCTTAAATTTGTTTACTATGGCTCAGGTAGGGTTGAGCACTCTTCCATTGGAAGGTTTTACCCTCGCTATGACTACAGGATAACTTATATTATAATACCTGGCAACAATTGCAGATACTAGTAGGGGTTTAAATTATCGGCTATATACTTTATCACAACTAAAATATTGAAGAGTCTGGATGAACTCAATCATTGTTATCCTCCTATGTTTCAAACTATTAATTGTTTTTACCATCTGCAGCACCTGAAGTGGTGAAAAACGAAAGGTATACCTTCGGTCCGGATTGGTGGGGACTCGGCTGCATCATCTATGAGATGCTTGAAGGGAGGGCACCATTTAGAGCAAGGAAAGAGAAAGTGAAGAGAGAAGAAGTGGACAGAAGGGTGAAGGAAGATGAGGAGAAATACTCATCCAAATTTAACGATGAGGCAAAAGATATTTGTCGAAAGGTGAGAATTAGTGAAAATGTTTGAAAATGTTTGGAAATAACAAAAGTGTTGAAAAACAACCCCCCAAAAAATCACTCGTCTGACAGACTGTCCATACCTGAGGCGAGTTCCGTTTGCCCGTAGAACAGGTTTTATTTTTGTCGCCTAATTAAGATTTGTGACCTAATCCATCATTTTAATTTATGCCTCCCCCTCTTTTCCCCATCAAAATTGTTAGTTCAATATCAGAAGAAGAAAAAAAACACATTTTATTCATTACCTGTGCAAAATCGTCAGCATAAGCATGCTATGAGTACTAGAAAAAAATGAGTTATTTTCCTGAATATGGTATACCACGCAAAAAGTGTGTTTACTGATCTATGGTCACATTTTGCTTTCATCATTAACACTTTCCACCCAGCTATCAAGTTTCCTTCTGCTTCTTGTTGTGTAGATTTCAAGACCCTTTTCAGGGTTTCAAGACCTTTTGTAAGACATGTACCCTATAGTATGACATCATCCCACACAATCAATAGACATTTAAACTACACTTCAAAGATGCCATTTATTTTCATCCAAGGCTACTGAAAGCCCTCACACATACTAAAATTGTGTATTCAACTACAACAAGATCTTTGAAATTAATTAGTCACAAGTTGCAGATAGATTTTCATAGTGTACGGCAATTTAAAAGCACCGGTTATTTTAAGCCATGTACCAATATGTGATCAGTCACAACAAAAGAGGGGTTTGTCGTTCAAAAGGGAGATTGAGATTTTATTAGTGTATTTTGAAAGCTTTAAAATGACAACCTCGCTTGACACATTTGGTCAATGCATTCAGATTTTGTATGAAATATTAGATGAGCATTCCTTTTTTATTTCTTGTGTTTTTTCATTCTTTATTTCCTCAATATCTTAAAATACATACCCTTTTGATAATGACTGGTCACATGTATTATTTGTCATTCATATTGATGAATTGATGGTGATGATATGAAACTGTTGATAATGGATGACAGTATAGATCGTTGCCATTGGTTGCGCTAAATTATGCGCCCTCACGAAGCCATCATGGGTTATTGTTCGACTGTGATTAAATACAGAGAAGTTTTTAATAAATTTTTAAAAAGTGGTGGGCCAATATAACAAACAAACTGTTCTATAATTGGCTTGACTATTTTTACCAATATGAGGTCTTTCGTTTGTCGATAATTGTTTGTCTATTAAAGTATTCTGAAGATTATTTTAAAGAATTTATTTAAACAGTAAATTAATTGCCACTCCTTTGATTTCACTATGGTTGAAACTTGCTAATAAGCAATTTATCAAATCTAGGATAAATCTGTTTAAAGCTTATTATTTGAAATAATTTGCTTAGATAATTTCACACTTCTGCTGTTTCTTTGCATAGACTTTCTATATATAATATAAGATTCTCATTCACCACATTTACAGAAATAAAACCCTCATGAAAATAACCATGTATTTATATATCTCATCAATTATTACTGTTACCATAATTTTAATTGCACTCCATTATGTTTTTATTGTGTAAAAAAACGTACTTTTATTTCAACAATGGGTAGGTTGCTCCATAGTTCGAAATGTATTGTTTTTATGTGTGCAACAGACACCATCCATCAGAAAAGCTTGTTGTGAAGGAGAATCGTTAGACTTTTTAATAAAACACTGTATTTATTAAACGCCTGCACTAAAGGTCAAGGTGTCGCCTGCACAATCCAATATTATTCAATAAATGCAGTTTTGTATCACAGCACAAGAGTTTAAGATACATTGATTACTTTAATTTTAGTTTTCATCTCGTAGAGAGGGAAATGAAGCCCCCTTTGACTTTCTTCACAGCTCAAGAGTTTAAGATACATTGATTACTTTAATTTTAGTTTTCATCTCATAGAGAGGGAAATGAAGCCCCCTTTGACTTTCTTTGATTCATCTTGAGACTTGCACTTGTCATTGTGTTTCAGTTCTTTAGATTTGTTTTCTTCTGGACTTATTCAAATGTTATACTAGATTACAGTAGTTCCCTTTCATGAGGTCATTCAACCTCTTTACATCAAGGGAATATAGTCGCTGTTCTGTCAAAACCGTGTATGTTTTTCTGGCCCTTTAGCATGTATAAAGTAAAACTGCCCAACGGTTATGCATAGGAAGTGTTGCTTTATACATGCTCAGGGGCAAGAGCCCTTACAAGGTGTTGATAGATATGTATTGGCCTTTGAAAAATGTTTACAGCAGACTGCGCTTAAGTTATACATTGGAAGTATTACTTTGTACATACTGAAGGGCCGGATGGAGATACAATTAGGTTTTGACAGAACAGTGACAATATGATTTTGGCACAAGAGTATCTACTTTTGATTTTGATATACAGTCATCACAATAAGTAACTGACCAGGTAATAAACATGCTGATAACTCTAAAAGTATAACTCCTACATAAACATATTTAACAAAAAAGTTGTTGAGAAATTTCTCTTCTTGAATTTGAGATATTACACGCTAAGAATGGTTGATTAATGAGGAAGTTACGATCCCAAACGTTAGGGCAAGTCTGATTTTCATTTTAACATTTTCTTTTCAACACGGGGAGAGTATGACAGATAAAGCGTGTGTGCCGTATTGATCAATTGTAACAAAGCCACCGGCCGACAATCCAACAACCAATCCATCGACGGGTGAATTGGCACTACCACTACCAGTAATCAATAATTTGCCGGTCTGAGTCCCTGTGTTGAAAAATGAAAATGTGAAAATGAAAACCAGACTTGACAGTACATTTGGGATTGTAACTTCCTTAATAATCAGCCATTCTCAGGGTGTAATATCCCAAATTCAAGAAGAGAAATTTCTCAACATGTTTATAATTTAATATGTTTATGTAGGAGTTATACTTTTAGAGTTATTAGCACATTTATTACCTGGTCAGTTACTTATTGTGATGACTGTATTCCTATTTGTCAGTCACATCACACATACTGTGCTAATCGATGTAACGTAAAAACACATCTCACACAGATGACACACCATTCGGATTTGGCTTTGATCTAAGAGGAAATGTTCGCGCTTTCCGCGCTAAAATCAGCAAGCGCAAAAATAAAAATGCTCGAAATATATGTGACCTGGCACCACAAAATGAGAGTAAAGTCGCAAAAATAAAAAATGATTTATTCACATTTTCAGAAAGTAGATGTCCTCAGGTTAAAAATAACATCAAAGTTTGTATAATAGGCTATTCCAAAGTGAAATTACGATAAATTGAAGTTAATCACCGCTGAATATTGAATTGGAGAAAAAGGCCTTCAAAGTCAGTGAAGCTTATCGTCACTTGGTATACAAATGCCAATCACAGGTCTTAATCGAAAGATTGTTTATGCCAAAGACCTCGTATTAAACGGTCTCATATTGGTTCATTTAGGAGTATACAGGCTTCAAACTACTATTAATAGCTTCGGAAAGCCCTGACCTTTAAGACCATACCAAATTTGCCATAAGGGATACTATTTTAAACCCTTGGAAATGACGATGTAAACATGGTAATTTCGTGACTTCAAAACATTGTTCCTTTCTTTGCATTCATTTCTTGAGATGTAAGAATAAAATGCCCTCTCCAAAATGACTGAAAACATATTTAGACCCAACATATTTTCTTAATATTTCGGAATGTGATACATAAATAGTTTATCTTTCCGAAAATGAAAATATCTCACTTTCGACCTCCCCTTGTCAAATCGACTATTTCAGGCCATAACTCAAAATCAGCCCCAGCGACTTTACACTTATTTTGTTGTGCCATGTCATATATTCATTTTGTATGAATGTCTATGTTAGAAAGCTCAAAATCGCGAGAAAAAAAACAAGCATTTTTTTTAAATGTGCAAAGTGCGAACATTTACACTTTTACAATACTTGCTCTATCAACTTTTGTTAAAAATGGTTTCTATCAATCAAAAATTAAAAACTCTTATTGTGGTGAAATCTTTCTGCTAATCTTTTAATAGACATTGATTTATAGGCTATTACACTTCTAGAGGTCACGATAGCCTCACAAGATACATCTTGTTACAACTTCGTCTTGGAAAATGTATCAACAATTTTCCAACTAATATGACAGAGTACAATATAAACTCTGACGCTGCAATGGTGCAGATGCTTTATTAATCTCATCCTTACTTTTCAAACTTTGCAGCTTCTCCAGAAAGATGTCAATAACAGAATTGGATTTAAGGACGGCAGTGCTAAGGTTGTCAAAGACCAATCATTCTATAATGTGATCAACTTTATGAGGCTAGATGCTGGCAGACACGATCCGCCATTTGTACCAGATGTAAGTAAAACATGGTTTCAGTTCCCCAATGACCCAGTAGTCAATTTCAGAATTCCAGAAACAAACAAAACATCACCTTATGTGCACTCCTATGGAATTGTGCACGAAGCATATCGCACACAAAAGAGCAGATACCCGTTTCACCTGTGTAGCGCCTGTCTTGAGTTCAACTGTGCTTAATGCTATGGTTTATTCAGTTTCACATTGACAAACCGCCAACAAAAGCCCCCTTGACAACATGGTGTAAATTGTGAATCGTATGTGTGACCGCGTGCCTGCTGCTCGCATTCCGAAATAGTGCGCATACGCTAGGATTACCTTTGCGCGCGGAGAAATAAAAAACACATATCACTCGCTAATTTTGCACTGATTATAGTATATCGCAAATTCAATTTACAATGTTGAAAAGTGTCAACTATTCGGTACTACAAAACAGACCATATCAAAATGATAGTCGGTGTTATTAAAAAAAGAGAACATTGTATATGATTGATACAGAGCGGTTCAATAAAGTTGAGCTATTTTGACAGCCATTATCACCTACTAGCTAATGTATCACTCTTTGCAGTTGATAAAGTATTGAACGCAAGTGCTAATCACACAACCATTTTCTTATGCCCGGTATCATGGTAACTCGGCTTCCGGTACCTGTATGGGTATTGTACAACTGGAGTAGCCACACACAAGCAGAATTACTGGTACTGTACAGCTACTTTGGTTGTACTTCACTGGTACTTTAACAGTATCCATACTGGCACTGGGCATACAGTACCCATACAGGTACTGGGCATACAGTACCCGCACAGGTATTGATAACAGAGTTGCCATGATGCCGGTTATACGAGAGTGGCTGTGTAATTTTGTTTACTTATTTTGAAAATTAGATTGGTAGTTTAAGAAGGGAAACCTTTTCTTATGTCTATCAACTTGACTCGACACTTCTGATCATTATGTATACTAGATTTCACGGTCCTCGTGTTGGATGGTTCTTGGGTTGAAGGTTCATGGAATGTGTAGGCCTACACTTAAATCCAGTTATCACAGGTGCCCTTAAATCAACCCTAAAACCCGCCATCCAAAACACTACACACTTACACGCACACGGTCTGGGTTTGATCCCCGGCGCATGCGTAGACTGACAAACACCCCACCCAATTTAACTCGTCTTTACCTCCTGATCATATGCATATGTAAACTCATAAACACGCCTGGGAGTTAAGGTTAATGGAGTCCTTGTATTTCCTGGCTGTATAATTAACTCTTTGATCTCGTCACTTCGTGCCCCGTTATGACGCATCACATATAAAATCAACATTGCCCTGTAATGAATTGCCTGACCCTAGGGCAAGGTTGGTTTTCACAGACTTTATATACAATGCCTATGTGAAATCAACCTTGCCCTGTAAATCATGTTATTAAGCTTAAGCGATGCAAATTTCAATCTATCAGTCACGGTAGTGACGCATTTGTAGTTATCCATTAAACAGACTATACTCTGTTTGGCCATCTCGAGACAGTGACGTAACTGAACAGGCGCAGCTTTTACGCACGCGTGTGTATCTTCCGACTTTCAACGCTCGTGTTTGTACGCCAGCGCCGCGAGTATGCGCGCGCGTTATGTGATGCAATTAGTAGAATACGCGGTTACGTCACTGTCTCGAGAAGGCCAAACAGAGTATAGCAAACAAATTTCATTTGCAAACGGAAAAAACAGCCATTTTATTGAAAATGGTATATCTGCTCATTCCATTTTCTAATATGACAAAATATGAAAATCGAATGGAAGACATGGTACTAAACATTCATAGAATTCCAAGTCCTGAGTCCCAATCATCCTGTATTCTCGCAGAAAATATATCTATCAAATAGATTAATTCCCAGAAAGATATCATTTTTTCTCTGCCCTGTCTACGGCATTTAGAAATCAAGGTCAACCAAAGATAAAAAAGTTTGAATACATTTAAACCAACTCTTATTTTCATAAGTGATATCTCATTTTTTGTTGTCTCCCTGTGGAAATTCCTCCCAAAGTATACATTCTATTTATTGTGACATTTAGGTTTAACCAAAAGACAATTGTTCCGATTGGTCACTTGATTGTAAAGTACAAAGTAACAGATGTGAAAGATACCAACATTTGATTACAGGAAATGGATGATACAAAAATAGTTTTCAATTGCTATATTTGATTAACTGATCTTAATCATAATCACACAAACATGCATTCAATTTTCAAATTTATGTAATGTGCAGATGATCTCAAGATATTTGATTACATTTGTTTCTGAACTGTTATATAACTTGAAAAAGGAAACACCCTTTAATAGGTTCAAGCCCACAACTACACATTGATAGACACTATATTTCTGCCGTGTCTGTTTAAAAAAGGGTTATACTGAAATACATTAGAAAACTGATTTGAAAAGCAAATTTTCTTGTATCTATTTTCATGAATGATAACCAAAGAGATATCATGTCATTTATGTTATTATTTGATATTTCAATTTTCTAAACCAAAGAGTTTTACTCACATTTGACAGTCATGGTCGACACACAAATTGACCTCTTCTGACCTCTACCAGGCCGGTGCCACTGTACACAAACTCCCGTTGCCGAGATTGAAGCCTGTAGTGTGGTAGCGCCCTTGATTTACGAGGCACATCGCGCGTCTAAATTAAATCTACGAGTCACATCGGGCGTCTCATGTGCCTTATAAGGACTTTTGTGCTGTCAATCATAGCGTTGCCCTCCTTTTACGAGTCACATCACGCGTACTCACGCCCATGTGCCCTTATATGGGAGGCTCTTGTTTTGCGATTCGAATTTCCCCTCCCATTATATACTCTCCCTGCCTCTAATGCTTCTGGTTGAGGGCAGCTTTAATGATGACCAGTGGGTGGTAGACATGACTTAGAAAATGGGCCCCTCATCTCTGTTCATGTAATCAGGTGCTTTTAGTATTATGTTTCTGTAAACCTGTGCTTTCAGTATTATGTTTCTGCAAACCTGATGACATTTACATAGATAAAAGTCATTCACCTTATGTGGCTTCTTTTCTTTCCATAGGCACTGTAAATTTAAGTAACATTTTGACTTCTTTGTATGTGTGGTAGGGACTGTACAACTGGGTTTTGTTTTTTTCAAGATAGAGTAATCCGAAGTGCCTTTAAATTATCAACCTTACACCAAATCAAGCTTAAGCGACTAAAAAAAGAAACCCCGGTCAGGCTTTTTTTCTTTTTTGCCCCTCAAAATGAACTTTAAAAATCTCTAATAATTTTTCCGTAACTTGACAAGCCAAAAAGTTATTTGGGTCAGTAGCAATTTATGCATGTAAACATTTTTCACCATTTTTTAACAAATGAATGGGTCGGTCGGGCCCGTAGAACAGGGTTTCTTTTTTTCATCGCCTAAACCTCATTAATTTTACCATATCAAAGAAACTTTAATTAATTAATTTTAAATACAGCCATATTTAAATGTTTATCATTCATTTTTCTTACTCAGCCTAGAGCAGTGTACGCCAAGGATGTACTGGACATTGAGCAGTTCTCCACAGTGAAGGGTGTCAACTTAGACCAGAAAGATGATGAATTCTATGGCAAATTCAATACGGCTAGTGTAGCCATCCCCTGGCAGCAAGAGGTGAGTCAGTATTGCATGATGGGATATGGCAAATACCTGCAGTTGGGTAGTCAGCATTGCATGATGGGATATGGCAAATACCCACAGTTGGGGGAGTCAGCATTGCTAGATTGGATATATGGCAAATATGTGCAGTTGGGAGGAGAGGGAATTTATGTAAATCTCTGGATTTCTGGATATCAGGAAGTGACACTTAAACGTTTCTCCTTTTTGAGTAAGCTTAAGAATACCTTACTGTTTTATTCCTCACTGTGTAAGTGTATGGGTCGTTCTTTAAAAGTCCCTATTGAGGACATGCAGTGGTAGGGTATACTAAAGGAACTCCCTATTGAATTTTTCAATAGGATTGAACTTTTCACAAAATCATTCAAATTTTGCATCAAAACGTTAAAGGATTGTTGTAATCAGATTCTCTGGTCTTCCTGAATGCTTTGTGCTGAAATTCAGCCACCCATCCCTTGGGTGAAGTAGGCTTTCAAGGAAAGAAAGAAAGTCTACAGACAATTTTGAATAGAGGCCCTGCATATAACATACTTTACCGAAATCATTGTAGATTACTGAACTTTGTTCACCAAAACTATAAGAAGCTAAAATCCCATTTCATATAGTCATACGAATTTACATCACTTTCAAAAATCCAGTGTCAATTCAATAAACTGAATCGACTGTATTCCGGTGTGTGATGCATCGTTGATTCCTTTCTGTAAAGCCCATAGATGATTTTATGCAGGGCCTACCTCTATAAAGCCCAACACAATTGATCCTAACACAAGGTAAATGACAGTCATTGATCGATTCACTTACCATCCAGGAATTGTTCCTGATTTTCACTCAGGTTACTCAAATGACGCTCTACCAACTGAGCTGATAATGAATCAGATGGAAAAGAAGGGTATTTTACTGTCAATTAACCTTAATTAACCATTGTTCCCCTGTCTATATATATGTTGTGCATGTTGTATTCTGTCATTTTACCTTCGATAAAGATTCTGTTAGAATCGAAACGTCAGGTCCTCTTATATTTATTATAATTAACCTTTGGTTTAACATTTCCTATAGTTTAGTCAGTTCCAAATTGGCAAGAAAAATGCGGTTATATATCTCTCTGCGCGCAAACATAGTCCCAAGTGTTTGATCACAATATTGCATGTGGCTGTTGTGTTCATGCGTGTGCACTCTCTTCTTTATCAATTCGCTGCTGTAAAGAGGCTCACCAATTTGGAGCTGATTGAACTGTAGTATAATTATGTTCAGACATTAGTAGTAAGAGGTCAGAGTAGGCCATAGTCGGAGTAAGTTGTGAGGAAGGGTCAGAGTAGTGACTGTCTGAACACATTGAACTGTAGAGTGTAGTATAGTTATGTTCAGACATTAGTAGTAAGAGGTCAGAGTAAGCTCAGAGTAAGCCTTAGTCGGAGTAAGTTGTGAGGAAGGGTCAGAGTAGTGACTGTCTGAACACTAGTCAGAGTAAACTACTCTGACCGTAATCTGACTGATTTACTCCTGACAAAAGTCTGGAGTAACGTAATGCAGTGGTCCAAGTATGTCCAATCACTAAGAGTAAGGTGCCAGCATGGATGGCTTGTCACCACCAAATCTAGAGTGCCAGCAACCTTTGCAATTTGATGACCCGATGAAACTTTGACATCTAATGATGTTGCTAAATCCTTTCAGACAGCATCATTTTATTACATATTTTGCTGTTCGTTCCAATAAAGAGGATGTTAAAAGATTTTGATCGTAGATTAATCAGCGCAAGGAACAAAACTTCAATTTCATTCCATATTTTTATGTTAACTTGGATTCAACAATAAAACAATTCTCTATAGCCAGACTTTTTAAACAGCATTATTGAAATAACATATAATTCATGAGTTGGCAACGCAATATAGCTCTATTGCTCAGTGATCACTGATTAAAATTGTAATTACACTTACCGTAGTCTTAAGTTGTTCCTATCGTAAAAGTTCCACCATATGATTGGTACTCGTGGGCTGGAGATAATAGTTAATATAGGTCTTCTTATAGTCGACAAATCCAGTTGAGTCCTGGACCTGGTTTCGAATCTGCAGTAACACCACTTTGGATTTATACTGCACTATTCATTAGTTCTAAATTGCCACAGCGGCTCCTTATATGTCCCCAGCCCCTCTTTGCCATTTCATTCTTGTATCCATATCTCCGATCTGGCCCTAGTCCTTTCCTTGTCGTTCGGTCGCCAAATCCGTTCTCCTCCGTTTGTTTTGTTTCTACCATGTGCCACGCATTCTGTTTATTGCTTCGTTAAAAAATCCTAAAACAAATTGCCTTTGATATTTTGCCGTGAAAAGTTAGCCATGAAACACCCACCACAATTTGACCATAGAGGCTGTCTTGCGTGGCCACCAGAATAATATGCACTAATTCTTGTTTTTCTTTATATTTTATCTCATTCAGATGATTGAAACTGAAGTATTTAAAGAGCTGAACGTGTTCGGAGAGAACAACACAAGAACATTAGACCTGTTAGAGGAGCCCCCACCGCCCCCACCTAAGCCAGGTTTCTTCAGAAGAATATTTAGGAATAAGGTAAGAGAAAAGTATTCCACATTTTCTGACCAAAATAGCCAAGTTTATGATGAAAGGTAGTCTAGTTTGTAACAAAATGTATCCTAATTTGTTGTGGTAAAGCAGGCCGATATGTTGCAAAAAGTAGCCCACTTTGTGGCAAGAAAGAAGTCTTATGTGAGGCAAAATGTAGCCCAATTTGATGACGATGCACCATTTTATAGCCTGATGATATGATAAGTGTGTGGTCAGCCATCTTTGCATTTTCTTTATCCATTCAGTTGGTTCTTGAAGAAAAATAGACATGGCTGAAATTACTTCAAATTGCTATGTGCAATCTTAACCACAGGGAATGGTTTGAAAGCTTAGACATTTGAATAAACAATAGGAAACAAAGGACTTTTCAATGGATTTATTGATTTTGTACTACCTATTTAACATGCGATATGGAAATGAAATATATCATTTGAAAGCGGACTATCAGAAGAAATTGCCGGTTCACTTTACATCCCATTTGTGGTGGATGGTCACAAATAATCAGTTCAATAATTTCCTGGACAATTCAAGTAATTCTCACATGTCGTATGTAACCGCGACAGCCGAGTTATACAAGGGTGCCTGATGTTATGAAATGCAGCGCACAGTTTCTCTGTGCATAGTATGTTCAAAATATGGGTGGCAAGTGTGATACTTGAATCAAGAAACGATTGAACAAATTATAGTATCATACGCATAGTCCGGGGGTGGGGTCGGTTAGGATTTGCAATATGTGTAAACAAATTGTATATTGAAGAAACAGTTGAATTGATCATTATTGCTTAAATTGGTTCCAAATTAACCCTTTTTTGTGCAACAAACACAAAATAATTTGTGTAATTCTTGCATATATGTTTGAATGACTTGACCAAACTAACAACAATTGTATATTTGTATATTTCTGTTTTCAGAGGAACGATGCACATCAATGACAGCGTCCCCAATAGCTAGGTATTGGCAGTAGACCCTGTCACGCTGCAGGCAGTAAGGGCACCAAACATGTACTCATAGATGACCCTGTATAGAGGGCAGCAGATATGTACGCATAAACGATTGGTGATAACTAAACCGCACATAGTCAACCAACACCAAAAAGAGAGTAATCCTGGCATATCATAGAGAGAGAGAGAGTTATAACAATATTAGTGGCTGGGGGACAAATGAATTGCCCTATAGGATGCAGGCATTCTATATGCGCAGCAAACAGGTAGTTCAAACATGCTGAAAACATTTGGAGTACGTCTTTCATGTACGGTTTTAGCAACAGATAGAGAACTACTGGAGAAAAGTGTGGGACGTTAATGTTTGACGATAAGCACCGGCGGCTTCACAGTAGATGAGAGATACAGTGTGCATGTGTTTTTGTCTGCCCATCCGTTGAACAGTGATTGATATTTCTGTATCGTCAAGATTCACCATACATCATAACTGCCACTACGCATGTATTATAATTCAATATACTCCTTTTTGTCTTTTTTGTGGATTTATACCCCTCCTGAGCAGCCTCAGTAAAACAAAACAAAAAATGTGAAATAAAAAAATCAAGAAGTACTTTATTAGTAACATCACCAACCTTTCTATTTAAAACTATGGTAATAGCAGTGTTGCCTTGGTAACAGTGTTGTTACTATAGTGATAGTGGTGTTGCCATGGTGATAGTAATGTTGCTATGGTGAAAATGTTGTTCCTTTATTAACAGCATTGAAGCTGATGTTACAGTTTCTATGGTGATAGTGTTGCTGCTTGTGGCGAGATCATTGTTTCTATGGGGATAATGCTGTTGCTATAGTGATAGCATTGTAAATATGGTCACAGTGTTGTTGCTACAGGAATATTGATGTAACTATAGGAATAGTGTTGATGCTACTGTGACAGTTGTTGCTATAGTAACCGTTGTTGCTATGGTGACCAACTTGTCGCTAGGGTGACGCAATGTCAACAGTGTTGTTACAGTGGTAGCTGTCTTCTTGCCAGTGACGTTGGACCTGTTTGTGTGGGATCAATTTATTAAATCTGTACAGCCATTCCTCTATATCTTTAATCTATCTACGTTTCACTGATTTTCCCCTTAAAACAGTGACTTTATCATAGAGAACCAAACACCAATTTAACAGTTTACTTGCGATATATTGTTAATGTACAAAGATTAAAAAAACCTAGAATGTATTTTTACAGTTATATTTTCATGACATTTGGCCAAAAGAAAATTATTACGAAAATACTTAATTAACAGTACATTATTTGGTGTGGTTTTGTCTGTACGATATGAACTGATCGGGATCAGTGGGCTTGGTTGCTAGATTGATAATATCAAGTGTTGCCTTTTTATTTATATGGTCATTGAAAAAAGGATGTATTCCCAGATTCATTGAATCTATCCTCAGATTCAACAACCCGATAAAAACTCATTTAAAAAAATCAGACATTTGAAATACTGTAAAAGCCAATATTTGTGCGTACAGATATTTTCGCGGATTTTGATATCAAAGACATTTTCGCGAATTGTTTTTTTCGCGGGCGACCGTCTGAAAGCATTGCATGAATGTGTAAAGCAATATTTTCGCGTGTTATAATTTTCGCGGAAAAATATTTTGCGCGAAAAGCGCGAAAATAAAACCACCGCGAATATTTCAGCTTTTACAGTAAATAGCCCCTGGTTAGTTATTCTGTTTCACCCATCATCTGTAATTTGTATGGTTTTAACCTGTAATAGCCCAGTATGTGACAAATTACCTCTGGTCTAAAGGAAAATCTGAACCAAGGAAAAATTATGGTTCTAAAATCCTTAGTTCAACACCTGCTTATAAATGACATTGGACAGTGCCGCTTTGATTCTTGCCCACAATGCCTTGCTGTTGAAGACAGGTGGATATATGCCATACATTCAAATTGTTATATTTTAATAAGTTCCAAATTGGCGAGAAATATTCGGTTTTATCCTTCCACTCGCAAAAGTAATCCTAACGTACACGTCGTACGCGCGCAGTTATGCCACACACATGGTTTTTGCCGTACGCATGAATCACACATATGACTCTAGGTGCGCTTGTTGCCTTCATGCACGTCGGCATCCTTCTTAATTCATTCGCTGCTGTAAGGAGGCTTTGCCAATTTGAACCTGATCAAACTATAGTGATCAAATTTAGGTGAAGACTTACACTATAAAACCCAATTAAAGGTGAATGTTCCTTTGTGTACTATTCAATTGGCAAATTTCATGTCACCGCATGCTTCTGAAATAAGAACCATTGGAGTTATGCGACTCAAACTTTGGAATACGACTATTTTTAGGATGACCCTTCATGTAGAATAGAAAGCATCAAGTTGAAAATCGAGCCAGCAATCGGAACAACTACCTTTAAACTAAATGATTGTACATTGAAATTGCTATTGTTCAATTCGGAAGAGGTTGCAAAATTCAACCGCCAGAGTAAATTGTTTCTAAAACAATAAAATAAATCAAAATATTTCATTTAGCTGGCACATGATTGTTGCTATTCTCTCCTCTATATAGGGCCTTTTGATATTTGATAGAAGAAGTGAAACTTGTTAATAAATTGGTTCCACCAAAAATGACCAACCAAAAACTAATAAATGACCAAATCACAGTACGTTGAATTTGGCACTTAGTAGGTAGGTGGTCATCCTTTTGCCGTTTTTTTTAATATACAAAGTATGTGAACTCAGTATGAGTGTAAGTTCAATAGGTGTGATAAAATGTTTGTATTTTGTTCCGTATAAAAGCAAGTTGGCTGGGTTTTTTTTCATAATAAAGTATATAATATAGATAAATATATTATATAAAAATATAAATATATATTATATGATTATAATCATGATGGGACACAACATTTATATCTGTTTAAGGTCACATTTGTTTGTTTGTTGATCTTGCTATATTTGGAGAAGATGATGATAAGATGCATCAAGTACCAAAAATTGTAGTGCCGTTTAAGGGTTAGTGGTGGTGGGTGTGGTGATGATTGATGGGGTGGTGTATATAGGCCATATATATGGGAACAAATCTTGTTTGTCATAGCTGGACTAATAAGGAATTGTAAGTAGTTAGCCTTGTTACACAGATTTCGATGACTGATCATTTTTGGTGGCACTGTAAAACAAGTTAATTTTGCGGCATCTTTTTTTCGCAAATTGCTAATCATCACTAGTATCGCGGTAACTTAATTTCGCGAATCTAAAATTTCTACCACTAGTGTCATCTTCACACACATTAATTCGCGGCAATATAATTTCGCAAATTTGAGCCTCTCGCGAATTCGCGAAATTAAATTGCTCGCGAAACTAACTTGTTTTACAGTATGGTTAAATAAGGCATTATGATGATTGGTACTGACAAATATATATTTCATGCGGATACAAACTGAACAGTTGAAGGTTTGTATTGGTTTGAGAGAATCATTCCTCACATTTAGATCCTACCAAGATTGATAATCAACCCTGTGTGTAGAGCATAGTGGCAGGTAGCTGAATCTTTCATGGTTTGACTATTACTATCTTTCCCAAATCAACTTGACCAAAGTGTTGTACCTGAAGTCATACTTTTTCTTGATATTGATGCCTATCTATTGTTGACTGAAATTATATGATTTATCATCCTGTAACTCACACTGTCCCCACCCCATGCACAGTGACATTACACTTATGTGGTATTTTGTCTGGCAAACTCAATTAATGATACAAATGCTTAATTTAATAAGCCAAATTAACTGATCAATCATGACTTTCGGCCAGTTACAACAAACAACTTTTTTATCAGTATATATGGCCATTGGGAAAACTTTCTGAAGTGTCAAAAATGCTGTTTGTTAGTCTCTAAAAGTGTAACTTATTACCAAAATGTTAATATTTGGTCGTTAAAAGCACAGACCCGGCAACACTATTATTAATTATTCTTGCCTTACGATGCTTTATGTAACTAGGGGATTAACATCTTGAAGTTGAATTGTGAACACGGACCAGTTTTGACCCATTATATATAGTGTTTTTTCTCACTATTGTAGCTATCAGGATACTATTGGAGAGATACAGTGTATGTGTTATCACTGGTGGACTGCTTGTATACACCCACAAAATTAGACTGCAGAAAATCGAAAGAAGAAAGCTTAAATTTATTAAGAATACATTTCTTCCACAGACCTTTAATACACCACTTTTCCCCCATTACTGCAGCAATAATAAAGTGATGTTTCAGAGTTTTTCAGAGTTGGCACAATGTAAAATCTGGACCATGAGCACAAAGTGTTTCTATATATTAAGTGTTATATAGGTAAAATTAATGAAGTATTTAAAGTACTAAATGACTATTAACCCACTATGAATTTTAGATCTAAGTAATGTTCATGCAGTGTGTAAAGTGTTATTAACCGTACTGTGTTGAAGGGGATATTTTTGTTGTGTTTTTAACTAGTTGTGCTTTGCATCATTGAACCAATTTCATGCGTTGCAATATTGGATATCTTTTAACACACACCTGTAGATTTTAGTTTTTTAATTTTTTCTTGGAAATATCCCCCTTTTTACAGTACTGTTAATCACTTGGTTGCCATGGTACAAAAGAATCAGTTGCTCAATTTGCGGAAAGGAAACACATGGTGCTTTTTGATCCAATCTGTGGTCAGTTGGGCTAAAAATAACTAGTTTGGCAACATTTCACTTTTGATGACTTCCATATATGCTGCAGAAACAGTACACATAAGGCACATAGTAAAATTTGTGTACACAACATTGTAAACGGATTAATGTCCCTTTAATTTTGGTAGATAAATTGCAACATTACAACAGCAGAGCTTGTTATTTACTGATAGAAATGAATACAAATTGAATAATCTCTGAATTTTTTTTTTTAAGATGAATGTTTTAATTTTATTTTGGCCCAATGACAGGCATTCTCTATATTATTCAGCAATAGTGAATCGTATGAAAGATAATGTTTAATAATGTTGAGGCAGTGTAGGAATGGAACTTAGTTGTATGGTGGTTTTGTAGTTTTATAATGGTAACGATTGTTGACTTAAACACACTCTATGCACACAGGAGCACCGTAATCAACGATCGTAGATTTAACCATGTTTAAGTATGATGAATCAGTAACAGAGAAAACCTGGTAGCAGAGCGGTTTGAATATAGATGGGGTGACAGTAATGTTTATCAACAAAAGCAACGGTCAAGGGACTGGACTATCCATACATGCTTGAGGGAATAGCATATGACCACAAAACTGTCCACTATGCCTTATTGCCCTTTATAATGCTTTGGCGCGAGTTTTAAAAGCACAGTCCTAAAAAAGGATGCACACGCACACCGCGGAGCAAATAACAAGGGCAACTGCCGACCAAATGCCCGGCGTGACGTCACATGTCACCCCATCTATATTTCTCACACTGAACTACATTGATTATTTAGACATTCAATCAGATTTGTTCACTATATATCATCTGCACTTGTGGAGAAGTTTAATGGTGAAGTCACTAGTAAAATAGTATAGAATGGAACAGGGGGGAGTTGAAAGGTTATTGTTATTGTTTAATGAGCCAGTTTACTTGTATCTTTCCTTTCTTGCTGTATTAAAGACAGTGTCCAGGCTTTGAATATATTTCTCACACTGAACAACAATGAATATTTTGACATTCAATCACATTTGTTGACTATATATCATCTGCATGCACTTATGGAAATTGAATGGTGAAGTCAGTCACTAGTAAAACAGTATAGACAGGGGGCAGGAGGGGGAGGTTATTGTTATTGTTTGATGAGCCAGTCACTTGTTTCTTTCCTTTCTTGCTATATTTACCCTAACTCGAGGTAGCCACTTTTTTCAAAAAATAATTCTGCGGAGAAAAGCGACCCGACCCCCCACCACCCCTACCGGGATTTGAACCATTTTTTCGCCGAAAAACTTCAACACCAGGTAATACAAAGAGGCCAAACCACACGGTTGCCGTGTGGTGTAGTAGGGTTAGGGTTAAAGATGGTTTTGGGTGTTGTTTTCTATATTGCAGTCAATGTAAACAAGGTTGATGCTTCATCCTATACTTAAAGTAATCACATTGGACTTAAATAGCACACAGCTTTCCTATGCTCGGCATCATCGTTAATTGGCTGCCAGCCAGGTGTACCTGTACAGGTATTGTATAGTACCTGTATGGGAACTGTACAGTACCTGTATATACAACCAAAGTAGGCTTACAGTAGCAGAGTTACTGGTACTGTGCTGTAACTTCGGTGGTACTTCACCAATACTTTAACAGTACCTATATGAGTAAAAACAAATTTGGCTAGGAACCACTTTACAACCAATAAAATGAAAAGACAGAATATGGATCATAGCCAAATATACTTTGTGCTAAAAGACGATTACTGCTGTAAATGCGACAGTGTGCAACCAATGATGGATACCCTTGGTGAACAGACATGGACAAACATAGCTTCTATAGAACACAGAGACTCTTTGTGTACCAGGGTAGAGGTAGTTGTGTGACAAGGTAGTTCTTGGTGGACCACAGAGACTCATTGCTGGCAAAGAGCTCAAAGTGGAACACTCAGGTATTTTTGTGGGAAAATCAATATTGGTGGCACCGGGAGATTATTTGCGGGCGAAGATATCTCCTTTCTGAACACCAAGATTCTTTGTGGACAAAGATTTAGTGCCTAAAGTAGTGCACAGAGACTCCCTCTGACCAAAGATCCCAAATGAACACACCGTGATACATTGGAGACAAAGATTGTTCATTGTGGAACATAAGATTCTTTGCCGACATAGATAAGATAGTTATTTTAGTTCAGTCAGTTCCAATTGGCCAGCCTTACACTACAGCAGCGAATTAATATAGAAGAGCCTTGGTGTGCATAATGCTTGTGTTATGCAATAAGGCACAACATGCATCATATGTGTGACGTGTGGGTATGTCAAAAGCGTGCATATAGGTTTGATTACTTTTGTTTGATTACTTTTGCGTGTGGAGAGATAAAAATGCATATTTCTCTCCAATTTGGAACTGACTAAACTATAATATAGTGGAACACCGAAAATGCTGGCAAATATAATGTATAGCTTTATGGGGAATATGAAGATATTTTGCAGGCAAAGATAACTAATTTTACACTTAAATATTACCTATATCTCTCCCACATCCTTCTGGTTTAAGGCTATCAGTGTCTTGAGTAATGAAGTCACGAATTGTTGAAATACTGAATATGTACATTGATGATATTAATGATGAAATAGTTCCTGCTCATTTTGCAAATCATTTAAAGATTGAAAACCTAATCCATGAAACGATGATACAGCTAGTGGGTTATAGAAATGGGCATATATTGTAGTGATACACTGCATAGTGAACGTAGTCGCACACAAGCAGAGAAGAGGTTTTTTACTGTGTATTTGATAGGATTTTTTGTCAGATGTTTGGACCATCCGGTCTTTGTCGCGGTAATGGTCGAAATGTCAGACAATAAATTCTATCAAACACATCCTAAACAAACTCATCTCTACTTGTTTGTTACTATAATTAAGTTGTAGTGGTTTGATTGAGGGCAGATTGATGGATGGGTGGGTGTAAAGAATAAGCACTCCTTTGAATGTACATTGCCATTATCTACCTATGACACCACTGCTCACGTAATAAAAGTTTGCGCTGTATTAAAGTTGTACGTCACTGTGCACACAGGATAAAGTAGACATTGCCAATTGTATGTACATCAGTGGTCTGATATTGAAATGGTGTATACCGATTTTAGGTATTTCTTTGTAACTGCCACTATCATATTTCTCATAAGAAGATTATGTAAGTACAATTTAGTCTCTGTATATACATATGAGTGTGAATAATGAAGGCTCTTAATAATCAGTCCCTCAGGTTCAGGTCCAAATATTTAGCAATTCAGAATGTTGTTAAAAGTGGATGTTTTTGCTACGTTAATTTGTTTGCTATAGTCGCGCAAATATGTGAGGTAATTAAGCAAAATCAGTCTGAAGTCGAAAATATCTAATATTCAATTCTCTACTCAAATGGACACTTAATTCCAAAGATATGAGTTATTGAAGGGTTTTTAAAACAACAGATTTTTTTTTCTATCCGTTGTTTGGTTATATCTCAAAATCGATATTTCTGACTTCAGACTGATTTGGCTTGATCACATCACATAATATGTGTCCTAAAGCATACATGCCTATGTAAAGGAACACATTAATTGCAGATTTATGCAAAACTCTGTAAAATTGTAAAAAATTAAGCAGACAAAATAACACATTTTTATAGTCTAACTGTGTGGCAAAGTTCCTATTTGTTCTATAGCGTCTGTTATTTATATGAAGTTCAGCTAGGTGGTATGAGGTCAATTGATTACTTTATACACTAATGTTATTGGTACTAGTGTGTATAGGCATGGAGTAAAACATTGTATGAGGCTAATTGTGTGCAGTTACCCTGAGGTCAAAGGTTACCCAATGTACCAATTGTAAATTTACCCCGATGTGTTGGTTATGTGTTTTCAAAACCTGCAATAATTATTATTGTTTGCTTGAGTTAAGAAAGCTAAACTTTGGTTTGCTTTCATAATTCTGCAAAGTATCATTGTTATCTTTAAATGAATGGTTTACTTTTATTGGTAAACAAATCATCACTATGTTTGTACTATTTCATTATCTAATTAGTCCATCATTATTCCATGTGGGCATCACATGGAAATCTATGGTTACCATATGGATATAACATGGGTTTCACGTGTTTTTATAATGGGTATATAGCTTATGCAACTTACAGGATTTTGTGTGGCCATCAAATTTGATGGCGATGTTGAGCATATACCATGGCTGTACCATGTGGTTGTCATATGGGCACCATACAGGAATACTCACGACGTAGTGTTGGATGCATTGTAAGGCAAAAAAAAAAATTGTTATGTTGTTCTCCACAGCTTTCAGAGAGGAGGGGCGGGCGTGCAATTTCTTTTTTAATTTTTTTTCCCCTTCTATTATCAGCTGAAGCTCAAAGTTCAGCCAACAAGAAGTTAAAATCACTCTAAGAGTCGCACATATATGTTATGAACACTTTATTTAATATTCAATGCCATTTAAACTGTTTTAAAAAAAATCTGGAAAAAAAAAACCTGAAAAAAAAACCTGAAAAAAAAAATCTGAAGAAAAAAAATCTGATTTATTTTATTTTAAAAATCTGAAGAAAAAACCCCATCGGAGCGGCCCTAAATCTGACGAGCGGGCAGTCGAGTACAACATAGCAATTAATTTGTTTGGCCTAATGGATACACTCAAATTATGCAACAGCTGTCAAATGTACTTTTGGTGCAGAATATGACAACAGTTATTCCAGGGCAACAAACATGGTTTTGCCTCATGTATGAATGGAAAATCATGTAAGTGTCACATGGGTACCGTTTGGTTGTCACATGGGTACTGTTTGGTTGTCACATGGGTACTGTTTTGCTGTCACATGGGTACATCACATGATTGTTCAGGTATACTATGCAAGATATGACAGTCGTTTACTTCTACATAATACAGGGTGTATCACAAAATCATAATTTCAAAAATAATTGAAACTATATTGACACCATTGTATAAGTTATAAACCCATACCATATACTTGTAGCATTTCTTTTATACCATTATTAGTGCAGTTTAAATGTGCGTCAGGGTTTGGAGTCGCAAAATGGTCACTATTGTTTGTTATTATGAGGCTGATAGAATATATGACTCCCTAGATGTCAAATAGCTTACTTTGTTAGTGTGTAAAATATTGGACATTGGACTTTACTCCCTGGTATTGAGGTTTTAGAAGAAATCGTAATTCAATGTTGAATAAACAAACCAATTAATAATAATAATAATGAAGCAAATTTATAAGGGGCCATCTATCTAGGGAGCCTACTCCCAGGCGCTATAGCCCTTTATTATTATTACGCTGCCATTATGAAATTGTCACAATCATTTAGTTTCACCTATGTGGCAACTGGTTAGGTGCACAACCATATCAGCATTTAGATTATAATATCACCCTAAACCTGCAATTAAGTATAGTGCCCTCACTATAGTTTGTTCTCTACCAAATAGGCGAAACAATCTTGAGGGTCATGTTTATCAGCTTGAACAATACAACACGGTGGGCGTATATGGATGACTATAGGTGTTGCGAATATTGGTACATTTGTTGCCCTTTCTTAAAATTCAACTGCCCCTATGTTTGATGATTTGTGACTTGCTTATTTTGTACTGAACATACTTGAAGGGTTTCATTTTTAAGCCGCCAAAATGACACAAGATCCACGATTGCACAAGTAAATTAAGGGTTTCTACATATGTTGCAATTCATATTTTAAAAATTGTATCACCATTCGAAGATCAGTGGTGTTTCGTAAAGTATTTTAATTTTTACAAATGTTACTTTTTGGTGTCTCTTACAGATAATATGAAGTGCAACACTATAGAAATTGGTGCTTTTTAGACTTAATAGTACCAGGCATTGACACCTCAACATTTGCAACTACAACTTTCATTGATGTCACATTTTATCTATAGATTATCAGTATTGTTTGTCAATATTTGAAATAGTCATTTGCAATGAGTTCCAATTCAGCTTTGCCTCCACTTCAATCATTATTTAAGTGAGTAGATTTAATGAGTTCCCGCAAGTTTATAGGCTGATGATTTGTGTATTTTGTTTTTATCTATGTAGATAACTCTTGTGAAAGAAAATTTACCGGAGAAATGAAACATCAACACTAACATAACAAAACCCCCTGTTTATTTCAAGGAAGAAAAAAATATGGACAAAAATCAAAAGAATAAAGAATAAGGGAAATATTGTAATATTGTATTGTCCTGTGCGCATATCATATAGTTATTTACAATGAGGCATTGTATTGTACTGTGTCCCAATGTAGGCTAACAAATATAATTATGCAGACTACATTTCCATCATCTGCTGAATTTGGAACCATTTCAGTCATTACCCGGGTAGATCATATTATTGAATAAAAATCAATGTCTTATAAAAATTGTCGCAATTACAGCACTGTTTAGCAGGAAATATTGACACACAATAAACTTGTAGACGTGATTTTGTGAAGAGGTTTTGCACGCACATACGTTTGTTTTTTGTGAAATAGTGTACAGATTTAGCAAGAATTCACAAAGCGAGTAACAAGTGCTCTTGCCATTTTAGTTTTCAGGGGACCTGACACACCAACATTCCCTTTTTATCATTACTGTTTTGTGAAGCAGGTCGTCACAAATTGTGACTGTGGTATTTCTTTTAGTATTTTGAGTATGCAGCGATGCTTAGACACATTGGTACAACATTTGTATCACATGGGTAGTACATTTATAGCACATGGATATAGCATTTGTACCATATGGGTACGGGTGTGTACCAAATACGTATAGTATGTGTACCACCTGGGTACCTCATGGGGAAATGTGTACCCACGTAGGATACTGCTCACAGGAAGTCTTTTTGAAGAACATCATGTATATAGTAAAATATGTACATTTAAATAAAGCACACATGCAAATTTCTCTCCTTTTTATGATGGACTAAATACATGGAATGCATGTGTATCTATATTATACTGCCCTCTTGAAATCAGAGGTAGTTAGGATAATTTATTACTAGCATTGTAAAGTAATGTTTTTTCACTGTGAACATGGAACTGTTGTCTTAACAAAAAATAAATATTAAGTATGTTCCCTTTTATATAGTGAGTTGAAATATTTTGTAAACATAGCTATTTGAAATGTAGTGAAAACTAAAACATGAATTATTAATATTTGTAATAAAGCCATTAATATTAAATACGTTATGATTTTAAAAATGTACTAAATGTTTTCACTGCAAGCTGTTAGGTGAAATATACTCATCTCCCAGACCAAAGTCCCAGGGAATCATTCATATGTGATCTTAGAACTGGCCAAGAATTGTCTAGGGATTATATCTAATACCTAGAAATAGATCAGATTATATCAGCACATTTTTTACTGTGAGTAACCATTGTGGGATCTGTTGCCATGGATGCCACAGGGTATTATAGGTATCACATGATACTACATGGGTATCACATGGGTGGGTGTGATATCACATCGCTACTACATGGCATGGGTATCACATGTACCCTGTTGGTATGACACCACTACTGCATGGTTGTCACATAGGTGGGTGTGGTGTCACATTGCCTGGCATAGGTATCACATGTACCTTGTTGGTATCACACCGCTACTACATGGGTGTGGTATCACATCGCTACTACATGGCATGGGTATCACATGTACCCTGTTGGTATGACACCACTACTGCATGGTTGTCACATGGGTGGGTGTGGTGTCACATTGCCTGGGTGTGGTGTCACATTGCCTGGCATAGGTATCACATGTACCTTGTTGGTATCACACCACTACTACATGGGTGTGGTGTCACATCACTACTACATGGCATGGGTATCACATGGGTACCCTGTTGGTATCACACCACTACTACATGGGTATCCCATGGTACTACATGGGTATCACATGGGTACCCTGTTGGTATCACACCACTACTACATGGGTATCACCATGGTACTACATGGGTCTCACATGGGTACCCTGTTGGTATCACACCACTACTACATGGGTATCACCATGGTATGGGTCTCACATGGGTACCCTGTTGGTATCACACCACTACTACATGGGTATCACCATGGTACTACATGGGTCTCACATGGGTACCCTGTTGGTATTACACCACTACTACATGGGTATCCCATGGTACTACATGGGTCTAACATGGGTACCCTGTTGGAACTCCATGGGTAGTATACCTCATACGTATCATTTTAGTATCATAACAGTACCGCATTTGATGCACATGGGTATCACATGTGGCACCGCATGGGAGTCGGTCTGCCCTTTGTATAGTTATCGTCAGAATACTTCGGCATTTTTTCTGTGACAACAGCGTACAGCGTAAACACGGAAGAGCGTTTTAGAACAGCGTCATCTTTGAGCAGTTTGACGCGCTCGCGGCCCCTGTAATCCGATTGGCCGCGACCGTATCTATGGGTCATGAATGTCCCCGCCCACACGCTCATTAATTCAAGACGCGTGTGTTGGCGGTTTTAAAAAGTGCCGAAGTATTCTGACGACGACTATAGTGGAGTATATCTACTAATAAAGTACATGTGAAATGTACATTATTTAAGTTGGTATACTAAATCATACTGCATTATACGGCTATATAGCCTGTATGGTGTTATTTTATAGCTCAGTTAGTCAAGTGAGTCAGTGAGTTGGTCGGTAAGTCAGTCCACACAAGTTTCTTTACTTCATTCTGTATATTGTGCATAAATATATGTATTGTATTGTAATAATTGTATGTAATGTTAACACTGTTGGTACCACTTTTGACTGTACTATACTTGTTGCAGGGGATGATATGGAACAGATCTGATATAAATTATGGTGTTGAATAGTAAAAAAACAACAACATCCACTCGTTAAAACAAATAGTAGTGTCATTTTGTCATCATTAAAAGTGTCTACCTCTTTAGGCTAAAACAGAAGTTTCTCTAAATTGCAAGAAGTATTTGACCAATGAGAGGCAGGTGATGAGACATCAGCGAACAACAACAGGATGGAATCTTGTTTATGTTGGAAGCATGCCAGCATGACCAGGTGCGTACGCAGGGGATATTTACGGTGTAAAACTCAACAAAAAAAAATGGGGGAATAAATAGTGAGTGCACATTGCCCTCCCCCCCCCCCCCCCCCTTGGCAACCTTAAACACATATTTTATAAAATATGAATTAGTGAGGTCTGAAATGGCTTAAAAATGCCAACAGAGAGTATCGAAATTCAAAATTTTCTCAACGTCGCAATTCCCCAAACACCATAGGACTTAAAAAGGGAAGGGGAAACAACCTTTGACACCCAGATATATAAGCTAAATGCCAGGCAACTCATATGTAATGCCATTTATGAGGGGAATTTCTTTTCACTTTGAAGTGAAACTTTTTTGACAGGTTTTCATATAAAGGAAAATAATTATAATGAAGTTTGTGAGCCATCTCTTGACACCCACCTGAATGCAATTTCCAGCGGTCATAAAACAACAAAAAATGCCCGGTTGGACCGCATATCATTGTTTAGAACAATAGAAACCGGCTGTAACCGCACGGAACTGGCGGTTGCCAGGCGGTCGAGTTTTGATGTGCTCCCTAACCTGCTTAAACAAGTCTTGCGTATTGAAACATTTGTTTAGGCAGGGTACTTGAGCAACGCCAGTTGTTTAAAGGTTTTAAACACTGTTTTTACAGTGTCGCTGTCAATGTTACACTTCATTAGAAGAGTTCTTCTTTTGAGCACGAAATAGCGGTGAATTTGGCACATTTTGAATGAGACCTCCTCACATTCACAAGCAGGTGGCTAAGCACTGAAACAAGGGATTGTCACGCATGAGGTATCGTTGGAAAGAGAAACACATCGGCTTTCCATTGGTATGAAACACAATATGAATATATCACGAAATATTTGAACATTGAAACAAATTTCCGAAACTTTTTTTGAGCAGTTTATAACAATTAGTTCTGAAATAGTTTTAGAAACGCCATGAGTGTCTAAATTCAATTTTTTCTCGGGCCCTTAAGCGAACCCCACGCCTCAAGATACTTGGCTCACTACACTTACATGATGGTATACAAGTGCCCCCACCACCAATTTTTAACAACATTCCGCCTAAAACACCCCCCTTGAAAAAAATCCTGCGTACACGCCTGAACATGACTGTCAGATTCTGTCAAAATTGTACATACACTTTCAATATTATTTGTTATACTGCCAGTGGGGTTTCATCTCTGGATTCAGATACGCATTATCATTCAGTTTCAATGACTTGGTTTGGTGCTGCTACAATGTTGTTTTACAAACACACAGCCATATGTGGCACTCTTAGAACATGTTGACTTCAGGTCCCATGTAGTATATCAGTTTTCATACTGTTTTCTATAGATGGGGTGACCGGCAACGTCACACCGGGCATTTGGTTGGCAGTTGCCATTGTTCTTTGCTTGGTGGTTTGCGCATGCATCCTGTGCTTTAAAAAAACTTGTGCCAAAGCATTATAAAGGGCAATAAGGCATATAGTGTTGTAGTTATACGCTGTTCCCTCAAGCATGTATCGACAGTCCAGTCCCTTCCACAGTTGCGTTTGTTGATAAACATTGCAGTCACTCCATCTATGAAGGCATACCATAAAAACAATATTACCAAATTTAAGTTCAATTCCAGAATAAACACTATACACAGAAAACAACAATCACCCAGGCACTTTATGTAAATACATAAACATTTTAATGATTCCGTATTATCTGATAACAGGAATACATGAACATGATTTAATAATATGTCTAGCTTGCAGTTATACTCCTTCGATCCCAGCACATACCATTCTATTCTACAAAATATGTTTTTTTCAAGAAAAGATCATTTCACATACAGATCTACAGGGTGAATCAAAACAAATTGTTCATGGATAGAAACAGCCATTTGTCCTTGATGCAATTGTTGTCGTTTGTATAAAGTGTAGTTAATCTAGTTTATCTTGCCAAAAGATGAAATTACTCGCGTGAAAAGTAAGCAAACTGTGACAAGTTTTGTAAGCTGACAGCACAGTTTTTTTGTTTTGATTTACCCTGCATGTTGATTGTGAACTCCCCACATTCTCAAGCAAGTGGGTGAGCACTGAAACAAGTGATTGCTATAATTGTTGTATCTTTTTAAAGAGAAAAACGTCAGCTTCCCATCGATATGTCACACAATATGGATATGCAGTAGTGGAAATACCCACACAAAGTGTGTAGTTCCTAGTCAACCTCGGGTGGAAGGTCATGTGGGTATTTCCATCGCTGCATATGGATATACATGTATCAAGAAATATATGAAAATGAGCGATTGGAAGAAACACCTGACCTTTTTTGAAGGAGTTTAATTACTTGAGGTAATTTATTAGAGGTCATGAGGCTTTTTCAAAGTGTATATCACATGAGTTAGAACCTTCAACAGCCCACATTCTCTACCAAGCTAAGCTATGGTTGAGCATATTGTGGGCCTTATCCGGATTGATGATGATTTCTATGTAATCTAGAATGGAGTTAACTATCCTGGTAATGATGACGGCTGACAACAGTCAGCCATAAAAAACTTTTCTTTAAAAAGTTAAATAACTATACTACACACACACACATATGAACCTTCACATTATATTTGAGAGATTTCTTACTCGGAATTGTGTATGTGTGAAGCATGTTCCATGATTCCAGCAATTTGGCATTTCTCTGCCGTCACATAAATCATGCCAAATCCAACAGAATTGTGTACAGGTAGCCCCCGCTTTCCAGATTGCAATCACAAAAGGTATATATACAGGTGCGCGACCCCCTTAGTGTGATACATGATTACCTGGACTCCCACTGCCGGTTCGATCCCCAGGGGTGGTACACCTTATTCTTTCTGTCCTTATTTGTCCTTTGTTTCCCCCTGTTAGCTTTATTGCTACAAACCACCCGTATACATATTTGGCGGTTAACAATGTAAAAAGACCAACACAAACAAACCAAATGTAACTTATACTAAAAAGAATGTGTATTCAGAATAATATTATTTATGTAAATATACAATATATGCTATATATATACACCTTTTATACATTTAAAATGAGATACATCCATACTGAATTTGAAGGGGAGGTTTTTCGTTGGATCATTTTTATTCTTTCTGTAAGTCAGCTGCTACATAACCATACTCTAACATCATCTATCGAAAGGCAGTTATAAAAAGGTTTTCCAGGGCATCACTCAAGTACATAGCCAATGTACAAAATCCATAACAATAATAAATATGAGCGGGCCTATGTGTTGAGACATGATCCAATCCCTAATTGTTCTCTTAGATGTGGGGACATAGCTTAACACATCATAATATGATGCAGTTCATGGGCTCTAGTGACCATTTCTAATCGAAAAATATAACTCTATAGTCAATACTTTTGAAGTTACTTGATGAATGTACATAGCATTTATAGTTTATATTATACATGACGGTGAAACACACACAACTTCAACAATAGCTCTCTCTCAGTCTGTATACACTTACTTCAGCCTAGATCATATGTGGTAATACGCAAGAAAACAAAATATTATCAATCTTCTTCATTTAGTGGGTGCTATTTTGATTTTATCCATCTGGTAAAATCATTCCAGGGGAAATATTGCATTTGAAGGTAAATCTTGGCATTGGAGGTGATATTGCATGTCAGAAATTCTCCTTTCAGAATTCAGAATTTGTGTAATACTATCACACTGCACCCTTCACAAAGTACATTTTACAGACAAAAGTGCATTATAACACAGGGAGTGATGGGTTGAAAGAGACGGCTAGTTAAGAAACCCCTCTCTATAAAGACCAATAGGAGCTAAAAAGCCTTTTCACATTGACCCACCAATCCATAGTTGTATGTATAAGTAAATGTAAATCCACCTACGAAAGGATGATCTAGCTAAATATGATTGATCGTTGGATCAGTGTGAAAAGGCTTATTATACTCTATAACACTTGAATTATGCATGTGATATTTAATAAAAAAGGAATAATAATAATTATCAGAACCAGTTTTCATCGCTACACTTAGGGCAACATGTGCAGCCTAAGCACTTAGATTATGAAATTCCCTAACAGCTCCCCAAATATTGCTTGGGTCAACGAGGCAATGGAGATTAAGTATCTTGCCCAGGAATACAAACACATGGGCTGTAGAGGGGGGGGCAAGAACTCACAACCTTTGTATCACGAGTCCTGCATGTTATCAACTAGACCTCACACAGTCCTGTGATTGACCTAATACTGGGATTGGGTCTTTCATAGTTCAGGTACGTACACCAGAACATTAAAGTCACTTGCACGGTAATAAGTTGCCTTTGCTGTAATCCGCTCTGACTTCAGTTGAAATGGAGAATACAGTACATGGTGTTTTTAAGCTATTTCAGTAAAGCCAATCATGTACACAGTGGTGAATATGTATACAGTCATCCCAATAAGTAACTGACCAGGTAATAAACATGCTGATAACTCTAAAAGTATAACTCCTACATAAACATATTTAATTATAAACATGTTGAGAAATTTCTCTTCTTGAATTTGAGATATTACACGCTAAGGATGGCTGATTATAAAGGAAGTTACAATCCCAAATGTACTGTCAAGTCTGATTTTCATTTTCACATTTTCATTTGCAACACGGGGTCTCTGACCGGCAAATTATTGATTACTGGAAGTGGTAGTGCCAATTCACCCGTCGATGGCCTGGTTGTTGGATAGTCGACCGGTGGCATTGTTACGGTTGATCAATACGGCACACACGCTTTACCTGTTATACTCTCCCCATGTTGAAAAGAAAATGTTAAAATGAAAATCAGACATGCCCTAACGTTTGGGATCGTAACTTCCTCATTAATCAACCACTCTAATAGTGTGTAATATCGCAAATTCAAGAAGTGAAATTTCTCAACAACTTTATAATTAAATATGTTTATGTAGGAGTTATACTTTTAGAGTTATCAGCATGTTTATTACCTGGTCAGTTACTTATTGTGATGACTGTATGTCCAATTTCAGGTGAATAAGTGGGCACTTTTCTGTGTGCATGGAGCCACCTTAATGTGGAAATTGGTTCATATTTGTATTGTTGAGCTAACTATTATTATAAATAATCATCAAAGTCCCCTTATTTTCTCCTCTTTGATACACTTGGCTATAGTGTTCAGTTGAATATTGCTTGTCCCCTCATAAATTGTACCTGAAATGAGATGACATTAAAAAAGTATTAAACTTAACATTATAGCTTGAATTACTTGCTATATGTAATGAAAGGGAAACTGTGATCCCTTAACATGTGTTGAGTGGGAGGGTTATAAAGGGTCAAGTGATTAACAATGGCCCAGAAATTAGAGAAGCAATCAGTGAGAATGCCAACTTGTTTGTCTTTATTGAATCCAACAGGATCCATATCATATGCCCTGCTGGACAGTTGGAACTGTCGTTTTAAGCGTAGTTCAACACTTCACTTCAAAACAGATTAATGATTAATGCCCCCACGTGTTATTGGGGCTGACGAAAGGCAAGCGAGTTGCTGCCAGAAAGCTATCCCAGAGGTAAGCTTATTTGCTGTTGTGAGAAATAATAATCTCAAAAATATATCAACCACAACAAGAACCACTGTTCCAACGCATTAAACATGATTATGGAAAGGATTTTCTACACAAAGTGCGCTGTTGGGAACGAACATCGCGGAACCGCCAACAGCGCCCCCACGTGTTATTGGGGCTGACGAAAGGCAAGCGAGTTGCTGCCAGAAAGCTATCCCAGAGGTAAGCTTATTTGCTGTTGTGAGAAATAATAATCTCAAAAACAGATTAATGATGTTGTAAAATAAACTAACACATCTGTAGATTTGGTAATATAGTGTTGATGTCGCATCAAGATTTGTATGACACACAGACTACTTCCTTATTGGTCCAAAAGAATTCTCTACAAACCCATAAGTTCATCTTTTCATGTTATCTATAACTAAGAAGAGTTTTTAAACAGAAAAACTCCCACACAGTTTTACACACTTACCAATTTTACAGTCCCTATAATATTTCTCCACTGGATAATCCTTTGTGAATCCCACGCCTCCCATCCATTCAATGCACTTAGACGTCACCTGTGTAGCGACCTCGCCGGCAAAATACTTTGCCATGGAAGCCTCCTTGATCACATCACGATTGGCATCTCTAAGACGTGCTGCGTTATATACCATGGTACGCGCTACATCAATTTGTGTCTGTTGGTGGGCTATCTGGTGTTGCATGGCCTACATTGGGAAGAACAGAGGTTGGAGTCACTCATAATGTGTACATTTTCTTTATAAATTCTGTATCTATACAGTTTTCACCAGATGTATACTATGGCTGCTGTATATATGATCAGCCATAGCTTAGTTCCATGGGATAAAGATGGCTCAGAAGAAAAGTCCAGCTGGAAAAACCAAACAGAGTTATTTTGTGGCCTCTAAATCAGTATTACCATTTTCAAGGTTTAGAACTTTACAAAGCCCTTGACGTTTTGGACCCCTTGACGTTTTTGGACCCCTTAAATTTGGTTTTTGCAGTCCTTAAAGGGTCCAGACTAATTCCATTGGACTCTTGATATTTTCGAGCCAGCACTACCCTTGGTTGGAACAACCAAGAATTCTTCAACACAAAATTACCAGCTTTTTTATACAGTAATGAAAGGCACCCCCTTTAACGGAGTCACCTTCATCCAAATCATTGAGTAACAGTCTTAAGCCAAAAATAAATATTGTTGTGTTGTCCTTAAGTGCTAAAAATGTTGAGGTCGGGTCTGTCTGGGGTTTTTTAATTGCTGAATAATATTATTGACAGACCGTGTTCATGCCAAGCTAAAATTGGTAAATGTCAATTTCACTAATAGTTTTAGAAACTATTTATTCTAACCAACGTATTCACTTGAAACAGGAAAGAAATATTTTGACAGTTTTGGTAAAATTTTAATTTAAATGTGACCCTAATTTTTGAGATTTTATGGTCGGTTGCTGAGAGGGAAACACAACAATTGTTTCCCCGTAGGTTACTTACTCACCTGAAAATCCCAAAGCTTTCGTCCAAACTGTTCCCTTTCCATTACATATGGTACTGCATGGTCCATGCATCCTTGTGCTAAACCTACCATCTGTTAAATACACAATTACACATAGGGTATAATAATAATAATAATAATAATAATAAAAACAGTGTTTATATAGCGCACTCTGGATCACAATCCCTCAGAGCGCTTTACAATATGATACATCATAAAATAATAAAATACAAGCAAATCAATAAAAAATTGCAAGACCATCAATTGCACATTATACATCAAGCACTGATATATCATAACATTTACAGACCAGCTGTGATTATATAAAAAGTACATTAATTGCACAAATTGGTGAAGCCTCCTTACAGCAGCGAAAGTATTATAAATCATACAAAGATTATAGTTATTTGATTGGGTAATTGGTGTGCATTACTATCCTATCACTATAGTTTTATATTTCCAATTGGCGAGAAATATCCAGCTTTTATCCCTCTGCGCAAAAGTAATCCCAAGCACACACATGAAATATGGCCACAGGCACACTATTTTGGTCGCACACATGCAACACACACATATGATGCACAGTACGTGTGTTGCATTATCCGCACCCGCGTTCTTCTATATTCATTCGCTGCTGTAAGGAGGCTTCACCAATTTGGAGCTGATCAAACTGTAGCATTAGTGTAAGGTCACGAATTTTCTGCTTTGTAACGGTCAAATTCCGTGTTTTTCCGCTTTGCAAGTTTTGCATTTTTCTGTGATGTAATTTTCCTCAAGAAAGCTTAACATTTACGATCTATATAAGACCAAAATAAACACACTTTACAGAAAAACACATCATTTTAGATTTTTAGGCTTACCCTATTAATAATAATAATAATAATAATAATAATAACGCTAATGATAACCTTAAGGGGAAGAAGTACATGAGATTAACTAACAATAACATTCATTTACATAAATTAATTAATTATGCTAATTTATTCAAATATTCACAAAATTTGCATAATTTGTACGACGGGCTGTCTTTAGTCACTGTTAGATAAATTTATTGAATATTTGAATAAATTTGCATAATTAATTAGCTCATGAATAGTAATTTACTTTGTTATTTATAACGGAATAAAGCGCATTATTGTTTATGAAAGAAATTACGTTTAGGGGAAACATTATTTTCGCCCTAACGTAATAATGAATGAATAACAAAAACCTCTTTCCCCCTAAGGTACCTGTTAGCAATATAATAATAATAATAATAATAATAATAATAATAATAATAATAATAATAATAATAATAATTAGTATTTATATAGCGCCTTTCCAAAGTGATCAATTTCGCTGCTGGTGAATCATCAGAATCAGGTCGCATCAACTAGGGTGCTGCCAATTTCTAGCACAAACCTATCCGCACTTAGATTGTAACATCCACCATTTTTCAATACAGCTCCCCAAATACCATTGGGTCAAGGAAGTTTTTGATAACTGAAACAACTAATCACAGATTTTGAAAGCAGGAGGAAACCAGAGATCCCGGAGAAAAGCTGCGAGAGCGTGTATGGATCGTAATAGACCAAATGCATATAAAGCCCGAACGAGCACAGATTTCGAACCCGGGATTCATTGGTGCAAAGCGAGGGTATCTACCGCTGCGCCAACATTATTATTACTTAATATTGTTTGTTTTGTTTTATTACGTATCGTTTTTTAATATTTATATTGTTTTATTCAAGACTATTCATAAATTTTGTGTTTTGGACTTTTTTGTGCATTTTTTTTCTTCTTTTCATCAAAATGTCGTTTTCCGCGTTTAACCTCAATTCCGCAATTTGTGACCTTACATTAGTGCAGAAAGTACATTTGTATTGTGTGAGTGTAATTTCACCCATTAGCCTAGCCGCTGCAGTCCTGGAACAATGTCACAGTGCATAACACATGAATGGGCAGTGATACATAGACTCACTAAAAATAGGGGTGTCGTTTCTAGTATTTCTTTTGTTTTCCTCAGTTGGTAAATTGAGTTTATAAAATATAGTGGAAGAATAATTAATATATCAGTTATATCAGGACAAATATGAAATGATTGCATTACAATAGAACAAATCTTTTCATTTGGTGAAATTCATGCCTCATTGAATGGAAAAGTCCATATTTCACTTCAGGAAAATATTCCCACTGTTGTACTCATGCACATTTGTATTTGTATATGTTATAATTGTGATTCAAAATAAAATGAAAAGTATTTATTTGAACCATTATATTATGAATTCCAAGTGGCAGATGTTATTCAAATCTTAAAACTAAAGTCTGAAATAAAAAATAACCAGAAATCAGGGTACAAACTTATTTCATTCTCAAAAGAAAAAGTGAAACATTCCTGTTGGCCCCATATCTATAGTCAGCGTCATCATTCTATGGACATAATTCCAACAATGTGTGCGTGGGTGTGTACATGCCTCAACCCGGAAGTGCATACTGGACAATTTCAAAAATGACTGCGTGTCCTGATTGGTCAATCGTGAAATCATTATGCGCATGCATGCATAGTTGTTTGCGTATAGCATTTGGACGCAGCTTTGCCAACAACAACAAAACACGCTCATGTGAAAAATCTTAAATTATGTCCATAGCGTTATGACAGTGACTATAGGTTTCAAAGCCTGATGCCAAGATCCACAACCAAACAATACATGTTTTGCCTCATAACTCACTAGTGCTGTTATTCCAATATCCTACTTTCATTCAGCATACCAATACAATAACATCGTTCACCCTGACTCACCTGTGCTGCGATTCCTATCCTGCCTTCATTCAATACACCAATGCAGTATTTATAACCTTGTCCAACTTGGCCTAATACTTGATCTTTATGAACCTGGCAAAATAATAAGTAAGACATTTAGCATTAAATAATCATGTTTTTATACACTCTTATAAGTGCACAACCAACTTATAGAAAGTTGCAGGCATTACTGTTGCACCAAGACCTCACAATTTTCAATATTTCCTCGCAATTTGCTCTTTTAATTCTAGTGCAATATTGTAGTACAAGTTTTTTCTAGTGTAAGTTGTTGGCAACTAAATATTACAAATTAAGGCTGTCTGCAACAATTAGTTACGCACCACTACACTCCCACTACCAATAAAACCCTTACTCCTCTGGCATGTTTTTGTGAATAAAACTATCAGGGGAGAACCTTTTTTTTTGGGGGGGGGCAGGGAGAATTAGGCTGCGTCAGACACCTAATTTATTAAGCTAACAGGTCAGCTTGAAAAACATAAATTTTTTCTACACCATTTTATTTGATAGCCCGTCTGATTGCGCCACGAGAAGCACGTGCTACCAGCAGCTAAAGTCTATTTATTTATCACGAGAGAGTGACATAGCTGCATCCTTTACAAATAGCAGCACATAAACTTGCGCACCTAATCAAGGCGCTGGCTTATCGCATACACGTAGGAAGACGGCCGATATATACGTGTGCGTAAATGCTGCGCATGTAAAGTTACGTTACTGTCCATAGGAAGACAAATAGAGTATAGCAGCAAACATACATACAAAAGAGGTATTTATCAACTTTAAACAATAGGTGCCCTTCTTCCCTATTGAACTGGACTGGCAGGAGTATCATTAATTTTAAAAAAACCACTGTTTGCATGCTTTTACTGGCATTTTTACACTGAAGAAACTTACCCTAACATTATCAAAATGTATTTCACACGTAGGTGATGCCCTCAGGCCAAGTTTATCCTCTTTCCTTCCAATGGTAAAACCCTCTGTATCCCGCTCAACAATGAATGCTGTTATTCCTCGATAACCCTGAAGAAAAAAAATAAGGTCATTAAAGGGTTTACTAAATCCTTCAATATGGCTTATAGCAAATGAAGAATTTATTCCATAGCCATTCTGAAACATGATTAAAGGTAGATGACCCGATTTTCGACTTGACGTTTTCTATTTTACATGAAAGGTCATTCTTAAAAATTGTTGCATTCCAAAGTTTGAGTTGCATAACTCCAATGGTTCTATTTTTAGAAGCGCAAGGTCAAAAGACATGTGTCCATTAAGTAGTACACAGACTGGCTGGTGGTAACCACCTTTGGCAGTAATTCACCACATTTTAGCCTATAATTTCCAAATGAAACATTTCTGGCCCCTAATATTTTACAGACATAATGAGAAAAATATGGGTAATCTTCTGATACCAAAATATCTTGATGTGAAGAAAAAAAATCATAGCCTCAAAAAAGTGATCGGGTCATATACCTTTAAATATTTGAACTTATTAACAGATGAAACAAGTGAATACTGTTGCTGTGATTGTGAACAATTTTGTGATACATTCATTTTCATGTTTGCCTGGTTCATTACCCCACTCCTGAGCTAACTAATATTTACTGTCACGGGCCGGTTCAATTCGTTATATCAATCCTCGAAGTACCAGCGTATTACAGTGAAGACCAAGGACTTACCCTTGGATCATTTTCGTGAATAATGCACTGACCACCTATTATAAATCAGAGATGATGGGACCTACAAGACCAATCACAGTACTTATTCTTAAGCAGTTGTGATCGTGAAAAACAATTGCCCACAAATCATGTTCCTACTAGAACAACCTCAACAAACCATAGCATAATATCCTACTGAACCTGATCTGAATATTAACAATGTGTTCTAAAACAAGTCTGTCCGGTGTCCGCAGAAGTCAGAAAAATGAGGTGCTCTATAGGTTTCTAATAATAATAATAGATACATTTCTATAAACTTACTTTAGATGGATCAGCATTTACAAAAACCAAAAACACTTTAGCAAACGTGGCATTGCTAATCCATAACTTGCTGCCATTGAGTATGAAGTAATCGCCATCTTGTTTTGCTTTAGCTTCCATAGCGAAGGCGTCACTACCAGACTTGGGCTCTGAGAGGCAGAAGCTTGTAAACTGTGATTGAAAACATGTTTATGAAAAAGAAGGAATTATTCGCCATTCGTTATTCAGTATTTTTTTCAAGGTCACATCACAGTAATTTTGAAACAATATTTCTATTTTTAAATTTCCTTTAAAACCATAGAAAACACTTTTGTTTCGGCAAATTCTAAAAATAATCTGACAAATGTCAGAAATTTTAGAAAATCCAGGAAAATATGTCAAACTGTACTACATTGGTATGCAAGCCAAAATGAAGTGTATTCCATCTTTTGGTTCGGATACCAAATGGTCTTTGTACTGAAAATGGTCTAGAAATGTATTGGAAATGTGTGATTATTGCGCAATAACTCTGGCTAGATTTTTATTAACAAAGTTGTTTATTTGCAAAAAAACTCAACATCTGGCACATGTACTTCCATTCTGGCTATGAGTTATTTACATAGGGCCATGCGTTTTGAACTGGGGGATTTTCTCGAGACATTCTGCAATTTTCACAAAATCGCATGTTTTGGTTCAAAATGATTTTGTTCACTAACCATATATGCCACCATAGTAAAAGTATACCTTTTCTGAAAGGAGATTTCATGAGGAACTCAAAAATATGGTCATTTTTGAGGTAGGGTTAATGCTTACAAAAATATCCACCTGAGAATGAAAAAATTTCCACAAATAATTGCAAAAATTCAGGTTGACATTTTGAAAACATGCATTACCCCTACATCAAAAAGGACTTCATTTCTGAGCTCCTCACATGAAGGCCTTTCAGAAAATATATACTTTTACTATGCTACCTATTATTCATTTAAAATTGTGCGAGGTTCAAATTAATGTCTTATCCCAAGCCGGTTTCCCCCTGTGATTTTGTTATTTAAATGAGCATAACTCAAGAACTATAAGACCTATGTGCAAACTGTTGATGTCATTTTAAAGCACTCAATAATAGCTTTCATTTGATAGGTCATTTGTCTATGTAGGTACCTGCCTTTACGAAATAAATTGACATTTGGGGCGATAATCGTACACAAATGTCCTAGCTCCCAATAACAAGCCGCCAGTTCAAAAAACGCATGGCCACATGCACAGGTAATTACAAACTTGAATACATTAAATAACTTTAAAATTGTATGTTTGATTAATCTAAAACACCACAAACAACTTTCCATTGGATATAATAACTCAAAAAATTGAATTTAATACGTAGTCCTTTATTCAAAGCAAAATGTCTTATCCCAAGCCGGCCTATCCCAAGCCGGCTCCATGCTGTAATATTGTTATTTAAATGAGCATAACTCAAGAACTATAAGACCTATGTGCAAACGGTTGATGTCATTTTAAAGCACCTGTTAATAGCTTTCATTTGATATGTCATTTGTCTATGTAGGTACCTGCCTTCGTGAAATAAATTGACATTTGGGGCGAAAATCTCGCACAAATGTCCCAGCTCCCCAATATCAAGCCACCGGTTCAAAACGCATGGCCTACAATATTGGTTTGAACACTGGTAATTAAAAATAATTACACACTTTAATACATTAAAAACCTTTAAATTGTATGTCTGATTAATGTCAAACACCACAAACAACTTTCCAATGACTGAAATAACTCAAAAAATGAATTTAATATGTTGTCCTTAATTTAAGAGCAAATTGTCTTATCCCGAGCCTTCTTATCCCAAGCCTGCTCCCCGCTGTCATTTTTTAATTTAAATTAGCATAACTATAGAACCATAAGACCTATATGCAAACTTTTGATGTCATTTTAAAGCATTCATCAATAGCTTTCATTTGATAGGTCATTTGTCTATGTAGGTACCTGCCTTCATGAAATAAATTAACATTTTGTGTGAAAATCTCGCACAAATGTCCCAGCTCCCCAATATCAGGCTACCAGTACAAAACGTATGGCCATAGGAGAGCATCACAAAGAGTAAATAAAACGGTAGTTTTGCTTCTCTGTGTCAAATTACTTAGTGTGCCTGTAAGACATTAATTTGAAAAATTGGTTGTGAAACCTTCCTGATATTACATGGATATACTGTAAAATACTATAATTTTGCGGATACTTTATTTCGTGAATTTAATTTCGTGGATTTTTAGCGAGCATTTAATTTTTGCGAATCTGGACATTTACAGTTACTTTCAATGCAAAAATTGTCAGTTTTAATTTAGCGAATCCACATCCCTCGCGATATTATATCCCTCGTAAAATTAAGTGGTTTAATAGTACCTCAACAAGAAAGCTAAGAAGCAACCTCATTTTAACAGATCGTTATTGTACCAATGATTTGACCTTGAATTGAACCACTTATCAACTACGATATTGACTTGACTCATCCTAATTCATTATAATTCACCAAGATTAATAGACTGATAATTTTGCTTGATTTGAAACACTTGAATTGAATGGAAGACAGTACTACATGGTACTGGTGATCAATTTTGTTCTCATGACATTTTTACCGTAATCTAAATTGTCTGACAATTGACCCTTAATAGTGTCACAATTGCATTTGAAAGTAAAATGTGTTTCATTTTTCTTGCACCGTGACAGTTGTTTTGTTTTTTGGTGGTTTTTTAAAAAGCATACAGGTCTAGGAATATACATAATAAAATTGCGTATCAATGCAAAATTGTTTTAAATTTGCTTTTATACAAATAATTGTAAACATTAAAATGTATTACTATATAACACTAACAGAGTGTTGTACTTTGTACTTACTGTATCGGTAATAAATCTTGGCAAATATTTCTCTTTCTGCTCTTCTGTGCCATATTTCAGTAATAATGTTGTGTTCAGTGTATTCTGTATGTCTAATCCTACTGCAACCGATGCATCCACTTTAGAAAGTTCTTCAACAATTAGATTGGATGCAAAGAAAGATGACCCTGGTCCACCGTACTGCTCCGGGACCTCGATGCTCATAAACTGGATTGGACGGAAAACATTTTTGTGTGTGAAATTAAGTTGTTGAAAAATTACCAAGCCTATATTAGTTTATGGAAGAAATGTTGGGATGGCTTTGCCGGTTTGTTGTGTACTAAGGTGTTTAGAACTGAACTGAATATAGTGCCACATACATGAGAGGATTCATTCATTAAATGGTGTTTGATTTGAAATTTGGATTTCGTTAGATTCATACTTCATCTTTTAATGTAAATATGTGACCAGTAACGTCAAAAAGGACATGTTGTTGGCAAGCACACTTTTGAGATAGAAGCCAATATATTTAATGAAATATAAAAAAAAAAATTGAAACAAATATGCTTCTTCAAATCATATCTTGTGATTACAAAGTCTGATTAACTTCGACATGGTATCATTTCAAAGCTTAAAATGTGTTCTTTCAAGTCATACCATTATAACTCAGATTACAAAGCCTGATTAACTTCAATATGGTATCATTTCAAAGCTTAAAATGTGTTCTTTCAAGTCATACCAATAAAACTCATATTTGACTCAGGCCTCCAACATGTCCATTTTTATGTGACGGGTCACATATTGCTTCATAATGCCATTGGGTTTAGTGTGTTTTTGTGTGTGCATAGGATTGCAAAATAAACCATCTATTAATGGTTAATAAAAGATATGCTACGTCGCATCTCATTGTAGGTGAAACTAAAATACTACAATGTAGTTGAGATGCACAATATTTTATTATAACATAAAACATCCAACGTATCGGTCAAGAGTTTGACATGTGTGTGATCATATAGACCACTTATACGATGTCCTGATAACTGTGGAAAACAAACACAACCATGACTGTTGTTCAAATGCATGACAAAAGTTGATAACTTTATGGTATTTTCTAGTTATGTGATAAAACTTTTCAGTTGTGTTATAAATTAAGAGGCCTCAGAGAAGGGGATATGTTTAGTATCAAACATCATTCAAAGGTTTTCTCTCTCAAAATATATTTTCCATTTTATACTGTGAATGATACTACCAGAGTTCTAAAGCTTTAAAAAGGTATCAAACTTATGGTGGGGGCACCGTCCTATATGATAATCTCACAACAAGTTTCTTATTTGTTTCCCTCTTGATGAAAATTGGATCAAAAAATGCCCTGTATTTGGTCAATGGGGGAGGGGGTGAATTATTATCATTATTATTGTTATTATAAACCACGCTTATTAAGCGCACTCCGTCACAAGACCCCAGTGCGCTGAACAAAAAGTACAAAATATAAACAAAGATACAAAACAATATAAATTCATTTGCTGAAGAAGTGTGTCTTGAGCAAGCTCTTGAATTGCTGTGCAGTGCTGTGGCATTTCTGAAGGGAGCAGCCTGGTTTTTAGTGGTGGGCAGTTCCGTAATTAGGTAACCCAAATTGAAGAAATTGAAAAAATTGAAAATCGTCGATATAACCTAATTTATGTATCATATCAAAGGTTATGGGTTGTAGTTTCATGATATAATTTGGAATTTGATCTAACATTCTCGGTTTGGCTGATTTTGAGGTTGTCGCGGACGTACAGGGCATTTTTTAGTAGAAATCGCAACATGGAAGTGCAATTATTTCCATGAATGAACTAAGGCAAGTATTACAAATTGATACAATCAATACAACAATGAACATGTGTTATGTATCATATAAAAAAGTTACTTAAAATGACCAAAATATTTAAGAATTATGCTTTTTGGATTAAATTTGGTACCTTCTGTTGCGGACGTACACTTCCCAAAAGCTGCTACTTTTAACCACTCTGTTCAATACTTTGGTAATGTTGGAAACCAATGAAGTAAGTATTTTTCTAAAGCTGATGATTCATACTTAATGTTTAAAACTTATTTTGTTCTGTATCTGTTTACATGTTTAATACATGGTCTTTTGTTAGTGTCGCGGACGTACATCTGTGAATTATTTCACAGATGTACTTCCGCAACACTAATATGTACGTCCGCGACGGATAAACATCAGTCAATTTTAACTTAAAGATAAAGGTTCTGATAATTTTCTCTGTTTGTTTTCTTTAGGTTTGTCCCTCTTACAAACAAAACAATATTAGTTTTCATTACAGACCTGAACACTTCAGAGAACTTTTGATAGGAATACAGGTGTACTGAAAAAATCACTTTCTCTGCGTACGTCCGCGACGGAGGGTTTTCACGCCATATCTCATTAACCGAAAATGGTACAGCAAAGGAATTTTCAGGTTTTATACTCCTACTAGAGATACTTGAAACCCAGGTGTTAATAATCAAGCAACTGGTATAGTTTAGATTTTGCAAGCCCTCAAAGTGTCTGAATTCTCTGAAATGTACGTCCGTAACTACGGAACTGCCCTGCTTTGTATGTTAAAAGCATAAGTTTAAAAACAATGAATGATGGTGTTTCTTTAACAGAGCCTGGAAACGGGGAAGTTCTACTACAAATTGTATATAATTTCTATGAAATGCAATTTCTGAGCCAACTCACCCCTTGTTCAAACAGCCCATCAATAATACCCATATCCATCTCCCCTGTGTGATCCATCTGTTTAACTAACGGCTCCATCCTGTCATGAGCAAACCTGGCTGCAGCATCCTTAAGCATCTGCTCCTCATCAGATAACAATGTCGCTGCCGTGGGCTGCTCCACGTTGAGGTGGGATGAGGTAGACAGTGCCCTCCGAGTTGATATGAGTGTCTGTGTGCATGGTGATCGGGACGTCCTTGATAGAGAGGTAAATATTGGCGACTTCAGCGTGCCAATCAAGGCCTGTAAAGAGAACAATATGTTTTTCATTCAGACACTTGTAATGTTCAACTGAGGAGAGCCAATTCTTCTTTTATTTGTGAAATATAATTTGCCTTGGTAAGCCACCAAACAGAGTGTATCTCATCTCTATTGAATTGTGTATGAATACTAATTTTCATTAACTATAACCCCCACTTCCCATCAGAATCCTCACCCCTTCCCCACCACAAACCCCCTCCCCTTCCCATCACAAACCCATCCCCTCTCATTCACAAACCCCTCCACCACCACAAACCACTCCCTACTACTAAACCCCTTCCCCAACCACAAACCCCCTTCCTAACACTAACCTCCTTCCCAACCAAACCCCCTTCTCTCCACTAACCCCATCCTCAACCACAAACACCCTCCCTACCCCTACCTTACATCAAATATGCCAAACCATCTTTGGGTCCCACTTATCATGTAATTAAAGGTCTGAAAGACCTACATGTACACTTGTTTGGGAGTAAAGTAACATGGCTATACAACATCATCATAAGAATTGAACATTCTGTGATACCTATTTCCGTGTTTTAGGGGGGTCTAAAAATAAAATATATTCAATTTTCCGCAAAATGAAGGCATGTTCGTAGACCTATAGCACAATAAGTTGATGTGATACACTGTTTCTGATGTCATTTTCTGGTTATTTGGGTAGTAAGTCCCCCTAGGTAGCAATTGTCAGCTTTATATCTTTTACCAAAGTCAAGATATGCACGATTCAAAATTCAATTTATTTCACGACACGACTCGGGAAGCCAAAGAGGGGGCGTCGGTGTCAAATTTCAACGGGCCGTATTTCCAAACCGCTTTGAGTTGACCGCTAGTTTTTTGCATGTGTTCATTTGATGTATAGATGTACTCTAGAAATGATTTTCAGCCAAATCTGAGAGGGTGACCAACCAACCCATTTGTTGATTTGGCATGGAATGACCCTATCAAGCCTCTCAGTCTCAACCCCAATTTGTTCTTCATCTTGTCAACAAGCATCATAATTTGCATAATTCAAACAGGAAATCAAACATAAACCTGACCTCAACAGATATAATTACTCCATGGAACAATTATTTTTGGTTTACTGATATTTACCGACCATAATTTTTGAAATTCCAGCAAACGGCTTAGGTGGTTTTTTTTAGAAAGCATTATTTTTACGAACTAAATTTCATATTTCTAGAAAGGTCGTTCCTTGAAATTGTTATTGTAGGCCTACTCAAAAACAAAAAAAATGAGATTTGGAGTTCGGAAAGGTGAGAAATAATGATCGAGTTACTTATGAGCTACATTTCACACACAAACAGATAGGAAATCGAAAATCGCCGTTTCGTAGGACTCCATATTTTCAGTCTCAAACCCAAAATAACGAACGGAAATGTTCTTCATGATTTTTTCATCTCTACATGTACATTAGTACAACAAATCATACTTAGTGATATTTGTCATCAGTTGGTATTATTCATCATAAATAGGGTATTTTGCATGTTTCACTCACTATCTGTCCCCATCCTAAGTATGACTCCTTCTCAATATGATTTTTGTGGTAATTTCTGTATCGCTTACCAGAGCTCAAAAACACACTTCTTTGTGCTTGTTCTTATCTACTCTTTCTCATCTATCTTGCCATTCGTTTAACATTTTGTACAAATAATGCACTATTCCCTTGAAATTTGAGGTGAAATTCTAAGCCAATTCACTTTAACGGCACTCGCGATGTTTATCGAAATCGGTGCCATGTTTTATTATAATAGACTCGTTTCAATACATTCGTAAGTTCGTAAAAAAGTGATGTGCGTATACGCCGTATAAGATGTTGGCGATGGGAATGAGACTAAATTCACCGCGCAAATCATTTTGAGATGCACTCCATTCACTTCATACAGCAAATGAAATTGACAGTTTCTCGCAATACAATTTCCCCATACGTTGGTAGGGAAAAAACAAAAAAACAAACAAACCACCAACGTATGGGTTTCCTGTACTAGTGGTCAAATATGGCACCCAAATTGGTGGCCAAATTTGTCCACCGGCAAGGAAGGTCAGAAATTGGAGTGATTGAAAACGCACTGATGCACGGTAAACAGTTAGTATCGCCAGCCAATAGAAAGAACTTGTGATTGACAGAAGTATTGGACGTCCTTATGGTTGCATACAGCCGTCTGTTTTGAAGTTGACACTTATCTGGAAGAAAAAAAATGCAGAATATAAACTTACACGGGAAGACTTCGTAGAAAATATCATGCGGGCTGCCATTTTTTTTTATTATGAAATTTGTGTTTCTAGGTGAACTTACTTATTTATCTTATTTTATCCTCATTTGGATTTTTTGGGAAATGATAAGTACGCAAATTAAAAGGGAAAAGGATTAAAATAGTAATAAAAGGCTTTAACTTACAATATATTGATTTATACTTAGTAAAAACTAGTAGTTTGATTAGATAATATTTACTAACAAAAAACACACCTTAATTGGAAGGTCGCTGAAGCTCCCGGATGACACGACCTTTTCATCGTTCTGATCTGCACAGGTTGGTTTCCAAATAACGAAGACTAATGAAATCTGTTACGTTTCCCTTATTCCAATCCTTCATCCAAAACCAAATTATTAACAAATGGCTATTAAATATACCTAAGAATGTATTCCCATTGGTATTTTTTAGTTCGGTAGTAGCAAAAGGATATTTTGGGTGTATTTTATGATTGCAATTTCTGAACCCGATAAACATTCACACGTACGAGTACACGGCTGGCCTGCCCAAGCATTGCAAGTCAAGTGATTGGAATACAGCTATTAGTATTATATTATCTTTTGTTAAAACACATTATATTGCGATTGATGCTATTATTTGTAAACAAGTATGACATTGATACATAGTGTAAACTGGGAACTAACACGTCGCGAAAAAAGAGTGCCATACCACTCTGCCACTGCCAGATCAACGGACGGGCAATAATAATATATCATGTTTGGCTTACCTGCTCGTGATGTCATACGGAATCAACCCCATAACATTTCACAGCTTATTCCGTTGGGCGTGTACCATTACGGGGCACGAAACATGATATTGCCGATTTCAATCGCGACAGGAGCATGCGCAGTCCCCAGATGCAATTTTTAATTTTATGTACAATACAATGTTAATGAAATGTACATCCCCCGGCTTTAGTGGGGGCACAGTTTGTACGTCCCCCGTACACTACCCTGCATAGCCAGGCACATAGAAAGCACGTAGAACACTGCACAAGGGATAGAATCTGGATAAATTATGCTATATGAGTACACCAGCAGCCAGCCAGCATGACCGCTGGTCTGTTTTGGAGCACTGCGCAGCTCATTATGACGTCGGTGTTTTGTGAGGCCCGTCGAACTTTTCACAGATTTGGATTTATGAATGAATTGAGAGGCCGAACGTCTGTCGATGTTTTCCGATGATGACGTCATCAGATCTTGATCATTTTTAAATCAAATGAAAACAAACAAAATGGCGGAGTTAGTGGGAAATAGTTCCGTGAAAATCGATGCAGTTTTTCGAAAGTTATGCTACTTTTTGGGTACGTTTTTCCCCCCGCTTTTCGATAAATACTGCAGAATTGCTTGGAGAATTCTTTGACAATATGCATGATGGAATGTGATTAAAAAATGACATTTAGAAATTTAGTTAAGAACTGGGAATTTAGCGATAGTAAATATAGACTGTGTTGAATAAGTTAGTTAATCATTGAATCAGCAAGAAACCTTTTGAAACTTTCAGAAACTAGCAGTTTAAATATCACATTTTATAAATCATTTTTACACGCGTTAGAATAGTAGTAATATGATCCGACGCCAATTTGGTCCAATTGCGCATGTCTTGTGGCCTCGCTGTGACTGCCGATGTGTCCCTAGTAGTTATAAAGAGTACTGTTCTACGTGGAAAGGAAACCTATGGCTTATTCCGGAAAAAATTCACATGAGCTTACAGACAACAAAATAATAAGCACATCGTTTTAAAATGTACTCTACCTAGAATTTCTATCAAAAAAACTTACAAATTTGGCGTTCCGAAAATATCGCAAGAAGATTTTTGAAAATTCTGTTACTTTCAACTGGCTTGACCAATTTTGATCCGGTAAAAAGTATGTCGCGATACCGATTCGCGCCAATATAGAAAAACTGACACGAGGACAATCATTGGCTAGCAAAATCTTCTGCGCAGCCGTACAAAATACGAAGTCAATTTACCAGTGAATCGATTTGGAATTTTCCACTGACATCAAGAAAACCCCGATAATGCAAGTGACGTCATTTAATGAGTGGCGCCCTTCATGAATTAGCTCACTAGCATAATTTATGTCTGAAATGTATCATGCAGTTTGCTAAGTGTGTTACGCGAGTTCAACCTCACCCCAAAAGACAGTGCAACGGAAATCTGTGGTGCGCACTTCGTAAGCTCGACCCTCACACTCACAGCTCTGGTTGGTTAGCGGCAAGGATCACGTTTTTGTGCGTCTAGGACGCGATATCTTTGTATTGGGACGCGATAAAGCGGACATCTTGTTTCACAAATGTGTCCGACAGGATTATGTTTGGACTAATAGAAAATACGATCTCTTGTTGAATGCTGCTGGTTGCTGCCGACCGGTGCCAACCATTGAAGTAAAAGTGAGTGACGAAACCTGCATAATTTAATTTACCAATCCGTTCTACCTGTTCCTCTTACAGACATCATCATGAAGCGCAACCCATTTGTGTCATCCTCAAGGAGGAAGCAGCGGAAGCGACATTTCAATGCGCCCTCGCATATCAGGCGCAAGAAGATGAGTTCTCCTCTGTCAAAGGAACTTAAACAGAAGTACAACGTGAGGAACATCCCCATTCGCAAGGATGATGAGGTTCAGGTGAGGATCTTTGATGTTGTGCAACTGACAATTAATTCTAAACCATCAATTCAGGGATTTTTGAAACCATTTAAAAACATTTGTTCAGTTTATCCAGGATTCATGTTTATGAAATTATGTGTACCCAATTTGTCCAAAATCTTGTTTTGCAGGATAACATCTTGACCTTTGAATTAGATTCCTAATAATTGATGCAATTGGCAGGTCTGCTAATGGAAATCTCAGTGCCATAGTTACAGTTACACTTGAGTCCTTCGATAGATGGAATATAATTTCCTTTCTAATTAATTAGCCACAGCAACCATTGGGCTCTTGCTATTTTTGATGAACATCTTTGTGAGAATGGATTCTCAGCTTATTAAAAGAAGCATGTTTCAGTGCTTTGGCCTCAGTTTGAGCTTAACTTTAATAGCATCTGTTTGTGATAAAAATAAAGGGCTGATTATTTATGAACTCTTGTCCATATATTCCTATTCTCTATGTTACAGGTCACTAGGGGTCACTATAAGGGTCAACAAGTTGGCAAAGTTGTGCAGTGCTACAGAAAGAAGTATGTGATTTACATTGAGAGAATCCAGCGTGAGAAGGCCAACGGAGCACAGGTCTACGTAGGAATTCATCCATCAAAGGCAAGTCATTGATGTGTCTTTTTAAAAAGCCACACAAAAGTTAACATCACATTAAAACAGACCTCATTTGCAAAAAATAGCAAAAGAAGGTGATAATAAATAAACTGCTCAAAAAAAAGTTTGAAATATATTTTCAATCACAATTTGTTCAAATATCTCGGGATATGTTCAATTAGTGTAATCATTTAAATTTAAAAGCTGATTTGTTCATCTTTACAATGATACCACATTTGAAGCAATCCCTGGCTCCAGTGCTCAGCTACTTGCTTGTGAACATGGGGAGGTCACAATCTGAATGTGCTCAAATCAACATTATTTTGTGCTCAAAAGAACATCTTTGTCGTCTGTTCAATGAACACTACAGTGTAGTGTGATAATCTATTGATTTTTAAGCACAAAATAGTGTTGATTTTGGCACTTTCAGATTGCGACCTCCCCATGTTCTCAAACATGTGGATGAGCACTGGAACAAGGGATTGGTTCAAATTGGATATCATTGTAAAGATAAACACATCAGTTTTTTAAATGATATATTTCACTAAATGAACATATCCTGACATATTTAAACAAATTGTGATTGAAAATATATTCCAAACTTTTTTTGAGCAGTTTAAATAAAATTAAAATAAAGTGTAACCCTTCAAGCTACATCAAATTCTTGTTTCATGTTCAATTTCTGTAAGTAAGGTGTCATTTTAAAGATAAGCACTGAAGACATTTGTAACCTACTTGTATAGGATTTGAAAAGTGCCACTTTTTTGGAAAACATAATTTTGCGATAAGTAAAAAGATCTAATTTGAGAGAATTGGGCTTATTTAGTTGTGGGGGCGATTGCAACACCAGTTTCATAAACATTGGCCAATCTGTTATTGATTTGGAACCTATACCATTTAACGTTAGAAGAACCACAATAGACTAATCACGGCGATATCGGCCTAGTTAAGATGCTATTAAACTACCCAAGAAATTAGCACGCTATTCAAATGTGCCATCTTAACAAGTGACACATTGATCCTTCTTATATGTGATGCGATCAAGCGGAATGAGTCGTATGTGGGGAATATTGATTTTGAGTTATAGGTAAAAAGAAGTGACAAATTCTTATGTTTCACTTTGTTTTCTCAGTTGGTAAACTGTAACTTTTTGATTCCAGTGGGTTTGGACCACTACTGTAGCATTTTTCACATTTGAATGATGGACAAATATCAAAATTCAAAACCGCCGACATGCTACTCATTTTGCTTGATCACGTCACATTATGAGGATTATAAAACAGCACAAGAATTTGTTGTCACTATTCTGGACATGAACTACTTACGATGTGATTCAAGACACAGGGAAACCGAGCCATGTGTCAATGATCAAATCACTGCTTCCCCCTCAATTGGAAGATATTTAAGATATTACCTATACTGAAATGGTAAACCGGCCGAAGTCAGTGAATCTACTATATAACTAAATAGGTATAGTGCCAAATTAAGTTTCAAATTGAAACCAGCTAAGAAAATTAAAGCCTATTGATTTGTATTAGCTAGTGTCCATTTTATCGAAACTGAACTTTTGATTGATTTGAAAACAATCTTGGGCCTTGGCCATTGTTTACAGTGTACTTTCATAATTATAACTCTTTATCTTGATGATCTTTCTCACACCTTTGCAGGTTGTTATTGTTAAACTGAAGATGGATAAGGATCGCAAGAAGATTCTTGAAAGGAAAGCTCGCTCCAGGGCAGATGGAGACAAAGGAAAGCACACCGAAGAATCTGTTGCAATGACAACAGAATAGAAACCTTTCTAATGACTCACTCTTGTAAATCAACATCAATAACATTCACACAAATCATGGCATTTGTCCTTGATATTCAGAAGTTCAAACAGCAATGACTGCGCATGACTGACCCTGGTACAACAATACAATGTGTTCCATAATATGCTGATCAAAAAGTAATAAAACAACTGGCTATCAATCAACTGATAGAAACAAATATACCATTACCATGTCCTTATTTATTTATTTTTGTCTTGCATAATTCTTAATTTTATTGTCAGGGTGGCACTTGTGTACAAAGATGGTATATCATGCTTGGGAAATGGGAATGGACTTGCAGAATAAACCGTGAGGCAACAGGGAAAAAACCTGGTATTTTGCCCTTGGGACACACTGGGAATGAATGCGCACAAGCCTACTTAGCCCCTTCCTTGAAAAACCAACATTTCCACACTTCTTTTGTCAAGAATGATGTCCCGAGTTCGAATACAAGTGGCCACCGTGAGAACAAGCTGAACAAGCTATTTGCAAAATAGTCATGTATCCAGTGACCTAGTTTTGAGGTGTTATGTTTGTTTATTAAGATTAGCCAACTAAAAAACCACCCTGTTTTATGGACAAACACATTGTTTCCAAAACATTTTGGTGAATTATCTTCCTCGGGGCAGTGACGTAACTTTGCAGGCGCAGCATTTACGCGCATGTAATGTATCTTTCTACGCTTGTGTGTATATGCCAGCAGGCGTGCACGTTTTATGTGCTGCAATTATAGTAGAGTCGTAATGCTATAGACGAAATTCAAGCTGTTTCACACAAGCCTCTGTTGTCGTTTCCTGTTTTCGTCCAGATGCATGAAAAAGTGCAGCATGCGCGCGATATTTCACGATTGATGCGCAGTCATATTTACAAGCACCTGGTACGCACTTCTGGGTTTACGCACGCATTGTTGGAATTAATGTCCATAGGATTATGACACTGACTGAAGAAGAATATGCAGTTACGTCACCGTCTCGTGATGGATAAATGAGACGATAGCTAAATTTCAGCCTGCCACTTAATGTGTGCATTGAACTTGGTGTTTCAAAGGAGTAGAGTAGAGTGTAGATTTTGAACTGATCCAAAGTATGAAGAGAAATAATTTGCAAATCTAAACTGAGTTACTAAATATACTTGACACTTTGCAAGGACACTATACTAATTCAAATTCTTTGCATAAAAATGTAGAAAAAAAATTGTTCACAGGTATACTTGCAAACCTTTTACTTACGTAACACATGTCAATAATCGAGAAATTGCCTCAATCACAAATAATCAGAAGACATTCAAATGGAACAGGTTCCATTAATCGAGTGTCACGGCAAGGAGAGGTTGATTTCTAATTGCTCAGTTCATTTGACCTTTTTAATGACTCTTGGGTTATTGTTCACATTTGCTCTTTATATACAAAAGCAGGGTCAGAAGTAAGGCTGTGAATGCACGGGTAGTTTCGTACCCGGGTACCCGACCCGTTTTTCGGGCGGGTACCCGGGTACCCGAAAATTGAAACTTTTTTTAATTTTTTTAAATTTTTTTAGATTTATTTTTTTTAGATTTTTTTTGTTACAAGTAAAAATTTGTCCCCCAAAATGACACATGGTAGGGTCAATAGAGGTCATTTTGGGACACATTTGTACTTTAAAAAAAAATGAAAAAAAAAAAAAAAAAATTGCAATTTGGTACCCGGAATAGCGGGTGGGTACCCGGGTTCCCGGGTATAAGTCACAGCCTTAGTCAGAAGTTGTGGCAAAGGTTGCGAGAATCCATTTAGATTCTTGCAGAGGATTTTGCGAGAATCTGTGGATCCTCCATCCAAATAGTGTGTTAGACAGATTAACTACGAGAATCTACTTGGATTCTCACAACTTGACCGGCGGGAATCTTTGCGAGAATGGATTCTCGGATTCTCAAATTTCTGACCCTGAAAAGAAAAGGAACACAATGACACATGTAAAGCATGCCTGAGGAATGTTCTTCTTGCTGACCTTAATGATTGGCAACGGTTCATGATTGGACATTCCTTGTTCCGGAAGCTTCCGATAGGGCAAGAATGACTGACGAATGCGTGACACTAGATTCAGCAACCTGTTCCTTCTGAATGCCTTAGGCAGCTTTGTGATTGATACATTCTCTCTATTATTGACATATGCTTATAAAGAGTTTTGAAGTATAACTATGAACAAAACTTTTTATTTTTATGCAGAGAATTTAAATTTGTGTCCTTTGAATGAAGTGACAAGTTTCTTTAGTAGCTCAGTTCATATTCTCCTACTCCATAAATCAATCAGTTAAAGTTGATCACTTTTTAACCTATGATTTTTTTTTCACATCAAGATATTTTGATATCAGAAGAATCTCCATATTTTTTCCTCATGTCTGTAAAATCTTAGGGGCCAGAAATGTTCCATTTAGAAATTATAGGCTAAAATGTGGTGAATTGCGGCTAACGGTGGTTAACTGCCTGCTTGTGTACTACGCAATGGGCAAATTTCTTGTGACCAGTGCCTCTAAAATAAGAACCATTGGAGTTATGCACTCAAACTTTGGAATGTGACACTTTAAAGGATAATAATAATAATAAATAATAATATGACCTTTCATGTAAAATAGAAAACATCAAATTGAAAATCGGGCCAGCAATGAAAACATCTACCTTTAACCATTAACGCATGAGTAAAAATAAAAGTGCTATTCTTTGCATTTCCAGGGGATTGCATCAAATCTGTTGCAGTACAGGGTGGTTCAATAAAACCTTGACAGTTTTTTGAAGCCATTTTTTTTGAAATTCTGTAGATTTAAAAAAAAATCTTTTTCAATATTCATGAACTATATGATCTTGACCATCTATGCTGAAAATATCATTACAAATAACCTTACGGTTGCAAAATAACAGCTATTTGAACAAAGTCTGTCCCATTTCACTCTGTCCACGGGGTACTAATTTCGCGACGTTACAACCAGTGTGGTTCAATAAAACGTTGACAGTTTTTCAAAGCCATATTTTTTAAAAATTGTGGGATTTGAGTGTTTTTTTTACATATTCCTCAAAAATATCATCTTGGCCGTCTATGCTGAAAATGTCAATGTTAATAATGATATGGCGGCAAAATGATAGCTATTTGAAGAGAATCTCTCCAAATCTCTTTGCCCACGAGTAAGTCTACAGGAAATGCCTAGCAAGATAACATTAAATGGCATCGTCACTGTTAAGGCATAGAGCAAAGACAATTACTCTTCCAATCTATGAAAATCAATATTTCTAATTAGGGTCACTCGTGGTATTATTATACCGTATTGATTTCACACCTAAATAGATAGTTAAGATGTTAACAATTACACTGGTTTCACCTGGCGGGATCTTCAAATCTTAGATTACTTGCATGCAATTCATCATTCAGTATTCAATGTAACGTCGCGAAATCAGTACCCGTGGACAGAGTGAAATGGGACAGACTTTGTTCAAATAGCTGTTATTTTGCAACCGTAAGGTTATTTGTAACGATATTTTCAGCATAGATGGTCAAGATCATGTAGTTGATGAATATTGAATTTTTTTATTTTTTAAATCTACAGAATATTAAAAAAAATGGCTTCAAAAAACTGTCAAGGTTTTATTGAACCACCCTGTATAACAAATAAAGGCATGATCAGAAGTTTGATCATCAGAAATTCTATTTTCATGAATGGTTTGATATGAAACTCCACCTAACATAGCTTAAGACCAAAGTTCACCACATTTGAATAACATAGTAAAATGCCACATTTCTATCTCATACTGCTGATCAAACCTTAAAAGGTGCAACTAATCTGCTCCAAAAAATGTTTGGAAATTTGTTTTCAATCGCCAATGGTCAAAAATTTCGTGATATATTCATATTGTGTTTCATACCAATGAAAAGCTGATGTGTTCCCCTTTCCAATGTTTCAGTGCTAATCCACCTGCTTGTGAATGTGGGGAGGTCTCATTCAAAATGTGCCAAATTCATCGCTATTTCGTGCTTAAAAGAACAATTGAGCTACACTGTAAAAACAGTGTTTAAATCCTTAAAAACAACTGTCGTTGTTCAAGTACCCTGCTTAAATGAATGTTTCAATATAATATGCAAAAACTTGTTTATGCAAAAATGTTGTTTTTAAACTGTTAAAACAGTTTTAAACAATGAGGGTTTTTCAAGTACCCTGCTTAAACAAGTTTTGCATATTTAAACCTTCGTTTGGGTAGGATACCTGAACAGCAACAGTTGTTCAACAGTTTTAGACAGCGTTTTAACACTTCATTAATCAGTGAACAGAGTTGTTCTTTTGAGCACGAAAAGTGGGGAATTTGGCACATTTTAAATGAGATTTCTCCACATTTGCAAGCTGGTGGCTAACCACTGAAACAAAGGACTGCTACACATGAGGTATCGTTAGGGGAGCACATCAGCTTTACGTTGATATGAAACACATTATAAATATATCAACAAATCTTTTTTTAAATGGCGATAGAAAACAAATTTCCACACTTTGTTTGAGCAGTTCAGAAATGCTAATGGCTTTATGTTATTCAAAATATAGAGCCACGCAAGACAATTGTATCTAAAATGAATGGATGATAAGAAACTACAAAGAGCAGTTTAATGTTGGACTTGATCCAGAGCGCCAATGTTCATTCAGTGCTGATTTGATGATGTCTATCGGATCCACGGATTGCTTGACCAACTAGAGAGATTAGTAGAGATGGCATCATACTCATGTTGTATTTATTGACTAAGTTCAAACAATGACACAAAAAATTTAATGGTGACAAAAACAAATTATGGCAAAAAACAAATAATGATGACGAAAAACAAACAATGGTGACAAAAAATTATACAAAAAACAAATAATGATAACAACAAAACTTGCATGTTGGTTCTTGCTTTGGTATTTATTCGATTAGTATATTTACATTCATGTTTCGAAAACAACATACAGTGCAACCTGTTAACACAAAGTCTGGGTTCTACCTATGAGGTGTTAAAATAAGGCCAAACAACAACAACAAAAAGTTTGTTTTCAGTACCCTAGCGCACACAATTAATTTTGACGTTTGATTCTTGCGCATTAAGTTTTTTATAGAAATTTTTATATATATGTAAGAGTAACAAAAATGCACAGACTTGACTAAATAAACCCATTTCAAGTGAATCTCCACTATAAATTTGCATTAAATTGACAAGTTTTCTTTTAGTAAGCTTATTATTATCTTGTTGAATCTCAGGTTTTGCAAAAAAACCCACCAGTTTGACTTTTCAGGCTTGCTACTGGAAACAAACTTTTTTGCCCAATCATTTGAATGGTGATAGCTTAAATCCTTGAAAGAATATCTTACTGGTAGGTTACACCAAAGTTTGCCAAAATTCATAATTTTTATATCTTCGTGAAATAGGGCACATGTTACACTTCATAAATTTCAACTTACAAAGAAATTTTGATTGTCATTCTTAATATAACAAGGCTTAAGAATCACTCTTTTTACAACCAATTACAAACAAATGAAATACGGCCAAAAAAATGCAGGTCATAAGCAACTTGGTTTTAAGGAGGTTCTACTGTGTGTTGAAAAACAGTGCATTGCATTTGCATTATTATTAGACATTATTGTAGGCTTACCACGAATGTTTTAACTTAGTTTTAACAAATACAGTATGTCAGCATATAATATAAAATTGCATCAATATTTATGATTATTTTGTTTGTAAAATGCTTTTACTGCATGCATATACTCTCATAGTTAACCATTTTAAAGCTAGATAATGATGATTTTTACAGGCGGAATGTACAATGATTCAATTGCGCTAATTATTTTAATGGATTGTTGCTTGAACATATATTTTGGATGGGCAGTCTTAACAAGGCGGTTCTCGAACGGCACGTCTCGCCGGCTTGGGCGATGGTGTCTGATAACATGCTAATAATGGGTAGATCAGTATTTTTAGCAGCAGTAGAAGAGTTGGGAAGATGTTATATCATGTGAAAGTATAGATGAGGTGACCGTTGTTTACATCAGTAGTGTTTACAAATTGATAAGCGCCTGGTCTAAAGATATGCTAGAGGTACTAGTCAATGACTACTGCATACATCATACTATTTGAAACTATCACTGAGCGCCATTTTTAAAAGCACATGCCCTTATGGTGCATACGCATACTGCCGGGCAACCAGATTTAGTACCTGGTCTCTCATTGTGCTTAGGGATGCAGACCATGACTACTGCACTATTACACCGTAAGCATGGTAAGTAATGATCAATCAAGTGTTAATTAAAGCACATTCCCTGTTGGTGCGTACGCATACTGCCGGGCACTACGTCACCGGTCACACCATCTATATATTGGTTCTTGAACCACAAAGCTGGCTTGCTTTGAAGTCCGGCATAGGGTATCACACTTTTTACTGAATCAATGCTGTGCATAACTTGGAATTTTTTGTATACAACAACATTTTGTGTTATTTTTATAAAACAATGGACATACAAAAGTTTCCCCAAGAAGGTAGTAAATTATATGCATATTTTGTGCCCAAAATTTATATCTGATCTCAAGAAGCCCCATGATCTGAGCATTTCAGTTTTAACAATGTATGCACAAAAATTATGTAAACAGGTACCTCCTTCGGATATATTGTGCCCAAATCAAAATCGGATATTAAAACATGTTATACATGCATTATTAAAATATGTTAATATACAACAAGTTACGTAAATAATAACCCTTACTGTTCTGAAGACAAAGTGTTTCCAAGCCAGAGCCGGATACCTGACAGACAGAAATAATGAGTACATAGATCGTGTTTCTGCTGCTGTCACTGCAAAAAGTTGGCGTTAATAAACGCCAAGTTTCAATCGGTCAGTTTTTAATCCCCCCTGTTTCTACTCGCGAAAAGTTACCGCTAAGTTTATCGATCCTAGTCGATAGATAGGCCACGATATTTGACTTTTTGTAAAACCAAACAATGCCACCGCACCTGAAAAATATTGCTTCACAATAATATGTATAACCCAGCGTGACACGGTTCACGGCGCAAACCGTTAAGAATCGCCTTTCTGTTTCTACTGGGTTTATTGCCGATTATTGCTGGTTCCAAACCTGCTTTGTGAAGGTTTTTGGGATTACCAAAAATACCGATTATTGCCCAGTTCTGCCTGTTTCTACTGGGCAAACTTAGCGTTTATTAGCGGTAACTTGCCCAGCAGAAACACGCTCATAGTGTCATCCTGATATTTATCAGACGAGACAAAAAAAGAAAGACTATTCATTTTGTAGAAATCCTATATAATACCCTGTATGTGAGTGAGGTGACAAAAATCAAACCACCCTGTTCTACGGGCAAATGGATCTCTCAGGTAGGGGCGATCAACCAAGGTTTTTTCTGGTTTTTTTTGAATGATTTGTATGAATTTTTTTTGTTGGTTTTTTGTGTGTGTTTTAAATAATTTTCTAAATTTTCAACAACAACAAAAATTGTTGAAAATATAGAGAGAAAAAAATTGTCAACAAAAAATATTTAAAGAATGTTGAGGAATTTAAAAAATAAAATAAAATAAAATCTCAAATAATGTTTTTAAACAAATGGATCGGTTAGGCTCGTAGAACATGGTTTTTTGTCACTTAATTCAATATTTTTCTTGGATTTGAGCAAAGGTAATATTGCTGAAATACATTGTTGAGAGATCACACACTATTGTCTCTTACTGTGTAAAAAACCTATATTGTATTTTAAATATTTAAATACTTTTACACCAATCCATTTATACAAATACACAAATTAGAAGTTTGGTAATCATGCAAGAACTTTGGTTTAGAAATCGTTATGTATACAGTAGTATGTTCAACAATATTAATGATAATGGTAATAATATAATAACACACATTTTGTTCTCTAGATTACAAATGAGAAGTTCGGTAATTAAATAATATAAAGACTGGGATAAACTGCCGTGAATTAAATTAACAAAGACTTTAAAAGTACATGGTCTCAAACCCGGTCCCTTTGCGGCGATAGGATTACCCAAGAGACAAAAGAGATTTCAGCTTTGGTTTAAAAATTGCATGTATACAGTAGTATGTCTAACAATGGTAATGATAATAATAACACACATTTCGTTCTCTATATTGCAAATTAGACATATGATATTTCATACAAGTTCAAACTGCAGTTTAAAAAGGTTAGTATACCAAACAATGGTAATATAATAAAAACACACATTTTATCCTCTAGATTACAAATTAGAAGTTTGGTAAATCATACAAGTTCAAGCTTGGTTTTTAAAAAAATTCAGTATACAGTAGTATGTCCAACAATGGTAATGATAATGGTAATAATAACACACATTTTGTTCTCTAGATTACAAATTGGAAGTTTGGTAATTCATATTAGTTCAAGCTTTGGTTTTAAAAAAATTGTCAGTATACAGTAGTATGTCCAGCAATGGTATTGCTAATAGTAATAATAAGACACATTCTAGCCTCTAGATTACAAATTAGAAGTTTGGTAATTCATCCAAGTTCAAGCTTTGGTTAAAAAATTGTTAGTATACAGTAGAATGTCAAACAAATTGGAATGGTAATGATAACATACATTTTGGTCTTTATATTTTCAGCTGCAGTAACATAATATGATTGTACTTTTTTGTATTGCGCTTACAATTATGAATAATTATTTAAACTATTAAGCTAGTGATTACATTCTATTTCATTTTTAAAGATAATTAAAAACATGATTTAAATAAATTCAATTAACTACTTCTAACTACACCAACGAACCCTTATATATAGATAAAAATAATTAACGCACCTCTCTCCCTGGAATAGAAAAAGGGCCTTGATTTGAATTCATGTAATCCACAATCATGGTACAAAACATGCCAAGGCAATCAAACAGTCAAAAGACATGATTTTAGTGGTTTAGTGGCTTGTAACCTGCTTGATTGCAATACAATTTCATGTACATGTATATTATATTACAAAAGTTGATGCCTTATCGCATAGACATTCTCTTCATGTCCCTTTGTGCTACATATGCAGCATTGCGTCCACACGCTCCCATCACACCGCCACCTGTAAGGAACAAGACAAAATGATAACAGTTACATTTAGTTATAGTTATCATTTACATTTATTTAAAGTTTAGTCAGTTCCAAATTGACAAGAAATATGCGTTATTTATCTCTTGGAGCGCAAAAGTATATCAAGCAATCACACAGTTTTGGCCATACGCCCCATGCATAAAATCGGTGACGCATATGACGCACAGTGCGCTTATTGCCTTCATGTGCGCCCAAACCTTTCTGTATTTATTCACTGCTGTAAGGAGGCATGCCAATTTTGAGCTGATTAAACTATAGATTGTGATATGATATAACCTTTAATTTACCTGGTCATTCCGTGCAGACACACATTTATTGCACTGTCAAAATGTAAACAAATCTATAAACACTTTTGAAAAGCAAAAAAAACAAACACATTTTTGGATCGGTATTCATTTGCAAATTATTTTTTTTCTCTCACAGATTTCTCAAAAAATGGATCGGTCGGGCCCGTACAACAGGGTTTCTTTTTTTGTGGCCTTGGATGTCAATTTATCCTACCATCGAGACGATTCTCGTGTTCCTATTGGATAAGCGCCTGAATTTAGTGACTAGATATATTCCGTATCCGACCGCCGTATCCGGTCAGTAAGAAACTGCGCATGCGTTGTAGTAGGGTTGCTACACCGACATTAAAGCGGCGAAGGCAGTGGAGTCCTACCTGCAGGAAATAGGTGAAAAACCCTTGACGCAGCTGACTGCATCTGAACTTGCTCGGTTTTTAGGCGACTACTACTTTGTTCTTGTGCTGGTGTTAATAGTGTTTTAGTAGGATAAATGCGCCCTCGTCCCGATACAGAATCCTTGGCTAGATATAATCCTTATCCGACCCAACCAATAACTATTCCCACGCTCCTTACCTGGATGTGCCCCACTGCCGCAGAGATAAAGCCCCTTCACCGGTGACCTGTAGCAGGAACTGGATGGAACCGGTCGAGTGAAATATAACTGATCAAGAGACATCGACCCGTGGAAGATATTCTGAAATAAAACAAAATAAATCGTGATGTCATGTATTTCTGTTGCATGGCAAAATGGGCTGAAAAGTGAAACCGAAATATCAGTATGGCTTTTGTTAAAATAATACAACTTTAAAACTTTAAGATGCATAAATAAACCTATCATGCAAAATGACAATAGAGGGAAGTTATGATAATAAAAAAACATGAATTATATTTCCAGCCATTTTACATTGGTGCCCTATATATGAAGATGGGAGGGGGGAGGGGGGGGGGGGGGGGGTTTGGTAAAATATGAATGCAAAATTCAGGTATACCAGTGGATCCAAATTTCTAGGGAAGTTGGTAAATCCATGAGTCAAATTTAGACTTTCCAGTGGTATGTTCCTACCAAAATCAAAATCAAGGACTCACTCTCCTCCTGGGTGCCAGTTTACCAGCCTTTGGTCTTTACCACACACCATGAAATGAGATTGTCCTAATCAAGTACGCCATGATGCAAGGATCCTTTAACATCTCTATAAATGCATTGTAGGACATAGTAACTATATGGATACGGTCAAACATTCCTCTAAGCATGCTCACCATATACAACGGGCTTCACTCTCAATCCTTGGAGGAAAGCATTTTTAGATACTATCGTTTCATAGTTGTAAATCAGTTTTCCATAAATCAGTTTTCCGAAACCCATTATTGACCTATTGGCAAACTGATTCTACATGCAACTGTGGCAAATCATCCACATCCACGTTGTCAGGGAGATACACCCAATTGGATGTTCAGGTCCCTGGGGTGCTCAGTGGTCATTACAAAGGGGGTATCAGGCGCGTCCAAAAACCAGGTAATTAGGGAAGTCCCTATATCATCGAAATGCATAAATGTAATTGACCACTAATTTGATATACTCACATTAACCCAGTTCAGAATTTGGACATCTTATTATTGGAGGTATCTATATGAGTCCTAATTCAATCAATTATTTTTCCTGGACTGTATAACTCACCCCTCCTGTCAATCCAAATATCCTCTCAAGATCTGGAGGCGGTAACACATCTCTGCCTACAATGCTAGATTTGAAGCCTGGTGCATAGTCTTCTATACTGTCAAATACTGAGGAAAACAAACCAATGTCCATCAGCATATTATGGGGCAAGTAAGTCAATTGTCAATTTAAAGACGATAAAGTACTGTACAGGGTGAGTCAAAAAACTGCAATAGTGGGAAAAAAACATTTTGTTTTCGAAACTAAGTTGAATTTGAAAACTTTTTAAACATTGCAAGAATGACATATTTGATCCTAACTCTGTGTGAAAAAATGAAGTTGATCGCATTTTCTGTTTGTCTTTGGTGACCCTCTTTGCTGCACAACCTTATTATATGTTTATCCATGAGCACAGTGATTTTCGATTGAAATTGCACACATTGCATTTTCGTATCTGAATATCCCTCCAACAAAAATTTGCAAAAAAACAAGTTTTTATTCAAATTTAGAACATTATAAGCATTTCATAGCATGGGGCCTAACTCACATGTTAACAAGAAATTCCAATAACATCACAAATGTACTCAAGTTTCCAAATTTGACTGAGAGACACATTTTGCCATCTTATGCATGTTTTGGGTATCTCGTGGACAAACGTGTGCAATGGGTTGGGTGCACAAGTAAAAAGGTTCACCAAAGGCAAACAATATATAGAGGGAGCACATACCTAAATAGGTATCGCGACACGCTATCGTCGCGATCAATCAAAGTTGAGTACGACAATAGTTCCTATTTGGCGGGAAAGAGAGTTATTTTTTGACGGTTTATGATATAATTTTTCACTAATATGTTGTGTTTGAAATGTGTAGTTGATGTTCTGACATTTAAACTAGGTGATTTGAGGTCAATTTTAATTTCACGGACCGATTTACTCATGCGGTGATATCCAGACCGGAAACAGTAAAGTCTATGGAGAGCGTCTTGGTACTGTGCTCCCTTATAGGACCAGGTTCCCGATCTCCCACGTGCTCCGATCCAGTGTAGGTGTATTACACAATGCAATAAATAAAAGTCGGGTTTCACCCAAATCTATGCGTTTTGATATCTACTGGGCATGTATTTATAGCATAGGCCAACATTGTCCGGTTTAAAAAACGGGGGGGGGGGGGGGGGGGGGGGCGTGTGGTTGCTCTTTTTTATACAAAAATACGGCGTTATTTCAGTTGATATGTTATAGGTGGGTTAGGTCGACATAATCAGAGACTGATCGAAATCAAAATCAGTTGGATTTGAGTCAAAAAGTTTGAATTTCGTGAGTGTAGGCCTAACAAGTCAAAGCGTGCCGCGTCTAGAGTCAAAAAACGGAAAATAATAGTGATTTTACGGAAGATGCGGCCTCCGTGATCAGATCATATTTCAAAAACGGATTGTTCAATTGTAATTTTATTTGGCTAGTTTGTTCAAAATTTCACGCTGAAAAAGTTGATATCAATTTTGAATGATTTTGAGCAAATTTGTGCTCTATAAGGGAGCACATACCTAAATAGGTATCGCGACACGCTATCGTCGCGATCAATCAAAGTTGAGTACGACAATAGTTCCTATTTGGCGGGAAAGAGAGTTATTTTTTGACGGTTTATGATATAATTTTTCACTAATATGTTGTGTTTGAAATGTGTAGTTGATGTTCTGACATTTAAACTAGGTGATTTGAGGTCAATTTTAATTTCACGGACCGATTTACTCATGCGGTGATATCCAGACCGGAGACCGAATTTAGGTAGGCATATCACTACGTTGTTATGCGGCGGCTTATAGCAAAAAAAGTGCACGGTGATGTTACCTTCATATTCAGATATGTTGTAGATTACCCTTGTGAGTAAAACATATCAAAATTTCATTGAACCAAACGCACTAATATAGAAACTAGAGCCATTTAAGAAAGCCTTTCCTAACAGTAAAGTCTATGGAGAGCGTCTTGGTGCTGTGCTCCCTAGACTTAATTTGTTCACACACATTTAGTAACAAATAAGATATTCTTATAACATTAAACAAATTTCAAACTTCAACTTGGCTTTAGAAACAAGATGGCTTCTTTCCACTATTGCAGTTTTTTTGACTCGCCCTGTATAAGTGGTAATTTTTGGGTATGGATATTTTCGAGATTTTATAGTTTTGGAAAATGTGTAAGACTTTAATTTTGCAGTTTCTACATTAATTTTAATGTAACTCTTCTATTGCAAAAGAATATGTGTTGGTGTTGTGTGTGGAAACCAGAATGTTTACATAAATTGTGGACCTTAAATTTCAGATTTTGTGTATGAGTTAAAAAGATTGTGAAGAAGGTTTCAATGATCAGGAACATTTTGATTTAGGTGTATATAGCTACAGTAGAATCAGTTCCCTTTATGGATGTGAGGCATGGACAGTCACCCCAAAGCTACAACTGGATGGATGCTACACTCGGATGCTAAGATCTGTGTTCAACATCAACTGGAGTCAACATGTGACAAATACAGAACTGTATGGGGATATGCCAAAAGTCTCGGACAAGATCAGAGAACGCAGAGCAAGATTTGCTGGACACTGCTTTAGGGGGTCCAAGGAGCTTGTACACAAACTCATACATTGGATTCCAAAGCACGGAAGTAAGAAAGCATGGTAGACCAGCCCTGACCTACATCGACATACTCAAACGTGATACAGGACTGCAGGTGGAAGAAATAAGGACAGCTATGTTGGATAGGAAGATCTGGAGAGGCATTGTGGTTCGGAAAAATCATCCGCCCTAAGTCAAGTAAGTCAAGTATATACCTACCTTTGTTTGCATACAAGTCTTTGGTTTCATCATTCCACTCCATATCTTTTAGATCATAAGGTGTATACTGAGTGAACAATGATATCACATGACATCCCTCTGGTGAAATGGTATGATCCAAAGATGATGGAATGCACATCTCAATCATGGGTCTGAAAAATGATACATACTCAGTGGTGTTAATTTAAACAAAACCGTGTATTTCATCTACATCTATGAATATACTCAATAAAGTTGTCAAGAGACAATATCTAATTGAGAACAAAATACAGACGTCAGTCAGAAAACATGGTACCAAATACACACAAAATATACATAATAAAAGTACACTTAAGGACTAATACATAATAAAAGTACACTTAAGGACTTAAAGAAAGTGACAGTTTCCTTTCTTAAGAAACAAGATGAGGATCAAATTCCTACAATTGATCAAGTGCCACTTCAAGAGGTGTCGACAGCAAAAGTACTGGGTGTCCATGCCAGTTCAGACCTAAAATGGAGTAACCATATCTGTGAGGTGCTCAAGAAAGCTAACTCCAGACTGTATCTACTGAAGCTTCTCAAACATTTCAACTTGCCAACTGATGATCTTGTAACCATATATTCTGGATTCGTTCGCCCAATGGCTGAATACACTGCCCCTGTGTGGCATCCTGGACTTACTGTTCATGAAGATCTCGCTCTTGAACGGATCCAGAAGAGGGCATGCAGGATCATCGTTGGCAAATACTATACAACTTATCATGAAGCCCTTGAGCTTTGCCATCTTCACGCTTTACATGATAGACGTAAGCAGCTTTGTCTGAATTTCTTCAACTCTCTTATCGAGTCCGAGCATTTCAACAGTTGGGTGCCACCTAGGAGAGGCACCATACATGGTAGAGAGTTACGAAACTCGGACAAACTTGCCCTGCCAAAATTTAGGACTGTTCGCTTCCAGAACAGTCCACTGCTGTACATGACCAAATTGTTTAATGATCAATGAAATTCCACTTACAAATCTCCTGTAACTTAAATGCATCTTATGTGTCTTATTGTGCAATTTTTTTCTGTGGGGGGGGGGGGGGGGGGGTGGCATTGGGGGTTGCGGAGGGTGGGGGTTGCGGAGGGTGGGGGTTGCGGAGGGTGGGGGTTGCGGAGGGTGGGGGGGGGGGGTTGCGGAGGGTGGGGGTTGCGGTGTGTGTCTTTGAGTTAAAAGAGGGTGTAAATGTAATGATTATTTGTGAGGGTTGTGTTTCGTAAAGTGAGTTTTGAAGTTTGAGTGGAGTATGCTTGACTGTTTGATGTGTGCGGGCTCGGGGTTTTCAATTGTTGATGTTTTAATTCTATGTGCAATATTTTATAATCTAATGGTCTTTTATATTATAACTATAATGTATTTTTATTGTATGTATTGCTATATCAATGTTCATAAACCAGTTATGAATGAATGAGCAGAGTCTGAATGGTAGGGGTGCGTGTGTTGGATGTGTGTGTGTGGATGTTTTTGAATGTTGGTTGTTTAGTGGTATTCGGTGAGTGTGAAGATTGGGTTCATGTAATTAATTTTAGTAGATGATATTGTTTCCTTTAATGATTATATTTTTATGTGTACAATTGTAAAATTGTTGTAATTCAGCTACTTTGTATTTGCTGCAAGAACAGTTTTTAATAAACCTTTTATGAATGAAGACCAGTTTTAAAAGAGTCCAGATTTCTAAAGCAGAGTTACAACATCATGTTTGCATGGAGCTGATAGTTGGAGGCTCGATCGCTGCTACATGTATTTTGAGCAGGACTATTAACACATACAAACATTAGATTGATTATCTATCATTCTGATCATGCGGAAATATTGTCCATTTCGGTGATCTAACATCATGCATAGTGTCTGTTCTTTACAATGCACGACTACAAATTATCTATGGATCAATTGTTGACGCTGTTTGAAAATACTTGTTGTTTAGTGTCATTGCTTAGGTAATTTGAAATGTGTCACAAATAACAACATATCATCTTGCAGCTGAACTCCAAAGGTCTTTCATTGGCAATGGACCAAGGAACTGGGGAAGGGGCTCAACAGGGAGGACTAAATAACATTGTTGGTCCGCAGCCCCTGGGAATCGAATTTGTGTCGCCGGACTGACAGGCGAGTGACTCAACCACCACACCACGAGCGCTAGGCTTCCCAGGCTAAATGTTCCCCCCTGCCTCCCCCGCTGGTTACGCCACTGGATAGACCTTATATGCGCGCGCAAACAGGTGCTGCTGATCGTATGATTTTCTATGATGAAGTGGTGTTAGGGTTATATGTCTGGTTTCTTATTTGTACACCTCAAATAAGTTCGCCATCTATACGTTGATCAGACCTCATCCTTATCCACATATTATTTAAACTTCTAACTTAAAACTCTTACATTTCCCCCATCTAACATTATAGGCTAAACAGACAGCACATAGAATTTAAATTTCCCCCTGATACTGGCTCCTGCCAGCTGGGTTAGGGATGGTTTCCAGATTGGAATGGTTTGGAAAACTGAGAAACTTAACGCACTGGGACTGACGGATAGTTTTGTGTAGTTATACGGAACATAGCTACAATGAATCACCAGTACAACAATTTCGAACAATAGGCAAATGTTTACCATCTGTTCTAATTGCCCACTTACGGTATTGATTGATAGATAGACGATATAAATATATATTGTATGTGTGTAATTGCTTTCCTCAAGCGCTACTCACTCAATAGAAAAGCAAACCAATTATTGGATAACAATAATGCCACCGCCTATTGTCTGATTGTTTAATTCCATGTGTTTTAACTCAGTTCTATGGGAAAATGTGATAGCCGTACAAATTGAAAACCATACCAAACTAGAACCGTCCCTTAGAACTCACTCTGTTCACCTTGTGAATGTGTTTTTTCCGACATCAGTCCATTTCAAAAGACTGATGGTGATCATAAAATGCATAGTATAGGTCTGACCCCATCACAACCATATTCATACCCTCACAAATAAACCAACACTAAATCCCACTAACACCATATAGAGATGGACATCTTACAGTTAACTTGTCTTACAATAAGATTGACCCCCTCCCCCTCTGGTCATATCGCACACCATCAATAATCACCCAGCCTACACCTAGCACTTACTTCTCTGGTAATCTTCCCTGCATGGCATCATCATAAGCATCGTTTATCAGACTTGTTGTCTCACAGTTCAGATGTATAGTGCATGTGTGTTGTGGTCCTATAGCACCCTCTGATTTGTTGGGTATCGCTGTGAAGTTTGGTAACCTATCCACGGCAACTGTAAGGTTGAATATCAACAATCTTGTTACAACCTAACAAATATACTGTGCATCATATTACCATTTTTTTCATACAGGTACTTCAGCTATGTTTTATTATACATTTATTTTGTTTTGTTTTCATTGAAATCAAATTAAATTTGGTAGCAAGTACAGGGTGGGGAAATTATCGACTGCTTTAGAAAATAAAATAAATACATTTGATAACAAGAATATTTGGTAATATACAGTGCACAGATCTAGTGAATGTCTTTGGTTTGGTTTCAGGAAACTTGTTCAGTTCACTCAGCTGGGTTAGATATAGCTGGGTAAGAGATGTCATCTCTGATGCTGTCAGGGCTTTTAATGACGAGTGTGTGATACAGCATATCCAGTTTATTAATATTTATGCCGCTACTCTTAACCCCCGTAATTCAAGCAAAATCTTTCAACCATCTCGTCAAACGATCTTTACAGGTCAGTGACCGCACTACTGTGCATTAGACTTTTTGTTGTCTGTAGTAGAGAAGGGTTAGTCTCTACGTTATTTCCATTGGTCAAAGGGCAGTCCTTTGGAGGTTCTATTAGAGCCAAATGTATATATAGTAGGCCAGTGGCAACCTACATGTAGAGCTCTTTTCAGAACCACCATCTCTGTTCAGTGGAAAAGCGGCAATCCATCTGAACGACTCATTTCAGAGCAAGTAGGAAAGGGCACCTACTCTCAAATCATCTGGCAAGGGGCAGCCCAAATGATGATAACAATAGGGAAGTGGCAATCTCTATGTTTTGCTTAATTTTATAATAATTTGGTCCTGAAGAAGTCAGAGCTAATCCTGACGAAAGCTTGACAGATTAAAACTTGTCTGACGGCGAACTTGTTAAACGTTTAACTTCTATTATGAATACCCGTCGTAAAAGCCTATCTCACAATTTCATCTCTTCTTAGTCTAGCATGCATTGGTTTTTTTATGATTTTTGCCTCTTCCCACTCAATTATGCCATGTTCTGCAATAACGCATTTGTAAACAAAAATTGATAAGCTATGCAACTAGAGCTTATTGTAGTTTTAGTGCCATTTTGTTCCAGAGAGACTTATTTGATATAAATCAAATTATATTATTCATATAAAACACTTACCATTTATTTTAGTTACTGGTGACTTGTAATCGATACTGGCAATCTCTTCCACATACTCTTGTGGTAACACTCCTGATGGTACCAGATTGAGATAAGTGATACGAGCCGTTGCATTGGAGAACACAGCTTTGCTGCGGAGTTCTGTGCCATCTTCTAGTGTTACACCACACGCCTCGTTACTGCCATTTACAATGATGGAATCTACTGGCTATGAATAAGAGGGGTGAAGAAAAATACGGTACCAGTAATCTTGTTATAAAGTAAGGGATGTCTTTGTACTTAATTGCTAGTACTATAATTCATTTGGTGGACACTCTCCCATTGATGCCTTTATCTAAGCAGTGGCGTAACTAGACTTTTACATTTGGGGGGGCAAGAAGGGGCAGTGACTTGAAATGGGGGGGGCTCCTAAGATTTTTTGAGTCAAGAGATGCGCGCGTAGCGTGCGAAAATTTCGACTTTACAGCTATTCTTTGGACGATTGAGCTACATTTTGGCTCTAAACAAGCTTGTACCAAAGAATATTGGAGAATGGGAAGACATATGCGCGCTATGCGCGCGAAATTTTTTCATACGTGTACTTTTGACCATCATAATTCCATGATTCCTTTCGTCAAATGAACCGACAGTGCCAATCTCAACCGACACGATGTCATTATTGGGGGGATTTGGTGTGTACTTTGTTTGTAAATTTCATTTACAGCCCTACTTGATTTCATTTGGGGGTGGGGGGCAAGCGGGGGGGGGCAAGGGTTCCAAGTGGGGGGGCTCCTGCCCCCCCCCCGCTGGTTACGCCACTGTATCTAAGAGGATGTGATCAAGTAGTTTAAGCAAAATGATTTACCATGATGTAGACGGATGTACGGTTACTGACATTATATCACCCATTTAATGGCAAAGAAGGATGTAAGTATGGTTTTATCAGCTCCAAATTGGCGAGAAATATTCGTTTTTTATATCTCCGGGCGCAAAAGTAATCCATGCGTACGTGCGCAATTATGGCCATACGCACACTGCATATGATGCACAGAGCGCTTTATGCCTTCATGCTCCCGTGTCCTTCTGTATTCATTCACCGCTGTAAGAGGGCTTCGCCAATTTGGAACTGATCAAACTATAACTAGTCTCTCATCGAGTGACTACCTGGTCTCATACTCAGGGGATATTGCCAGCACTTCGCACTCAGCTTTGAGTAAAAAAAAACGGGGGCGGGATAAAAAGAGCAGGAAAGAAAGAAACTCCAATAAAATGAGTCTTTGACAAAGACTGGTAACTTCCTTGCCAAATATATGTGACCCGTCACATCAAAATGGACATGTTGGAGGCAAGACTCCAATTTGAGTTACACATATCAGCTGAAAGTACACACTCTTAAGCTTTAAAATGATACCTTATTGAAGGAAATCGGACTTTGGAATCACAAGATATAATTTCAAGAACCATATATTTTACTATTATTTTCTTTATATTTCACCAACTTCATTGGCTTCTATCTCAAAACTGTGTTTGCTGACAACATGTCCTTTTGGGTGCGACTGGTCACATATTTGCATACCTTGTCAGTCAAGATTGTGGCTCCTTGTGCCATTGCAGCTTTGGCGATACTCCCAGACACTGCTCCCATGCCACCTTCTACATATCCCCAGCCTCCTTTAATGCCTTCTATCTCACCCATTACATGATGGAGAAGGACATAGCTGAAAAGACAGAGGGAACCATCATTAGATTTCAAATGTGAACACATATATGCTGGAACACAGTGTATCCCTATTCAAAGGTGACCGGTCATCAGTAAATATGCACCTGTTCAACTGAACTAAGTAGCACATACTGTTAATTAGAGCATTGTAGACCTATAGAATCCATGGTAAATGGGCTGATCATTCAACATTCATTAGCATGACAAGGACTCCAGGGTCAAATATAGGACTATATGCAGTAGCGTAGCCAGGGTCACTTGTCAAGGGGGCAAAGGGTATTTTTTCCCGGTGAACACCAGTTCGACCCGGTGTTCATGTAATTTTTTGATTTGCTGCGAGTAAGAAATTTTTTTCAGGGGGGGGGGGCAGCCTTGCCCCCGTCTGGCTATGCTACTGACTATATGATAAATGTAAGTGTGTGTATATACCTACCCACTACCTGGTGTATCAGGGGTTACCATAGCACCGATTACAGAGTCAGTTGCTAAGGTTGCTTTCAACGGCTCAGATTCGAACCAGCGATCGAGGATCTGGACATTTGGTAGGGAGAAAAACAGCAACAATTGTATAATTAAATTAAGTGAATATTTTAGTGAGGAAATGTGCAGCAAAATTTAGTCTACTAAATGTATAGTCCTCAAAATGAGTAGCTAAATATGTTCTTTAACTCCAAAACTATATAGCTCCTATTAAATTCTAAAATTCTTAAGATTTGTTTCCTCTTTAATTTGAGATATTAGACCAATATTCACGAACAATGCCTCTCATTAAGAGAAGACATTTCTTAACATATCGTTCATAATTTAATAATGTTACACAGGAGGTGTAGTTTTGGAGGTTAGAGCATAGTTATTATCTGGTAAATTACTTTTTGAGGACTGTATAAGGCTACAGTTTTCTTATACCAATGTAGTAAAAACGATTTCCCTTTAAAACGTAAAACTTGTGTTGCGCCCTCAAGTTCAATTTAATACTGTTACACTTTTTACAGTAGAGCCCATGACTAGTATTTTATTTTGGTTAATTAAAATGATTCTTAATTAATAATATTGTTTTGTAATTTTGTTGTTCAATAATCGTGTTTAATCAGCGGCAATCACAAAACTGATCATCACCAATCATAAAATCATCTTTATATATAAGTCTTCACGACAGACAGCATGTAATCATCAGTAAATCAGAATAAGCACTTCAATGTTTTAAATCATTGATGTTAATCAGTTTGAAACGATCAGTAGATGAACAGGTGGGCATTCCATCTTTCCACCCGAACCTACGAGCCATCGCTACAACCTGCCAATGTGCACAGCCTATCTGCACTTAGATTATAGTATGACATTCCCTAACCGCTTGGGTCGACAAGGCAATCAAGATAGCATCTTGCCCAGGACGTTGGCTGTAGCAGGGCTAGGACCCCAACCTTTGTATAATGAGTCCTGCTTGTTATCAATTGTTTACCTTATTCATTGGTGCTGTCAGCAATTCATAAAATGGCGCTATGTTCTTTCCAAGACCGCTACCTAAAAAATTGTAAGTAGGGGCAAAATATGGAAATCAAATTAATAAAGTGAAGTTTGCTTCACTATTCCAACGTGCATTCAAGTAAATGCATGACCTTAAACCAGTTCACTGAAACACAACAAACACAACAATTTGAATAATTTTTGAAAAAATAGACATACTAGAGGAACTACCCCTTTTAAATTGTCATTTTAGACCCCCTAACATGTGACATATAATAGAATATATCATTAATGCGCACCCTTTTTTATGGTCACATAAGTGTATATACGGTGGATCCTTATTTAAGACAAGTAATGCTCTGTGCAATTATTGAATCAATTGAACTGCCTATTTTCCTTTCAATAAGCAAAAGAAGTTAAAAATATAAAATGGGTAAAAGGAATAAAAAATAAAATAAAACCTCTGGACATTACACATGTTTTTTTTATTTCCTTGGCCTAATATACTGTAAAAGCCAATATTTTCGCTTAAAGATATTTTCGCGCATTTTGATATCATAGACATTTCGCGAATTGTTTTTTTCACGGGCGACCTTCTGGATGCACTGCATGAATGTTGAAAACAATATTTTTGTGTGTTATAATTTACGCGGAAAAATATTTTGCCCGAAAAGCGCGAAAATAAAACCTCCGCGAAAATTTCAGCTTTTACAGTACTTTGTCTTGCACACCTGCTTTCATAACAGCCTTTATGGAAGACCAGTTGTCAGTCAGATCTTTCACGCTCCTATTTGATAGTGCCCTGAGGTCAAGAGGGGGGCTGTCGAGGAGGGGGCCAATTGCATCCGCCATCTCAGTCATTTTCGCTTCGTATTTGCCGTACATCTGATAATATAATATTAAATGCGTAGAGGTATGAAATATGATTATACAGATTTTTTAAACTCCCCCAAATTAACTATGTTTGTTATTCATGGTATACATTGATTGCAATTGCAGCCAACAATACTACACTAAACATTAAGATATAGAAAAACCCCACATTATAAAAACACTAAAATACAAAGTATGTACAAAAACAGCACCATTAGCAGCTAAAAATGAGTCCCATGGTAAGCGTTGCGCTCAATATTTTAGGTCTACGGAAGCTGAGCTGTACATTCTTTTGCACATTTACTATTATTCTCTACAAATACAATCCTGATGAATCTTTTCAAAGAATAATGATCAAAGATGAGGGGGCTAAAAACAAATTGAAATTAAGAATATAATATTGTGTTTTCTTCCCTGTAACAGAATCAAAAACATACATTTCACAGCTTTATTCCATAGTTTCATGCAGTCATATATTTCTGCTTATAGTACAATAAACAATATGTATGTCGGAAAAAGTGTTTTTCCGTAAAAGAAAACTTACTTCAATTACTCACCTCAGCATCTCTCTTTGAGAATTGAGCGATGGATTTATAAGTTGCCTCCTCATTCCTTCCAAGGAGCAGGGAACGTGGTCGCCCTTCTGGACCCCGAGGTTCTTCCAACAGAGGCGTAAAAGAATGACTGTCTCGTATGTGAACCTTGAGGCCATGTTTCTGTGGCAGAGAAAAAACAAAAATCACACCAACAAAATCACACATTACTTCCAAGAAAAATGTGTCCCCTGAAAACGAGGAATTCTAAAAAATGAGTTATTTTAACCAACCATTTTATTGATGGGTGTAAAATACAAGAATATGGGATAATAATCCGACTTGAATATTATTGGCAATGAAATAAGTGATTATCTCTTGTCTCGCATTAAATATGAATAAATACATGACATTCCGTAATTTATCCAATCACCATCAGTCCCAGGACGCTAAATCGATCCTTTTCGCCATTGTTGCTTTTTAATATCAGGTTTGGAGGGGGGAGGGGGGGGGGGGAAGCACATTTCATTCCGTTTATAGTGCATCTCAGACTGCACTTATAATTTGAAATACAATCTTATTTGATAAGTCTACATTTCTGTTCTCCAGCATCTTCCTTTATTCGTCATTTAAACACAAAGTGTCTCCAATGCTACGCTACCTTATAAGAGAAATACACATCCTTACAAATGTATGTAGATTAACAATGGGATTCCATAACTCTACCTACCATTTAACTATCAATCTGCAAATAGTGTGTGGGGGTGTGTTTGTTCGTTTGTTAGTTATCCTTAGTATTAGTGTTGATCAAAGTGTCGCTTAATTTACATGAAAGATAGAGAGAAATATGGGAAGTTTAATAAAGTATATTCCAGTGAAATTGGTTAACAATTGGCTCCAAAAACAGCCAACACCTTCAAATTTGGCTCAAAAATGTTACTAGAATTGCACGATATTGTGCATTTCGCGTTCTACCGCGTAATCATACTATGGTAACGCCTCGCGTGCATGTTTGAGCAAGGTCGCACACTCGTACTGCCGCGGCACTATGCGCACATACTCAACAAATACAGCCCCGCACAGGCGGGCAAATAAATATAAGCCACACAGGAAATGGTTTAGGATAGGCCTAGGGGATGTGGTATAGTACCGTTGATAGGGGGTTAAATAAAGTAAGCCACAGGAAATGGTATAGTATAGGCCTAGTTTTATAATTAGAGTGATGTGGTGTAAGTAGGCTACGCGTCAGGTGAGGTTAATAAAGCAACCTGGTTTTGGGGTAGGGGGTTAATGAAGTGAGGTGGTATAAGCCATAAGCCAAGAGACCGGGGATAAAGAAGTACATAATGTGGTTTGAGAGGTAGGGGTTAATAAAGTAATGTGGCATAACCATAGATTTATAAATATATGGGTTTAATGCATGGGAGGGCCATGAGGGTAAGAAAATAATGTGTTTCTTATAAGATAAACCATGGGATATAGGCTAGCTTGGGGGAAAGGTGTTAATGAAGTTTGGTATAAGCCAAAGTTTGTGTGTTTGTTGGTTTGTTATCCTATAGTACTCCGTTAGCGTTGATCAAAGTGTCGCCTAATTAGCATGAAAGATAGAGGAAAATACGGGAAGTGTTATGAAGTATATTCCACGCGAAATTGGTTAACAATTGGCTCCATAAACAGCAAACACGCTCAAATTTGGCTCAAAAATGTCACGAGACTATATTTATATAAGATATTGTGCATTTCGTGTACTACCGTGGCGTTATCATACAGTGGTAACGCGTCATGTGCATGGATGGTATTCAATGCAACACAATTGTTTGGTTATTTTTAGACTAATTTATTAATTTGGCAATACAATGTTATAAAATGTGATACAATGATGTGATGCATAAAGCAAAGTGATGGAGGTCATACCTTGAGTTCCAGATCATTGAAGATTTGTGGCCTTAGGAGACTCAAGACATAAGAACACCGGGAAAACTTGTAACCTGAAAGTTATGAATGGGAAAGCATTAGTATGAAAAAGCATACTTGATTTTGGTTAATATGCAGCTGAAATTTTCCTATGGTTTAATCAGTTCCAAATCAAATTTGCAGGAAATATTTGTTTTTTATCTCTCATTGCGCAAAAATAATCCAAGCATACAATGTATCCGCAAAATTATGGGCACACTCACACAGTTTTGGCCATACACATGCATCACTCATATGATGCACAGTGCGCTTGTTGCCTTCATGAGCGCCAGCGTCCTTCTGTATTCATTCGCCATTTTGGAACTGATCAAACTATAGGTTGCGGTTACATGGCATCAGGAAATGTAATCTCAAGTTACCCAGCCCCATGTTACAAAACTCAACTCAATTAACCTCAGGGTTATCAAATCTCGGGTTACCTACATTCTTCTAACGCACCTCACACAACTGGAACACCCTCAACTAGCATCCCAATGAGTACCTATCCCTCAGTTTGTCTGTCTTCAACGGTTTAATGAAGTTTGAACTTTACTGCAAGAAGAAGAAGAGATTACCTGGTCTCAGGGAACCCAGCATCAGGTTACCAAAACCTCAGGTTAACAAACTCCTGAGGCCTATTCATATTTAAAAAAGGGTTAAGAATCATCTTGAAAAGAGTGATTCTCCTTTAAGATTGTTTAAGAATTCTTAATTCAACCATCATATAATATGACCCTTGTCAAGCTTTGTTCAATCTCATTCACACAATGTTTTAACATACTGCCAGGTGTGATTAGTGCATCTAGTCTTGATGGCGCAATCACAATGTTATTGAATAATAATATGACCACAATAACACCACAAATATTTGAAATTCCTGCGCAGTCGCACACAAAAGCAAAACACATAGAGAAACACACCATGCGGAGTGACCAAGCGCAATATATGCAGTTTCATGCATTTTTAGATGAGCATATAGCACTAATCCAGAGCTATGAGCTTGAAATTTACATTCAGTTTTCCCCATCAATTTCAATTATGGATGATAATAACAGGCCACCCAAAGCTGATATTGGTCAGTTTTAAAAGCCAGCTGTCACTTCACTTCCAGATCATAAGTATAACAACAGATAAAGGAAAAATACCATAAATTAGTCTGGCCCCTTCTTAATTGCTTGCTTGCTACAAAATTTGGATGGTGAATGTTCTAGTGCGGACTCAACTTCACTAGAGCAGGGTCTCTACTGCTACCAAGGTCAGAAGGTCACAGTTACAGGCTGTTGATGACTGCAAGTCTAGTAGTGCTAGATGAGCATGGAATGTTACAATATATCACTCACATTTTGGATTTGGTAGGGCTAGACATTCAACTAGAACTTGAGAATTCATTATTGCAAATATTTTTGCCAATAGAGTTGTGAGAAACCAAGTAGATTTTCGTAAAACAACTCGTGAAATCCTTTGCAAAAGTCAAATAATAATCATGTGACCCTTGAATCCACCTACCAGGTATGATTTCCTCTGTTACAGCTGCTCCACCAATCAGATGCCTTCGTTCCAACACAAGTGTTTTCAGGCCTGCCTTCTGGAGATATGCAGCCTGAAAATCAAACAAGAAGTATCAAATTAGGTTAGATAATTACGCTCCTCTCTCAAAAGTCTTAATTTTAGAATAAAGCGCTTAAGATTATGAGACATTCAGACTGAAAATTAAAAAGTGTGTACAATGTACTGTGTATTTTTATATAAGGGTTAATACACTAAAAGTACTGTAATACAACAGGCTAAATTGAATATTAAAACGCGATTATTCTGTTCACTGCTGGTTGACTGCTTGTATTTAAAAATAGTTTGTTAATACATAAACCTAAAACTAATTGGAAGGATTTCTTTAATGCTTTATAAACAGTGATGTAGTACTCGAGTCTGGACTCGGACTCTAAACGGGTCTCGAGTCAGAATTTTTGAAGGACTCGGTCTCGGGCCCGAGTTCTGTCTGAGTCCAGCTAATATTGGCTTATTTTGTGTGCAGTAATTCAATACTTATTAATTAGTCATTCAATTTTTAACAGTTTAGAAATAATGTCATAAATCATCCATCATAAATACATCTGAACAGTTATAAATATGCTGTTGAAATCACCTATTGATAACTATTATTACAAGCATAATAAACACAATTCGAGGGAGCCTATAAATAGTTAGTGATAATAATCATGTACAATCGAAGGCTGTTTATCCGATGTAAATGGTCTTAATAGGTGTTTTTGTGTCAGTGTTTATACTGTTTTTTAAAAACAATCATAACATTTCTTACAAAGAGATTATTTCATTGGCATTTTCAGCTTCTTAGAGCAGCTTTCTCAAAAAAAAATGACGGAATTAGGGATGAAATGTTCAGGAAAAGAATTAGGTGAAACGGCAGGGGAATGGTTGCTCTACAGCATGCACACCTTTTAATCAATTTTGTAATTTCTCAATCTATGAACTTCTGGACACTGTTTGAATATCTAAATCAAATCTTATGCCTATAATTCAAAATGGTATCAACATTTTTCCATGTTTGGGGATGTGAAGGTTGAAAATGCATCATTATGTTGACATCATTGATACATTGGCCTATTATAGATAGCAAAATTAATGACATGTGATCAGATTTAAAATACATAAGGACTCGTGACCCGGACTCAGACATGAAGGACTTGGACTCGGTCTCGGACAGTAAGGACTCGGTCTCGGACTCGGACTCGAGAGGTAAGGACTAGGACTTGGACTCGGATTCGGGTAGGGTGGACTCGACTACAACACTGCTTTAAAATCAACTGCACTTTGTCTGTCCATAATAAAACTGAATGATGAATTAATTGATTTCACATCATTATTCAAACAAGATTTACCTCTGCTGTACAATATCTTAATTATACTAATACAGTAAAACTCTGTGTCACCTCAAGTTTGAAAACAAAATGGGAGGTTACATCAGGGCTAAATCTAGTGATAGCAGGCCTGACTAGGGGAACCACTTTCTGTGTCATGACATCAGGGCTCAATCTAGTGATAGCAGGCCTGACTAGGCGAACCACTTTCTGTGTCATGACATCAGGGCTCAATCTAGTGATAGCAGGCCTGACTAGGCGAACCACTTTCTGTGTCATGACATCAGGGCTCAATCTAGTGATAGCAGGCCTGACTAGGCGAACCACTTTCTGTATCATGAATAGCATTCTTCTTAAATGGATGCACGTCACATGAGGTTGAACTCATGTAAAGTATGCAAGTTCAACCTCACCCCAAAACGGTGCAATGGTCATCCGTGGTGCGCACTACATAATCTCGACCTCACGGCTCTGATTGGTTGGTGCTCAAACGTGTGAACTGAATAAACATGAGCTTATTCTCGCACCATCACATCCCACTGCATCGGTGGTTACGGCCCAGCGGGACCACTGCGTTGGCGGTTACGGCGCAGCGTGATGATCGTTAAAAAAGCTACAGTTTAAATTTGACCAATCAGGTGCTTTGGTGTTGTTGGTTGACAGAATTTTGTGAGTTTTCAAGCATGTGCAGTCAGTGCGCATTGAGCTGATATGGCGCCCGCATATGTCGGACTTTTTGCCAGGGGGATATGTGACGAACGTCCATTATGAGGATACAAACGCAGATGTATAGTATTGCATAATGCGATATCATGATCATTCAGATGATTATGCACTAACTCAAGCTGAAATGAAATATAAGGGATTCAGAGTTTTGTATATTCACTTAAAATTATGTTTTGACTTTAAAGAGTACTCAGAGAAAAGAAGCCCTCTATCTATTAGAAGACATGATGAAATAGAGGAAATGATTACAATGATAGCTGTTTGGAATACTTAACCTTTTTTTTACTAGTATGTGATGTGATTGAAAATATATTTTTGATTTAGGTTTTGAAAAGAAAAATCGTGAAGATATTTTTGATTGATTTAGGTTATGAAAAAGAAGTAATGCGAAAATATGAACGATTTTTTTTTGGTTTGGGTGTTATAAAAGAAGAAAAGAAAACCAGTACATATAAGGACTAATTATAATTACCAAGTTATATGTATGTAAACTTACGTTAAATATAAGAAACATCCAAAAATTTTAATTGATTTGAATGTAGGAGTTGAATGAGAAAATTGTTAAAAGTATAATAAAAACTTGCAATACAAGTAAGAAAGTGTGTTACAACTTACAATTTTGTAGAAAATGAATTATATTTGATATGTTATCATATTATAATATGTTTTGATGATTTGGTGAATTAGGTTTTGAAATGTTGTAGAAATTCATGAGAATGTAATGTAGACATGAAAAGCTTAGAATAGTGCAAAGATCTGAAAGAACATGAGCTTTGATGAATGAATGAATTACATTTTTGAGTGAAACAAAAATGAATTAGGTTATAATGAAAGAGAATCTTAAAAAGATATATTTGATTTATGAAAAAAGAAGGATTATTGAATTATCTTTGATTTAGTGATTGTATGAAATGTGATGTAGACAATGTAATAATGTGTAAATGAAGAATACAAATAAATTTTAAAGAAAAAAATAAGACATTCAGACTGAAAATTAAAAAGGCTTGTATCAAAATAACTATTTGCATCCTTCTGACCCTCATCTCCTTCCAGTGGCGTACCCAGCTTTTGGAAACAGGGGGGCCCGACCATAATTGTACCGACGAAAGGCATGATTTACCGACAATTTTTTTTACAGACCGTGTTTGCATCCTTCTGACCCTCATCTCCTTCCAGTGGCGTACCCAGCTTTTGGAAACAGGGGGGCCCGACCATAATTGTACCGACGAAAGGCATGATTTACCGACAATTTTTTTTACAGACCTCCCCCCCCAAAATAATAAAATCGTAAAATATGCCAATTTTTTTCCCCGTCAGCAGCTGAAATCTTGATAAGTGGGGGGGGGGGGGGGGGGGGGGGGGAGTGACAGTGAACGGTGTTCCTCAAAACCGGCCAAAAAAACCGCATGGTCAAATACGCAAACCTACCGACAGAGGCTCGAATTTACCGACGGGCATATTCCAGGGGGAGCCCTGTCTCCTTCCTAAAATAACCCCTCCCCCTCCCCTGGTTTCTAAATTTCTACTCACAGTGATTAGTCCATTGTGACCAGCTCCAATAATTATAGCATCATATTCATCACACAATGGATCTTTCTTTGAGGAAAGGCCACGAGATGATTGTCTGCTGAGTTCACCCACATATGTTTTGTTCTGTTGCCACTTCAAAAATGCTCTGCGAGTTATGCACCGTAACATATTGGTGACAAAGTAGACCCTGAAAAAACTGAAATGTAAGAAATACTGAAATGTATATCATTTTTAATGTGCTTATAAAGGTGATCACCTAATCTTACTTTCAATTATTCTAGATCTCCCAATTTTATAAAATCATGATCCTACCATTGGAAAGCCCTCCCGGGGGGTACTCATGATCAGTGGATGTGAGGTAATATGGGGATGTGTTGCCAAATAGGGTCTCCTTTTCACCTAATTTGGTCATAGTATAAAATCCTTAGCGGCACACCTATAACCAAAAAAAAACAAGTATCCCCCCCCCCCCCCCCCCCCCCCCGGAAAGCCCTATTGTCATGCAAAAAACAGATGTTATAATTTGTGTACTATTTTACTAGTGATAAATATGAAAGCGGGTAGTTCAATACGTAAATATTTGTGACCCAACACAAGTAAATGAGGCACAATGAGAGAAGTATAAATATTGAGTTATTTATATCAATTATCATGATATTATGTATATGTCAAGGGACATTTTGGTACCAAAGTCAATGTCATATCATATTCCAAACTTAAGTTACATATGATTGAAAATCACTTTTGTCTCAAAACATCAAATACAAATTGTCAAGTTATGGGAAATTAAAGTTTGGGTTTTGTTAACAAATCAATGAAGTAAATGAAAACTAAATACCTCAAACTGTAGTTTAAATCTTTATTTTCATGAATTTGAGTCTTTGGTTAGATATAAGATGTATCAAAGATCAGAAATAAGACTTATTCTGAATTTAACTTATTTTGATCTTGTCCCACATTTGTGCTCTTAAATCAAATTAGCTACTGCCGCATTCCGCCTCATTTACTCATGTTGGGTCACATTTGTTTTTATTTGGAGTGTGTTTAATACAGAGGTCAAAAATGTTTTTTTTTCTTTCTTTCTTAGGGATTAAGGGAACAGTTTTTTACTTCCATTTCATCTATCTCGACATGAAGTAACAAAATGTTAGGCCCGAGGCCAGAAAAAAAAAGAGTGCAGCACCCTCTTGTGTCACCATACCTTATATTTGTGACAGGAGTGGTTTGAGTACTAAATCCTTACTCATTTTGCTTTTGGTGTCTAAATGAATACAAATGAGCTCAACATACTTCATTTTCAAGTTACATGAACATTGGAGATTGCGTTCTTTAAAATTGACAATGCTCCTTCCTATTCCTATACGGGCTCTACTTCCATCCAAATAAGCGCTACAGACAATCGCATTGTGAAAATTGTGGCGCACTAGAAGGGCGATAGTCTCTCAACCGAGAGGTTGTGGGTTGAAGTCCCGGGGGCATGGCCACTCTTTTTGTCCACGCTTTTTGTCGTTGAAAGAAATTTCCTTGGAAAATGTGAGTAGGAGGTTAGGGTTAAAGGACACTTTTTTAGGGTCGTTAAAAACCTTTAAAATCTCCAGAATTAGTGAGCGAAGAATAACATCGATGGTACCAAAATAATCCATTATTTAAGTCTAATTATAAGTTAGAATAACTTAAATTTAGTTACTAGTAAACATATTTTGTTGTTTTGAAACGAATACTACGACACGACGTGGACTGTCTATGCTTGTTCAGTTGTTTTTGTAGCTACATTTCGACATACGGATACGGTTTATTCTGTCATATTATATATCAATTTATCCCCCTAAAATACAGGATGAGGATTGCCCATGTATATCGTACATGTATCATGTATGTGTACATCTCTGTTGAGGCATGAAAGGAACAGGTCTGTTACTTTCATGGTTAAAGCTATCACTCAATTATTCATGATTTATTAGCAAGTATTAACTTTAAGTAAGCTTACTTATTTTATTAAATTAAGTCTAGCCTTAAACATGTAGTAACTACATGAACTAGGCGATAGGCTATAGACTTAAGTAGTAACTACTTAGTTACTACTAGTACAGTAGTCAGTAGTTAAGGTTTTATTTGGGATGACCCAAATATCAATAGTTACTTTTGACTTTGATGAGTGAAACTCAAAACACCAAAAACGCGGCTTTCCCGGCAAAATGTAATGTAAGTAAATATTAGTGTTGAGCGGTAGGCAAAATTTAACGTTACATAATTTTATTTCTAATACCGCCCACCACTATTGATTTTTTTAAGGGGATTCAAGGAAGTTTTTGACTTGATTTTTTGAGTGCTGTAATTATTGAACTATTAATCAAATTCATATAAAAGTATACATTTTTGGAAAGGAAATGGATGAGAGAATCCAAATTTGCGTCAATTTTTGCGAGTTATTCCGACTGTCTGTATCCCCGGTCTGTATCATGACCCGTATCATGATAGGCCTAATGCAGCTCGTATGCTTGCCGCGCCATCATGATTAGCACTATGTACGGTAACTCCAAGTAGGCCTAGGCTACAGGGACCAGGTTTGAAAGTTCTGTACGTTCTGTGCTTAGCAAGTCTATCAGAATAAGTTGCTATCTTCAGTAGATAGCAAGTCTATCAGAGTAAATTGCTATTTTCTATTGATACCAAGTCTATCAGAATAAGTTGCCATCTTTAGTAGACACCAAATCTATCAGAGTAAGTTGCTATCTGCATTAGATAGCAAGTCTATCAGAGTAAATTGCTATCTTCAGTAGATAACAAGTCTATCAGAGTAAATTGTTATATTCAGTGATAGCAAGTCTAGTAAGTTGCTATCTTCAGTAGATAGCAAGTCTATCAGAGTAAATTGTTATATTCAGTGATAGCAGGTCTATCAGAATCAGTTGCTATCTTCAGTAGATAGAAATTCTATCAGAGTAAGTTGCCACTCAGTAGATAGCAAGGCTATCAGAGTAAATTGCTATCTTCAAATTGATACCAAGTCTATCAGAATAAGTTTCAATCATCAGTAGACACCAAATCTATCAGAGTAAGTTGCTATATTCAGTAGATAGCAACTTATTCTGATAGACTTGGCAACTTACTCTGATATAATTGCTATCTACTGAAGATAGCAACCTATTCTGATATATTTGGTATCAATTGAAGATAGCAATTTACTCTGATAGAGTTGCTTTACTGTAGATAACAACTTACTCTGATAGACTTGTTTTCACTACTGGAGATAGCAACTTACTCTGATAGACTTGCTATCTACTGAAAATAGCAACTTACCCTGATATATTTGCTATCTACTGAAGATAACAACTTACTCTGATAGACTTGTTTTCTACTGAAGATAGCAACTTACTCTGATAGACTTGCTATCTACTGAAGATAGCAACTTAATCCCGAGTAGTCAAGACTAATTCGGATCCGGTCCGGACTAAATCGCTAGTGGGGGAACGGCGATTCAAGTAGGTCCCGGTCGCATTTTTTTTTCGTACATGTTCCTAGTGAAATTCTGTTTATTCCGTTTTAATACGGAATAAAATCGGAATAAAGCAAAATTCTCTGAATAAAATTTCACTAGGATCATGTACGAAAAAAAATCGCATCCTTTTCCGGACTCAAAGTGTTTTTTGTTACTTTTTAAGAACAAATCTAAGGAGCTATTAGCCTGTCATTAATGGCCATGATAATGACATGTTTAAGATCCATTTGTTTGGATCTGTCTGAGTATTAAAACTAAAGGAACTACGGTAGATGATTCCAAATGGTGTCAGGTGTGGGATCCAAACCAACCAACCAATGCTGTCCAAATTGATTTAAAACTTATAACAATTTGGTGCTTGTATCCTGTAATAAATAGCATCAATACTCCATTATTTCTGACTCGTGGCCATTGTCAACGCCAGGATTATGGGGGGGGGGGGGGGGGGGGGGGGGGGGGGGGGGGGGGGGGGGGGGGGGGGGTAGGTACAGTGGCGGCACTACAGGGGGCATCCCCCCAAAAAAAAATCAATTTAGTTTAAATTTTCTGACGACCAAATGTTGACAATTTTATCATAAACATTTTGCGCGCAAATATGTTAATGGCCGTTGTTAATAAATTTATAACCCCCCCCCCTATCCGATACAAAATAATTGTATGACCCCCCCGGTTATCGAAGTTAGATTTTTTATTACTAAAATAGCAAATAATGAAAAAATAAACAGGGAAGGTGTTGTAAATATGTACATTTATAAGGGATATGCTAAGATGAATGCGCGCGAAGCGCGGAAAAAAAATTGCCGTTTTGAAATTTTAGAATCTGAATTGCTACAAAATTATAACCCCCCCTATTTAAGATTGTACAAAATTATGACCCCCACCACATTTGTGACCCACCCCTCCCGAAGAAAACGATAGCCCCCTATTAGACCAAATTGACAATTTGAGAATCCACCATACAAAGCATAATTAGGAAGAACAAGAAGTTCAACTCAGTAAAAGACATTGAAGGACGCAGTCGAAAGCCAACGGTGTCCCCTTGTTCGGCAAGAAAAGTATTGCGAAAGGCCAACAACAATCCATAGATCACCATCTATGCTCTCCTGAACAACCTTGGCAATTCTTGGACCAAGATATCATGGCAGACATTCCAGCAGAAATTGCACATGAGAGGTCTCCATGGAGGCCGACCACCAACAAAGACTCTACTCCTGAAAGGAGACACAGAGAAACTCGTCTTGCATCTTAGCCAACCCCAACACTGAGGACCAAATGCTAAACGAGTTTCTCTTTGTCTCTATCAGGAGTAGAATCTTTCTTGATCGGAGTCCATGGAGAACTCTTGTGTGCAATGTCTGCTGCAGTGTCTGCCTTAATATCTTGGTCCAAGACTCACCAAAGGTTGTTCAGGAGATAGAGCATTGACGGTGATCTGTGGATTGTTGTTGGCCTTTCACCATACTTTTCTTGTCAAATGTTTCGAGTCACTTACCTCGTGAATTTCACGTAAGTGGGGGGGGGGGGGGGGGGGGGGGGGGGGGGGGGGGGTTGAGATCACAAAAAAAATCCCTTCTCTTTCTCCCTCCCCTTTCCCTTCTCTTTCTCCCTCTCCTTCCCCTTTCCCTTCTCTTTCTCCCTCTCCTCCCCCCTTTCTCTTCTCTTTCTCCCTCTCCTTCCCCCTTCTTTCTCTCTTTTCTCCCCTTCTTCTCGTCCCCATTTTCCCGCTTCGCCGTCCCCATTTTAGGTGTCCGGGGGGGGGGGGGGGGGGGGAGGGCGACTCGCCCCCCGGCCCCCCCCCCACTGGCTACGCTACTGGTTCCACCACTCCAGCTGGTATAGATATGAGAAAATGCAAAAAACTCATATTTTCAAAGGGTATGAATAATTGTGGGCTTAAAAGGGGGGACCCTGGACCCTCAGCATAGCCTCCGTAAAACTGCCGTAACTTCTTCATTATTCATTTATTCTATATAAACGTATACATATTTTTTTGCAGAAAAGGGTTCAATGAATCCAACCATGATAACGAAACTGACCATTTTAGAGAAAATTACAAAAAACACGTTTTTTGACCCATTCTAGGTTCTGCAAAGATAGGAAGAATTGTTTTTGTTTTTGAATATCTTATTTTTCTTTTTGACTTATAGACCAAAAGGTGCCAACAAATGTGATTTTTTACCTCCAAAATCATGAAAATCATATTTTTTGGCACTTTTTGGTCTATAATTTATTTCAAAAAATAAATAAGGTATTAAAAAAATTAAAAAAAGACTTTTTGGGAATGTTATCAGGATTATAATAAAACTAGTATGACAAAATTTGACAAAATATATTTTGAGTTATCTTTGCAGAACCTAAAATGGGTAAAAAAACGTGTTTATTATAATTTTCTCCAAAATGGTCAATTTCATGTTGGATTCATTGAACCCTTCCTTTTCTTCAAGAAAATATATACTTTTTTTATAGATTAAATGAATATGAAGGAGTTATACATTACTGGGTGATGATCACTTGCAAGTGCTTTTCATGTATATATACTAACTTGTGAACTTGTTATATATTTTATATGTTATATGAATAAATATGAATGAACGAATGAATGATTATTTTCTTCTTTTTTATACCACGGCCACATTTACACCCGATTTATATTACCCCGGTACAAATATTGGCGAAGAACCCAGAAGCAATTAAAATGTATCACATGATGCGGTTCGCAGTACTTACTCCCATAAATTGAACACAGTAAATATAATGACAAGCAACCAAATTAGTCTATCGACTAAAATAAAAAATAAAATGGCGAGTACTGCACTGACAGTGATAATTGTCACCGCCTTTTGGGGCATCGTAGGCATTATATTACCGTTTGTTGTGCCAAAAAGACCAGATAAAGGGTGAGTTGAGATGTTAAACGATAACTAGAATGTAATTAGAGTGTAAAATGGGAATGCTATAACGATGAAAATAGACGGAACAGATGTACGGTCACGATGATGATTAAAAAGCTTACTTTTTATACTTTACATACAATAATTATTATTTACAAATACAATGTATATGGTTCTCCCAAACACTAACAGTACAACAAAATTGCTTATCGTTAAGTAGGTGTAAATACTGCAATTTCATTCGATAAACATGTTTGACCGGGACCGCAATGACTAGACCTAACTTCAGGTCCCTCAATTTACTAATAAGCCTATTCGCCATTACAACCGCGCATGCTCAGAAGTTTACTTCCGGAAATAAATGGGAGATAAACAAGACAAACTCGACCGTAGACGGCCATGTGATGAACTGCGACTCTTGGGGAATCCCCTGTGATTTGTTTGTGCCATCAGTAATCATTTCATTTATTTTCAGCCGCATGATAATCAATACTCCAAGGTGCAATACATATCAAAAAATGGAGGTGTTACGGTAATAAAATCTGCAAGTACAGTCATTTTAAGGACTCATTACGAAGTTCGCCACATTGGAAAGCACGCGCAACCTCGGTATGTTTATCTCCCGTAAATTTGGCGATTATTACCCAGAATGCACTTCGGGCGGCTAATGGCGAATAGGCTTATTGAGGGACCTGACAAACATTATGACTTAAACAACCACCGTTGGCCTGTTTTGAACAGGCCAAAACAGGCCCAAAATAACCACATAGCAAACAAGAAAAATATTCAATAAACAGCACCTATACTTACAGCATGGGCTTTACAAATATATATGTCCTCCTTAAATAGTCCAAGCTTACACTTGATCCTTGCATTTGAAGGAAAATATGGGCCACTGATCATAAAATGCCTACATTTTTTTTACCAAATGTACATGTTCAATTTGAGCTATAGTAAAAGATGCACAAAGTGTTACCATCTAGGTGCTTTTTAGGCCATAGACAAATACAAACACATGGCCCAATGTTGGGTAATCCCATTAGAAAATCCTACTTGAGCAACAAAATATTTTGTTTGGAAAATAGCACACAGTTTAGAATGAGCCCAATTTACTGTTTGCTGACTAGATTGGCAACAATGTTTGTCAGAATTTTCATTGTGTCAACCATAGGTTCTTTACATAATCTATCTACATCATAAAATATTTGGCCAGGCAGCATGAACTGACATTCCTGACAACAAAAGGGAATTGCACCTGGACTATAGTACATTCAATAGAGTATAGCATGACAATCACCGCTCATAGCATCAAGAGTATTAGCTGTCAAATAAATATAGTCAATATCTGAAAATATTAAACACAGTTTATTCTTAACCAATCATATGGATTACATGTGGTCATTTGATAGAAAATGGGTGGGCATTTGACCATTCTTCAGAGGTCAAGGGTTATGGCCTCTGGATATTTTCATTCATAAATACACATGCCAGCAGATGTGCTGAGAATTCTGTTACCTCTGAAATATATAAATATTTTTTTCACCATCAAGAATTACTCCATTTTTCATGAGATTTTAGATGCTAAATGATAAATACCAGTGATAACTGATTAAAATATGTTGAGGTGGATGCCAGTAGATTAAAGTGGATTTTACAAGGGCCATACATTGACAGTGCAGAAAATTGTGACTTGGTAAGTACACTGGCAACTGGGACTTTGGCGTGTACGCAATGACATCATGATATCATGACATGATGTCATGAATGAAAGTGAATAATAAACTTGAAAAGTTTAAAGTATAAACACGAGTTGAAAGAAATCCTAAACACACGACATAATCCATGTGATATCATGGATTTCTCACGTTTACAATTTGCGTTCATTATTGGTCAGACTAAGATGTTACACGTAAAGTGATCACATTATTTGTCACTGATTGTGTCTGTGTAAAGCCAGGTTTGTTGAAACTTGAAATCCACAATTTGTTGTTGTTGTTACTGCGCTGGTTTGACGGCGAATATACACAGATTGAGAAGATCGCTTAAAGGTAGATGACCCGATCACATTTTCGTAACACAGAATTATTTCAAACATACGGAGATTTTCATATCATATGAAAGCTCGTATTTTTCTCATCATCATACTGAAATTTGACGGCCTAAATCAGTATAATTACGGAGAAATCGATGAAATAACGTCGAATTACCGCAAATGGTGGTAACCACCGACATAGTTTGTGTACTACTCAATGGGTACAGTTCACAGCATCTTGTGCGTCTAAAATAAGAACCATTAGAGCTATGCAATTCAAACTTTGACACACGACTTTTTTAAGGATGACCTTTCATGTAGAATAGAAAACTTCAAGTTGAAAATCGGAACATCTACCTTTAAAGTAGAAGTTAAGTTTGATAGTAAACTTGTGTTTTAAATTAAAAATACCATTATTTTTTCTATTTTTGGAGCGTTCTGACTAAACAATAAATTCATATCCCCTGATGACCCCTGCATATTCACACAATACGGAACATTGGTTGCTATATTATATCACATTGGGCCTTGTTCAGCCGCTGCATGCCAAACCATGTATTTTGCCGTATTGTGTGAATATACTGGGAATAAATAACTAAGTAGGCCTATTGAATATTGAACAACAAAGAATATGGTGCGGGGCAGATGTGCGAGTGACTATCATGACTATTATATTATAATTATTAGGCATATCTGAGACGATGCACAAAGGGTGCATTTTTGATTGAGATCGGTGTTTCAATCTTGGCAAAGACTATTTGCACGGGCACCCTGCAGCTTAAACCTCATAGGCTATATGCAGGGTTTACTCTAGAGGGCGGTATACCACTGTTCGTGTAGCTAAAGGTTGAAAAGATATATGCAGGGTTTACTCTAGAGAGCGGTACATGTATACCACTGCCCGTGTAGCTAAAGGTTGAAAAGCTATATGCAGGGTTTACTGTAGAGGGCAGTATACCACTGCCTGTGTAGCTAAAAGTTGAAAAGCTATGTGCAGGATTTACTCCAGAGGGCAGTATACCACTGTATGTGCAGCTAAAGGTTGAAAAGCTATTTGCAGGGTTACTTCTTGACTTGAGGCGCTATATATAATTATCATTGCCCGTACTGACAGCTATAGTATAAAGATTGAAAATGTATTAGCCCTGGGAACATCCTTACGGGTGTATTGACTGTATCTTTACCGGTCACTACTTTGCAATGCATTTCCAAGCTATGCCACTGGTCAAGGCGACTTCAATAACTCACCTGGTTATAAAATCTACTGTTGGACACACGCTTCTAATTTTATGTTTCTTTCGTACATGTCGTGTATGAATATGAGCAAACAATAAACATATCGAGTCAGCCTTTTCCATCAATTGGCACATATAGTCATTCAATGATAAAATATTGATGCATTGAACAATTTAACAATCTTCTTTATATACCCATAGATAATTTCTTTGTTTATCTACTAGTTCCCAGTGAAAGTGACGGTTTTTATAAGCCACATTTTGAACCAATGGCATATTTGTAATTAAAGACACATTTTTGTCTTCCTTTTTCACAGAATAATTCAAACTATGTTAGTGCTGACAGCTGTATGTTGCTACTCATTGTAAGTATTTGAAATGTATCATGATGGGAGGGGGGGGGGGGGGCAGGCAATAAGAGTTGCTCATTTATGTTCAAATTTATGTTTTCTTTCATGTTAGGGTTGTCACCAAGAGACCCTGATGGCTATTTTCCTGTTCCTCCTAAAGTGTCCAGCAAATGAAATTGATGCATCATGGTAAATTAGCGATTCACTTTCTTGAATGGAAATAATCACCTTCTTGGGAAAGTTACAAAATGTATAAATTTGTATTTTGTTGGTCCTTTGATCATAATTCATACACTCTTTGTCTTTTACTACGGGTGTTAGAAACATGCATGGTTTTATACGTTATTAAAGAGATTAAATTTAAAGTATGCATAAAATTGTAAATTTTGATTTATATTTTTCGTGTATGAATTAGGTCAATACATGTTTTGTTTTTGCTCGAAAAATTATTGCACTTGCGCAAATGTTGATATGCTCATATGGTCGTGACAATATTCACACATCAGTGTGTGTGCATTGATTTGGTAAATTTCTCTCGAAACAACACATATGCATTTATTGACCTATAATCATTAAACGACTGAGTGCCGGGCGCAAATTATTATTCCAGGGCAGGCCATCCCGGCGTCCCCCACAGTATATGTAGCTACAACCCTGCTCTGGACCTCACCTGGTGGGAAAGCTAATTAATAGAGACTGAAGATCTTGATACGGTTTACCCTGACACAATCAAGAATTATGTCATCCTAGACAGATTCTAAAAAAAACATTCTGTCCATTGGACGCCCAATGATGATGGTGTCAATTCATTGCAAAACAGTTGCTTCATCTTGAACCAACAATGTTCTCCATTACAGGTACCTCAAATATTAGACTTTTATTTAACCTTTTCTTTTTTGCAAGAGTTTTCTTTCTTGAATTTGGTGATGGCATTTACTCCTTGTTTCTTTTCAGCTGGATGTGTACATTTATAATGCAACTCAACCCACTATTCGGACCAGTATTACACACGGAGGTTATCAAAGCAATACAATGGGAATGGGATGTAAGTGTTATAATCACAAAGCCCTAGCTATCTACAGTGGCTGCTATATGATAGATCATGTATTTGTCAGTGGACATATAGAATGTTGGCAATATGGCAGTCTATCAAAAGTCATATCTGCAGAGGCTGCCTTGTGTTAGATAAGGACATGCTGTAGAGAACCAGTAATCAGGGGTAGAATTTCGTAACCAACCGCGAGAATCTGTTAAGATTCTCGCGGAAGGATTTTGAGAATCAATGGATTATTGCGAAATTAATGAAAATAATATCCAGAATAAGGCTATAAGCTTGCACAACTTCCAAATTCGGCATGTTTGTTGACTAAGGGTCAACTACCAGTCATCTAATGTCCTGTTTTGGACTTACAAAAAAAGAAAAGTAATGATTTGACGCGAATCGATTCGCGGATTCGCGCCAAAATTCTACCCCTGAGTAATGAATAGCACATTGCAGCTTTGATAAACATGGCCATTTCACATCATATGCACAATTGAATGCTAGTGTGCAGCATATCAACAATAGCTGCTTTGAGTTAACTTAGTTTTCATCGTTAGCTCATGTACAAGCTAATTCATTCATGCCTACTGACATTAAGCCTCAATTTTAGGTCTGTCAATTGAGCTCATGTTCAAAAATGGACTCAAGGCAACACAAAAATCTGTAAATGCCCAATTGACCCTTTTTTCAAATTTTAGATTAATTTGTTTACACATAGGCTTCTTCAAATTTTGAAAATGTTTAAACAATTTTGATTTAAAAAAAAAAAAAATCAATTTGGAATCATTTTTAGATTTTTTGTGTCGAAAGATATAATACATCCCATATAAAGACCAGTTTGATCGCAATAGCAACAGTATTATACACAAATGTCAACTGTAGTGAGAAATATGCTTGTAAATGGTGGACCAATTCTGAATCAGAAAGCGAAAATTATATCTAATTAATCCATCATCTGTTAGTGTTAATACACAAATACACCAAGCCTGATACAGCACTACAGCATTGTGAGATTAGAAGTTCAAATGGCACCCAACTCTATATGTTGTGCAAAATTTTGAAACATTAGGAGTTAAAACTTGCCAACCATCAGGTTTAAGAATCTCCAAATCCTGCTTCGAAAAAGGCTTGAAATACACCCCCAATACAAACAGTCTTCTACGATTTTCAACGATTGTTTAAATGTTGAACCGCGTTCAGTAAAGTGTTTAAAGCTTAGTTATGGTTTGTACTGTGGAACAAAATACAGTCCTCAAAAAAGTAACTTACCAGATAATAAATATGCTTATAACTCCAAAACTAAAGCTCCAATTGCAAAGAAATTTCTTTACTTTAGTTTGAGATATTGCCCATGAAGATTGACTGATAATTAACAAAGATGTGTCAAAAATCAAAACCAATTCTGTTTTTCATTTTAGCATTTAGTTAGTTACACAGCCTCGATGTAGATGTAGCAATAGGTAGATTATTGATTAACTTGTAAATAGCGACGACTCATCGGTCAATAGTAAGAGGAGGATTGGGGATGCTTTAATTGATCAATGCAGCCCATGCACATACCTATCACACTATCCTGTGCGTTCAAAACCCAAACTTTTCGGTCTAGTATTTTTATTTGTTAACCAATCTTAGCGTATAATATCTCAAACTGAAGAGCAGAAATTAATCCATGATTTTGTAATTCAATATTTTAAAGTTGGAACTATATTTTTATAGTTGTTAGCATATTAATTATCTGGTAGTGGTAAGTTAGTTATTTTGAGCACAGTATATCATATGGAGGCCTTAATGGGTGTTTGACTTGGCCACATCATCATTAAAACATATTTCAGTACCGGTCTTTTTTTTTGCCCCAACAGCCTTCGAAACAAGCCATACAACCAGTCCAATAATAAGGTGGTAGGATCTTAAAAACAGGTTATCTTTTTGATGTCCAAGTCTACATTGTTTTAGTACTATGTACCATATACAGTCATATATGTGTTTTGTGGCCAATAAGTAGACATTTTTCACTGATCCGGAAATCCTATTTTTTTAAAGTGAATTGCAACTTGTCTCTTTGTTGATTATGGACCATTTGTGTTGTCTGTGATGAGTATTATTAAGGGCGAATCACATGTTTAAACTAGATAAAAGATCACATCTCTTGTGACGATACACTGTAAAGGTTCTTTAAGATGTTTAGCTGATTCATTTTGATGTCTTCCTTTCAACATAACACGCTAAGACCAAGGGGAAAATACATACAAATACAAGAAAAACCTAAAGAAAAATAATCAAAAATCCAAAAACTGTTTATGAGCGTAACCAACCCAAATTGCCATGTTTCAAATTACCCGCACCCCAAAAAAACCAAAACCCAAAACAACGAAACATTTAAAAAAAAAATTGTTTGAAATGTTTTTATTTAATTTCTTTTGGATGACATAACTATATTATGGAGGCAGTAGTGGAGGTATTTGAAGCTATGGAATCCTATTGCAATTTACAGTGTATCCCAAAAGGGAAATGAGAAACTCTATAGTTTAAACAGTGGATTGCCCTTTTAATACAATGTCAAGTGAGAACAATATCAAGAGAGGCTTATTTTGATGATTATCAATATATTTTACTGATTTTTAGAAAAACCCCGATAGCCTTATTTTGCATCTAAAATTCCTGAAATCAAGAGTCATCCCCCGTAAAGGCTTTCACAAAATCCTTCTATGTATAAATGTGATGTATAGGATATTCAATCAAGTTGTTATAAACCCGTACCCTTATTCGGTGCAATGAGAACTATTGCCGTTAAGGCCCATTTCCCTCCCATTTTTAATGTTTGGATGTAACCTCCCCTCCCCATTTATCAATCCCCCTTTCCAATCCCATCAATATTCACCACAAGTTTGGCTGGCAATGAAGTGGTTCAATGGTATAACTTACTGAATTGTGTTATTGCATGAACAACACAGAGACCCCATTACCCTCTTAACCATATTCTGTATCATTATCAGGCTTAGCATGCCCCATTTGTGTGTTACAACATTGCATAATTAAGTTAACAAAAATAGTAACAACTATGCTATAACAAAAATGTTGAAATGTTTAGTTTGTATTTGCCGGTAGAAAAATATGGTTCTAAAACAAGCATACCAAACTGAAAATTAAGGTTTCTTGTAAGTATATTCACCATGTCAGTATTGGAAGAGATCCACTCCACTAACAAACAATTGGGCATTGTGATTTTCACCTTGATGCAAAGCATTTACGGTGATTTTAAAGGTATATTATGTGATCTTTCCAGGGAACGCCCTCAATATCGAAAAAAAATTGAAAGCAGATTTTGTTGCAGATTTACATTTCTGATCATAAATCGTACATACATTCCAAGTTACAGGGCGATACGATTCTTAATTACTTCAAAATCATGATTTTAGAGTGAAAATAAACTGTCGGATTACCGACAACTTATTTTACTCTAGTATAAATTCACTCTAAAACCATGATTTTGAGGTAATTAGGAATCGTATCGCTCTGTAACTGGGAATGTAAGTACAATTTATGATCAGAAATGTAAATCTACAAGAAAATTTACGTTCTAAAAAAAATCATGAATAGAGGGCGCTCCCTGGAAAAGATCACATAATATGCCTTTAATCAGGAATGGCCAAACAGTTTAAGAAAATAGTACCTGCACTATTAAAAAAGGAGTTGATTCTCAAACCAGTGGAAGTATCATTACAATAACATTGATCTCTTCGTGTAGATTGAATTTTTACATGGTTGTTTGTTTTAAAAGCATATTTTTTCACACTGATATATGAGTACGGTGAGTGTTTATATGGTTATGAAAAAGAGGACCATGGTTGTAGCCAGAGCATTTTGAGTGCCGGGCGCAATATTTCGCTATTTGGGCTCAATATTTCGCTATTTGGTTGCATAATTCTTGCGGCTCAGGGGCCAGGATGTTTTTAGGCTTTTTTAATGCACCTTGCGGGTTCCTGCCACATAATTTCTTGTTTTATGAGGCAGTTTAATTATTTTATCCACAAATTTTTTAGAGTGCCGGGCGGCCAGCCCAATTCCGGGCCCAGCGCCGCCTGGCGTATCTACAACCTTGAAGAGGACACAACCTGTATGGTGTAGCCTATATGATAGGCCCGTAGCACGTACTGAGCTAAAATAGTGTGCCTTTATTATCCCAATAGGAACCATGTTGCACATCTGTCTGACTCTAATAAAGTCAGAATTATTCTCATGGGAAATAATACCTGCTTGTACAAATTAGCCTATAATAAATTGGTACGATTAGTTCTTGAATATTTATGTGGTCTAATTTATAGTCAGTACATGTCCAACTACTAACATTGATCAATGTTCAATAGTATCATAGCGATGGATATACTGTTTAACCAGTTGAATACTAACTAGCTTGTTACTTTGAATTCTCACATAAAGTTTTAATGGCCATCTAATTCTCGCATTAGTTAAGTTGTAGAAATATGGCAAATGTGCTAATAAAGAGAGTTTGTGAACATACACAAACCCAATTGATCAGTCATAAATTTACAAGTGCCTCAATGTTTATTAACTAGCTAAAAAATTGATAGTGTCAAATAAAACATTAATCAATTCATAAACCTAATTTCAAATCAAGTAGTGAAATCAACCCAAATAAGTTGTATCTCATCACATTTTTGCTCTCTAAAGTACAATACTTCAATTGCATCCTATAGATTGCAATTAACATTCAATGCTACGCAATGATACAGCTTGGGGAATAAATGAGGCACTTTGGGGAATAAATGAGGCACTTGATGAAATTACACCTGTTCAACCGTTTGTGTTGGTGAATATCTAGTCAACGTTTGTATGAATCCTGATAACATATATCTAACCTTATTCTGTATCCATATTTTAATCCACAGGGCATAAACCCAACATAGTTGACATCTCCAGTACTTCCAGATGATCCAACAGGCAGAGTTCTATAATATATGTATATGATTGAAAAGCATGGACTAAAACAACACAAGAGTTTAAAAGCACTTACAAAGTATGGTGCCCTGTGAAAATCCTGAAAGATTTATATCTTATCCAAGTGGTGAATTCAGAAGATCTTTATTCGACTTTTCTTCCTCAATACAATGACGTCAGTGAATATCAAAGTAGTCACAGCTCAATGTCATTCCTCTTTTTACCATGACCTTCAACCTGTGAAGTTAAAGGCAAATCCTGGCACTTGTGCAAAATATAACTACACCTGTCTCTGACAGGCAATGGTGTCACTGCAGGAGTAAGATATATATAGGTGTGATCAAGCAGAGATGATTTTGCCACTGTGAAACAGGTATTGTAGTTGTGAAATCAGGATAACTATCATTTTCATTAACTAAATCAATATACAAGGAGATAAACCCTATTAACCGTTGGCAGAATATGTCTCTTTGATCATGTCTATTCAATTCAGTTATTATATAGAATATTCTGAAGGAAGAATTTGTATACTTCATGGATTTACTGATAAAATTGTGCTTCCTTTCAAATTGTGCAGCTCAAAGTTGTGCTTGTAAGGCATTACATACAGAATACCAAATGATTTCTCATCAATGCCTTGCAGTACAGACATGTCAGCTGGCAGTCTGAAGGGAAGTGCAATTTGTATTTGTTTCCACCATTTCACAGATCATATTATGTAATGTATGCTACCCGGTATTGGGTTCACATGTAATCTGATAGGATAATGCAATGATAGATGTAATCTGACGTCAATGTCTATCATTGCAAGGTCACCTGGTTCATGCTAACCATTATACATTGTTAACCATGATCAAAATTATTGCCAATAAACTCACTGAACCATGAACCAGGATGACATTTTCCTACAACGGCAAATAAATCCAGGAAACAAGATGCAGATTGTGCAAAAAACCATGAAAAATAGTGCTTAAAAGTATGACCAATCAGAGCAAAAATATGTTTCGGTGTCCTGACTGTCTTCAAAGATTTGATTCCAAAGCCTTGCATATTTCTTGAGAGTTCTGAATAAATAAATCAATATGCTTACAACTTGAAATTGTATTTATAAAGCATTTCTTTCTGCATCTTGCTTTCTTGGGGCATTTATCTACCAGTAGCATTGCTTAATGAATTTATAGCTACTGGTGATCAGTTTGACCTTATCTGTTCCAATTAAATGCCAATTATTAAACATGTCAAAGATATTAACCTGTTGCCACAGGTAGTTTGATTTGAAAATAGCGGAAAAAATCTAACCGTACAGAGACTGGTCGTTTGAATTGTTGAGGTAGCTAGCAGCCATTGCAAACTCCACTTAAGATTATGCCGCTGAATATATGTAATAGCCTGATGGCTTGTACAATTTAACGTCTTTGAATGGTGTTTGTATCATGAAATATGTTCCTGGACCGTAAAAAATATACAGGGTGTCTCAAAAAATAAATACAACACACCTTTAGGTGATCATAACTTCCTAAATAAGTGTCAAAATGGAACACAATTCAAACGAAAAAATAGAGTCAAATTAGTTGGATATAATTTGAAGGAAAACATGTTTGATTCGGTTAAGTAATTACGGAGAAATAAGTGATTACGTAAAAGTGGTCAAAGAACACTTTATAATTACTGAATCGAATCAAATGCTTCTTCAAATTATAGCCAACTAATTTGACTATCTTGTTGTTTGAATTGTTCTATTCCGACACTTATTTAAGAAGTTATGATCACCTAATTAAAGGTGCGTTGTAATCTTTTTGAGACAACCTGTATAGGAATAATTGTGGATGTCATCAAAAGTATTTTATTGTTATAGTTTTTTTAATGAGATATAACAAATTCTTACCAAATATATAAATATTACAAATGTCTGTAGGTCTATTGTATTACATGTATTAATTAGTGTCTATAAGCGTCTATAAATGAATGAAATACCATTTCAGTCGTAATTTAATTTTGATTTAAAATGGGTTTCATTCTTTTGAGATTTTAGATATTTCACATAGATGCAAGTACCCCCTGGTGGCCCAGATATTAATAGTTCCCTGTAAGGGTTCACTTTTCTTTAGAATAATTAAGTTAAGAATAATTACTATAAAGTGTTGTGTATGATATACATGTACATGTAACAGTATAAAGTGATTAACATTTAAAAAAAATGATATAGGACAATAATCGAGTGCTTAGTGCAAACCAGTTAAGTAACATGAATTTAAGATTTTGTCTGGTATCAAATCAAAATACCGAAACTTTCGCTAGTTATTGCATAAATGTGGCAACTGTCAATGTATGTTTTGATGCTAAAATTTCATGGAAATTCAAAATTTTGCATTATATTATGGTGTATTTATAATAGTTTCAAGCATCTCAAAATAGACTATGTACTTGACAGCTTTGTGCTCCGAGACCATATCAAATGATGCAAGCTGTTCGATGTAGGTAAATGTAACATTCCAAACATTATGTTTTAACAATATTCAAATACTACAATAGATTTGATTGGTTAATAAAGAAAAACATCAATGAATTTTTGCACTTCCAAAAAATGTTCTTTAGCAATTGTATCGTCTGGATTAGGTTAATTTTACTTCATGTCCCAGTGAAACTAGCCATTTAAAAACTACGTTTTCATATTGAATAAGACCGATGGGACGTGGGGCTAATTATAATAAATTGTGAAGTCCAAATATGTTTATGAAATTTCCCCCATAGTACTTATACATAGTCATTTTGTGTTCAACCAGATGTGGGGATTTATTAATGTATTGATGTTCGATGTAAATTATGTGCAAACATGACAAAATATATAAAGTAAAATAAAAAATAAAACCCAAAATGAGACATAGTATATTGTGCGATTTGTTGCGTCAATGGCAAGTTTAAATGTACAACATATATAATAGTGATCATTACAAAGTTTCATATTTCAACAGAAATGTGTCCTTTATATGTGATGTGAGCAGGTAAAAATGATTTTTATGTTGAACATTGTTCATATGCATTGCATTATTTTGTTGGAAACACATTAATTCCAAAGATTGACCCGAGCAACTGATAGGGTTTGAAGGCAGAAGAAATCTAAATGAAATCTTTTTATATTTAATTTAATATTACCAACTTCAGACTCATTTTGCCTGGTCACATTACATTATTTATAGATGGGGTGACAGGTGACGTTACACCGGGCAAAACGTGGCTAGTTGCCATTGTTCTTTGCCCGGCAGTTTGCGCACGCATCCTGTTTTGTTTAGGACTCTTGCTTTTAAACTCGCGCCATAGCATTATAAAGGGCAATACGGCATAGCGGACAGTGTTGTGGTCATATGGTGTTCCCTCAAGCGTGTATCGACAGTCCAGTCCCTTCGACCGTTGCGTTTGTTGATAAACATTGGATGTAAACAACGGTCACCTCATCTATACTCTTACTCTTAGTAAACATATATACACAGAAGTTGTTATATGATCCTCATACTTTGCTATAAAGGGCATCCTAACTATTGTTTGACTTGATCTCACTTCAAGTGGAAATGTGATGTCAGAGCGTATTACCACATTATCATTGGGCACTGTGGATACCTTAATGTTTAACTTCCCTTAACACTTTTGTATTAGAGATCAAAGACACGAAGGTCATAAAATAAAGTGTCTGTTTTTCAGGCTGTTAATCTGCTGTCATTCTAGAGCAAGGCCACATGTATAATTAATATCAAAGCACCCTTTAGGTGCATGTCCACTGTGACCACTGGCCTGCCTAATCTGGGAATAGGAGAATTTATGACCGGCCAATAGCTAAATCGCTGATATAAAAGTGATCAGGCAATGGAACAACGTCTTATTAGCTGGTGCATGTATTCACATGATGTAGCTATCACTTGAATTGGCACGTCACATCTAATCACTGACAGTGAAGATTAATCGTCTCATCAACCCACCAAACTTTGTTAAGCTAACTCTGTGCTGTGATGGCAGTCCTCTGGTGATCAAGGCACCATTTAGGAAAAAGTGGTAGGATTCTTCTCATGATTTCTCTGATACTTGCACCAATATGTTACAATCAAACAGGCACTAATAGTGTGTACTCATTGCAATACACTCTGATGCCACTGCACAGAGTTGGATGAACAAAATATACCAGGCTCATTGCCATCAGCTCGAAGATAAATACAGATTTGCCTATAGTACTATTTCTGTGCCACCTGGATTTGAGAAGTAACATTTGTAATGTCAATAGGTGCACATTTCTGCGCTGACCTTCTTATTTGTGACCCAAATGAGGCACAATGCAACACTAGCTAATTTGATTTAAGGGCAAAAATGTGAAACAAAGTCAAAATATGTCAAATTCATAAAAATACTTATTCAGTGGCATAGCTAGGTTTTTCAGTTGCAGTTTCAACCGACAGGATTCCATTTCCATTATGTTTTTTCCTGCCCCCTGTGCCACTGAACTTATTGTTTATCCAACCAAGATTAAAATTCATGAAAATAAGAGTTCCAGTATTTAATTTTCATTTACTGTACTTCATAGATTTGTTAACAAAACAAAAACTTTAAATGTCCATAACTTGACAATTTGAATTCGATGTTTTGAGACAAAGTGATTTTCAATAATCCATAACTTTAGTTAGGAATGTGATATAACATTGACTTTGGTACCAAAGTGTCACTTAACTTACACATATTATCATGATATCAATATCTCAATATTCATATATCCCTCATTGTGCATCATTTACTTGCGTTGGGTTACATGGTTGAAAATGAAAACCATTACATTTTGAGCTATGGTGCATAATATAATGGAGTTAATACTAAAATTTTCCCTGCCATCACCTACTCGCTTGAGGTGACAGCATATTTTAAGCAGTTTGGAGCCATATTTCACAAACCGTAATGGTCGATACAAACATGGTTGTATTTATCCTGTTTGCCAATAAAGAGTATGTAATACTAATCTGTGTAAGAGATTAGAAAGGTGGATCTTAAAGGTGGATCATGTTCCGATCACTTTAGCTTTTTTTTTTGCCCATCAACATTTTATGATATTAGAAGAAACCCCATCTTTTTCACATTATTTCTGTAAAATGTTTGGCGCAAGATATGTTCCATTTAGACGTTATAGGCCAAAATGCAGAGAATTACTATCAAAGGTGGTTAAACAATTAAACACCCCGCAAGTTTGTGCACCGTACTACTCAATGGGCAAATTTCATGTCACCTTTTGATTCTTAAATAAGAATCATTGGGAGTTATTGCAACTCAAAATTTGGAATAAGACTATGTTAAGGATGACCCCTTGATGTAGAATAGCATACATCAAGTTGAAAATTGGGCCAGCAATATTACACCTACCTTTAACCCGAAAGTCTTTAAAAAAATGTTTAAGAATTGAACCGAATTATCACTAAGAAGAGAATAAAGCCAATAATAACAGAATAAATCCTATCCCTTACTCTAATTAGACTGTTTCTCTTTTTCTAATACTTATTGGATTTTCTTTCCTCGCCATTCAATCAACCATTCCGGTCACTTAACAATAATATACCTCAGTATTGAGGACCTCTCGGGCTAATTATAATAAATTGTGATGTCAAAACATGTTTGTGAAATTTCCTCCAGAGTACTTATACATACCGTAGTTATTTGGGCTTGTACCATTGTTAGAAAATGTTTTTTGTGTGGAATGTGTCATTTCATCATTATTCATATAAATTGGATTTGATGTCTGTACAAGCTTCAAGATATGACCTTTCATGTCAGGGGTAGCACTGGCTCGAAAATATGAGGAGTCCCATTAAATTTTCAGGACCCTTTAAGGACTGCAAAAACTAAATTTAGGGGGTCCCCCAGAAATATAAGGGTCCTGAAGTTTGAGCCTTTAAAAATGGTCAAAAACCGATGTAGAGAAATAAGAGGTTCAATCAGCGCAGAGAGCTGGAAATTACTGCAGCCTTTTTGTTTAAGGAACGCATTTTTTCCGTTTGATTTGAACTGTGAGTCTGTGACCCTCATTGCGAACAGTCGCTAACACAGATACGCACACTAGCGTAAGAACATGTAACTCATATACCTATGTCGTGTCCATGTTAATTAGTAGAAGATACTTATAGAATGTTTTGGAAATCGCTTGAAACTTTCGCGGAAGCAATCCGGAAGCGATTTAATGTGTTTAAACACTTTTAAAAATACAGGATTTGCATTGTATTTATCTTTTACGGACATTACGGTAACAAATTTACAATGTAGGAGATAGACAATTTTCAGAATGTCTTAAGGTATCCACGTCCATACATCGTCAGATTTAAGGGGTCCCTTCATTTTCGATTGGGACCCGTTAGTGAAGTTCAATATGTAAACTTACGCGTCCCACAAGAAATAGAGGGGTCCTAGGACGCGGGGACGCGAAGAACGCGACCCTTGTTTCATGTGCTGTTTGTTTTGACGATTTGTCGAAAGATATGCTTGTTTGACAATGAGAAAACAAGTTCAAAGTTGTGCCAGTTTTTCGTAAGAAATCATGCATAGGTAAAATTGCTGTTATGTTTAACACTTTGAAGCATTTCTTCATAAAAATAGCACATATTTGACATTTTGGGTCAACTTTAATCAAGCATATATTTTGATAGGGTAAAGCAAATGAGACCGAACAAACGGCATTGGAAAAGTAATTTAGTCATCTTAGAGCGCATATCAACGTAAATACTCATTATTAAATGAGCAAAATGACTCTTTCCAAGAGCATATCGTTTCCTAAAAAGTGGCACAACCCGTTTTTTAGTTCCCGTGATTGATCAGTATATCGTTGGATTGGGAAGAGCAATTACAAGTAAATTATCTAAATTATCTACTACCTTATATTCATAAGAATTAATACCAAATACTGAACGTTTTGATGAAAATAATGACGTTTGGACGTGGTACACCATTTTTTTATGGGACACCCTGTATATGCGATATGCCATTTAGAGGTGTCAAAGCTGGGTTGTTGCCATGATTTCCTCCCCATTCAGTCCACTTTATAAACAAGACAAAAGACACTATAGTACTGCAATACACATATTTTTATTTTATCATTTTACAAATAAATGGATATTTTAAGTCATTTTTATTTTTTTCATATTTCAAATTGCACAATTAATTTTATTTATACAAAGGTTGACGGTATTTCCTACAATTATTGAGTGGACAGTTAAACATACCTATGTTATAAGTTTATTTGTCTGATGATTGCCTCCACCCTGTGTGGTTTGGTGGCAATGAAACTGCCAGTTACTATGTATAAAATAATTATCAATCAATTCTAAACTGCTTGTTTTCAACATAATTATCTACGCTCTTCTTAGGAATCGAACACTTTTGATAGGGGAAGTGCTTTATCTTGATAATTATTATGTTATAAGTTCAAATATAAAAGCCAATGGCCTAATTCAAATGCTTTTATTTTCTTACACTACTGTGTCAACATCTCATCAGGAGTAAATTTTGAAACAGTAATTGGAAATAATGAAAATGTCAAAAATATTTGTGAAATTTGTTTTTGAAATTTCAAATGAAACAAATATTCAACCTTTTTTTCATTCATATTTTTATTTGTGATGTTGATGGTATGTTTTGAAGAAAAAAAATCCAAGATATTTAACCAACAATGCCTGATACTTTCAGACCCCACTTGTAAAAGAATAAAAAGGGTTGTTAAAATTTAACAGCTTGTATCAATGATGATGCACACTGCTATTTCCTTGGAAATATGGACAACAGGCAAATCAATTTTAGTAAGTCTTGACAAATTTCATATAATAAAATATATTGCCATAATATAAGAGATACACTTGCATTATTCCCTTTTACCAATCTTGATTATTTTCTTTACATATAAATATGTACATGTTGAGTACTGGTATAAATCATATTATATTTCAATAAAAAAGTGAATATTTAAGTATATAAAAAAATATCATAAAATCATTATAAAATATTGTTGGTGCACTCTCTTTGTTTAACAAGGAAATTAATTCTAGAACTACTCCACTAACATCCACAACAAATGTGTATAAGGCAAATTTGGCACATGTCGTAAAGCACTGGATATATATTCTGTTTTTTTTGAAAAATAATACTACAAGCATACTGGATAATTAATTCCTGTCATTCTTTGGAACTTCTACAACAGATCATGAAGCCCACAATCAGTTGGGGCCAGACACTTTCATCCTATACTGGTACATATGTGTACCGCCAAGGCAAGAGGGTGCTCTTGTGGGTCAAATGCATTTTGAGATATTTATGGAATTAGGCATGGAAAAATCAAAGAAAATAAAGCAAATTTTACAATCATTCTTCATAAAATCAGAAAGCTGTGTCCAATCTTGACTACAAATGTGTCATTCTGAAACATTTAAGAAGCTCCTTTTAGCTGGTAACAAAATCTCAACTTTTTCTCTTGGAGACAACTGCACCCTTTGCCGTGACGGTACACATAATATTTAAACAAAAGTTTACCTCTTGTTTCATGGTTGCTCAAAACATACCCTTTATCCATTTTTTCTACATAATCCTTTGGAATTTGATGAAAAAATATCCCGTTTCTACATTCGATTAAGGGGTGTGTGGACTCTCAGGTACAGTCTCCGTAAAACTGCCGTAACTTCTTTTAAAAAAAACCACTCCTGGGGAATGTTATCAGGATTATCATAAAACTAGTATGACAAAATTTAACAAAATATATTTTGAGTTATCTTTTCCAAACCTAAAATGGGTCAAAAAACATGTTTTTTATAATTGTTTCCAAAATGGTCAATTTCATTATCATGGTTGGATTAATTGAACCCTTTCGTGCAAAAAACTGAATATGTTTATAAAGATTAAATGAATATTGAAGAAGTTACGGCAGTTTTACGGAGGCTGTACCTGAGAGTCCACACCCCCCCCCCCTTAAACCATCATTTTATCCACCTTTGAAAACAAGTTCCACCCCTGGTCAAGAATGTGGCAGTATTACTGCATGTACATGTAGAGATGACAATAACCAAATGCAAACTAAGTTTAGGTGCAAGGTTTTAGTGATGTCACTATAATTTTCTAATCGAACAAATTCTTTGGGCCAAACATTTACATTTTGTACATCATGCACATTAATGAAAAAGGAAAAAAGAATAGTGTAATTAAGGTGTTATCAAATATACATAACTCTAAAATATTATAATACAAATGATTAAAAACATACATAAAATATAGTAATGATCAATCTAACCTTTTGATATTCTTTTCTTGCAACTTGAAAAACTCATTGAAAAACTTACTTGGAAGCTTTCCTCAGGAATTCTCTTTAAAAGTGTGTTTTGTATATAAAGAGCAAATGTGAACAATAGCCAACAGACATTACTAATGACTAGAAATCAAACTGGTAACTCTCTACGAAGAGCTCTTAAAGGCCAATCAATTCGTTCACTGCAACTCAGAAAATATGCATAGGAAACACAAATGGACAGGTATTAAAAATGTCAATGAAAGTGACGTAAGAATAAGATAAAAGCCCAAACATAGCGTATTTAATGGAACTAAAAATGTGAATTTGGAAACATCACAGCCTTTCTTTAAATGGTGCTAATCATGGCTTATCTTTGTTGTTTTGTGGCAAACGTGGTACCAAATTGTGCCAAAAAGATTCATCCAAATGTCTATCTAGCCTGTTTGGTCAAACATAATTGGAAGTCATACTATAGGACATAAACAAAGAGTGTGATATTCTTTTGTTGAGCTCTTTATGTCACATGTGCATGAAACATGCAATATGTCTGTATTCTTGTGTTTTTACACAATTTTCTGTGTAATGCCAGTGTTTCAAGAAAGTGTGCCTGAATAAATGATCAGTCAATATGCTGTTTTTGAGGAAGAGAAATTGACTGTAGGGTAAATACTACAGTCCAGCCTCAGTTATCCGGACATGATTGGACCAAGCAATGGCCGGATAAGGGACAAATATGGATAAGCGAATTATGTGTAATTCTGCATTGACTCTCCTGAAGTACTCAAATTAGAACAATTGAAGGGTTGTGATTAAGGGGTAATAAGGCTAAATTAAAAAAATCTTTTGTCTCAAAGCTCTTCAGTTTTTCAAAACCTAATGCGGAATGTGTTTTTTTTTTTTTTTTAATATATATTTTTTTAAATATAAAATATTGAAATCCTTGTAAAAGTGACTTTTATATTTAAAATGATGTAATCAATGAAAATCTGAAAAATCTGTGAAATTTTGGTTTTTTTTGGGGATTTTTTGTTTTGTTTAAGATTTTCTTTTCTAATGCGCATCAATAAACTAATGCGCGCAGAGCTTTGAGACAAATGATTTTTTAAATTTAGCCTTACAGTGACAATAATAATAATAAATAATAATAATAACAATGTATTATTTAAGGACTAAACAGCACTACCAACATCAAAAGACGGCCTTCAAATGCTTCAGAGTGTGAAAAAAGGTGATTAGTGATTTTTTAGGGATCATTTAGCCGGATAACCGAGTTATCCGGATAAAAGGGGATCGGATAACTGAGGTTGGACTGTATCTACAGGTAAGTGAGTTGTTACAAATCTACTAAAATGTGATACATATTGTTTACTTGAGTGTTTTTATCAATACATAAATGTATATATACTAAACCCAATAATATTGTATAACATTGTAACATTGGTTTATAAATTAATACAAGTAAAATAATGTATACTTTTATATAAATAAAGATGAAATAAAGATGATTGAGATTGCTCATTGTGACACGCATAACAAGAAATTGATTTGTAAAATGCTTGCAGATGTCATGAAAAGGTGTTTTCAGTTTTTAAAGATCTACTCTGAAGTGTTATTGGTTTAGTTTGTTATAGTTTGGCTCCTACTAAAAATGCAACTCATTATTCCTCAAACAAAAGAGGTTTATTCCTTCCTTTGTTTAGGGATATCGGTGAACTTTATTCTGTAGTTTAATCAGTTCAAATTTGGCGAGAAATATCACCGTATTATCCCTATTAAGCGCCCAGGACCTTATAAGCGCCCACCCCTGTTTTTCTCAATGACTACCAACAAACAATCCCTTTTAAGCGCCCACCTTTTCAAATGGTCAGCATCCTCAAATGACCACTTGTACATATATTTCATTTAGTACACGAAATGGTCAGCCTCCTCAAATGACCAATTGAACATTTTCGTTAGTACGTCAAGTGGTCAGCCTTCTCAATTACCACTTGTACATTGTATTAAGTACATCAAATGGTCAGCATCTTGAAATGACCATCAAATGGTCAGCATCTTCAAATGACCACTTGTACATTTTATTTAGTACGATAAATGAGTTTAAAAAAGGTAACATAATAAGCGCCCACCCAAAATGACTTGGGCGCTTAATAGGGATAATACGGTAGTTTTTTATTGCTTCGCCCGCAAAAGTAATCCAAACGTACATACATGTGCGATTATGGCCACACGCACATATGATGCACATTGCCCTTTTACCTCCACACACGCCCATGTCCTTCTGTATTCATTGGCTGCTGTAAGGAGGCTTTGCCAATTTAGAACTGATCAAACTATAGTGATAGGTATAGCATTTATGTGAGTGCCATGATTCATTTTTGATCACATGAAGAATGCGATGCAATGATGTTCAGTTGCATTTACAGGAATATTCTCTCATGTCACCGCATAGATGAAGGTAACTAGAGTATACTCTGTGTCACCTCAAAGTTGGTAGGAGACCTCAGCCCTGAGCTCAGCATGTATTCTAGCAATCATAATATCAGGCAAGTAACTCTTACGAGATGGCTACTTAAACCCACATGATCAAAAGAATTCTTGCCCGAGTGTCAAAATGCTGTGATTATGACTAGACTGCACTGACATCACTTACCAATTTAATGATGTGACACAGAGGTATGTATGCATGTTCACTAAAATGTCACTACTCACTATAAACAAAAAACATTTGAAGGCTCAATGTATAAAATAGTCGGTTGGGTCCTGACAGGACAGACATTGATTGGGAAAGTTTTTTAAAAGAATCAAAGTATTGATGGAAGAAATAATTTGGGTCGTTTCACTATTGATAATGACCCCATTGCAGTTCATTCAGATAGATCAGTCCAATGTAAGCTAAAACCATGGCAAAGTTTCAGAATTCTCAGAACAAAAGAGGCACGTAAGATTGGAAAATATGGAATGCTTCCATCTTTCAATTTCACAATTCAACAATATTCGGCTTTCTGGTCATTGCTATCTTGTGCACCATCGATGCATCACAATTTTGAACCTTTGACTGTGTCAGGTATCGTGTACGTGGTAGATAAGCCATATGTGAAGCAAGTTCAGTCAAAATTATCTTGAAAGCCATGGATATGTATCTTCATATGGATACCAGTTCGCTTTGCGCATGCATATCTCTAGCCTATGACATTTTAGTTTGACTTGTAGGAATATGATGTACTTCAGTACTTCATGCCCGAGGGGGGGGGGGGGGTACTCGGATTTGGTTTGGTCGGGGGTGTGCCGTTGGAGATTCAAAACCCATACCCATTTCTAAGGGTGATTTTTCGCGAAAATAGACCTAATTTTGGCAAATTTTCGTGATTTCTAAGGATTTTTCACTGAAAAGCCTACCCATGGCTAAGGATGTCTCATGAAAAAAACGACCCACTGGAGCGGCACGTCCCTGTATACCTTACATACGTGAGTACCCCCCCCCCCCCCCCCCCCCCGCCGGGACTTCATGATGTAGTCTGGAGTAAAATGCACCTTTTAGTGATCTTTGATCTTGTAGTTGATTTTGTAATAAACTGCCAGTTCAGCCAAGTAAGGCAAATACAATGTAAACTGTTTACACATAACATATATGGAAGACAACATTAATGATCTTTGAACTTGCAGTAACTTGCAAGGACATAACACCCCTCAATATCAGGCCAAGAAGATACCGTTTAGTTAGCAAACAGTTGAAAATTAAGGCACATTGTCTAAGAGATACAAACAAATGCGTTGTCTAATCTCTATCATGGAAAATTGTGTCAAATTGTCACCTTAACCTTGTAGTTTTTCTTGTAGGTCGGGGGTAGGTATGAAAAGGCAACAATCTTTTCAGGCACAGGATACCACTTGGTTACCTTCAGGTCACAATGTCTAATGTTTATCTCAAGTAACATTGTATCAAACTGTATGTGTCACCTTTGACCTCATCACCTTTGACCTTGTAGTTTATCTTATAGGAGATTGGTGGTATGGTGGGTGTGAAGAAATAGCAATATTTTCAGGTACATGTTGCCTGCAGGTCACAGTGATCATGGGTAACATTGTGTCTAACTGTATCACTTTTGATCTGGTCATGATAACAGGTGGTAGCCATGTCGTAGGTTTAAAAAAACAAACCTCTGGTGCAAGATACCATACCAGGTAACCTTCATCTAAGTTGTTTCCATCTAAGTGACCTCTGACTTTGTAGTTAATTGATCTTGTAGAAGGTGGATACATTGTGTGTGGTGCTATTGGTAACCGTTCGGTATGACCTTTGCATTACATATTGGGCAGGTGTTCTTGGTATCTAACCATTTGGAGATGCACCTGTAACAGGGTGATCAAATTATTAAACATAACATTAAATATGCTGACAACTAAAATAAATGGAAACAATTGAAGAGTCAAAAAGTTCAAAGATATTGTGGCATGTTTTGCATCTATTCTGCACCAGGGCAACAGGGGTGTTCACAGCTTATGCGTTAAAACAGTAATTAGCAAATCAGGGAATTTAATGAAATATCACCTCTTTGTATATGAGGATGAAATATATAAGTGTATATTTCAGAATTTTGATTATAGGTCAATAAATGCGTATGTGTTGTTTCGAGAGAAATAAGACAAATTGATTCACCCATGCTGATGTTGATGTGTGAATAATAGCACGACCCCGTGCTGATGTTGATGTGTGAATAATAGCACGACCCTGCAGGGGGAGTGCTATTGTGAGCATATCAACATTTGCGCAAGTGCATTGATTTTTACGATTTTTCGAGAAACAAAACATATGCATGTATTGACCTAATTCATATACACGACTCTATACAAATCAAAATTCACAATTTATGCATAATTTTTCGAGTTGGCCCGTTTATAGCACCTAGTCAGAAAACATATAAAGCTGAAAATACAAAATCAAAACAAAAAATCTAAGCTTTCTTAAGAATTTTTTTTATGATTTTAAAAACTGGCTTAAACATCAGATGAATATTAAACTTACACAGCATGGAATCCATGATGACACTTGCAGACTCCGACTTTCTCTTTGGAATGGAATTCCTCCAAGCACACAGCACATGTCTAGAGATGCATGGAATTAATGAAATAAAAAGAGATGAAGAATATTACATTTGCAAGCCTTAGCACAAGACTTAATAATAATTAATTTCAGTTCATTAAACTGTTTACAATGATTTTAAAGTACCTGTAAAGGCGCTGCAGTGTATGTGGGTAGGGGGGGGGGGAGCGAGGATGCATGTGGCCTAAATACCACTTCTCTGAGGCAACAAATGAACAGTTTCATTGAGACATTTTGTTTTTAAATAACATAATTTTTCAATCACAATGGTGTGCCTTTTACAATCCTACATTGATGATATACACCCATGATATAGGCTACATAGACAATTGGATGAAACTTTTTGGCACAATTGGGTACCACAATCGGGTACCACAAAGTGTATGACTTTCTTTTGTTAATTACTTACATCATTTGTCACTTTTTTGGGTGTATACTTCACCTGTGATAAAAAGAGACAAAAGTTCAAATATGTCAAAAGCAAAATTATACATCAAAACAAAATACATTTCCACTAAGATCAAAGTCTTTCAAGACAGTAATAAGCTTTGTGACTATTTTTTGGTCAAAGCAAAGAATCTATTTCCACATATTGCCATGAGCATGAAAACTCTGACATTTGTCAGTGGCCTCTGTTTATGCAAAATATGTATTATGTGTATGCTACTTCTGGATAGGTTTTAGGTTTTAATTAACATTATCAAGGGCAAAAACAACATACACATTTCTTTCTTGCAAAATGACAGCTTACACGCATAAACATCTGCATAACATCATGGTTGATGGCCCGCAGTTCTTAATTCAGTGGCTCGCCATCAGGATGAGTGGACATAATAAATAATTTTACACCTAAAGGTTAACAAAAATTGGTTTATAACAACTCACCTTTTTGAAGGCAATACTCTTTCTAATACGTTTTCTTCCTGTTAAATCAAAAGAAAAAGATGCATAATTGTATCAACTCTATAGGTGAATGTAAGTCACATAGTGAGGACACTTTGACTTGACTTGTAAGTGGTTATTACCTCAAAGTGTGATGGTATTCCTTTCTGGTGGTTAAAGCAAAGATTGCCCATTTGATTGATTTAAGAGACATATAATTAGGATCTGTCTATTGTATATGTAAATTCAATGTCTAATTCTGGGTGCAATTGAGCATCTTAATCTATACATTTTGATTATATGAAGCATCTGCTTGACTCATTCATGACATTCAGGATCTTCTTAAATCGTAGAAGACGACAATCAGGATCTGCATAATTTTTTGAAGACAACAATCAGGATCTGCCTAACTCTTTCAAGACAACAATCAGGATCTGCCTAACTCTTAGAAGACAGCATTATCTGCCTAACTCTTTCAAAACAACAATCAGCATCTGCCTACCTTTTTGAAGACAACATTTATCTGCCTAACTTTTTGAAGACAACAATCAGGAGCTGCCTAACTTTTTGAAGACAGCTATCAGGATCTGCCTAACTCTTTCAAGACAACAATCAGCATCTGCCTAACTTTTTTGAAGACAACATTTATCTGCCTAACCTTTTGAAGACAACAATCAGGAGCTGCCTAACTTTTTGAAGACAGCTATCAGGATCTGCCTAACTCTTTCAAGACAACAATCAGCATCTGCCTAACTTTTTGAAGACAACATTGATCTACCTAACTTTTTGAAGACACTAATCAGGATCTGCCTAACTCTTTAAAGGCCACAATCAGGATCTGCCTAACTCTTTCAAGTTTCAAGACAACAATCAGGATCTGTCTAACTCTAAGAAGACAACAATCAGCATTTTCAATTACTTTTTGAAGACAGCAATCAGGATCTTAATTCTTTGAAGACAACAATCAGGATCTGCCTAACTTTTTGAAGACAGCTATCAGGATCTGCCTAACTCTTTCAAGACAACAATCAGCATCTGCCTAACTTTTTGAAGACAACATTGATCTGCCTAACTTTTGAAGACACTAAATCAGGATCTGCCTAACTCTTTCAAGACGACAATCAGGAGCTGCCTAACTCTTTCAAGTTTCAAGACAACATTGATATGCCTAACTCTTTCAAGACGACAATCAGGATCTGCCTAACTCTTTGAAGACAACATTGATCTGTCTAACTTTTTGGAGACACCAATCAGGATCTGCCTAACTCTTTCAAGACAACAATCAGGAGCTGCCTAACTCTTTCAAGACAACAATTAGCATCTGCCTAACTTTTTGAAGACAACATTGATCTACCTAACTTTTTGAAGACACTAATCAGGATCTGCCTAACTCTTTAAAGGCCACAATCAGGATCTGCCTAACTCTTTCAAGTTTCAAGACAACAATCAGGATCTGTCTAACTCTAAGAAGACAACAATCAGCATTTTCAATTACTTTTTGAAGACAGCAATCAGGATCTTAATTCTTTGAAGACAACAATCAGGATCTGCCTAACTTTTTGAAGACGACACTCAGAATCTGCCTTTCTCTTTGAAGACAACAAGCAGGATCTGCCTAACTCTTTGAAGACACTAATCAGGATCTGTATAACTTTTTGAAGACAACAATCAGGATCTGCCTAACTCTTTGAAGACAACATTGATCTGCCTTACTCTTTAAAGGCCACAATCAGGATCTGCCTAACTCTTTCAAGACGACAATCAGGAGCTGCGAACTCTTTTGAGACAACAATCAGCATCTGCCTAACTTTTTGAAGACAACATTGATCTACCTAATGTTTTGAAGACACTAATCAGGATCTGCCTAACTCTTTCAAGACGACAATCAGGATCTGCCTAACCTTTTGAAGACAACAAGCAGGATCTGCCTAACTTTTGAAGACAACAATCAGGATCTGCCTAACTCTTTAAAGGCCACAATCAGGATCTGCTTAACTTTTTGAAGACAGCTATCAGGATCTGCCTAACTCTTTCAAGACAACAATCAGCATCTGCCCAACTTTTTGAAGACACTAATCAGGATCTGCCTAACTCTTTCAAGACAAAATTGATATGCCTAACTCTTTAAAGGCCACAATCAGGATCTGCCTAACTCTTTCAAGACAACAATCAGGATCTGCCTAACTCTAAGAAGACAAAAATCAGGATCTGCTTTACTTTTTGAAGACAACAAGCAGGATCTGCCTAACTTTTTGAAGACAGCAATCGGGATCTGTCTAGCTTTTTGAAGACGACAATCGGGATCTATCTAACTCTTTGAAGACAGCAATCAGGATCTGCCTAACTTTTTGAAGACAGCAATCAGGATCTATCTGCCTTTACCTTAGGCGAAAAGCGACCCAAAATATCGCCGCATCCCCCGGTCCCCCCTTTGCGTACGCCACTGGGTATATTGTGGTATATGGTAGGGTTAGAGTTATCAATTTGAAGACGACAATTACGATCTGCTAACTCTCTGATGTCAACAATTTGTTGATGATAATTAGCATCTACATACCTAACTAATCCTTCTATTTACATTTTTGTTGACAATTTACACGTACCGTATTATACCTATTAAGCGCCCACCCCAGTTTTTCTCAATGACTACCAACAAACAATCCCTTATAATCGCCCACCTTTTCAATTACCGTAGCACTGTACAACAACATTTTTCGCCACGGTGTCCTACAGTCAAGCAATAATAAAGCCTGGTTCGATCGCCGCCGCCCGCTCTCCCTGATGCGAGCCGCCATCTTTGTTTTTTTATTCATGGCTTAAAAAAAAATACAACATCGCGCATGCTCAAAACTACCGAGAATAAACAAAGTTTTTGGAAGGGCACTTGAAGCTTGTCGGAACATTGACGTCATGTAATGTGGCCACAATGAGACAACTGCAACGCCGCAATGTTGATTTTCCTTTGATCGCACATGGTTTTCCGCTAGTGCAACCTTGCCGAATTCGACAGTGTTTACGATAAATGAGTTTAAAAATGGTAAATTAATAAGCGCCCACCCAAAATGACTTTGCTAACCACCCTGGGCGCTTATTAGGGATAATACGGTACCTTTCTTTTTATTGATAATAAGCCCGTGCTTAACTCTTTGAATAAATTAAGCATCAACTTAGTTATAGATACTAACTATACACATGTCTAACTCTTGGATATTAAGTATCTGCCTAACTAGCATATATACCGTATATATATATAAAATACAATCTTGTCTGATATACTTAGTTACTTACTGCTTTCATCATAGCAGGTTAAGACCAAGCAGAATAACAGACCACACATGATTTAGTCTGTAAAATACAAAGACATCCATACCATTAATACACATTGATCCATTTAGTTGAAGCTTTGCTCAATTGTCCCAGATTACAGCAGAACTACATCCTGAAATTGATATCTTTAATTTATCGTTTAGTAGGTGTAAATACTGGCATTTCAGTGGTTAACACATTTGAAATCTGATCCATATTATGCAAACATGAAAGCCAAAACACGATATAATTTATCCATATCGTAGATTTACTGCGTTCAAGCATTTGCACTATGATTGGTAAAATGTTACTTGTCAAGTGGCGATCGATTGCGTCTTTGTAAGAGTTGCTAGAAATTAAAAATTATATCGATACGGGTAATGGGTCATGTCACAGCACACAAATACAAACACACAAAATGGTGGATTAAATAAATGCAAACGGGACCATTTAATATATATGGCATGCGAAAAGGTATTTTCCCGTATTGTGTGAACATGCAGGGGATAACTAATATCATTAATATCAGAGTTAATCAGTCTACAGAACAGACCCATACCTCTAGTGTATGACCATCATGTTTCTCAAGGTCACAACCATCAGATCGAGGCATAAGTTTACTGACTAAGCTGAATTATTGAAGACAGCCGAAAACTCTAAGAAGATGTATTTATAAGTTTGTGTTCATTATGTTCCACTGCCTATTACTGTTAACCCCCTGCGAACTACCGGCCGATTGGTTTAAATTTAGAATGTGTCAAATATTGTGCCAATCAGAGACATCGTTAGAATAATTACAATTTCCAAAAATATTAGCATAAAATATTTATAAGCAAAACTGTAATTGACCAATGGGATTATTGTACGAATGACAGGTAGTGCCCAGGGGGTTAAACCGGCGATTTAGCTATTGGTCGGTTAAAAATTCTCCAAGTCCCAGATTAGAGAGCATGTGTGGTCGAGTGGATAACACGCCGGATTCATGATAAAAATGTCGTGAGTTCTAGCTCCACCCAATATGTTTGTATCCCTGGGCAAGATTCTTCTGCCTCGTTGACCCAAGCGATATTTGGGGAGCTGCAAGGAATGTCATATAATGTAGTGCTGATAGGCAGTACACTGTGGGCCAGTAGCCGCCGCCTAAGTGTTGCGACGACAAAAGGGTTCTTAAAATTAAAAATGAGAGCAACAATAGTTGGCCAAAAAGCGCTTTGGGACTGTTCATTGAACTGGCAACCACTATAAGACCTGTCCATTATCCTACCTTCAACAATCCAGTGATCATACCTTCCAACAACTCCCTCCCCCCCCCCATATCTTAAGTACAGTAGCAAAGTGTTGTTAACATGAGATAAACCATGCCGCTATGGGAAACCAGCAAGCTGATCGAACCCCACAATGCAGATAATGTGTTTTTTGGAATGATCATGCACACGCTGTTTACATAGAATTTTGAAGCTAAAAGGAACTTGATTTTTATATTAATTTGATAAAAATAGTTCGAGTGAAATTGTTAAAATTAAGTACACTTAAATTACGGTATGTTCTTATTTACATTGTCTATCTTTGAAATGGCGTTCAAATCCTTGGTCGTTGTTAAAAGGGATTAAATCAGATTTCAGCGTACGTATGTGCATCACCAATCTACAACTTGCGTTCTGCGCGTCTGAATGTTTATTACACTTGGGCGGTGCCCTCGTGAAACAAATCACGCAGACAACGTATTGTAGATTGGTGATACACATAAGCTGATCATGTTACTATTGGTCTTGAAAACTGTTGATTTTAGACCCCTTTAGACCTCTTAACCAAAGTATTTTCAAACTAGAGTACCTATCTACCTGAGCATTGAAGACTGTTATACATTTGATGTCGCCGGTACTAAGTAGGTTCTCTCCGTTGGCCTAGGCTTTACTTCAGTGTTACAAATAGGACAGGTACGGCGAGATTCAAGCCACTTGGATATACAGCTGTTAAAAATTAAAGAACACCACAAAACTTTATGGTATATTGTTGATTGTATTCAATTCTGGAAAAATACTAAATTCTTAGCACAATCATAACATTTTCCCACGTTTTCTCATTTTTCAACAATAAAATTGCCCTGTAACTAATTTGACATTGCTCCAGATAAGCATCTGTAAGTTCTTTCCTTTAAAACTGACACTTCATGAATTTTAATAGAGTCGAATCTAGCATCCTAAAATACTTACGTCACATGAAAACCATGGCCACATGTACACAGACCAATCTTCTCCTTTGGTTCAAAGTCTTCTAAGCACACAGCACATATCTGTATCAAAACAAAGTAAAAAGGTTCACAAAGTTTGATACGATGCATATACAGACAAATCTCATTTCATTGAGAACTGATTTTTAAAAAGTTACAGCATAGTCAAATTCAAGAAATGTACACTTGGATGGTAGCATTTGATTTATTTAGTATACACCTAGCAAATAAATTCCCGGACCAGGAGATTTCAGGTTGGCTAATTCAAAATAGATAATCGGTACCAAAATTCTGAGATATACATTAAATGAGCAAATTTCTTCTCCACAGTTTGATACCTCATTCAACAAAATTCAGGTGTATGCCTGAAACAACTAACAACTAACCCCCTACATTTCCCTTCAACCTTGCAGAATACTGGGTACTTTTGTGGCAAAAGGGAGTTGTCGGTTAAATACATTTTGAGATATTGATGGAATTAGGCATAGAAAAACAAAGAAAATAAAGACAATCTTACCATAATTATTCTTCATAAAATCAAAAAGTAGTGTCCATTCTAAACCAAAGCTATCATGTTGATGCATTTAAAAAGCTCCTTTTGTTGGTATTTAGATCTCAACTTTTCAATGAGAGACAACTGTACCCTTTTGTTGCGGCTGTACACAAATGTGTTTTTAACATTGATCAAGGGACATTTGCTTTGTTGACGGGGAGGGGGGGGGGGGGGGGGCTGGTTCAAGGAGGTATGAGGCAGTAGGGCACCTTCATGGTTGCTTTTTTGTTATAGTAGGTTGCACTACTGTTTATCCAACCCTGTGTTTGAATATTAATTTAAAACTTTTTAATATGAAACTTGACAATTTACTCTTTGTGCCATCAATCTGCTTCCCTTGAGAAATATTCCCCCACCCCATCCCCATCCCCATTATGTAATGCCTATCATAATGGATATAAATGAAAATATTGCTCAATGTTAGATGTTAAATATTTTTGTGTTTTTGTAACTTACGTCATTTGTAGTCTTCTTGGCATCAAACTTTACCTGCATTCAATTAAAAGAAAAGAAAACAAAACATAACAAAAAATACAATTATTTAAGTTTAATTGCTAAATGAGATATAAAGGGGATAAAGGTTTTTTATATCATCAAATGTGATGCAATCAAGCAAAACAAGTCTGAAAACTTGTGTAAAATTTAACAATTTAATTTTCTATTTTTTACATTTTGTAGAAAACCCCATTTTAAACGGACACTTAATTCCAAAGATATTGGCAATTGAATGATATTAAAAACAACAGAAAAAAAAGAACATCTACCCTTTGTCTTTTTATATCTCAAATCAAATCATAAATAGATAATAATCATAATATATTGGTGACTTTCGATTTCATTTTGCATGATCACATCACAAATTAACATTACCGGTGTACCAATGGGATTCACTTTTAGAGACATTTAAACATTAAGACTACTCAGTAAGGTAGTTGAGTATGAAAGGATGGGCAGTCTCTTGTTATGCTTGGGACCATAAAAATCTAATAACTTGTTGTTTTGATTTGAAGAGTGAAATATGCAGAGCACTTGCTTAAAGATCATTGGTTAAAATCCTCTTTGAGATGATATGCCAATGCAAGGAAAACAAAGCAATTACTTGTGTTAGTATCAGTATTAATTGTGATTATCCACAACAAATGGGATGTAGTGTTACAAGGCAGTAGCATATCTCCGGGGGATGTGGGACTCTGCTCCGCCCCCGCCCCCCTGATGGCGTTGACTGGGAAGGCCAGCTCAAACTACCGGTCTACCGGCGAAGTAAAGGAAGGGAAGGAGACATGGGAAGAGAGTCATTCATGTTGCTTGAGATAAGCACTTTTGGTTGTCAAGCTTGATTTTTCACGCCGGATAGAGAACGCAGCTCACAAGCCCTCGCCCCCTCCTCTCAAATTTCTGACTCAGCGGCAATTCTCAAATGTTGACAGCCTGGTAAAATCCACCAGGAAGTCCACCAGGAAAAATACCCTTTGCCCCCTCTGACAAGTGACCCCCAGATATGCCACTTTATCAAGGATGAACACATATTGACATAACTTACTGTTTTATATCCCACAGGAACTTCTCTGGCCCCTTCACGTCGTAATCTGAAAAGACAAAGAGTTAAACAGACCCATTTCCAACTTACATTCATGTTCAGGTAGCTTTGTGGGATAATTGAAGCCATCAACTTTGGGTTGAGGGGTGCAAAATGCGTAAACCAGCCCATTGGCAGCTCCCTATAATAGACCCCTTGGTAGTTGGTCTAGGGCCCCAACCTGATTCAATGGTAAGTTTATGGGCACCCTCCTGGGCCCTATTTCATAAAACTCTAAGATCTTTTTAAAGTTAGATTTTAATAATATGAATTAGTTCTTCTTATATCCTGAATATTCTTCTTAAATCCTGAATTCTTCTTAAGTTAATTTCATAAAACAACTTAAGACGAATTTCCTTTCTATTCTTTACTCAAGGAGAATTTAATAGAACTCTTCTTAACATACAAACTTAAGATTAATCTTAAAGGTAGATGACCCGATCACATTTTCGTAACACAGAATTATTTCAAACATACGGAGATTTTCATATCATATGAAAGCTTGTATTTTTCTCATCATCATACTGAAATTTGACGGCCTTAATCGGTATAATTACGGAGAAATTGATGAAATAACGTCGAATTACCGCAAATGGTGGTAACCACCGATATAGTTTGTGTACTACTCAATGGGTACAGTTCACAGCATCTTATGCGTCTAAAATAAGATCCATTAGAGCTATGCAACTCAAACTTTGGAACACGACTTTTTTAAGGATGACCTTTCATGTAGAATAGAAAACTTCAAGTTGAAAATCGGAACATCTACCTTTAAGTTGACCTTCATGAAATAGGGCCCTGATCTACATGTATAGCACTGATTCGATCCAAAGGACTTAGGGATGCTAATATACAAAGTATATGGAAATGATGAAGCAGAATAAAGATGACAGTTCTGAAGGTGAACAGAGGGAGTGGGATAAAAGGACTGGATAATCTACGCAAATAATACAAACTTACTTCGTAAGATAACAGCAGAATATAATGTTGAGAAGAACGATGATTCCAGCCACAGAAATAAAGGGTAGAGCTTTAAGGAAGTAATCCAGTCCAGGGTCTGACATTGCTGCATTGTAATAACCACATGCTTAATCACATGATACCAGACGGCAGATAATGTAATAGGTTTATAGCCTCAGATAATTAGCTTGCTAAGTGATGATGTACAGGATGTAGATGCTCTAGATTTTCTTACAGTCGTTTTAAGAAACCTGGAGGGTTTAAAAAATATGACAAGATACAGAAAGTATATATGTGACCAGTCGCATGAAAAAGGACATGTTGTCGACAAATACAGTTTTGAGATAGAGGCCAATATATTTGGTGAAATACACTCGTCCAAAGAAGTTCCTTGCCACTTAGTTAAGTCCAAATATTTCAAATTAATATTTAATAGAATATATATAATTGTATATCAAAATAAGCAGAAAGTAATCCTCTAACAGCTTAACATGGAATTTAGACATGATCACTCATGCATGGCAGATCCCATTCACTTGACAATGGCAAGGTCTGTGGAAGATTGCAAACAATTGGATAATCCCTCCATTCAAATGTTAATGTGAATGATTGAACACAATATGAACCTTACCATTGCTTTAATGAATGTGCTCAGCCACGCATGAATGCGTACAGTACATCTTAATTTCATACAGACATGATAGAGAATTATTGTCTGCTTATTTTGACATGCAATTGTTTAATTTATATTAAATATTTATGTGAAATATTTTAACTTCAATATTATTATTTGAACTTCAATGAGTGGCAAGGAACTTCTTTAGACGAGTGTATAAAGAAAATAACAGAAAAAAACATGGTATCATTTCAAAGCTTAAAATGTGCTCTTTCAAGTCATACTAATAATTTAGATTTGACCCGGGCCTCCAACATGTCCATTTTGATGTGACGGGTCACATATTTATATAGTCACTGCCATAATGCTATGAACAAAATTTAAGCTATTTAAAGCGAGTGTGATTTGTTGTTGCGTCCAAATGTATAATATGCACGAATGCCTATGCATTCATGCACATGGTGATCTCAACATTGACAAAATCAGGACACACGGTCATGTACATGGTGATCTCAACATTGTCAAAATCAGGACACAGTCATTTTTGTAATTCTTCCGGTACCCACTTCAGGGTTTACGCATGTACGCACGCATTGATAGAATTTTGTCCATAGCTTTATGATGCTGACTATAGTAATAATGGATCAATAACAAAAGAATACCTTTTGATGGTAATAGTGATTTAGAACATCGTACAATAATAAAGACAAAATATGTTATTGTATCATCATTTTAAAAGTAGTCTTGCACTTAATTGTTTGTTGAAAAAGGTTTGGGCTGGTGGAATTTTTGTCGGGCAAGTAAATTCTGTGAGTAACCTGCCTGACTGGCTAGTTGAACAAAATCTGAAGTTCCAGCCCGACGGTATGTCTAGTTAGTATAACAATATGGTGCTTTTCTGGCACATGGTCTGCATTTGCTTGACTTGTGGATTTATTTAGCTACCTTTTGGTGTCAGCTGTGGGGATATTCTTTTGGTATCAGCTGTGGAATAAGCCTTTTGCAGTCAGCTGTGGGAGCAGCCTTATGCTGTCAATAGTGGAACCAAACATGTCTGTATTATTATTACGGTTTATGCCTAATTCTGATCTCATGTTGAAGTTCCTAATAATGTGACGCGATCATCCATTTGGTGTTAGATGTCGGATCAACTTAGTACAGGAAACCCATACGTTGTTTTTGTTTTTTGTTTGTTTCCCCCCCCCCCCCTTCCATGGGGACAGATAGTGAAACATGCAAAATACCCTATGATGAATAATACCAACTGATGACAAATATCACTAAGTATGATTTGTTGTACTAGGGTCAACTGTGGGATCTGTGTTTTGGTGTCAGCTGTGGATCAGTGTTTTGGTGTCAGCTATGGGATCAGTGTTTTGGTGTTAGCTGTGGGATTAGTGTTTTGGTGTCAGCTGTGGGATCAGCGTTTTGGTGTCAGCTGTGGGATCATCCTTTTTATGGTGTCAGCTGTGGGCAGCCCTCAAATTAACCGAAGGCACCGAAGGCAATTGCCATCGGTGCCCCACCTAGTTGCCTCGATGCCCTCAACTTCTGGCTGTTTTTACTCCATTGAAAAGTACATAATTGCCTTGGTGGAAGTTGGTGCCCCTTTCAAATTGCCTGAAATTGCCTTGCCCTTTCCATTTCTTAATTTGAGGGCTGGCTGTGGGATCATCCTTTTTATGGTGTCAGCCGTGGGATCACATTATTGGTGTCAGCTGTGGGATCATCCTTTTTGCTGTTTGGTGTCAGCTGTGCAATCTGCCTTTCGGTGCCTGTTGTAGTGTTGAAGGATCTAGTGGAATGTTCTATGCCTTCTTACCTCATGTTGAAGTTCCTAATTTTATGTGACCCCATCAAGCAGAATAAGTCGGGTCTAGGTAATATTTATTTTGGGCAATCCTGTATTTTAGGGGGATAAATTGATTAGACGGAATAAACCGCATACTTAATGAATTGACTGCATTTCGTTAGTCAAATTCTGAAGTATTAGGGTTTATTCCGTCAAATCAATTTATCCCCCTAAAATACAGGATTGCCTAATTTTTATTTTGAGTTATATATTAAAATACTAAAATGAAATTGTAATGCTACATGAGTCATGACTAATGCATAATGATCATTAAAAATTAAATACTATCATAGCCTATAATATAGGTAAAAATAAGTGACAAATTCTTAATTTAAGGTTTTACTTTTCATTTCTCATTTGGTAAATTGCTTGTCACGACTTAAATCTAAAAACTGGAGTTCAGATCGGGGGGGGGGGGGGGGGGTCATGAATCATGGGAAGGACTAGTTGTAAGTGTCTGTCTGTAATGTATTGTAAGTAAGCTGTATTGTAAGTAAGCTTACCGTCACATCACATGATTTCAAATTCATGTGTCTCATATCATATGACCGAACCGTACCGCGCCCTCGTCACGGTTTTTTACACAAACAACTTTAAGTTCATTTCATAAGACTTGTTCAACGCCTTTCTTACCCGAAACTCTTAAAAATCCTTGTAAGAGTTGGCTAGAAGAAGCAGTTAGTTTTCTTCAAAAAATGACACAGCGCACGAGTTGGCATTAATAGTTGGCGAATCAAAATGTTTTCGTAACATAAATAAACAACAGTAAATCCCGTGTTTACATGAACTTTTGAGCAGGTCAGGGACAAAGGTCAAATGTGTCATAATATAATATTTTGTTAGCCGTACATGTTTGTCAACAAATTTGAAGTTAAATATAAATTATTTCATACAAATGCTGGTAATACATGTAGTGTGAGATTTAATACAATCAATTTTATTCCTGAAAATAGGTGTTATTTAATAATCGAAACAATTTCTGTCTTATACTACATGTATAGTAATTTTATTGAAGAATACATTTTAATTGTTGTTACACAATAACTTCATTGAATATAAGTAACGGAACAAGATTTTATTTTGTGCGAGCCTATAAATGACCTTTAATTTAGGCTCTGTCTAACCTACCGATCTTTTAAGTAGAATTTCATTCTATTATAAGAAATGTGGGTACTTAAAACTCGTAAAGATTATTTGATAATAGTATAAATATTATTTTTCAATATAATTTTTCTATTAAAATGAATATTTATGGTTTCACAATATTTTATATCTTTAATATTATCGTTCAGTCTAGGGATCTCATTGGAATCTGATGATCGCAGAACGTGAGTACCCCTCATTTTTTCTCGATTTTCTTCTTTATTAAAAAGGTGTAGGTTAATCTTTTAACATATTTGTAACCACCAAATATTAGTCCCTCAGTGGAAAAAATTTGGAGAAGATTTATTAGAGACATTATTGAGAATTTCAAATTTAAAGGTATGTAGTTTTGATGGCAAACTCTGCGATGGGGTTTGAAATCCAGGGCGTCCCTGCGGATCCAGGGTTCTGCTTGCATGAGTTACAATGGGCGCAGCAAGTGTCGCAAAATAGTGTCATGCCTGGTGTTATTGAAGATCGTCGTCCCCGGGATTGTCGCACAGATGGTTTCACAGACTTTACAGCATGATTCAATATGACAGATTGTGTGCACGATGTAGGTTTTCGTTACAACTTTAGTCTCAGCAGCTATCACGATTTGATTTACTTTTTCCTACCAACCAACCAGCATGTTTTTTTTATCAAAATCAAAATTGACTGTTCTTCTGATGGTTTGTTTACATTTTCGTTTTCTGTGAAGTTGCTGTCATAATAGTTTAAAGGCAGATGACCCGATTTTCAACTTGATGTTTTCTATTCTACATGAAAGGTCATCCTTAAAAAAGTCGTGTTCCAAAATTTGAGTTGCATAGCTCTAATGAATGGTTCTTATTTTAGACGCGCAAGATGCTGTGAGTGTGAACTGTACCCATTGACTTGAGTAGTACACAAACTATATCGGTGGTAACCACCATTCGCGGTAATTCGATGTTATTTCATCGATTTCTCCGTAATTATACCGATTTAGGCCGTCAAATTTCAGTATGATAATAAGAAAAATACGAGCTTTCATATGATATGAAAATCTCCGTGTGTTTGAAATAATTCTGTGTTACGAAAATGTGATCGGGTCATCTACTTTTAATACTTGTAAGGGGTCGTCCATAATTTTTGCCATTTTCAGTTACGTACAAAGCGTACGTAAGAGGGGTCGGGGTCGAAATATACCCCAACCGTACGTAACTTAAATGGCGATCTTGAGAGGCGGCGGGATTATTTTTTTAAAGTACAAAATAAAATAAAATTTCGCCATTTATTGCGTACGTTACTCGAGGGGGGGGGGGGGGGGAGGGGGGGTAAAAAGTTATGTACGCTCTGTACGTAAGTGAAAATGGCGATAATTTTGGACGACCCCTAAACGGGTTGGGGTGGGGGAGAAGAGGGCCAACCAGCATGTTTTTTTATCAATTCAAAATCAAAATTGACTGTTCTTCTGATGTTTTGTTTACATTTTTGTTTTCTGTGAAGTTGCTGTCATAATAATTGTTAATGGGTTGGGGTGGGGGGGGGGGGGGGGGGGGGGGGGCATGGGCATGAAAGCTTCAAAGCATGTCTGTTGGGTTATTGTTCACATGCTCTTTATTATACAAAAAGAGAAAAAAAGAAAAAAGAGTTCCATATTAAAGGTAGATGACCCGATCACATTTTCGTAACACAGAATTATTTCAAACATACGGAGATTTTCATATCATATGAAAGCTCGTATTTTCCCCATCATCATACTGAAATTTGACGGCCTAAATCGGTATAATTACGGAGAAATCGATGAAATAACGTAGAATTACCGCGACTGGTGGTTACCACCGATATAGTTTGTGTACTACTCAATGGGTACAGTTCACAGTATCTTGGGCGTCTAAAATAAGAACCATTAGAGCTATGCAACTCAAACTTTGGAACACAACTTTTTTAAGGATGACCTCTCATGTAGAATAGAAAACTTCAAGTTGAAAATCGGAACATCTACCTTTAAATGATATATAGCCTAAACATGCCTAATATATCAGGGCTTTTGCAACTCTCCCCCGCCTAGACACTCTTTCTCCCGCACTCCCGCCTAGCATATAAATCTCCCGCCTCAAAAGTTGATCAATTATAAGGGTTTATCAACGCGTTTATTTCCATCGCAAGATGCTATCAGTGCTTTACACTTTCCGATCACCAACATACTTCTATGGAATCGCACGGAATTTACTATTTATAGCCCGTCGCCTACGTTCATTTGCTGTGCTTTTTGGACTGTGCGATATTGTTTTTGACCGTGCACATTTTTTTGACCTCCCCCCCCCCCACTTACGTGAAATTCACTAGGAGACGGCAAAAATTGGGGCTACCTTTTACTATTTTTTTGTTGGTACACTTTGACCATCATATTTGTAATATTGTATCTCTCCCTCCCATCAAATGCCAAAAGTTGACAGCCCTGATATGATATAATTATATATGAATAGAATAGGCCCTCATTAACATGTAAAGCTGTGAATCGACTAGCGTTTGATCAGCTCCAAATTTGGCGAGCCTTCTTACACTCAGCAAATTATTATACAGAAGAGCATGGGCGCACAGAAGGCTAGGCTTGCATAATGCAGCAGGGCGCAATGTGCATCAAGTGTGTGACGTGTGCATGGGATGATCATGTTGCCATAGTTGTGTGCATTCTATGCTCATTAATTACACGGTGACATTTTGGTACAACTTGGCTTCCGGTGCTGAAACCATGTATACTTGGGTTTTCTACCTGTGTGCAGGCCTGAAATTAAGAAATGAAAAGGGCAAGCAATTTAAGGCAATTTGAAAGGGGCACCAAGGCAATTATGTACTTTTGGATGGAGTGAAAATAGCCAGAAATGGAGGGCATCTAGGCAACTAGGTGGGGCATCGAAGGCAATTGCCTTCGATGCCTTCAATTAATTTGAGGCCTGCCTGTGTGTTAGTGTCAACTGTGGGATCAGCCTGTTGGTGTCAGTTGTGGGATCTGGTAGGATGGCATGTGCATCAATGTTTTATTCTCCCACCAGTTCCTAATGTTTGCATCTGATCTAATCCCTTAATTCTCTCTTAATTCCAACTACACGGTGCATGCTTATACCCGCAAGTGTTTACCACAATAAGTGACCATGGTTAAATTCCACCTACAGTTTTTATCGAGATACATATCTCTGTATGAAAAGAAATTAAAACCAAAGCCCAGAGCACAACTCATATTAAGTTGTGATCTTCCATTTGCATTAATACATTATAACAACACATAAAGACTGCATATTTGTACCACAACATAGGCTAGCATGGACCCCTGTAAAAGGGTATAATAAAAACCCTTGAAATGATAATAAAAAATTGTCATTTTGAACAATTTGACTGTGCTCAAACTTACATCATGTAGTTCAAGCCAATTGTCACATTAATTAAGAATGGAAGGAAAACATAATTGGAGCCTACAATCACTATAGTGTCCATTTCTTATTTATTACTAAAGAACCAGAGAACTGTGAGTGTGGCAAGAGGGGCTATTGCCCCCAACAATATTCAGTGTCATCACCAGCCTCATATATATATATATATATATATTTTTTTTGGGGGGGGGGGGCAAAAGGGGAGCAAGTTTTTTTTTATTGGGGCATGAACAAAATTGATGCATGCAAAGCGCGCACATTTTTCGTGCCATTTTACGCTAAAATTGTCAAATTTGCTAATAGTAACAATTTTTTATGAGAATGTGCGTTTGCACTCAAAATTTAACTGTTTAATGCTAAAATTGTCAACGTTTGATCTAATTTAACATAATTTAGTAAGAAAATGTGCGCACAGCGCAGAAAAAAAATGTCTTTTATGCTAACATTTGTTTCTAATTTTAACTGAATTAATTTTTGTTTTGTTTTGGAAAACAAATATGATGGGGGGGGGGGGGGGGAATGTCCCACTGTAGTGCCGCCACTGCCAATATTTGAGTCTGTTTGCCATTGTCGTTTTAGTCTGCGTTGGTCATTATCAGTTGAGATTGGTACAGTTGGTTCATTGAACAACAAGACTAATTTATAAAGGCTTAAAAAGAAGCTGGATTTTATAAAGGCTTAAAAAGAAGCTGGAAGTGGAATAACAATTAGGCTTCACTCCTACATGTATTACTAGTAATGGTACTAGTATATAATTAAGTGAAATCCTTGCTTTCTATTGGTGGGGGAGGTCATGTTTTTCAAAGTGACTAAATATATTTTGAGGGTGGGGGACCATTTTGGTTGTCGGTTCACTTTTATTTCTTGCCCACTTAGTCACCGCCCCTACTGAACTCCATGGTGAGTGTAATACATATCCCTGTTGTAGAGGTGCTGTAATGTTTTGGTAGGGATATAGGTTCTAGATATATTCGGATTTGAAAGAGGCACTCGGAGAGGGTTACTCGTAGAATTCCTATCATGAAATTATATAGAGGGGAGGAAGGTAAGATAATAATAAAATTAATTTAATGATTATTTACCAATTTCAGGTACACTTATTGTCATCATCATGGTTACACATCTCTAGTGGGCCACTGTCACTGTACAGCTAGCCTTTATAACACAACTGGCAATCATCCCTAAACAATGGCTGCCAGCTCCCTGCAAATGACGCGTCGTGAAGACGGCAGCTATTTGTTTGACTTTGTCAACCACAGCCAGCAGGTGCTGTTCACTCTCAACGAATGTCGTCAGTTTTCCAATCTGTGCGACTGCTCAGTGGTGGTGGAAGGTCAGGTGTTCTATGCTCACAAGGGAGTGTTGGTATCATGCAGCGATTATTTCAAGGTAAGTACAGGGTGTAAGTGCAGGGTGTCCCATGAGTTTTGATACCTTTTGGAAACTTTATATCTCTGGTAAAATGATTGGCGGCTTAAAATTAATACATATTTCAATAGAGGAAACTTGTAGAATTATTTGAATACCAAACTTGTCCACTTTTCTGAGACGCCTTAATTTACGACTCAAGTTGACAGTTTTGGTCAAATACCATGAATTGTTCAACTTGCAAGATGCCAGGTGTGTGTAACTGTAAACATCTGATATGTAGGCAAAAAGAAATAACTTGCTAAGGGGTTTTCTTAGGGTCTATTTGAATTGATGTATACAATTGTTTATTTGTTTCAGATCATTTTAATCTGAAATTTAGGAAAATCACATTTGAAAAACCCTACTCTTCATCCCCTCTCTCTCTCTCTCTCTCTCTCTTCTATCCCTTTCATTCATTGCATCATTCATCGCATTTATGAAAGTGCAGTTTTACAGTTTGGAAAACTTTACTCTGTAGGCCTACTTGGGCAATAGTTGTAAGGCCTCCCAAAAAAGAAGTTGTGTTGCCCTCAGCGACCGACCCTAAAATCGTAAAAACTAGGGTCACATTTTAAAAAAAAGAAGTTTTTTTTTTTTTTTTTAGATTTAAATTTGATTAAAAGTGTCTAAATGAATGACTATTTCTTGCTTGAAATAAATAATAAGAATAAATAAGCCTAAATAAATGTTTTTAGACTATTGTCACACTAGAAACATTAGTTAAATTGATATGGGCATATGGCTCATTCCATGAAGTTGGGGCATATTATGTGACATCCAAGTGAAATTTTCAAAATGGATATTTTCCAACTCTTTCTTCTTTTTTAGGTTCTACATTTACCAAAGTCCAATGTAGAACTTTTTATTTTAATGTAACATTTGGTGTAAAATAACCGCACATGTTCAACAGTTGGATGACATTTCCAAAAATCCTGATGCTACATGGACACCATTTCTCATTTCCATATCATTTTCTAATAAAATAGCTTAAGATGTGGGCCAAGTTTCTATACCTCAATTAACTACTTGGAACCACAAATACATGAAAAGAAACCAGATTTGTCTAGGTTGAACATAACTTAACGAACAAGACATCGTAGATTAACTGTTTTATGTAAAAACTCATTGAAAAGTGACTCTTTATTTTGCAATTTGTATAATGAATTTAAATAAAGTACAAATCAATATTTGTTTGATGTAAAGTACTCTATAAACCATGCACATTGATTACATTATAGTCATAAAGTAAGTATATGAAGTATTATTTACCTGTATAATGTTATAAAATGCACTACCGATGCTACATGGACACCGCGTCTTGTAACATTGTTAATAATAAGACTATTCATACTGTTACAATTATTTGAGTGTGAATGGTTTGTCTACTTGTTCATCATATCAAGTAGATACACAGAGTGAATTGCTTGAAATTTATCTAAACACTGTTCATGTAAAATTTACCTTTTCTGTGTACTTAAGTAATACGATGCTACATGGACACCGTGCCCTAAAATATTTGGAACAGCTTGAACAGGTGCATCTTTTTCAGATCAATAGAGTGGATGTACTATGATGTTAACTTTTTATGTTATAAGCACACGATAAAATTAATAACATGGATTGTAAAACTACAAATTACACAAAAAGATAACCTGCCATGAAGCATAAAACATAATTACCTATGATACACATACACCATTTCTTACAATTACACAATAACAATACACCATTGATCAAAGAAACTTAAGATGTCCACTGAAACAAACTTCATGCAGTGTTGTTCTTAAAGTACCCTTTGTGATCTTAGTCTCTTTGCTTGTTTCTGATTGAATCATCCTCTATTAATGATAAGATGATTGAAAAGTTTGATTACTTAAAAAGTCAGTTTGCAAAAAAATAATTTAATTGCCATGATGGATTTCTTTGGAAAGGTACTAGTTTTTAAAAATGATGGGTTCCTTGTCTTCATCTCCATAAATTCCAGGACGATAGAACTGTCTTCTGAATTAATGTCAAGAATCTGCAAAGCAAAACAAAATAAACCCTATGGCTTAGTATCTTCATGGAACATTGTGTATTGATATTGGAGTAGATTATTTATTCATGTTGCACTTTTTGTGTCGCAGGAAAATATTTATATTAAAATCATGCTGGAGTATTTTATTTATTATTCATTTAACATGAAAAAGAATAGCAAAGGATAGAGAACTTAAATGATTTACAATTATTTGTTTTATTTATAGTAAATAAAACTAAAATAAGGGAATGTTTATTGTGAATTCAGTGAAATGCTAATGGAAATGGTGTCCATGTAGCAGCATTGTGTATTAATATATTTCATTAGATATACATCTCTCATAATATGCCTTTTTTTCTGTAAAGTGTAGTAAAATGTAGGCAATGTTTTGAATGTTTTGGGTGATGGATAATTTCGAATGGGGTAATTGTTTTAGTCTAATTAGGCAAATTTTATGAAATGCTACATGGACATGGTGTCCATGTAGCATCGTATTGGTAAGCTATATTATTAGCATTAAAAGAGCAAAAACTAATTCATTATTAACTTCAAAGTTTATTAATGATGTGATTCTACAAAAAAAATACAATTTCAACGAACTATAACGATACCCAATGCAAAATATTGCCCATGCTATGTCCGATGCTACATGGACGCCAAATTATTATGGCGTCCGTGACTCAAAATTAATATCATAACATGAAAAGAAATTCTGATTCAGTGTTTCCCTTTCAATAAAAATGCATTAATAAATACAGACATACAAGCAACATTAAGAAATAATTACAATCGCACTTACCATTCACAAAACTATCCAATGTTTACATTTTGATGCTACATAAAAGTCCCGATGCTACCATTGGACACCAGCGACTAAAACCTTGATAAAACTAGCCCACATGTGGCAAATTCCAAACAAACCTGATAGCTATTGACCTCTATCCTTACAAAAGAAATATGGAATGTTTTATTTATCTCCAGGGGGGGATTCCCACAAATTGCATAGGATGTTTATCACGATGCTACATTTTATGGTAAGGACACCATGCGCACGGCACGGTATACTTTTTCATGAATATATGGAATGGTCTTCATGAAATTTATTCTCATTTGCAATAGTTTTCAATTGATAAATGCTCTTAATTTTGGAAAATAATTTAAAAATGTATGATAGAGAATTACCCCCATTCAGCAATGAAAACTCCCGATGCTACACGTGTATATTTTGTGGACACCGTGCGTAGCATCGGAAAGGCAATTTTCATGTTGCTTGGGTGAAAAATCAGTCCAGCGTGACGAGGTGTTTTGGTCAGTAAACTATGAATACATGTATCTTTTATTAATCAAATCGATTTCCAAGCAATTCTATGATAGTTTTGCTTACATAAAACTCATATTAATTGTTGTGTTTTCCATGTCACGTTTTTTAGCAAAAATGGTCTTGGACACCACCTAATTTTTTATTTTTTTCTTCTTCAAGGAAGGGTCAATTTTTTTTATTTATTTTATGGCTCAATACTATAACCTAGTACTGTTTTTGGACACTAATTTTTTTTGATATACACATAGAGTAAAACAGTTTATAAGCTGCCTAAAGTACCAAATTCTGCTATTTTAACAAATGCCCCAACTTCATGGAATGAGCCATATACCAATTTTGTCTTGACATAACCATATATTTTTCAGCAAAAAAAAAAAAAAATGAATGAATGAAAAAAAAAAATTGAAAACAATCCGACCAACCAACCCGAATCAAAATGTTTGGCACTTGAGGGCAACACAACATTTTTGTTGTTGTTGGCCTAATTGACAGTTCGGTATCAAAACAAGTTTCCCTATCTAACTATTTTTTCAATGTTATACTGCAAATTATTTTACCAGAGATATCAAAACTTATGGGACACCCTGTAGAAACCAAATAATGGAAGGAGGGGGATGTATCAGTTTGCTTATTACAGTGTTGGTGGGAGATAGATTGCTCTTTGCAACCAAAGGGATAATTTGGGTCATAGAAGCCAGTGTTGAGGTAGGAAGGGCAGTTTTGTAATTTCTGATACTATATTTTATAGAGGGTACTAGGGCAGTGTTTTACACAAGCACTTGACTTTATGTTACATGAACAATGCACAGGTAGGGACTAAACTGATGCCAGGTATTGGGGGAGGGGTAAGAGAGATTGCACATTTCTGTAACTGTTCCTTGTTAGTGGAAAGATAAGGTAACATTTGAACATAAGGGAATGTTGGTGTCACACAGATACTATTTTAAGATAACCAGGTACCCATAATAAGGCCAACAATTTTTTGTTGTTATGTTGTCCTCGACCGACCGCTCATCAGATTTAGGGCCGCTCCGATTTTTTTCTCCATATTAATTTTTTCAGATTTTATTTTAAAAAATCTGTTTTTTGGGGGTTTTTTTTCCAGATTTTGTTCACATTTTTGTTCACATTTTCAAAAAAGCACATTTTAAATGGCATTGAATATTAAATAAAGTGTTATAACATATATGTGTGACTCTTAGAGTGATTTCAACTTCTTGTTGGCTGAACTTTGAGCTTCCGCTGGTACATGTAAAAGAAAATTAAAAAAGGAAAAAGAAAAAGAAAATCCGCCCGCCCGCCACTCCTCTTTGAAAGTTGTGGAGGACAACATAACAATTGTTTTTGGCTAATAAGGTTAGCGTAAGGGAGCGGGGGGCCAATAATCATTTGAGGCAGAGAACCAGGTGATCTGTTAAGATAGCACTAGGAAAATGCAACCAGTGAACCCTTAAATGTTGAGGACCAAGAAAAAGTGAGACACAATGATTTCCTTCCACAGCGAGGTGTGTCGTTAGACATTATACAGTTTAAAGTTGACCAATCAGGTGCCTTAGGCGACGAAAAACAACAACCAGGCGGATGGACCTGTCAAGTAGGGTCGGTCGGTCGGGTTATCGTTACATTTTTTTAAAATTTGTTACCTTAGGTTAAAAAAGAAGAAGTTTGTGTTGCCCTCACAAGCCTAAAATCAGGAAGGTCGGACGGCTGGATTTTTTATTTATTTTTATTTTTAGTATACCTATTAATTATTTCAGTCAACATGTGTGAAGATACTTAGAAAAATGCATGTATACTGGCTGTATTTTCTACCCAATGGTGAATATTTTCTTGAAGTACATATCCATGAAAAAATATTCACCCTTGATTCTATAACAAAAACTGTTTGAAAGTATGGAATATCCACATATTATATTGTTTACTGAATTAAAGACAACGATGGACAAAATGAGACTAAATGAAAACAATTTCTTTCTCGTGCATGGAGTTCAAACCCAAGCTTGTTGTTTGTTTTTCTTGGTTTCGATTGCTTTTACACATATTTATCAACCGGAAGATAGGTAAAAATAGTGTAGAAATATAAAAGAAATCTTTAAACAAAAAACAAAAAAAATTGAACCCCCCCCAAACCCCGGCCCACATTTTCTGGAATTTTGACTCGGCCGGATGAGGTCAACACAACCATTTTTTCCCCCTTAAATGTCACCAAAATATGCAAAAATCAGGACTTTTTAAAAAAGTAAAATCAACAGATTTTCCAATTGATTTTACCTGATTTTAGAAAAAATGATTCAAAATAAAAAATCTTAAAAATCGCAAAACAGGGTTATTTTCTTCCTTGCCTTAATGTTATTATCGGGCAGACTTGCGCATGGGCAGTTGGTGACCTGAAGTGTCGTGGAAAGCCACAACACTTCCGCTCATTTTTTGGGTACGTTAATTTCCCAGTCCCTTGGTCGGTCATTTTTAATGTTGTGGCAATATAAACCTTTTAAGTGTTTATTTTTCAATGTTGAGGTATAAAATTGTAACAAAATTACATTCTCTCTTTACAGGAGATCTTCACCTCCCAGACGGTCAATGCTCGTCAGAGCATAGATCTTGTCAACGTCAAAGTCCCTGGATTCCAACTCTTCATTGACTTTGCCTACATGGCTCGCATGGCCATGACGATGCAGGAAGTTGACATGGTGCTTAACACTGCCGTCGCGCTCAAATCTGGCACTATGCTGGAGGCCTGCTGTGAGTTCCTCAAGTCGCAACTCACAGGCGATAACTGCGTGGATATCTTATCAATAGCGGAAGCATATAATTTAACGGAGATTAAGCGCCAGGCTAATCGTCTGATGTGCGAGAGGTTGATTGAGTTGTCGCAGACGTATAAGAAGGGAATGCCAGACACTAAAGAGGATTTGGAAGGTTAGAAAAGTAACAACCAGATTATTAAATTTGGGAACTTTTTGGGGATAAAAATACAAAAACTAATAATACTAATAGTGAACATTTGAAAAGCACGCAAATTCGCAAGAAAATGCTCATGGTGCATGAAGATCAACAAAACCAGGAGTATGCAATTATACAAGAAAGGATCAAGAGAGCAAAAAAATAACAACTTAAATACTAAAGATACAAACAAATAAACATATAAATAATACACAAAAATGTGCCATAAACAGTTACACATACAACTTAATCCCGTTCATAAGCAACTTTCAACAAATGTGTCATGAGTTGCGATTTTAAAAGACCCAATTGAAGAGCAACTTCTATATGCGAGTAGCAATGACCGAGAAGGCACAATCCCCCAAAACCAAGATGATTTAGATTCAAATAAGAGTAATGTAATCTGTAAGATTCTTTATAAACTGCTTTAAAAAAGTCTGGAAATTTGTTTCAAATCGCCAATTTTCGAATATTTGTGATATATTCATATTGCATCAATGAAAAGCTGATGTGTTCCTCTTTCCATCGATACCTTATTCGTAGCAATCAGTTGTTTCGGTGTTTAGCCACCTGCTTGTGAATGTGGAGAGGTCTCATTCAATATTTCATGCTCAAAAGAACAACTCATCTGTTCAATGAGGTGTTACATTGACAGCTACACTGTAAAAATGCTGTTTGTAAACCTTTGAACAACACGTACCCTTTTGTATTCTTATTTAAATCTGATATCTGTCTTGATTCATTCTCTCCACTTACAGCACTGACTGCAAGGTTTGCCGCCCAGACATCCCAGGCTGCTCAGCTACCCATCCTGTCAGCTGTATCAGCTGTATCAGCTCAGCTACCAGCAGCATTAATGCAACATCAGTCATCGTCTCAACAACAGCAGAACCTAGTAGCTGCCCAGGCACAGGCAATCCTTGAGGAGGCAACCAGTAAACTTGAGGAAGCAGCGGCAAAACTCAACGTCACCAACGCAGCCGCCAAAATGGAAGAGCAATCGGCTGCAAGTTCGGGGACAGATGATGAAGATGATCCTGGTGGTATGGAAACGGATAGCTCTGAAGACGATCTGTGTGCGGAGGAGAAACCTTTATTGGTAGCTCAACTGCCGATGGCTTCTTCTAATAAACCAGTGCTTCGTCGTCTGCAGAACCGCACCAACAGGTCGGGATTGCAACACACCGGAGAACAGAGACTCAAAATAGCAACAAAAGCTGCCCTAAAGAGCCCCATAGTAACACGCTCGCACGGCAGGCAGACTGTCCGTCCAAAGAGAAATTTGAGGTTTCAGAGGGCGCTGCGCATTAAAAAAGGCGCCATCGCTCACACCAAAATAAAAAAGGACTACTTCTGCAAGATTTGCGAATTGACGTTTGCGAAGCTTCGCGACCTACGGACGCACACGTCAGAGCAGCATCACAAATGCACAAAATGTAGCAAATATTTTATGCACCCTCACGAGTTGGACTCGCATCTGATCGTTCACACGAATCGTGACTTACAGCAGAAGGGTCCAAAACGATATCAGTGTCACTTCTGCGGCAAACATTGTGGTTATAGCTCTGCACTGAAGATACACATCAGAACACACACAGGGGAAAAACCATACCAATGCGATTTATGTGACCAACGATTCATCCAATCAATAAACTTGAAACGACATGTGCTGACCAATCACAGTAAAGAGACACCATACCAGTGCAAATTCTGTGGCAAGAAATTCTCTGTCTATGTCTACCTGAAGTCGCATGAAATCACCCACTCAGACCACCGGCCGTTTCAGTGCGAGGCTTGCGGCGCAATGTTCAAACGTAAATCTGACCTGCGTAGTCACAACCGTGTGCACAGCACGGAGAAGCCATACTCTTGCGAGCTGTGCCACGCCAAATTTAAATCGCCCAACGACCTGAAGACGCACACACTCATCCACAACGACCGCAAACCGCACACATGCGACAAGTGTGGCGCTTGTTTCAAGCGTACAGGACATCTAAACCGGCATATGATGATTCATACTAACGCTAAACCATTTCAATGCGAGACATGCGGGGCGCAGTTTAATAGGAAAGAGAATCTTCGTAGCCATCAGAGGATACACAGTGGAGAGCAGCCATACAAATGTGGTGTGTGTGGAGCATCATTTAGACATCTCAGCAGCCTCAAGATGCATGAAAAGAACCATTGGAGGTAAGTACATGTCGAGGGTTGAGCGCCAGTAGGCCTTAACTAAAAAAAATGCTATTTTGAGATAATCAACTTTCAAATATTTGGGACTCATTACAATACACTGTAGTACCCAACATATAACTCTAATTTTAGTCAAATTAAGCGTGTTTATGAGAACGTTCTGACAATCTAGGTTTATGGATTATTTTTGTACCAAGATTTCAATTTGCCCAAAATTGAGTTACAGCCTTCTGGGGCTCAACCCTCGATGTATAGTAGGCTATATAATGGTATGGTTTTAGAGAACTGCTTTTTTGTAAAATATATGCAAACAGTTTCCCTGTCTTGGAGTACATGTAGATACTCTTAACAAGTGATTTTAACTTGCTAAAAATCTTTTGATTTGCTATGAGATCATGAAAAGCAGCCAAACTGTGGTTTTTGAGGTTGTGAAAACCCCCATTTTTCATATGCGTCAGGGTTTGAGAGCACAATTGGTACATTTAAAAAAATTATTTGGCTAGATGTCATGAAGATTGAGTGAATTCTACAATTTACAAAGGATTAAATGTTTTGATATGTGTCAGGGTTTTAGACCTCCATAACACATCTTCAAAATGATTCAACTAAATATGTCAAAAAGGTTGGGTGAGTTATTCAGAATTAAAATTTAAAATTTTAAAGTAACAAAAACATAACTGTGTTACTTTCAGATCACATGTGTTCCAATTTCAGATTAAATCAATAAAACTTGGTGTGAATATCTAATAAATTAACCTAAATTCTCTTCATTATCATTCCATTCCAGTGACCGTCCAGCTGAACAAGAGACCAGCATACCCACCGTACACGATCCAACCCCTACCCTACAGCATATTGCAGCATTAATGGGTCTTGGAGGATTAGGTGGTAATCCCCAGCAGACAGGGCTGTCAGTCACATCAATGTCTGCTCACCCTGTTGGTGGTACTGTGTCCACACCACAGTTGAACGTATCTACACCAGCCCAACTAATGACGCAGGTAATGTCGTCACAACAATTACAAAGAGACATGATTCAGCTCCCAGTGCAAGTCAAGATTTATCCATCGGTTGCCGATCAGATGCCGCCGTCGTCGTCCCCGCATACAATCGATTCACAGGCTATGAGAAATCATACAAACTCTCCCCCACCACAGCAGCAATCCCATATGACCTCTGCATTAATGGGACTTCAAGGACTGGCTAATCATGCAAGCATCCCAGTTGCGGTCACTTTGTCGTCTGCAGATACGCATTCATCCCATATGACTTCACCGCCACCTGGCCACATGGCATCGGGACTCATGGGACTGCAAGCACTGACGGGTCAACACCACACATCGATTCCTGTTTCCGTGACCCTCACTGATGCCGCTAACACACCCCCTCCCCAAATATCAGCCTCGGTCATGACGCCTCATGAACAAATCTCACATAGAGACCAAATGCCGCTTCACCCCTTACAAGTCAAAGTCTACCCTAATCCTGATGCAAACACCGTCCCAACGTCAACACAAGCGATGACCATGGGTTCTCTGTCACAGAGAGCCCAGATGACATCCCCCTCCCCAGGGGCTCATATGGCATCGGGTTTGGTGCAGCATGGTATTCACCTTGGTATGCCTCAAAATCTTCAAGTTCACGTCCAGTCTGGGCAAGGGATCACCACGACACAGGCTGCATTGCAAGATCATACAGTTTACATGTCAATGTAAAAGTTTACCCGAGGAGTTTCATGGCAAAACATGTTACCGTATTATCCCTATTAAAGGTAGATGACCCGATCACATTTCCGATTTTCAACTTGAAGTTTTCTATTCTACATGAAAGGTCATCCTTAAAAAAGTTGTGTTCCAAAGTTTGAGTTGCATAGCTCTAATGGTTCTTATTTTAGACGCACAAGATGCTGTGAACTGTACCCATTGAGTAGTGCACAAACTATATCGGTGGTTACCACCATTCACGGTAATTCGACGTTATTTCATCGATTTCTCTGTAATTATACCGATTTAGGCCGTCAAATTTCAGTATGATGATGAGAAAAATACGAGCTTTCATATGATATGAAAATCTCCGTATGTTTGAAATAATTCTGTGTTACGAAAATGTGATCGGGTCATCTACCTTTAAGCGCCCATGCCCTTATAAACACCCACCCATATTTTTCCCAATGACTACTAAAAAAGAATCCCTTATAAGCACCCATCTTTTCAATTAGCCACTGTGAATGCCATCAACAAATATTTTGGCGATTTTTACAGTAAATGTTTACATGCTGTTTTTTATTCATGGCTTAAATACAAAATCGTGCATGCTCAAAACTACCGAGAATAAACGGAAGTTTTCGGAAGGGCACTTGAAGCTTGTCGGGATATTGACGTCATGTGATTTGGCCCTAGTGAGACCACTGCGACGATGCAATGTTGATTTTCCCCCCAAAGTTTAAACAGTTCAATTTTCAATCGCACCACTAGTGCAACCTTGCCGAATTCCACAGTGTTTAGGATAAATGACTTAACAAAAAGGTAAATTAATAAGCGCCCACCCAGAATGACTTTGCTATAGTGCCCTAGGCGCTTAATAGGGATAATACGGTTTATTCATTTTCTTAATTTCAGATATTATCTGATTGCTCCAATAATGAAGAAACTAAAATGAAAATTCACACTACTCATGAATATGAAATCTATACTTGGTCAAACGATGTATTAAGTGATGTCCATAATTAATCTTCCCCTTGCAGTGTCAGGAAATTGAACTCTAGCTGGACCAACTTTTCATCATTATTTTCAAAAGTTCACTGAAATATTAATGGCATTACAAGGAAGAATTTGTTTCGGCATTATGCAAATTACAGCCTTTTAATTACAGTTTTAATAGCATATATTCCCACCATGACATTTTGATGTTTAAAACTTTTAGAAATATTTCAAAATTGAAATCTTTAAACCGAAAATAATCTAAATGAATACTACTATTTCTATTTACCTTTCTCATCAATATTTGTAACCAAATCTGTGCCCCAAATGTTTTTGAATATGTGTGACACGTAGTACAGGGTGTCCCAAAAAGACTGCTTGTGTTTACCGAACTTATTTTCCATGAAGTTCTAAAATTTGGTGTAACATTTTTATACATATTGAGAGAATAAACGCTTGGCTTTCAGATGCCGTTTATTTCATTTGATTTGGTTTTGTCAATCCTGATGTTACACCAACTTGTAGAACTTCGTGGTCAATAAGTTGGGTAAACATGTGCACAGTTTTTTTTGGGACACCCTGTATATTTGGCCTAAGGAAACACATTCAAAACCCCTTTTATACCTTTAATAGTATTAATTTTATTTCTCTTTTTAGCCCAATACAAACCTAAATTAGTATTCAACTGGGTTAGTTTTTGATGCCAACTTGTGAGTTTCCTATTTCCAATGTAAATAAGAAAATTCCTACCGGGTGCTATCTTCTGAAATGTGAAAGGTGGGCTTCAATCAATCCCATAATGCAATGTTATGATTTGAAATGACAGTAATGATATCATAAAGGAATGGATATCGCCAAATCTCTAGCATATATAGACTGTATTGTTATAAAATGACCAAGAAATCATTGAACTGATTATAGCTATGTCTTCAAGACCCTTGGATTATGTGACCATATTTCTTCGGAGGAGGAGGATTTGAAATTACAAGCTCCCGTTCTGTTATGATTCCGAAAAGGTATCTCTATTTTGCTTCTAAAGGCAGAATGTTGTAATGCTCTATCAATCTAGTTAAGAAAAATGAGGAGAGTCTGTTTTATATAATCAAGGGCTTAGTGCAACAAGGCCCTATCTGCAATAGCTACCAGGTGTTATGTGACCCATCACATTAAAATGGACATGTTGGAGGCCCAAGTCAAATCTTGGTTATTGGTATGACTTAAAAGAACACATTTTAAGTTTCAAAATGATACCACATTGAAGGTAATCAGACTTTATTATCAGTATGATTTGAATAAGCATTTTTTGCCCCATTATTTTCTCTATATTTCACCAAATATATTATCTCAAAACTGTGTCCAACATGTCCTTTTTGACGCGACTGGGCACATATGTAGATAGCTGACCCTGTGAAATAAACTAAAAGTAACAAATGGCAGCTATAGCAGATAGGATATTTTTGCACTTATATCTCAGTTTTCAAAAGGCAATATCCACAATAGCGGCCACATGTTATTTATAAGGTTGCTATAACCCTAAACCCTACTACACCACAAGACAGCCGTGGTGTAGTGGAATCAGTGGCGTAGCCAAGGGGGGGCAAGGGGGGGCAGCTGCCCCCCCTGTGGGGTTCTCTGCCCCCCCTGTTGCCCCCCCTGTGGGAAATGTCAGTTGAAATAATTTGGGACTAACCTATTCACAACACAAGGAAATTCAATCCTCAATTTGGTTGTTGCCCCCCCACCAAAACTCCCGGCCCCCCCTTTGCCCCCCCACTGAGAAAAACCTGGCTACGCCACTGAGTGGAATGGAGATGGCCTTTGGTGCTGGAGGTCCGTGGTTCAAATCCCGGGGGGTTGGGTGACCTTTCGGGTGAATTTTCGCCGTCGGAGAACAAATCTGTTGCCGTGTGGTGTTCCAGGGTTAGGGTTAACTTCTACCCTTGTGGAAACACAATCCCCCAAACACGGCAGCCTGTTTTTATCACCGGGCGTGCAAGTTTTTGGGCTATAAAATGGACCCAGGCTATACGAGGCGAAGTATACTGAACCGAGTAGCCTTGACAGCCGTGGTGTAGTGGAATGGAGATGGCCTTTGGTGCTGGAGGTCCGTGGTTCAAATCCCGGGGGGGTTGGGTGACCTTTCGGGTGAATTTTCGCCGTCGGAGAAAAAATCTGTTGCCGTGTGGTGTTCCAGGGTTAGGGTTAACATCTACCCTTGTGGAAACACAATCCCCCAAATGGCAGCCATCGCAGATAGGACTTTTTTGCACTAAACACTTGACATATATTTGAGTAGCAATGTACATTAATCAGATATATTTATCTTTTTATATACTCTGTAAATTCTATAGTATTTTATGCTCCTTTTCTACAGTGCAAGTGTAACAGAAAGCAGTTCATATTTATTTAAGGCGTGGAATTTTTAGATAAAGCGTGTAGAATTTGTGTCCATGAATTGATTGACAAAGCGCAGCAAAACAGGAAATAAGGTCGGAATGTGCTCAGTATATGGCTGATGTTAATTGGAATGGAATACATGGCTTTAGGGTTTCAGCATCAGAAGTTGAGTTACACCGAAATATTAGACTCACAATGCAATGAGCGTAGCAAACAAAGATGATGAAGTAACAGTTGGCCCGTAACCACTGTAAGGCAAAAAAAGAAAGAAAGTTGACTTGCCCTTTCAGGGCCAGAGTCTGGGTCGGACAGTCAGATTTTTTTGTTGTTGATTTTTTTAAAATTTAAACGGAGATACTACACAAAAACACGTTTTAAAGAGATTTATTTTAAACAAACAGATACTACTCAAAAACATGTTTTCATCTTTTTTTTATTGTTATGTGCTTCTTTCAATTTTTTTTTTTTTTTTTACTTTGAAAAAATAAATAAAAAAATAGCGACCCTAGATTTCCAAAAATTCGGGTCGGTCGGAAAGGGCAAGTCAACTTTTTTTTTTGTTGCCTAATGCAAAACCACTGTAATGCAAAATTCTCTTAGCATTGTGGGATTGAAATATCGGTATATCTTGGCATCCGGTGCGAAACCCGTATTGGACCATATTGGAATTGGTCATATCTAAGCAACTTTTGGTAAACTTGAATATAACACTAGTGTGACTAGGAACAGGTGCACAAAATATGCACAGATGCACATATCGACAGTTGCATGTAATGGGGCCATATCTCTGCCATGTGTTTAATATAGTATGCTTATTAAAACAAATCTACAAAATCATGTTTTCTTATTCAAATCAAATATCTTTAATTCTATTTATTCACAGCAAAATCATTATTGTAGTATATTTCTTCTATGCCATCTTTGTCATGTTTTACACTTTTATACATTTATGGGAAATTCAATTTCCTATTTTGTGAAAGATTTTAATATAGCTTTAATACAATTTTAGAATACCCTATGTGTACACAACCAAAGCCAAGTTATTGGGACACAACACAGGGTATTTGAAAATTGTGCCTTTAATATTCTTTGTGGTTCTTTTCTATTTTATTAGATCTCATTCGAAGGTTCTTGAGTTCCTCTATTTGATGAAGTTGAACTGTAAGGCTACACATATTTCTTGCTTTGACTTGGGCAACAAGTGTCTAAAATGTTGAAATGTCCCAGAACAAGATTTTAATTGATTGCAAACTGTGGAAAACATGGCGGCAAATGGGTGGCTATCATCATTGAATGATATAATACTATGTTTACAGCTAATTTATAATTCTGTCTTTGATGGTGATGCAATAATCCACAAACTTAATATTTTCTATCATGTACTTTTTTTTCAAAAGACATAATTACGACTTCTCACACTATCCTAAAGATCCAATGATTCATAATTAGACCTCAAGCAAGAATGTCATTGCTCTTTAGTCACTGTGTGTGTACACATGGTGATGATGTACATGTAGTCCTATTTAATGCCCAATTGGCATAACACTGTATAACACCTACAGAAGAGCGATTGATTGATCATTATATCAGTGTGAAAAAGCTAATTATATACCTTTTTCTAATGCAGTGGTTGTGGTCTGATATGGTAATTACTATGTTCAGTCATTTTGATTGGACCCGGCAACATTTCTCCCATCCATTATGAGGCTGTAATGGATGACAATTACGTCGTCAGTCAACCCGGTTGCATTGATTTTACATAAAAGGGTGATCTATTTTTTATTAAAATATTAGGATCACTTTTCCCAGTCACTTTCACTTAAAGGCATATTATGTTATATTTTCCAGGGGGCGCCCTTTATCCATGATTTGTTTAGAAAGTAGATTTAGATTTTCTTGCAGATTTACATTTCTGATCATAAATCATAAATAAATCCTGAGTTACAGAGCGATACGATTTCTAATTACTTCAAAATCATGGTTTATATGGGTTGGAAATAGATTGATAGAAACATGATTTTGAAGTAATTAGGAACCGTATCGCTATGTAACTCAGAATATATTCATGATTTATGATCAGAAATGTAAATATGCAAGAAAATCTGCTACCAATTTTTTTTCGAGGATCGAGGGTGTCCCCTGGAAAAGATCACATAATATACCTTTAAACTGTTATTATCTGAAGGGTAAAAATGCATTGGAAAGAGAATAAAAGATGGAAATGTTATTTTGGTTGCTGGACTACGGTGTATATGCATGGGCTACACTAGCATCCATTGCTCAAAATATGGACCAGCCATCCATTATTACACCTTAGTCCAGCAACCAAAATAACATTTCCATCTGTTATTTTCCAAGTATCACTAGTTTTTGCATGTTGTCAAACCCTAACGTTTAAAAGTAAAATGTGTAGACTATTCAGTTCCAAATTAGCAAAACTGTTTGCCGGAGCAACTTCAGAAGAACGAGAGCATGCAAAATGCTAGCATGATGCAACACATTGTGAATCGTATGTATGACGCTATAGTGTATGCCTAAATAGCACGAGTATGTTTGGATTATACGGAGAGATAAAAACCACATTTCTAGCCAATTTGGAACTAATTAAACTATATAAACACATTGTTATAGCATCTTGGTTAAATAAGCATATTTAATTGTATTTATTTAATATAAAAGCAATTGGCATAGATGTATTATTTGCAATAAGCTTTTTCAACTTTTCATAATAATGTACATGTATCGTTTATAAGTTGCTTATTTATAACAGTTAAACCTGCTGACAAAATCACTCCTGTGCCTGCTCATAGTTGTTATTACCTTTAGTCATTTAACAATTTTGTGTATTTATTATAATTTGTAATGCGCATACAGCATTTTCAACGATGTAACTTCCACAAATAGCTCATTTCAGCTGTTAATCAACCTCCTGCGCTGATTTTACCCATTTTACAATGTATTGGTGCAATGGAAATGCTCAGAACTGTAAAAAGGAATGATTTGTACAAAATGCATTTCTTGACTAAATCCTTCCCCCCCCCCTTTCACTTTCTCTGAATTCACTCTTCTAAATGTATTTATTATTAAGTATTATTTATAAATTACACAATATGTTTCTGATTTTGAAAATATTTTTAAAATGATAAATATCCACAGAAATATTGTCAATATAGTTGCTATCAAAGTTCTTGGTTGGATGGCATTTGTGTGAGTTTAATAATGCAAATTAAGTTGGTGGTAACAATGTGGGAAGCCAGTGCCTGTACAGGTTTTGTATGAATAGGACCTCTATGGGAACTGTCCAGTACCTGTGTGATATGACAAAAACAGTAGCACTGTAGCAGAGTTACTAGCACTAGTTAACAGCCCATCAACGCTTAGATTGTGACAGCCTAATACCGTATCGACGAGGCCGTTGAGATCAAGTATCTTACCCAGGGAAGACAAACACTTTGGTCGTAGCGGGTTAAAACTGACAACCTTTATATCATGAGTCCTGCCCATAATCCATGTTCTAATGGTATGCACTAGTTTGATTGGCACACTGGACGCATCAAATCCCTAAATACACTCATAAAGCCAGCCAGCTGAAAGCAATTATAGAAACTAATATATTCATAGAAGTTCTCAAAATACTTTCTTGCTGTAATAACAATTAATCTTTCCCTCGTGGTGGTCAAGAATGAAAAATTAATTTCTCGACCAGGGTTTGAACCTGGGACCTCCTGAAGTCCAGACAGGTGCTCTACCAACGGAGCTTGAATCACTACGAACACATCTAAAGGCTTAGGGTTCAACTTTGGAAAAAATGGAGGGGGATCAGAAGAAAAAAATCGGAACTTAATAGGGGGGATAAAAAAAAAGTCCATATTTTGTCCGCGCTTTGTTGCGCACAAAAGAACCAACATGTTTACAATTACATGCTTCGTGCACGCTCAAATCTAATAATACTTGGTAACTTCGACAAGAAAAAATCACCATAAAAGGGGAGATCAAGAAAAAAAATTAACGATGTTTGGGGGGATCAAGAACAAAAATATGTCCGAGGCTAAAAAATGTCCACCTCCCCCCCCCCCCCCCCCACCAAAGTATTTATGAACACTCCCTTAAAGGTAGATGTTCCGATTTTCAACTTGAAGTTTTCTATTCTACATGAAAGGTCATCCTTAAAAAAGTGGTGTTCCAAAGTTTGAGTTGCATAGCTCTAATGGTTCTTATTTTAGACGCACAAGATGCTGTGAACTGTACCCATTGAAGAGTACACTAACTATATCGGTGGTTACCACCATTCGCGGTAATTCGACGTTATTTCATCGATTTCTCCGTAATTATACCGATTTAGGCCGTCAAATTTCAGTATGATGATGAGAAAAATACGAGCTTTCATATGATATGAAAATCTCCGTATGTTTGAAATAATTCTGTGTTACGAAAATGTGATCGGGTCATCTACCTTTAATTGGGATAAAAGTGTTTGGCTTGCATTTCTCTTCACACTTTTCAAAAACATGAATCCGGTGTAAAATATTGTTTGTTTTTATAGGGAGATTATGCAAGTCATTTGATTTTATAGAGATATTTATGTAGATTTATTATACTGCATTTGACAATCATTTATTCAGAAAAACAACTAAGTTTTATGCCATCCTGCATCTCTTGAGATGTGAGAGGACAAGCAAGAGCCCTCCTTTATGGCCTACTATTAAAACGTAAGAAAACTTAACCATGTAATTTAAACCAAAATACATTGCAATTTCATATCTCCAAAATGGAGTTACAATTTTCATACCGAAAGTGTTGTAATGAAATATGATAAACATCATATTGAAATTCAATGCCTTGTTTCACTAAGGAATACACACATCATAGCTGCAAAGTAGTAGTAAAACGTTGACTGTAAACTTGGAAATTTTCGCGCTACATTAATTTTCGCACTTCAAGCAGCTACTGCGAAAATAAAAACACAAATATATTCATTTTGTGTGTAAGTCTATATAATGAACTGTCAAATCGCTAATTTAAAAACAAGCGAAATTGCTGAAAATCAGCAAAGTGCGAAAATGTAATGAGCGAAAATGACCACTTTTACAGTATTCTATTTAATATTTATTCTGGAAGATTAGACACCCTGTAAGTAAAGGGTGGCCTAATTATAAACTCAAATACACCATTGTCGACCACATTTGTATTTATTGTACAGTATTATATTTACCTATAAATAGCCCCGAGTGGACCAAATCTTTTTTATAGATAAATTATTTGACATGGTATTTGCCACTTTGTATAGATCTAGTAGGCAGCTTAATGCTTGAATATTATTTTCTTATTATAACCTGTATCAGCTATGAATATTCATTATAAATTTGCATCACTTAAGATGAATTCTCAAATTCAGTCTCTTTTGATTATTATTATTATTGTTATTTTTGCATGGAATACAGTAATGTAATTTAAGCTCCAATTTAAGATGTTTCACATATGGATCACTGTGAAGGACTAAGAAGTACTGTGAAGTACCACAAAGTTTTCTACCTGTCTGGGGTCTACCTGTCTATCTTACAGTGGTTCTGATTGGTTTATTGCAAGATATACTCATTTTAATAGCCAATTAAAATGCAGCTTGTAAAATATTTCACTCCAATCTTTATCAGGGATACATTTCGTCGCTGTTCTGACATACCGGCACATCACTTTACTTAATTCTGTTGTGATGTGCCGGTATGTCAGAACAGCGACGATTTATTCTAACACTTTCTCTGATTGGTGCAATAAATGATGTATCTATCTTTCTGACCAATCGGCCGGTAGTTCTCATGCTATGAAAATGTTGTGATACAGTATTGGCTTGTGTTATCTCTCTCTTTGTATTCAAATAAAATGGTGCTACTACATGTCAGTTGATAATGAATGGCTGTGTTATGTGGTTTCCTGATGCCTGTGATAAAACTAGTTATTCAACAAAGTGTTTTGTTTATGTTTAGAAGCCAGTTAGGGAATACATCGATAGGGATTTGGGTGTTAATCCCAAAATATGAAATTTAATGTCAAGCGCTGTAAACTAAATGAAAAATAATATGAAAAAATGAAAGATGATTTTGGTGCAATTTCTGCATTTTTTTTTACCCAAAACAGATTTAGCTGTACATTGTCCGAAAGTTTTTGGTCAAAATTTGCATTTTTAGTGAAATTTGATATCAAAAATGAATTCTCTGACTCATTTCATTAACAAGAATGTATACTTTTATACACATAATAGTTCAAGGGTTGGGTTACTGTGCTTCATTGGTTAACACCCCTTACAGGTGTCAAAAGAACCAACACACCCTGTTCTAAGGATTTTGGGATATCTTAAGGGGGCTGTCAAGTGTCAGAAATAGCTTCCGTAAAACTGCCGTAACTACGTCATTATTCATATATTCCATATACAAGTATACATTTTTTTGAAGGAAAGGGTTCAATAAATCTAACCATGAACATGAAATTGCTTTAAAAAGAACCATTTTGGAGAAAATCATAAAAAACGAGAATTTTGACCAGTCTTCAATTCGGACAAGGTAACCCAAAAAATATTTTCTGAAAATCTGTCCTTTTACGATTTTTGTAATCTTAAGAAAATTACCCGGGTTCCATTTTTTTTGTTTTTTGATATCTGAGATATTTTTTTATTTATTGACCAAATAAGGCAACAAAATGGGATTTTTAAATACAACAAACGTGAATTTCCACAAAATGATCCGAAAAATCGGAAAATAGGCCTAAAACAAAAAACAAAAAAAATGGAACCTGGCGAAGATCATGCTTGTTGCGTTAAACTTACTTGCTGTCCATCAGATGCAGTTTGTATTGAGTAATCGTGTCTGTAAATCGTATTTTTACTCAAAAATGAACATAAAGAAATCAACCGATGAATGTGAAAAGTGACAATACCGCCGTTTGATCATGGTTTACGGGGAAATACACGTATTTCAAATCCTGTTCTTTAGATATTGTGGGAAGCATATAAATCCCCAACTTCGTGCAAAGTTTGATTACAAACCGTTCTTTTCTTGGTATCAAAATAACCTCAAATGTGTGTTAAAAAACACCTTTTTCATGATGTCGAGTGTGAAAAAAGAAGCTATACCATCATGCGCATTCGAAGTGCGTTCACAATTTCCGGGAAGCGTAACGCATGAAAGTGCGTGCGTTAATCGACAATGAGCGCAGACGCGCATGGAATGTTTTGAGTTGGCAAAATAAATGGTGACGCGTGCGCGTTGAACCGGTTGACAAAGATTAGACGCTCGTGTATTAATTTCTGTGCGCAACACTCTGCGGCTAATCATCACAGTTTATCATAGGCCCAGTGTAGTCGAGTCTTTATCAATGTGATTATTTAAAAATGCACCGTGGCAGGATTAGTGAGTAGTCTGGGTGTAAAAAAATCAACACCTATCCTAGATAAAGGACTTAGTAAAGGAGAGAGAAAAATTGGAAACATTAGAGAGAAAGCTAGAAATGGGGATGAAGATTTAATTTAAGACCTGTCGTTTGGTAGGCCTAGGCCTACATGTTTTCTCTTCTTCTACTTCAGATATTAAAAGAGACGGAATCGGGTAAGCTTCTGATTAACATGATTAATATGAGTCACGTCACGAATTGTAATTTCATCATAGTAAAAGGCCACAACATGCCACCTGAACTTGATCCTCGTTATGCCAGCGCCACTGAAAAAGAAACTGAAATATATGTCCGATAGGTCTAATGTTTAATGAAGTAGGAAAATAAAATTAACGGTTTGTAAAATTACTATAGGAATTGTCTATGTCAAGCGAACGAGTAACAGTAGCGTATCAGCAGAGTGTCCCCCTCCCTCGACGGATTTGACCGGGTAGAACAGATCAAACTACCGGGCTAAAAGGTTTTATTTTCTGTAAATACAGTGGGTTGGGGGAGCACGGGCCCCACTTTGAGTCGGATGGGGTGGATTTTGAGAACACCCCTGACCCTCCCCGTTTTCAAAAAGTCGGACTCGGCGGCGGCAATCCTCAGCCTGTAAAGTTAAAGCCTACCGGGAAGATACCATTTCCCCCTCTGACAAGCGACCTCATCACAGATACGCCACTGGCGGGTAATGGATCACATTTCACAGTAGTTAAATGATGAGTATTTTCCATTAGAATGGACTTGGATCCCTTTAAAATTGGTTTGCTATCTACCAAAGATAATTATTAAATAGTGATTGTTCAGTGTTATAACAATAGCTCTATTTAGCATTTCGGTTGGATCTCTTATAAAAGTAGTTTGCTATCTACTGAAGATAACAATGATAACGGTGAAAACACGGTCATTATTAACAATTACCTCTAGTAGGCCTATAGGGCCTATACAGTCATGTGGGTATTTCCATTACTGCATATGGTTTTATTATTTATTGGCTATCCCTATGAATTGCCTTGTCACCTATACCTAGATTGAAACTTTTTTCATTGAGAGGTCTCAAAAGTACAAGGATATCAAAGGTGCAACCACACATTTAATTAATCAGGCCTATTGTTTACATCTCATAACTTCGTGATAAACCAAACCGATATTACCCTATTTTTTTGTTGGGGTGGGTCCGAGGGGCAGAAATATAGAGCATCCTCTCCCACCACTTAATCCCATCCCTTTCACCTTTGCTTTCAGTCTAGAACATTCGGACATATCATTGATTCAAAAATATGAATGATGGGCCATTTAGCGATCGAAATGGGAAGATCTCTGTTCTTTGTTCAGTCCGAATTTCATTTGGAATGTTCCAGAATTTTATATTATTCAATTTAACTATGACATTTTAGGAGGATTTTTTAGAAACATGGCTTGTTTGGCCATATAGGCCTACTTCTGGTTATCTTGGAACTTATTTTGTCTCATATTATGGCATGTCACCAAACCGTAGGCCTAACAGCGGGGCCTTAAACCCGAACGCAACTGAAATAAATGAGCTTATAATGGATATTATATTAAAATACATGCCAGGAGAGGCTGTCCATCCCTGCTCTCCATGGCCCTATACCCCCCCCCCCCCCCCCCACCCCCCAACTCCACATGTCATGTTTTTTGATTGCCGCGTGTGCACATAACTATACAAAGTATGAGATAACCATGTGAACCATTTGATAGCATCGGCTCATCGGCCCAAGGATGCTTCTCCGATCATGCCCATAGGCTTAGGTAAAATGGCACTTATAATTGATATTATGTTTGATATAACTGAATGACAAATTAGTGCACCGAGTTGAACTAATTGAGAACTAGCTAACAACGATACGAAGTAATAGGCCTACCATATTCAGTAATGACAATAAATAGATAAACAGGTAGGACTATTGGATGGACGGGGCGGGTGGAACGGACTTGTACAACATCGAAAGGCCAAACAAAAACAAAACATTAATGTCTTCGGATAAAACCCGGTGTAAGTCTTTTTGATACTCCTTACAATGTTTCACTCCGATCATGGATTCAAAATCTTTCTCTGTCCTTTATTTTTTATCTTTTTTCCTTCTCTCTTTCCAAACTCCTTGACACTACGCTTGTGCTAAAGCCTTGTTTTACTAATAGGCCTACTTGCTTCAGGCTCAGCCACATCCCGGCAAAAATGACGGTTTGATTAGTCGGGCCTCCGATGCGTAAACAATGCGTATGAACAAGCCCTCAAACGCGGCAAAAACATAGCGGGAACGCAGCACGCACTGACGGCTTTCAAAACAACAGCGTCGCGTATTTTAAGCGAACTGGCGCGTGCTAATTTGCGTGAAAAACAAAACACGGGATACGCGGCGCATGGGAGTTTCGCTGATCCCCTGCGGGCAGACTTTTCTATTCTACTTTGTCAATGATCACAATAAGGGATTTAAATCCTTCTAAATAGGCTTTTGGAATTTCAAAATTGAAAATTTCTTTGCATGTACTGATAGATAACACTCTGAAGTTTTGAAAAATGAAGAAAAGTGAAATTCCTGGAAAATACGAAATGACACTTGACAGCCCCCTTAAATAGGGTCAGTCCGACTGTCAGACATCTTTGAATATTCCTTGTGGGATATTTGTCCAAATATTGAATGGGGAATACTTCCAACAATGGTTTTAACAGTCAAGGGTTGAGAGCCAGAAGGCCTTAAACTAAAAAGATATTTTGAGATCATCAACTTTCTAATATTTGGGATTCATTACAATACATTAGCACCCAACTTATACCTCTGATTTTAGTTAAATAAAGAGTGTTTATGAGTCGGTACCTGAAAATCTGTAGGTTATATGGATTATTTGCTCAAACCTTTAGTTATGATCTTCTAGCGCTCAAGCCTCAAGCCTCAAGTTATGAATTGAAGCTCATCGAATGAAATAACTACATGTATGTACAAGCTTCCATTTTCATCATTGTACCCAATAAGATTCATTATTATTTATATGGGCCTTCGAAACCGTACAATAAAAGTGCATATTGTGCACCAATTTCCCGGATGTGTGTCCAATATTCAAACAATATTGCCGTCCAATATTTTTGTGCGGCGCAGAAGATGTGCGTGTGAGTATATATGCGCAGAGAAGGTCAGTTCGGGCTATAATTTAGTTTTTATCAAAACAGTCTGTTATATAAATAATAATAATAATATTGAATGGATCTTATTTTCGGGTGATACAAGAATATTTTTATAGCTTGTGCAATATATTCTTGTATCACCCTCAAAGCCATTCAATATTATATAAATACTCATGTGCAGTAGTATTAGAGTCTATCCCAGTGGAAAAAAACCCTGTATGAATGGACAGACCTCTCAGCTGGGATCCGTCAGTCATTTTTTGGGTCCCTTCAAAACGATACAACAAATCAAGAAATCTGTAAAATTGGCACATGAACATCCCCCAATTTCTAAAACAAATGGGCCCATTGTGTTTTTTGGGTCGCCTGATCTCTGAAATACACTCTCAGGTTATTGCAGAGGTAGATAAACTATATCAGGATAGTATTGTCATCAAATACTGACTGCCAATAAACATGATAGAAAGAACTCGTGATTTCCAGACTTTTTGATTTTGAATGCTCTTTTTTTTAATTTGAAACACAAATATATATATTCAACTTCTAAACTGCTCAAAGAAAGTTCAGAATTTTTTTTTTCAATCACGTTTTTTGCGCATATTTCGGAATACGGTTTCATAGCTCAGCCACATGCTTGAGAATATGAGGTCTCAATCTGAATGTGCCAAAATTATCACTAATTTTTCATACAACCCAGCCAAATATGTTGCTTAAAAATAACAGGGATTCTTCAAGTACTCTGCTTAAATAACTTTTGGGTATTTAAACGGGTACATGAACAACTCCAGTGGTTTTAAGGTAGCTGTCAATGTAACACTTACTTGAACAGATGAAAGAGTTGCTCTTTTGAGCATGAAATAGTGGTGAATTTGGCGCATTTTGAAATAGACCTCCCCACATTCTCAAGCAGGTGGCGGTGGCTAAGCACTAACAAACAAGAACACATCAGCTTTTTAGTGATATCAAGCACAATATGAATATATTACGAAATATCCGAAAAATCGTGATTCAAAACAGTTTCAGAACTATTTCAGGAGTTTAGAAAGTTACCAGTGCCACACCAGTTTTCACATTCAGTGAATTCTGATGTTGATTTCTCAAGGTGCCAGGGCCTGGAACTCTGCTGCCAATTTCACACTACTTTAGGTTCACCAGGCTATAATATTGGAGGGCATTATATGCCAGACAAACATGTCGAACATGTCGAAAATGTACAAATTAAACAAGCACATTTTTGTCTCAACAAATGTAGAGGGAATTAACAGAAAGCACCATTTTCAAAATATGTCAAAAATGAATAAAATTCTGTCCCTTTTCGATGCTTTTATGGATGCGTAGCCATCATATGCCGAGTGGCCCCCACCCCAGGAATTTTAAGTTGAGTCATTGGAGGCAATGAATATGTGTAAGTCTAGACATGAGTTTTGAATAGAACTTTTTTCCATAACTCTGTGGTCCATTTACCTTATATTTTAATTACTGTGTTGAAAATAGGCAAACTATGGAGTAACATGCAATTTTGGCATAATAAGTATCTCATAAAATGAATGCAGTTTGCTACCACTAAATAGCATAACACACACTATTCCAGCATGTTTGGTCAGTTGTTATCTCAATATTGAGCTATAAGTATACAGTCTAACCTCAGTTATCCGGACATGATGGGACCAAGCAATGGCCAGATAAGTGAAAAATCTGGATAGGCGAATTATGTGTAATTCTACATTGATTGTTCTGAAGTGCTCAAATTGGGACAATAGAAGAGTACTGAATGAGGGGTTAATTACAGTGACAATGTATTATTTAAGCGCTGAACAGCATTCATTGCCAATATCAAAAGAGGGCCTTCAAGTGCTCAGAGTGTGAAAATAAGTTGATTTAGGCTTTAAAAAACTTATTTTCTTTTGGGATCATTCAGCCAGGGTTGGGTAACCGAGGTTGGACTGTACATTAATCTGAAACACCTTTACTGAATGAAAATTGGGGGTTAAAAATAACATTCTTAACAAATTCTTCATACATGAAGCTTCACATGAAGCTACAACTTTATTGAGCTGTTGGATAATTAGAAATAAATACAGAATCCCAAGATAGTATTGGTTTCTACTACAAACTTCATGTACGGTAACACTAAGGCCCAACAAATTTTGTTATAGAAATAATAGGCATATAAACACATCACCAAAAGTAAGTCCCCCTCTCAAAATGTCGTCATAACATCGTAAGGTAACAAAATTTACCAATAAAACTTAGTTAGATATAATCCTATGACTGTTTCCTAAGTGGTGTTTGAAAATGAAAGATGTCCATGACTTCATGGCTGAATGAGCTCAAATGAAAGACAAAAACTGCCATTCTCAAAAGTCACAACTCACTGCTAATATTTGAGCCAAGAAGTGGATTTGCATGGCTGAATGATCATGAATTGATTACACTTTACAGTAATATTCGCTAAACCTCTGGTGTTTTTCCATTAGTAAGAAGCAATTTATAAACTTTGTGACTTTTGAGAAGGGAAGTTTTTGTCTTTCATTTGAGCTAATTCAGCCATGAAGTCATGGACATCTTTCATTTTCAAACACCACTTAAGAAATAGTCATAGGATTATTTCTAACTAAGTTTTATTGGTAAAATGTTTTACCTTACGATGTTATGACGATATTTTGAGAGGGGGACTTACTTTTGGTGTTGTGTTTACGACGGGTATTAAACAAATATTTATCAATTTTGTTATATTGGCGTAACATGCCATTGAAAATTAGGGTAGGTTAGGTGCAAGATTTTTTTTTAAATTATGAATTGTATATACTATAAATTACTAAATTTGATCTCACAATTTAGTCAAATGAATCACAAAATATCATGAGGCCATTTTTGATTGTTTTTGTTTGAAATTTTGTTGGTTTTTAATTTTAAAAAAATCAGGGTCGGACGGATTACACCAATACAACAATTTTTCTTGGGGGCCTAATATAATAATAAGAAATATCCATTTACACAATGTGCAAAATTCAGCAGCCTTTACAACAGAGAAATTAATTATATAAATTCGACTCAATTTCAGACAAATAGTACCTTTAGATTGGTTAAACTAACAATTTTGAATGAATGTATGTAATGCCTATACTGAAATTATATCATGATTTAAGGCCTAAAACACTAATAATACATCATATCGTCAGACTACTTCGATTATTGCCTAACTCATTTTTTCTAGTTCTTAGAAAACAACAAAAGTATGAAACCTGTTACCTGTGTACCTGTTACTCATTTTGCATTATTGATGGATGGATATTCATTATGTGGAATGAGACTTGTATTGTTGATGTGAGGCTTGTATTGTTGATGTGACTTGGATTAGTGCATCCATGCACTCCAATTAAGGATTGGCTTGCATGGATGCACTAATCCAAGTCATAGAAACAGATGAACACAGCCATACAATAATTTGATTAATTCCATGGATTTGTCAATGCAAATTCAATAATGCCAAATGAGTAACATGTTGGAGTGATCTGGTGGCCCTTTTGCAACAAAGCTCTTCATTTATCAACACTTTTGATTGGTCAATGACTTAGGTATTATAACAGCATGTGCATAATGTAATGGTATTATAACAGCATGTGCATAATGTAATGAAGTCATGATTTATGCAAAAAACTCAATTTGGCTGAAAAGTGAGTTAGGCAATTATCGAAGCAGGCTGACGATATGTGACCTGCTCCCACAAAATGAGCGTAAAGTCAAGGCTAAGATGTTGCTGAATTAAGGCAGCATAGCATATTATTGATTTGCCGTTTAAATTGTTGTTGGTATGGACCCATGGTCCCTTCTATTATAGGGGAATTCTAAAATAGCAGTATGTATTGTTATTACCAGCCATTATGCCAGGCAATTTATTTTATAATACCGCTATAATAAAAAGGGCTTGGTCCATAACAACAAACAGCAAAAATCAATAACATGCTATCCTAGCTCAATTCAGCAACATCTTCGCCACAACTTTACGCTAATTTTGTGGGAGCAGGTCACATAGCCATGTACCATAAATGCATGCTACCTGGGTATACAGTAAGTGTTACTTTTGCACTTCATAGCACATGCACACATAAAAACAGGTCAACTAAATCTCCCTCATAATATTATAATAAATAAAAGATATATTGCGATTTAATTGAAAATAATTGATGATATATAGCCCACTTTATGATTGAAATAAAAAACAATTTATAAAAGAGAATATAATTTAAAAGAATAATGATAAAATATTGTTGATAAATGACTGACTACAATATAAATGAAAAGTTGATACTTATGTCTAGTGTAAAATGGCAATAGAGGTTATTGGGTTTTCTGATGCGTAACTCATAACAAAAATGTTTGTAACAGTTGGTTAAGTGTAGGTTAATGCTTGGTTGGGGAGATGGTGGATTGTCCTGTAAAGCATGTAGCCAGCTGGGCTGGTGATACGGCCACACCCCAACAGGTGACAACAGGCAGCTCCTGGTAGTTCCCAAGTTTGTTGTGAATTAGTTCTCTTGATGCCCATCAGACCTCCAGAAATTATTATTTTTCTTTAGTTTATATCTTGATGTTGTTCTCTGTGTTTGGGCTTTTATCTTATTTTTATGTCACTTTCATTGGCATTTTTAGCCTCTGCTCAATTGTGTTTCTTGTTTTATGCATATTTTCTGAGTTGCAGTGAACCAATTGATTGGCCTTTCAGAACTCTCTTTCGAGAGTTACCAGTTTGATTTTTAATCACTCTGGTCATTAACCTTGTTAATGTCTGTTGGGCTATTGTTCACATTTGCGCTTTATATACAAAAAAACAAAAAAAGGATTTGAACTAGGACAATCCGCATTCACCATCAAGCTTTATTTGACACCAGCATACTGATCGGACCAAACTAAGGGATCGCTGGCGGACGATTTCAGTTGTAGTTCATTTCCTGACAATTTGGAATGGAGTTTACAACAGCCGTTGTGACATCACCCCGATTACCTGTGCATCCTGAAATAGATCTCCCATGTGGAATCAAATATAAGGCAGTAATTTTATTCACTGAACTTTAAATGATGGCTGCCTAATGTTACCTTTGTATCACAGACCATGGACTTGAAATGTGCAGCAGCCGGGCATGCACTCCTTGTTGTTGAGGAATGACCAGGCCCGTAAGCAGGATTTTTTTAGGGGGTACGTTTTTTTCTGGAAAAGATACATTGGTACCCCAAAAATGGTAAAAGGTTGCCCCCCCCCCCCATTTTTTTTTAGTAATCTCAGAAAATTTTGAGGGGTGGGGGGGGGGGGGGGTGGGTTAGAACATATTTTAGTCCAAAACGGCCCGAAAAATGCTTTACACAATGGGAAAGGAGGGCGTTTTCAGAAAATAGGGGTGGGGTGCGTTTTCACAAAAAAGTTTAAAAAAGGTACATTTGTACACAAAAAATGTACGTTGGTACAAAAAAAGGACTTACTGTTGTCCATTTTCGACCTACCCTAATATTGAAAACTGACAAATAAGTTTTAGTGTGCACATTTTGGAAATTCCAGAACCTCCCCCTCAAAAAATGCTTTCCAAAAACATGCCCTAATTTTAAAAACTGACAAATAAGTTTTTCTGTACACATTTTAGTAATTCCAGAACCTCCCACTCCCAAATTTTGCTTTCAAGAAACATACTAAATACTTTTAAAATTGTTTCTTTACCCTTCTAAACTGTTTTAACAGTAAAATGAAGTGATTTAAAAGTAAAATATTCCAATTCACATCTTATTCAACTATTATATTTACTGAATGTGATTTACAAAAAACAATCTGACCTACCAATCCTACACTTATTTATGGATAAACAAACATTTTTGTTTGCCTAACATAAATACAGGGTGTAAAAAGGCTCTAAATATGAAAATTCAAAATTCAAAACTCGCATTTTTTTATTGTTGCAAAATCCTTTGAATTATCTATTGGGATCAAACTACTGAGAGGTGGGTTTAGTGGTAAACATGCTTGCAGCTAAATACAACTATAAGGCAATTTTTTTTCTCGAATGTTGTCCTCGACCGCCCGCAGGTCAGATTTAGGGCCGCTCCGATTTGTTTCTTCTTTTTTTTCCAGATTTGTTCCTGATTTTTTTTTCTTTTTCAGATTTTTTTCTCTTTTTCTTCCGATTTTTCTTCTTTTTAACAATTTAAATGGCATTGAATATTAAATTAAGTGTTCATAACATATATGTGCGACTCTTAGAGTGATTACAACTTGTTGTTGGCTAAGAAAATAAAAAAAATTAAAAAAATCTGCCCGCCCGCCCCTCCTCTCTGAAAGCTGTGGAGGACAACATTACCCTTTTTTGTTGTTGCCTAACCGTATAATGGCAAGTTCTGCGATAAGATCAAAATGGTGGGGAATGGTAACTAACTATTAAATTTGGTAAATTTTTCATAATAAAATAAATATGTCTTGGCTCTTTTTTTACTTTGGAAGACACGTTTATGACTTATACAAGTGCATGCACTAATCAACATATGTTTTGGACCCCAAGGGTCCTGCAAAAATAGTCGCCCTGCTATTGTTTTTTCTTTCAATACATTTTTGGTCATGTCAAAGCATCATATTAAACAGCCAAAACATCATTTTAGTCATCTTTGGTTAGTTTAACACACATTATATCTCGCAAATTCAAACATATCTTAGAATTTAAGAAAAAGGAATGTTTAAACTCTCCCCTGGAATGAATTCTTAGAAATGAATGCACAAAACAAGTTAAACCAAGTCTACTTAGTCCTTTTCCTCATGTATTAAAAACCAAAGCCGAAAACTAACTGCTTCCATCTAAAAACACTTTAGTATGTTAAATACAAATTCTAGCTGTATCATAATATTTAACAGTACTGAATCAGTCCTCCTCTATGGATGTGAGGCATGGACAGTCACCCCAAAGCTTAGTAAACAGCTGGACGGATGTTACACTAGAATGCTAAGAACAGTATTCAACATCAACTGGAGACAGCATGTGACAAACAAGGACCTGTACAGGGATATGCCTACATTCTCTGATACGATCAGAGAATGTAGAGCTAGATTTGCTTCAGAGGGTCCAATGAGCCCGTCTCCAAACTCATAAACTGGATTCCAAAACATGGAGTACCAAAGTGTGGTAGACTAGCCTAACTTACATTGACATACTAAAGCATGACACAGGATTGAAAGTGGAAGAGATCAAGACAGCTATGTTGGAAAGGAAAATTTGGAGAAACATCATGGTTCTGGGAAAATCCCCCGACATAAGTCAAGTTAAGTCAAATAAGTAAAGAATACCAAAAACAGATGTCCTATGTGTGGGAGTGGGATTATCCTCACCTAGACTTGGTCTAACTTGTTATGTGTATACAGACCTTACAGTTCTTGCAATAATTACACTTCATATACTGTAAGAGTGGACATTTTCATGCTACATTTATTTTTGCGCTAAAATCAGCAAGCACGAAAATAAAAATATGCAAATATATTCATTTTGTATATAGGTCTATACAAGGAATCTCAAAATCGCAAAAATAAAAATCAGCTAAATTGTTCAAAATATGCAACACGCGCGAAAAATTACACTTTTACTGTAGTCTTCTAAAACTTAGAATTGATACAAAAATTGACAAATTATTGATACAAATAATTCCCTGCTTTATATACCTGGTCGACACAAATGCATTTCTCAAAGAGCATTTCATATTTCAAGCACCACTTGTTCTAACTACCATATATTATATCTTAAGTGACATAACAACAAAATATATTTTATAGCCCGATAGGCTTTATGAGATAAGTATAGGATTGCCTAGTTAGCAAAATATATCCTTTTTGCAGAGTACTATACTATGCTTATAAAAAATAGCTGTTATACCTCCAAAGGCTTGCCAGAAGAATGGGTCAATATATTTGAGGTATAATGTTGACCTTTAAAAGGTTCTCTTTTCTTCATCTATACTTATTATTTGTGTTCCATTAATCAATAGACACATTATATATCTACACATACCATTTCATTTGATGAAGTATGAAGGTGATACCAGAGTATTCAAACGATCATAGCTTATCGATATCTCATATCGTCGCTGTTCTGTCAAAACCTTGTATCTCCACTCGGCCCTTCAGCATGTATAAAGTAATACTTCCTATGTATAATATCTCGTATCATATTTATGCGGATGATACGCAAATTTACACCACTTTCAATCCCAAAGATCAGACATCTATCATCATTGCACTTTCGTCAATTGCTTCTTGTATTACGGAGATAAAATCATGGATGACCAAGAACTTTTTGAAATTAAACGAGGACAAAACTGAGTTCCTGGTTCTTGGGTCACCTCATTCCACACGTATTATGCCTACTGTTGAACTCAACATTGGAGATAGTTCCATAAAACCGACAACAAGTGTGCGTAATTTAGGTGTTCTCTTTAACTCTAACATGTCTATGTCAGTCCATATTGCCAATCTCCGTCGTAATATAAGCTTCCATCTCCGCAACATGTCTAGAATTCGCCGTTTTCTCGACTACAATTCATGCCACCACGTAGCTCGTGCACTCATACTTTCTAGACTTGATTACGGAAATTCGCTACTTTTTGGTTCAAATGAATCTGATCTCAACAAATTTCAATCATTACAAAACTGGGCAGCGCGCCTTGTCTGCGGAGGCAGAAAAAGAGACTCGGCATCTCCGTTGCTCAAAGAACTTCATTGGCTCCCGTTGCGACAGAGTATTATCTACAAATTGTGTGTTCATATATATAAATGTATTAATGAAACTGGACCTATCTATCTGAATCAGTGCATTGCTCATTATGAACCTGGTCGACCTGGTCTTCGATCTGGGTCTGATCGATCTCTCCTAGTTGTTCAGCGTACAAAAAACTCTGCTGCAGATAAATCTTTCACTGTTGCTGGTCCTAAACTATGGAATGATCTACCCAGCAACATCAGAATTTGTAAATCCTTACAAGTTTTCAAAAAACAACTGAAGACTCACCTGTTTCCTATTTAATTGTTCTTTCTGTATACATGTAGTACTAGTTTTTATTGGTACATTTTGATTTTTTTGTTGATTGTACCTTTTTGTTTTGTTTGTTTGCTGCCAGCGCCGTGATCTAAATGAAATAGCGCTTTATAAAATCTCATATGTATGTATGTATGTATAACCTTTGGAAAGTCTGCTCTAAACATCAAAACGGATCTATCAAAACCATGCAAATGCTCTTGCCCCTGAACATGTATAAAGCAACATTTCCTATGCATAAACATTGGGCAGTTTTACTTTATACATGCTGAAGGGTCGGAAAAAGAAAGAACAGGGACGATATGCTGCTGCATGCGACTAGGAGATCAAAGAGGAATTCTCCGACTGGCGTATAAATACTGCATCCATCACTGGAATACGCAATGACATCATTTCATAAGGCAAAAAAAAGGGTTGACTTGTCTTTTAAATGCTAATAAATAGGTCGTTTCTTCAAGAGAATCAAACAAATACTAGACAAAAACACAGATTTTAAAGAATGCTGATATTTTATATGTTCAAGTTGCAGTTAAACATAAACAGAACACATTCTCGTTATTAATTTTAACCAATATATGATATTTAACATAATTTAGAAATATCAAAAATCATTAAAAAAGATTTTTTTTTAAAAGCGACCCTAGATTTTCAGATTTTAGGGCAAGTCAACTATTTTTTGCGTTTGGCCTAATTTAGGTGGCAAGACCACCAACTACAGCAATACATATATTTTTATATTGATATAAGAAACCCTATCACATTTGATTTACTGTTTTGAACTACATTTGGCAACACATAGCTAGTTCACATAGCTAGTTTTTATCAGTACCAAACACCAGGCCTTATAACCTTTGTGGAACTAACATTTTACTATAGCACTGATTTTATACCAAAATACAATATGTACAAATAAATACAAATAGGCACTGTTTAACTCTAATGAGGTAAATCCATCAAGCATTGTTTGACATTGGTGAGACCTAAAACATTATACTGGTGCGATAAATATGATTGACCAACATATGAAGAGCTTCATCGAATAACAGGTTATCCACCATAGTCTCAATTGGATAAGATTAGGACACAAACATTTATTAAAATTGATCTATTACTGCTAGCTTTCAGATGATACCATACTTTCAAAATGTCATATTAATTTGTGAAAATATGACCAAAAGTGGCATGTAGACAGCTTTATTTCAACCATGATATTCATTAAAAACTTGAAGGTGCATGTTCCGATTACTTTTTGGGGCTATGATTTTTTTTTCACATCAAGATATCAGAAGAATCCCCATATTGTTCTCATTGTGTTTGTAAAATCTTAGGGGCCAGAAATGTTCCATTTAGAAATTAGAGGCTAAAATGTGGTGAAATACTGCCAAAGGCCACCAGCCAGTTTGTGTACTACAGTGCAACTTACCATAAATGCCCGTTTCATCAAATTCACTTAAATGACAATAACAACACCAATTTTCCTCCAATAAAGTCAAGTTTGGTGACACATATTAAAGAAGTCTTAACGTAAATATTTATTAGAGCGATTTTATAAAATGACATAATTTGCGTATTATTTGCATATTTAATTAGCATCAAGTCCAAAACACATTTGACTTTTTATCTAGAGATGTGTGTACGCTGGTAGACTGGAAATCAGATATGTTAGTGCATATACCTAATTCTGATATTTTTGTATGAGCAAAATAAAAACAATCTTTGTATTTTTTTCTTTATTTGATTAATTTGCATATCTAAGAACCAATATTTAAGACTTAATTTAAAGATAACCATAACTTTAATATTGGCGTGTGACCTATCAAACTAGAGCTAAAGACCTGAACAACAAAATGGTATGAGCACTTTTTATGATTTTGTTTTCAGTTTTTTATTATAAGTATTTAAGCAGTGTGTATACATTTTGTGCACACTCTTAGCTTTAGTGTATGCAAACAAATGATTCACCAGTCAGGGAACATGCATTTGAATTTACCGCGTTAGCAGTACATCAACATCAAATATATGCAGTGAAGCATGGTTATACACAGGAGGGCTGTGTGTGGATTTCTATACCAGTCCCCTATACTATGCTTGTTTACATCCAATATAGGTCTATATGCATGACACAATGAAATAAAGGGCAGTTCTGGTAAGTTGCACTGTACTCAATGGGCAAATATATTGTGACCTTGTGCTTCTAAAATAAGAATCATTGGAGTTATGCAACTCAAACTTTGGAATGTGACAATTTTAAGGATGACCTTTCATGTAAAATAGAAAACATCAAGTTGAAAATCGGGCCAGCAATCAGAACATCTACCTTTAAAGTAGGAAGATGAGACAAAGCTGAGTTCTTCTACGTATCATCATGTAAAATGACATGACAGATACAGGGCAGAGGTTAAAAACAATACCTTGTGTTCACATTCTTAAACACTTTGATTCAATTATGGTCAGTTAATGTGTAATAGATGATAAAATAGAAGCCATTTAATTAATTTGTCCTTGTAGTTTACACTAACTACCTGTTTGATTATCTATCAATATATAGCCTACAATCTTTCCGTTGATTAGTTTCTAAAGTGTCTAAGAAATCATGAAAACAGGCCATAAAAGATCCATAGTTCAATAGAATAACATTATAAGGCTAATTAGAAAAGTGACTTAAGTAAGTTTTTGAAGGTGATATTTCATACAAGGTGATGACACAAAGTATTAGAAAATTATTTTCTAAACAAAATCTAAAAAAAAAAAAAAAGTTTTTAATTTTTAATTTTTTTTATTTTACCCATAATCCCTATTTCACATTTTGCGACATCCGATGGGTTTTCACAGATCGCATCACATATGTACACAGCAATTTTCCTGTGCCCGGCATCATGAACACTAAGTTACCGGTTAGTACCTGTAGGGCCTACCTAACACAGTAGCAGAGTTACTGGTATTGTGCAGCTACTTAAGTGGTATAATACTGGTACGACGCAGTACCAGTATAATAGGTATACATGTACATGGAAGCAGAATAACCATGCGGCCAGGCATAAGAAAATTTGTGGAGGGTTTATTCACATATATTAATTATAAAAACAAGGTGGATCAAAGATTGTCTTTCGATATCAGCATTGCCAGGCACAAGAATGAATTTCAGTGAGACTTATGAAAATATTGAAAATAGGTAATATGTGAGAAATTTAGTAAAAATAACTTAAAAATGGGAGTAAAAATAATTTTAATGCTGACATCCTGGTTTATAAATAAAGGAATTCCTGTTTATAAAGGAAAATCCTCACGCATGTTTAAGCATCAACTAACTCTTCTGGGGTTCTCAATAATAATAATTACAAAAGAGACATTTCACTAATAGCTATCAAAGTTATAGCAATACCAAAAATCCCCAAGAATATAGCATAATACAATACAAACACTTTCAAAATGCACCATAAGTACAGGTTCACATGAGCCATGTCTTGCTTCTCTCAAAAAACCAGACTAGATGACTATTGGTAAATATTCTCTTAATATAATTATCTGCAAGTTGACTTTGGAAGAGAGCTGTTTAGTAATCAGTTTGATGGTGCCTCCTCAAGGCGCTGGAGCGTCACCAACTCCACCTGCCAGCTGGTGAACTTTGACCCCAACTTTGCGAGCGAGCTCATCTGCATTGGCCTGCAACAGAAATATGAACATGGAGAATTATGTAGGTGGATAAAAGCAGCAGATTTGTATTGGTCACATCGAGTGCCTGGGACACACATGTAAGGCAACATTTTGATGAATTTCAGATTTTGCAGCCTCTGTAATAAACATTTTGATATTCTTTTATTACTACTGTATCTGGTAACTGTTCCTTTTTGATTATGGACATTGCATGGTTACATAAAATTTCCTATTCTCACAGTTGGCATGACTTCATAAATCATGTTCAATTGCACCTGATTGGTCAGCTGGCATTTCAAACCTGTATTTTACTAAAGATTTACCTAAAGCTACGCATCAGATTCAAAAAAAGATATAAATGTTGCAATTATTACTTAAAGATGAACTGCAATTCAAGCGGTTCTCAATAATTATTTTGATAGATATAGAGAAATTTAAATTGGGTCAAACCAATAATAAAAAAATCTGGAACACTTGCTTTATTTGTTCTGCAATTTGTGATAATAATAACATTTCATACACACAATTTGCCATCTGAACAAAATCTTTTTTTTATCTTAAACGTGTCTTTGAAAAATATTTTAAATTTATTAAGAGCCTTTTCCAGACCCTCAAAGTGTTGGAACTGGAATTATGATACTGGTTGATGAATCATCTGGATTTATCAAAGTCTGCTCCTTTCAGCACAACTAACTACTTTTAATACATCACCTCTCAAATTCCCCATAGCTCAAGATGTTCTCATATCAATACACAAAAAACACACCAGAGATTTGGATAAAATGTGTGAGTATGACAGCGGACAAGGATTGGGGATCATTTTCGCCTAACGCGATGCAAAAATAGGTGAATTTTCAATAATTTTCTAATGTTTTCAAGAAATGTGTTAAAGAAAAAAAAGGTGTAGGTCGGGCCTGTGGAACAGGTTGGCATTTTGTCATCACCTTAAGCCTATATCAACATACGAACACCTGAAATTACACCTGTGTTGCATTGGTGAATGGTGAGCAGACATACTGTATTACCACCATCTCTCACCTTTACAATATCCTATCTTAAGTGACGTTAAATGTTATGTCTTCAACCTAATTACCCCAGCCCCTTCTGCAGCATTCTGATGTGACTTGGCACATGTTTTTCCATCCGCTTTTGCCGTGATTTCGCTTTTCTCTTACACGCCTGCGTTCTCATCCGCTTTGCCACATTTTAGTTTCCCTGCACATACGCACACATTCTTGCTTAAAATTGCCCCCACGTTCTTCTGTTTATTTTGCTTCGCCAAGTCACATCACTTATTTCTACCTTGATAAAGGCCTATGGCCGAAATATCGGAAGCATTTGAATAAATCATGAGGTTTGAACCAAATTACGTATTCTCTGGACATTATTATCTTACCTGAGTATCTGCCTCGGCATACACTCTCACCACATCTTCTGTACCAGATGGCCTGTAATCAATCATTAACAGTATGATATTGTTACAATACATATCGCCAGCCTGCTTCGATAATTGCCTAACTCATTTTTCAGCGAAATTTAGTTTTTTGCATAAATCATGACTTCATTACATTATGCACATGCTGTAATAATATCTAAGTCATTGACAAATCAAAAGTGTTGATAAATGCACAATTGCAATTCTGCCTAAGTCAGCATTGTGATTTAGGCAGATTGTAATAATTATGTAAAATGTTTAAAATGGATCATATTAACTCGTATTAGGCTTATAACAAGCCACATTTCACTTAAAGGTATATCCCCAACCTAATTCTATCAAACAGGTACTGCTCCTGTTGGAATTCACCTGTACTATTCATGGTGCTATTCGCCATATTCATGGTGCTATTCAACATATCGTCAGCCTGCTTTGATAACTGCCTAACTCACTTTTTCTATTTTTGTTGTTTTCTCAAAAACTAGAAAAAATGAGTTAGGCAATTATCGAAGCAGGCTGACGATATTAACTGAAACAATTGGCATCATTTCGTTGGCAATTCAGCCTACTAAGTTAATTAAAAACACTTAAAACTACTAAAACACCTGTAAATAGCATACAATCATGATCAAATTATCAAATGGGTCTAGAAATAATGGAAAATATATTAATTTTAGCACCAAAAAAGGTTTCATGTCTGTCCTTATTATCATAATTGCATACCTTACAAATGATCTAGCTTGTTTATACTGCGCTACTAGTTCATCGATTGCATTCTGTAGCCCGGCTGGTGCTGTGGTCTTCCTCTCAGCATCTGTAGTTTGTATTACAGTCCTATCAGCAACCTATGAAATATGAACAAACAAGTTGATACTGTAAAGCATGAAATGTTTGCAGCATTAACATTTTCGCGAAACACCGACTTCTGCCTTTTTCGCTGCATGAACATTTCGCGAATGTGTTGAATAGTCATTACAAGCCTTTAAAAAGCAAAACATTCGCATGCATGAATTTTCACTCGCGAATTTTGTTGCATGCGAACATTTTATGCTTTATAGTAGTTCATTGCGGGGTAGATAAGAATGAATATGAATTGTTTTTGATCTTCCCAAATTAGGCTGAAACACATATATTGGACTAGAAATCTTATGCCATACAAATTTAGAGGGTTCCAAGACCTGTGGTCATTTTGCCATTAAACGGCTACCCATGCTCATCCAAGCACATTTCAAATGGACCCATAACCCTAACCCTAGAAGTGTTGCAGTGGGGATATATCGAATAACCGGGGAGGGAGTTAAATGGGGGACTAAAAGAATGATGTCAGGCGAATGACACGACCACAGACCACAAGCACTGCGCTGCCCAGGCTAAATTTTTGCAGACCATATATACGACCTGGGGTTGATTGCAGCATGGGATAGAAGTGCTGCTGGCTGAGTGGTTCTGTGTCGTGTAGTAGGGTAAATGGCGTAAAGCACAACACTATCTTGACACTCCTAAGGTAACAAACAGACTCTACTGATGGACCCCACCTTAAATAGCATGACTCACACTCAATTAATGCGAGACAGAAATGGACTGTGGATTTTGCTTCATACATTCAAAGAGAATGTTGACAAATAAAACAAGTTAAAAATCATATTTTTGTTTTTCTCTCAAATTTTATCCAGTCAAAAATACAATTACTAACCATAACGTTGATGGAATTTGCTAAAAAGCACCCCTTTTCAAAAAGACATCAATGGCATGTCATGTGGCAAAATCTTGACCAACATCCCAACATTTTAGCTGTCTGATGAACTCCAAAGTGTTGGAGCACGTAGCACTTGCAAACAGTTCCAGCTTAATTTTTCTCTTTTCAAATCTTGAGCCATATTTGACCTGGTTACTGGATTAATTCATCGGCCATATTATATACTGCTTTATCTGACGTAACCCTTTCTTATACAGAACTAATCATTTCTTCACCAGAATTAAAACTTTCAAATCTGTTCTTTATATGGACAACCTGTTTAGGAAAAGTAAGACTGAAGCCAAATCTGGAGGATGCATCCAAAGATCATGGTGTGATGTCGCCTATGATGATGCATGAAATAAATCAATATGTGATGTAACCGACAAATTGTGTATACATTAGGCCCTCATTCTGACTTGAAGGATATGGGGAACCACAATGTCATTGGAGTAATATAATACACCTAACACAAAAATAGTTGGGGAGCATGGGGTCCATTTTGGGAGGTTTTCGGTCCCGGTCTGCTGGCACAGGGAGTTATTTACCAAAATGTTCCTTGAAGTTTGTAGAATATAACTTAGGTGGACATCTTTACCAATGTTGATGTTAAAGTGACCTTTGACCTTGATTTAGGGTCAAAAGTTACACATGTTTCAATGGGATGTCAAAATCTAAATTTAACATGTTTTTTTTTTTAAATGGCCAATGACCATAGAAAGTATATCATATTATTTGGCCGAGTGTTTAGAACAAAAAAGTTAATGACAACTTTGATCATTAACCATATTTCATGTTGGATGTTTATTCTGTTGATAAGACCTTTGTGGATAACAGTAATGTTAAGCATGCTGGGGTTGCACAAGAAATATTCTTTGCCTACAGTCTTATAAACAAAAACAATTACCTTAACTTTGAGTTGTCTGTTGGGCAAGTCTGTGTAAGAATCACTCCACTGTTCTATATTCCATTGTTTTTGATACAAGATGGCTTCAACAACTAGGAGATCAGAAATGGCATCACCTACAGTCTAGCAATACAAAAATACGATAAAAGGAAATATATAGTCGCTGTTCTGTCAAACCTCTTATCTCCATCAAGCCATTCAGAATGTATAAAGTAATACTTCCTCTGTCTAACATTTAGGCAGTCTGTTCTAAACATGTTCAAGGGCCAAAACCACATCTATTAACACCAACACTTCCTATGCATAACCGTTAGGAAGTTTTTCTTTATAAATGCCGGAAAAACATACAAGGTTTTGACAGAACAGCAATATTTAAATTGATTTTATATAATATATTATATTAATTATTATTATAAAGTAAAGATTTAATCTGGTTTCCAGTATCATAGCCAGGATTTAGAATAACGGTCAAATTTGACAATTTACTGAAAAAGGGGTGATGACAATTTTTACCAATTAATGACTGAGATTTGAATTCCTTGGATAATTCACTTATGCAGCTTATTAAGATTACAACAACCCTGAACCAAGTACCACATTGTTGAAGACATACAACTGCCACATAGCGGCTTGACAAGCATAGTAAGTATATGCACACCAACACGGTTCATTATTTATCATCACTAGCGGCGTACCCTCGCTACGCTCGGGTCCCCGCTAGATGGTTATGCCACATTACCTACCTCTGAAACCACATAAACCTCCTGGTTATACCACTACCTACCTCTGAAACCACATAAACCCCCTACATCACCCCCAAACCAGGTTTATTTATAACCATATCCCTTCTAAAGGCATTATAAACCCCCTACAACCACCCCCACCCCCAATCAGGTTGATTTATAACCATATCCCTCCTAAACCATTTACCGTGTCTACTTTATTAACCCCTACCTCTCAAACCGCATCAAGTTAACCCTCGGTACTTTTAAAACCACATAAACACCCTACAATTGCCCACCCAACTACACCAACCAGGTGGATTTATAATCATAACCCTCCCTAACCATTTCCCGCGGCTACTTCATTAACTCTTAACCCTATCCTAAAACATTTCCCGTGGTTTTACCCCCACCGCCTCCCCCCCCCCCCCCCTCCCTCCATGCACACACCCAAACCAGTTTGATTTATAATCACAACCCTCCCTAAACCATTTCCTGTGGCTACTTCATTAACCCTCGGTCCCTTAGATTGTTTGGCATGCCAACTTAAAGTAAAGAAATCAGGTTGCTTCATTAACCCCCGCAAAACGCTACTTGTACCATTATAAACCTAGGCCTATCCTAAACCATTTCCCGTGGTTTTACACCCCCCCCCCCCCCCCGCCCCCCTGGTACTTACCCTACCAACACAGGCCTATAATAGCCATTTCCCGTGTGGCTTCTGCGCCATGTGTAGGAGTGTAGGAGTGTGTGTGCCGCGCGGCAGTCAGCCCTTGCGCAAACATGCACGCGACGCGTTACCACGGTAAGATTACGCTGTAGTACGCGCAACGCACAATGTTGTTCAATTCTAGCGGCATTTATGAGCCAAATCTGAGAGGTTTTTTGCTGTTTTTGGAGCCAATTGTTAACCAATTTCACTGGAATAAACTTTAACACCCTTCCCGTTATTTCCTCTATCTTTCATGCAAATTAGGCGCCACTTTGATCACAACTAACGGAGAAATAAGGATAACAAACACACACATAAACACACAAACACACACCGTTTCCAAATTTATAGTAAGATTAGATTTATGATGATGTATGTTCATGTGACATAGTTTGTGTATTCACTCAATTTAATCCTTTTAAACATGAGTAACACTTTGTGACTTACTTGATTGATTAAATCTACAAGTACCCTCAGCGTAGTGGCTGCTTCTTTACTATCTGCTGACAAGCTGAAATTATATAATCATGATAGTTTGTCTACACATGTGCTACAGATAATCTATCCAATAACACCCAGGGTCAGAATTGCGTCAAAGGTTGCGAGAATCCATTTAGATTCCTGCAGAGGATTTTTTTGAGAATCTATGGATTCTCCTCCATTCAAATTAAGTGTACAAGGCGAGTCAAAAAGAAGTTTACCCGGATTGGTGATGTTTTAAAAACAAACAAATGACACTTGAGAGTTAAGTAAAGCATATATTTAACAAGCATTCTCTCCTGCTTATTAGGAAAAAAGAATGACACAAATTGATCATTGCTAAGAGGAGTTATGCCTATTTTAATAAAGGTACTCATTTTGCAAGCTGTCCACGGAATACTTGACAAAACAAATGTAAAGTAAGCATTTTAGCTGTGTACTTACCTACAATTAATGCCCTGCCCCTCATTTGCTTCATTGATTTTCTCTAATAAGCAGCAGAGTATGTTTGGTAAATAAATGCTTTACTGAACTTTTAAGAGTCATTTATTTGTTTTAAAAAACATCACCAATTTCGGTCAATTGGGAAGTACGCAGCTAAAATGCATACTTTACATTTGTTTGGTCAAGTATTCCGTGGACAGCTTGCAAAATGAGTACCTTTATTAAAATAGGCATAACTCCTCTTAGCAATGATCAATTTGTGTCATTCTGTTTTCCTAATAAGCAGGAGAGAATGCTTGTTAAATATATGCTTTACTGAACTCTCGAGAGTCATTTGTTTGTTTTTTCTCCTCGAAATTCTGACTCTGAAACCTGTTTAAAATGACGTTTTACTATTATGTCTGAAGCATATAACAATTTACACAATGATTGCAAATGAATCCATAGCACTTCTTCAAATGTTTTTACACCATACTGTCCTTATCATCACAACAAACTTACCATGTTAATTGCCAAAAAGAAAGGTAACAGGAATGCAGACAAAATGTTGGCATAGCATTCATCATGTTTTATATTAAGTCAAGGATTAAAAAAACACCTGTTCTATGAGCCTGAATAACTCCAATTTTTTTCTATTAGGTGAAGGATTAAAAGAACCCCTGCTCTATAAGCCTGACTAATTCCTAATTGTTTTTATTTGATATTCCTTCTACTCAAAATTATCCGTTTCCCAGTTTGCCAATTAAATAGGGCTTCTACTGGGTTACCCTGTGGCCTGTACGTCTGTTTATCATACCCTAATAAATTTGAAGCAAATATATGATACAAAAATAAAATAAGATACCGCTAAACATGGATATCCTACATAAGTGTGAATTGCCTAGTACAGTAACAAACTATAAGCTAACAAATAATTGTCGATCAAAGCGACATGATCCGAGTGCTCGCGTTCATCAAAAGGTTGAACGCGATCTGCGATGGACTGCATTCCAAAACAACAAGCGCACCAGCCGTCACAATATGCACAAGCTGTCTCGATGCGCACCATGTGTATGGAACACCGATAAAATTGTGACGCTATGGTCCACAATTATTCAACAGGTTGGACAGGTAATATATAATGGGAGAAATGTGTGACTTTGCACAGGGACTTTTTAAAGATGTCTGAAGGGTAACATAACAAAAAAAAGTTTCTGACTCCTTCACTTCTGGGTGATGTTAAGAACTTTTGATACCTCCTCGTATAGGTGCGTATATTTCACTCTTCACCAGTGCATCATGCACAACTACGTCCTGCTTTGTCGTGCACAGACATTAGGTGTGTCAAGGCACATTATGGCAATTTGCAATATTTAAAATAAAAAAATCAGTAATCAAAACGTCAAAAAATAATCTGTTGAATATTTTGAATTGAGTGGTAACGTCGCAGCAACGAACCATGTCATGGGGTGGGAGAAGGCCAAGGTCATCGACAAGGAAGCACATAAGACCACAAGATGGTTAAAGGAGTCCATCTGGATTTGGAGAAGGGGAAGTCCACTCTCAACAAGGATGAGGGGGCTTATCAACTCAACAACGTTTACGATCAGTTAATCTCATCAAGACTGCCCTCTGCTTCCGGTGGTCGTCAGGATAAAAAGCCTGTGATGAGAGCTGACGTCAAATAGTCTGATGAAATGCTCAGTGTAGCATGAAACTGTCACAAGTGAGTATAATAATTTGTTTTATTATTATACCTCAACTAATTTTGGATTTGTCAAGATGAAAAAACAATTTCTTATTATAATTACTGAACAATCCTGAAGAACTTACACCATAATACTTATATGTTTGGTGAATAAATACTCTGAACTCTGAACTTATGCGCACATACTAATTTTACTGGGCTCCTTACCTTTCATCCTGACAAGCTGCGTCTAATTTCTTAATAGCTTCTTCACTCAATAGCACCTGTGGGTAAGGATCAAATATGTGACCCAAAATGAGTAAATGAGGCGGAATGCGGCAGTAGCTAATTTGATTTAAGAGCACAAATGCGGGACAAGGTCAAAATAAGTCAAATTCAGAACAAGTCTTAAAACATTGTATACATATTATCATGATATCAATAACTCAATATTCATAGTTCCCTCATTGTGCCTCATTTACTCGTGTTGTTTCACATATAATTAACATGTAACATGTACATATTGCTATTTTTCAGTTCAGTTTAATTTGCATAGATCATACATCTTTTCGAACAATGGTTTTTGAGCTCCGTAGCTTTCGGGATCATTGTGACCTCTTCATTTAGCGTAGTGTTGTCTTCCCTTCCCTCAACTTGTCACATGACAGCCTTTTGGAGGGAAGTAAACACTATGCTGAATGAAGGGATCATGATGATTCCCAAAGGTACGGAGCTCAAAAACCATGATTCGAGAAAGGTATCCAAGTTAATCTTTATAACATGATCGAACCCAAAATCAGTCTACATGCTACTATCATACATCTAGATTAATACGTAATTTCTATTAATTGTCGGTCACTCATTTGAACTGATTCAAAAGAAGCCCCAGTTCTACAGGGGAACAGACCTTTCAGGTAGGGTTGGTTGGACATTTTTTTTCTTCTTCAAAATGTTCATGAATATTTTTGTGAACATTGCGAACCATTTTCAAATTTTCAAATATTTTCAAAACTTCCCAAAATTAAGAAAACCCAAAACACCAAATTTCTCAGCATAAAAAGAAGATGGTTGCCCTACTAAAACAGGTTTTTCTATTGCCTACTGGCTTTTTTTTAATTCCTAAATATTGTTGTCCCACCTTTCACATAATGACAAAAAGGCAAAGAGAGAACTGTTAGCTCTGAAAGTGTTAATTTTTAGGCATAGAATCTACAATTTCTTACCGTGCCATGACCATTGGCCTCAAAGTAAACACCTATGTCAAAATCCAGCGCTTTGTGATGTAGATGCTTCACACCAGTGCGGGCGCAGGCAATAGGCACTTTCTGTGGTAACAAGATAAAAAGGTGTTCCTTATTGAAAGAGGGAAACCATGTAAAAACAACAGCCAGATCTTCCTATTGTTAATTATCATTTCAGAATACGGTATAACCAACAAAATGAAAAACCCAACTGAATTGTTTTATAAATCGCATTCATTAACTTTAATATCATCATCATCCTTCGGCTGCGGAGCAGGCAACCACAAGTTTTCTCCATGTACGGCGTTCTGTAGCAAGAGTGGCTATCTGTCTTTCTTGTATCATGCCTTCATTGTTACCAAATAAGAGCTGTTTGTTCTCCAAGTATGATGTACTTGGACGACCAGGTCTTCTTTGGCCATGTGTTGTGTTGGTATGTAAGTGGCATACATTCTAGCAGGCTCTTTAAAATAGTTGCTAAATAATATGGGAATTGGGATATTTCACTATTAAATCACTTCATTTTTGTTTTAAAACAGTTTTGAAGAGTAAAGCAATCGTTTTCAAAATATGTTAGTGTATTTCTGGTAAGCAAAATTCTGGAATTTTCCTAAATTGGGGTCGGTATTCATTTGAACAGTAAAAGCAAGAATTTGTTGTTGTTGTTGTCAGTTTTCAAAATTAGGGTCGGTCGGAAGAGGACAATCAAACAATTTATTTTTCTTGGCCTGAGTGTCATTCCATACTTTTAAAAGAAACTTCTTAATTATCAAACTGAATCCTTGAAACTTTGATACCGAAAGATATTGTTTGCAGTATATGGAGATACAAATGGAGACCGTTTTATGTAATTCTCTGCACCTTAATTCTGACAAACTTGTTTCAAGATGGATGAAACCTCCTCTCATCAGGGAATGGTGATGTATATTTACACTTACCATTGATTCTGATGCATACTGTGTTGAGCGTCCATTAGCATAAGCAGTCTGCACCAATCCTAGATTCAGTTTTATGCCAGCTTGTGTTAATAATTCCTGGATATAGCCTGCAATCTGAATGAACCATATGAGACAAACCAAACAATTAGATTTAAATAAATATAGACTCTCCCAATCACATTCTTCACATCACATGTGGCCTTTGGTAAGGTTAGGGTTAAAAAGTCCCCATATTTCTTGACTACCCTTGGGCTAGAGCCAGCTCTCAGTTGCCCTGAATACACGTGTATAGATTAAATGATTATAGAGACATAAAATAATTTTATTTTGTTCAGCATAAACCATTAGGAGTGCACAAACATGGTCTGTTTACAGCTGTGTATATATTATGCCATTTTACATCTCCACCCACAGCAAAGATACCTGAACATGCTACTGCAATGTTGGTAAGCACCAGTTTCTACATTTTATTTCTATATATGGTCCAGTCCTTATATACTTACCAGTGTTGCTATCTTGTCTCCGTCAAGTAATGTAAATTTGCCACCTAAAATGAAATCACACAGGCATTATTACAGATAGGTAAGGTGACGGAAAAAAACCTTTGTTCTACGGGCCTGACCTACCCATTTTTTGGAAAATGTTTGCAATTTTTTGCAAATGTTTGTGATTTTATTGTTGAATTCTTTTAATTTTTGTTGTTGACATTTTAATTTTTTTGTTGAAAATTGCTAAAAGTTCTCCCACATTTTGAAGAAAAAAACACACAACAAAAACGCCCCACTGACCGACCCTACCTGAGAGGTCTGTTTGCCCATAGAACATGTGTTTTTTGTCATCTAATGACTGAATGTACATCAAACAACAAGGGGTCAACAACTCAAGTCACCAGTATGATTAATGATGAAAAATGACAAGACGAAGTTTTCTCAGAAAATCATATTATTGAGACATTATTTGTATTTGAAAGAGTCTGGCATAGATGGCACCATCCTGATAAGACAACACTCTTACTATATGACATCTTCCCTTGTTTCTGTTCATCTGTTTCAAACCTTCATTTTATGAGTTACGGTAGGAAGGGTAGCAGAATCTGGTGGGCCACACTCACCTTGCATATTGGCATTTATGCTGCTTGTTTCTGTTTTATTTTGACAATAAATCATGTATAGATAGATCAACAACAACCAAAACTATATAAAATTATTTAAAAAAAAAATTCTCCTTATAGATATTCAAAAAAGCCATTCATTAGTCTTCAGAGGGTGTTTTAGGACACAGAAAATAAAACCGTACCTTTACCAATATAGAAATACACTATCCTATCACCATCTCCATCAAATGAAACACATTTGGTGTCTGGTTGCACATCCATACCTGTAAATTGACACAGACATATGTGTAAGTTTGAAAAATAATAAAAACAAGTTGACAAGTAAATTCATCATGTGGTAAATGAGTAAATTATTTCTTCTACACATTACATAAATGATATTAAGTAAACAATTTTCACTGATCATCCAGGATTTGAACATAGGACCTCTGGATCGCTAGACCAGCGCATGGGTAGAACGGCAGTTGTGACTCATTAGCTCAGTTGGTAGAGTGCTGGTTTAGCAATCAAGAGGTCCCAAGTTCAAATCCTTGGATGGTCAGTGAAATGATTATCATCTATATAATGTGTGGAGTTAAGGTAGGCCTTGCCTGTACAGCGAATGACGAGTGTATCCTTAACATTTCCCCTCGATTTTAATCAAAGTTTACTTTTCAATCACACATGGTTTTTCCAACCTTGCAGAATTTGACAGTATCCATGATAAATGACTTTTAAAAAGCACCCTGGGCGCTTAATAGGGAGAATACGATAATCAGATTTTCTGTACAATAAAGATCCAATACTCTCTTACCAGGTGGTGGCGCCTGTTGCACTTTCACAAAGTCTGCACCACACTGAAACAATACAAATAAATGAAAATTAAAAAAAAGAAGGTTAAAACTAAATTTCCATATGGCTATTACTTCTTTTTCACCCATATGTTTTACTTTCAATTTACATAGTAATATAACATAGGAACAACATATCAAAATATATTAATGATCAAGAAGTTACAACTAAACAAACAATATATTATTGATGAAGTTACAAATAAACAAACATGACTTGACCAGCGAACAGCATGCACCATAAATCATCAACAGCTTTTGACAAAGAACAGACAATAAATGAATGTAGACAATCATCTGACTTATTGCACTTGAGACAATTTGGTGAGTTCACCTTATTCCATTTATATAAGTTTGATTTGGTAGCGATAAGTCTATATAATATCTTGTTATTCTCCTCATTTTCTTTCTTTTTCAAAAATAGTTTTCATAGTTCAAATATCGTCCCATTTAGTGACATGGTCAGTTCCTGTGTCTGTTCCTGACACAGGAACAGGATGCAGGTCAGTTCCTGTGTCAGTTCCTGTGTCTGTATATGTAATGCTTTATATCAAGCGTGTGCAACCTGCGGCCCGCGGGCCACATGCGACCCGCGGACCTCTAATCTGCGGCCCGCAAAGCAATCCTAAAATTCCCATTGATGCGGCCCGTTTTAACCGGAACTTCCTAGTTTTACACAAATGGCAGATTGACTTAGTGGTGTGCTCCCCTAGAATTAGTAGGGTGACGCGCTGTATTAAGTAAATATAACTCAAGGCGTGATTGGTGATCAAATCCCTGGTTAAAATGGCGCTGCAGCAGCAACAGCGAGTAAAAAGAGGAAATTACACGAAGAGAAGCGGGTATTCCATGAGCAATGGATTCCCCTCTCCTCCTCCGGATGTGTTTTGGAATGTTTGACAATCACTGCGGCCCGTGAATAGTTCTCAAAATCACAATGCGGCCCGTGTGGTAGAAAAGGTTGCACATGCTTGCTTTATATTATACAATTAAGCAATTAAATTCCTTGTGCTATAATAAACCAATCTGTTCCCCTTTACCATACTTACGTCCAGGTTCAGTTTTCCTTTTGATCCATCGTTACTAATAATAATTTCCAGTTGATCTAGTAGTCTTTCCCTGAGCTGTTCCATTTTGAGTGCACCTATTCCATTGGCACCGTCTAGTAATATCTTGTTACTGTATCCTCCCCTGCTACCAGCACCACTCTATTTTAAAAAGATGAAAATAAAGCAACAGAAAAAAACTGACACATTTTTGAGAAATTTAAACAATTTGCGAAATATTTTTAAAAAAAAGCACCCTTTTTCTATAATGTTCAAACAAACAAAATTTAAAAAAATAAATGTGCACACATTTCCCCCCTCAAATTCACACAAAAAATATGGGTCATAAGTCAATTCAGCATCAATCTAGACAATATTTTAAATAACTGGCAAATCATGTTAGGGATGTGAGATTAGCTAAATTGGAAGTAATGTACCACTTTAAATTGAAAATGTGACAATACTGAATATTCAAATGTGAAGTATGCTGAAATTCATATTAGGGTAATTTAACAATATTTAAAATAGTACCAGGCGTATGGTGTATAAGCAAGTGCAAGTGCTAAATGCAGAATACACCAGATAAAAATCTTGCTTAAACAGTGTTGTTACGCTTTATTCCATTGTTTACTTGTTTAAATTCTATCATCGTTTACACAAATGTATGTTAGATTAAACAGTCACCCCAAATGTATACTACCAACGACATTATAAGGCAAAAAAAATAAATTGTTTGTTTGTCCACGTCCGACCGACCGTGTACCTTGGTGCCGACCGTATTATTTTTTATTTTCTAGTATTTTTTTAAAACAACTTTTTGAGCAATTTAAATGGCCAAACGGACCGTTTTATTCCTGATTTCGTACGCTATCGTAAATCTGGTCTTTATAAACACCATCCCCAATGCGCAGTCCCTTGTAACGTGATGTTTATTGCATGAACTTGGCACCGCGGGACTATTAAAAGGACTAAATGAAAAATGTAATCGAGCGTGCAATTGATGTCATTTTTATACTAAAAACGAAGTGTGAGAAAATATGAAAACTCTAGTTACGGTTCATATTTGCTCCCAAAAATGTTGCTCAACGGCATGAATATTAATTTCAACATAGTATATAACAATTTATAGGGTAGTTAGTTCGGGAAAAATAGGTTTAGTAATACTTTCACGTATACATTTCTAACAGAACTTCAACACTACGTTGTTTCACTTTCTGCACATTTTCAATCATAATAAATGATTTTCAATCATAATAAATGGCGGCGACCGACAACGTGTTCACGGTATCTGCGCATTGCAAACTCGGTACAAAAATGCTCTTTGACCGAGTTTGCAGTGTAGCAACCAGTACTACAATATTGCAACTTTATACAGACAATCTGTCCGAGCTAGCAGGATATCAATTCTAACAAATTCATGAAAAAGAGTTCAATACTAACAAAGTGATGTGTTTTGTGTTTGGACGACTTTAATTCACAGTATCCATAGTATTCATGCCGAATTTATATTCCCAAATACAATATCCATATTTAAAAAAAATAAAAAAATAAAAAAATATCCGACCTACCGACCCTACCTTTTTCGGACCCTCTATGGACAAACAAACAACTTCTTTTTTTTTTGCCTAATGAAGAACAAGCACAACCCTGTATAAAATGTTGGGAGTTTCTCTGAAATACCCACAGCCACCCGCAGTGAACCAAATTGCAGCAATATTCCCGTGTATCCCCCTCCAACAAATACTTATTGTAGCATACCTTTTGTCTAAGTTTAGTGAAAGCCTCTGTGAGCTTATCATAGTATCCCGTCTCGGTTGGGACACCGTAGGCACCCTGTGTGTTATGACATCGTACCATATAATGAAGCTGTGGAGTTGTCAGCAGACCTGAAAATACACACAGAATACTTCAGTAATAATGTTGGTTTTAAAATATTGAATCAAATAGATAATATGATAATTCTCTTGATCAATAATTTTCAGTTTACCCTTCATCTATCAAATTGCCTAAGATATGTGTACACTTCAGGTCTGAAGTTCAACCATTATAACAATTGGGCTTGGATCGGTTTTTGCAGACCTGCTGCTAGTATTTAGCCACTGACAACAAATGGCCAGGTTCAGGGGCAGGTTGGACCAGTTATAAGTCATGGTTTCAATTGGGCCTTAAACTCAATGACAGGGTGATTTTAGTTCAGAGATGAATGAGTGCATTGTGTAAACGGTATTTTGAATTGGCAATATAATTAATCAATTATAATCCTAAAATTGTTATAGATGATCCCAATAAAATTATATTTACAAGGTTTTAATGATAAAATAAAACTATTAAGAGCATAAAGAGGTATAGATACAAAATTAAAGTGTTTTGAAAAACAAACTAGTTCTGTGCAACCACAGAGAAGATTTTAAAGACACCCCCACAATGCATTGCATTTTTGCAAAATGCCCTAAATTCTGGGCTCCAATTTGTCTTGGTTCCCATAGACATATACACACAATCATGGCTTCATAGCGCGTTCATCGTTGGAGCTCTTAAGTTCTAGTTTACATCAATGGATAAATTGGTTATCCGTGTTCCTTTTTCTTATTTCAACAAATGCATTGTGGGAAGACCTTAGAATCTTCATTGGTACAACCATGTCTGGTATGCTAATTTTGTATTGGTGAAGTATATTGGTGAAGTGTATATTATCTAGCTGAGTGGCTCCTCAGCACTTATCATTCACTCACCATAGTCAACATAATGTCCATTCATAATTCGTATTCCATCGACGATCACCTCGGCTAATCCTACACTACTCGGTCTTGTGTCACGTGCAACAAAGATATTTGCTGATTGGTTGATGTCTATGTTCTCTTTGGTAACAATATCTTGAAGAACTACCTCCAGTTTGTCTTCCCTGTTTATTAGAGAGAGGTTATTAGTCAACGGTACTGACTGCATGTTTTATATTTAAAGAGAAATTCTTTAGAGAAATTCTGAAAACACATGCATACATACATCATAACTATAGATGGGGTGACAGGTGATGTCATACCAAACATTTGGTCGGCAGTTGCCATTGTTCTTTGGCCGGCAGTTTGTGAGCGCATCCCGTTTTGTTAGGACCTGTGCTTGTAAAACTCGTGCCAAAGCATTATTGTCATATGCTGTTCCCTCAAGCATGTATCGACAGTCCAGTCCCTTTGACACCCATTGGTTAATAAAGCATACAATAATATTACTCATATGCTATTGGCAATACTCTTGATTCATTATTGAATGAACATGTTTCTTCTAGCGTATATGCAGCTCAAGTGCTTTAATACAGCTATGGAGTGTGTTTGTATGCATTATTAATATTATGCAACATGCTGCTTGGACTTGTTAACACACTACGCTATTACACCATTTTTTGTTCAATTATTAATTAGACTATAGCTGTGTGAAGTATACTGATACTGGATTAACAGCTTCTCTCCCATTGGTTAATCAAACATATACAATTATAATACTCACATGCTATTGGCTAGTTGTGAGGCATACTCCTCCCACTGTGCCAACAGCATCTCTCCCATTGGTTCAATCAATTTCACACCATTATCACATTCTGGGTTGTGTGATGCCGTTATCATCACACCAATAGTGGCACCTAATAAAAAGAACAAATACGTTTCAGGAATACATGCTTTAGAAGACTTACATATTGTAAAGGTAGACGTTCCGATTTCTGGCCCGATTTTCAACTTGATGTTTTCTATTCTATGAAGGGTCATCCTTAAAATAGTCATATTTCAGAGTTTGAGTTGCATAATGGCACAATGGTTCTTAGAAGCACAAAGGTGACATGAAATTTGCCTATAGAGTTAGTACACAAACTAGCCGGGTGAAACATATCTTGTGCCTAAGATTTTACAGAATTAATGAGCAAATATGGGGTTTCTTTTTTATATCAGAATATGATGATGTGAAAATAAATCTTAAGTGATCGGAAAATCCACCTTTAACTCCATTTCCACTGACGTTAAGGAGGACAATTGACATTACCACGGTAACAATATGAGAGTATGTAGTACATCACCCGAAACTTCGAAAGGAAAAACGCTCTCTGTTATCAAGAGAATTGGGGGAAGGTTCATTGTTCGTTTTCATCTGTTGGGAAATCTTTAGGTTATGTTCTTTAACCCTAACCTTACCAGAGGCCACAGCAAATAGCTGCTGTACCGTATGCTTCATGGTTCTATCTCGTGGCACGATCTGGCAAGCTGTCAGATGGTCTCGAAAAAGTTAACCTTTAAGCGCAATCAGTTAGTCGTCCGCCTGTCACACGGGCGGCCTGGGTTCGATCGATTCCCCGGCGTGGACAACCAGTGATCTTTCCCCAAAAATGTGACCCATTTGTCTCCCCTGATAACACGATTAGGGCGTTAGGGTAAACAAACAACTTTCTTTGTGTTCCGTTAACCCTAACATTAACAGAGGCCACAACAAATAGCTGCTGTACTGCATGCTTCAACATTCTATCTCGAGGCAAGATCCGGCAAGCTGTCGACAATTTGAGCTCCCCCATTAGCACAATCAGTTAGTCGTCCACCTGTCACAAGGGCGAACAGTGATCTTTCCCAAAAAATGTAACTTGTTTTTCTCCCCTGAGAGTTGCTAATAGTAATAAACTCTAAATCAAAGTTATTACCTTTTGCTGCCTTAGACCTCAGCACTGCTAATAGACCAACACGGTAAAACACAGGCTCCAGAATGTCTGCCCTGAAAAGATATAGCAATAAAACAACAATGAAATAACACAGCCTCAATAAGCCTATTCGCCATTACAACCGCGCATGCTCAGAAGTTTTACTTCCGGAAATGTATGGGAGATAAACATGCCGAGGTTGCGTGTGCTTTCCCAATGTGGCGAACTTCGTAATTATCCTTAAAATGACTGTACTTGCAGTTTTTATTACCGTAACACCTCCATCACGAAAATTGCACCTTGGAGTATTGATTATCATGCGGCTGAAAATAAATTAAATGATTACTGATGGCACAAACAAATCACAGGGGATTCCCCAAGAGTCGCAGTTCATCGCATGGCCGTCTACGGTCGAGTTTGTCTTGTTTATCTCCCATTTATTTCCGGAAGTAAAACTTCTGAGCATGCGCGGTTGTAATGGCGAATAGGCTTATTATATATAATACTATACTTGCTCTGAGCGCTTAACATAAAAGATACAAGAAAATTAGTAAATGCATACAAATGTCCTGGGAGGCGGGCACTCATGTATAAAAGTTGTAATCATCCATGTGAATCCACTATCCAAACTATCCTTAACACGGGACTCTCAAAGAGGGGAAAAGTGACCCTAAACAAGGATTATTTATAGTTTGACGAATCATACTCATAGCAGCGAATATGGACTTCAATTCAAGACAGAGTTTAGACTGAAAAAACGTATGAAGTAATTGTGTAAAATTCAGTTTTGTTGGTAAATTTGTCTTGTAGGCCTAACCATTTTGGGCTATTTTTACAATGATGACGTGTGACTATCGGCCCAAGCAGCCCTTAGCGTAATATTGCTGCCAGACACTAGGATAAATAGGACACGGAGACAAAATTTCATGTGGAGTTCGAATCCGCCAATTACCAGAAGTGTATTTAATTTCTCTCAATTTAATACATGTATAACTAAAACCTCATCACTCCTGTGTCAAAAGAGTTGATTGCACATATAAAATGTACTCCATAATACCACACTGCCATTAGACCCTATACAAAAATAAATGTTTGTTTGTCCATAGAGGATCTGACTCAAAATAACCCACAAAATACTACATGATATGGGGTCACATGGGGGCAAGCATTTTGTTTAGCGGGCACTCAGGAGTTTTTTACCCCCATGGTTTCCAAGTTGTGGCTCTTGGTGTTTTCCAAACTTTGCACAGTAAAGTATAGGACCAGGAGCCATTTTTGTTAAAAAAGTAAAAAGTAGCTCCTGGTCAAGACCTGCTTAACAAAAGGTTTGCATGGGGGTCAATTATGGTCATGTGACTTTGAAAAAAAAATGTAAAAAAAAAAAAGTATTTTTTTCTCATTTTTTTGAAAAAAAGAGGAAAAGTTACAGAGTCTGGACTGTAGTACAAAATGTAACTGTAGTACACTACCCATACTGTACATCTTTGATTCTGTGTTTGGGTATCATTGCACCTCCCTCAATGTTAACCCCCTGATGAGAACTACCGGCCGATTGGTCAGACAGATGGATACATCATTTATTGCACCAATCAGAGACATTGTTTAAATAATTGTATCCCTGATAGATCAGGGTGAAATAGTTTAAAAGCTGTACATCGTAATTGGTTATTCAAATGCGTATGTCTTGTAATTAACGGTACCAATCAGAAGCGCTGTTAGTGTTAGATAGACAGGTAGACCCCAGGGGGTTAAAGGGGAAACTGACTAAAAGATGGAAAGCTATGGAAACCCTCCACTTTGTCCAAATTATGTTTTTCATGGACATATGAGGGGGTATCAAAAAGTTTTTGAAATCACTCAGAAGTAAAGGAGCCAGAAACTCAATTTTGATATGTGATCCTTCAGACATCTTAACAAAGTCACTGTGCAAAGTTACACATTTCTCCCACTATTTACTACCTGTCCACAGACCGCCATTATAGAGGTCCTCAGATTGGCCGCCATTGATTTATCCTCAGATTGCGTTATTTCCAATCCAAAACCGCAATAATGAGTTTAAAGTTTTGACAGCATTAGGGGTCAAAGGTCATGTAGGGTTATCAGAGGTCAATCTGTGTACACCCCATGTTACCTATAATATTATTGTCACCAAGCTTGTTTGTAATGACTTTTGACACCTTTTTGTCAACATTTTAAAATATTTATGGCTGTTTTGGGAATAACGCAATATGAGGGTGCACACCACTATTACAGTCCAACGCCCAGCTTCCGTCGATCGCGATCACGAATGTAGTTCCTAAATAACGGAAAGAATGGTTAATATTGACATGATATGTCATTCAAAATGATTGAATTTGGTCTTTATTTGTTCACTGAAGTGTACCTGAGATAATTCGAATGAAAAGAGTATACATCTACTGTTTTATTTGAAAATATTGGCGGAGGGATACACATTGGTCACAATGGGCTACAAGGTCTAATTTCGTGTTAAAAAATACTACTCCGTATAAAGGGGGAAATATAGAAAAATGTAAACGGTCACCCCCATCTGAGTTTTTGACCCAGGTAAGATCTATGTGTGTTAATAAATATAACAAGATTTCATTAAATGAGTCGCAAGGTAACTCAAGATATTGCCGTTTTCCCGAGGCATCTTTCCCATAGAAACACACGTTAGCGCGTAATAGTGGTATGCACCCTTAAAGGGCGCACAGATATAGTCTTTAAAACCAGGCGATACGGGCTTTGTGGTTGCAAAACTTGGTTTGTGTAGCATTTTATGTTAGTTTTATATTTTGAAAATACATTTGAAGTAATAATCGCAACACTTGACATTATTAAATTTGACTTTTTCATTCATTAAAGTGCGAAAATTGTCACAATACGGGCCAAACGGGTAAAGTCAGGCGTGTGCGCGCCCGACCGTTGCAATTTCGGACAATTGCAATTTGTTATTGTCGGCCCATCATATTTAAAGATACCAGTGAGCGAGATTGTGTGTGAAAACTCAGTATTTTTATTTAGTTTACAAACAAAACATATAACATCCATTGACGTCAAAACAATCCTATAAGCATAATGACTCAGAAAATCAGTTTCACGGGCGTGGGGGGGGGGGGGGGGATAGGGGATACCGGGGTAAAACGCACCAGAAATCAAAATATCGACATCGTTTTCACCTGTAGGTCTTAGGCCTACTGACATATTTCGTGAGAGTTTTGATCAATACAACTTTGTGGAGTGGTTAGGCAAATGTAGGCAATCTTATGATACAAATAGTTTTGAAAATATACTTATGATATCTAAAATTTATATACATGTAGGACTATACGACGATTGAATTAAAAATCATGAATATTAACCAATAATGTGTGGCTTCGTGCATTTACATGAACGTGTACTTCCTTTCCCCCGGTATATTGGTGACAATTATTGCAAGTATATCATGACTAAATGAATGAACATGCTTTGCTATGTTATAGTAAGAGTGGTGTATCAAAAAGATGAAGCATGCATCCTTTTAACATTCAATAAGATCAAGAAACGCGGGCCTTCGTTGTAAAAGTGAAAATTGATATCTGGGAATCCCAAAATATGAAAAGAATTAAGGGTTTTTTATGAATTTCAAGTGGGTATGTAGCTTTTTGTACATGTTGTATTTACCAAACGGAGTGTCCAAATCGAATACAAATTTACCATTTAATTTGAAATTTTCTGCTCTTTAATAATGATTTCTGAAATTGGATGAAAATGGGTCTCTTTAAGGGTGCACACCACTATTACAGTCCAACGCCCAGCTTCCGTCAATCGCGATCACGAATGTAGTTCCTAAATAACGGAAAGAATGGTTAATATTGACATGATATGTCGATCACGAATGTAGTTCCTAAATAACGGAAAGAATGGTTAATATTGACATGATATGTCATTCAAAATGATTGAATTTGGTCTTTATTTGTTCACTGAAGTGTACCTGAGATAATTCGAATGAAAAGAGTATACATCTACTGTTTTATTTGAAAATATTGGCGGAGGGATACACATTGGTCACAACGGGCTACAAGGTCTAATTTCGTGTTAAAAAATACTACTCCGTATAAAGGGGGAAATATAGAAAAATGTAAACGGTCACCCCCATCTGAGTTTTTGACCCAGGTAAGATCTATGTGTGTTAATAAATATTACAAGATTTCATTAAATGAGTCGCAAGGTAACTCAAGATATTGCCGTTTTCCCGAGGCATCTTTCCCATAGAAACACACGTTAGCGCGTAAAATGGTAGGCACCCATGAGGATCAATCAATGGCAGTCAATTTGAGGATCTCTACAACGGCGGTCTGCGGAAAGGTAATAAATAGTGGGAGAAATGTGTGATTTTGCACAGTGACTTTGTTAAGATGTCTGTGTTCTTTGCTTAGCATGGAATGAACACAATGTATTTCACAGCTTATTCCATATGTGTATGTATCCACTGCGCATGTGCTGGGCAAAGAACACCATATCGTTTGCTAGCTACTAAACGAGCATAGACATCCAACGTCGTATACTATTTGTTTAAATTTTAAAAACAAAAAACAAAATATATTTACTGGAGTGGAAATTAAAGTAAATTTAATGATGTGTGTACAGCGCACGGACTGTGACCCTCCGTGTAGTGCGCTTGATAAATGTGTTTTATTATTATTTTCATTATTTGATAGCTGGTGTGGCAATATCCTCAAATAGGTCTTACATACAGAATAAAGCACAAGGGCAAGGCAGCAATTGTTTTGCAGTTGATTTGCATTGTAAATATGATAGCTGCCGTGTGCTTTATTCCGTATGTAAGACCTATTTCCTTTGAGGATATTGCCGCTGGTGTCACCACTGACATCCTCTCCTGCCAAACGCACAACCACCTGGTTTTTTCGTTTGTTGTGGTTCATGATGATAGAAAAGGTGCAGAATTTGGAAGACTGGAATTTCCAGTCTTCCAAATTCTGCACCTTTTCTGTTTTTCACTCGATGTAATTTTGAGTTTAAGCCTATTGTTTGACTACTTACTTGCACCTGAAGCCAGCCGTGCCGTAAGCATAACACTGATCAGCACGTTTGGGATGCCGATAAGCACCATTTACCGCATTGGTTACCCAAGAAGGTGTAGATGCCATTTTCAATATCGCGGAAGTGCCAGCGCGACAGGTTGTTGTAGAGCAAACACAGCTGATTGATGGAGTTAGGACAACTCGATGTCCGGTCAAGTCGACCGTCACCTACTCGGCATTACTGACTGATCGCTGATTCGAATTCCGATGTCCACGAACCAACTCGACCATTGACGGATGTTGTAAATCATCCGCGTAGTGAACGAAAACGCGGAATAAGAGTGCTTTTTTCGACCGATGATACGCGGGAATGTACTGGAATTTTAAAAGTTGTCAAATATCAAGAGGTGCCATCACTTATTTTGATTGATTCGCTAAGATTATTCTTTCATCAGTATATATACGATCCCCCGTGGGGAGTTAGGGTGAGGGTTCTCACATTGAGATGGTATACGTATGTGCCTGCCTTCTGGGGGTGCTTTTTGGCTAAAAATTAGTATAGCCATGGGGTGTTTTCCGGGGTGTTTTCATCACAGACCAAAGCGCTCAATTGGCATAAATTGGGTGTATTGGAGGCATTTTTTTGTAAAAAGCACCCAATTTGTGCAAAATTGGGTGCTTTTCTAACAAAATTGGTATAGTGATGGGTTGGAAATTGGCACGAAAATATGTATAGAGAAAGTCAAATTTTCGAAGTCCGGCAGGCACATCCATGTACGATTTTGGCGAAAGTAACTCCCCGGGATACGATCGTCCCTTTTTTGAAACAATTTAATTGAATTGACCTAAACAGATCACGTTATCTAGTAAGGGAAGACATCAAAACTCGACCGCCCGTTGACCGCCGGTTACGGTCGGTTCCGCCCGGTTCTTTCAGGTCAAATGTTTTACTGGTATATGAATATTCACGCATGCACCACTGAACAACCGCCGCCGGTTGACTTAATGCTGTAACCAGACCAATTTACACTATCAATCTGTTACTTTGCGGTCATAATAGCTCTCTCTATAATCGTTCTATAAAAAAACCCATTCATATACTTTCGGTATTGATTTAAAAAAGTTAATTGAGCTATAAACAGATTGAAAAAGCCAACCCAAGCGAAAATCAATAGCTGTATTGTACTGGTTGTCAACTGAGACTTGAGAACCATTACTTCAAGACTTTATTGCTCACGCGTGTGACGAGGCAGTACCAACCGGTCGTGTTCACCAGATTGTAACTATTTGACCTCATTATGTGTGTATATTATAACAGACGACACGTTTTGTGAGAACCGGGCGGAACCGGCCGTAACCGGCGGTCAACGGGCGGTCGAGTTTTGACGTGATCCCTAATGAGACATCCACCATCGTGTCAAGTAGCGTTGGAGTGACCATGGACTTATCATACAGGACTAGGCAGGCCTCCTCTTCTGATAAGTCCATGGAGTGACAGAGCAAACAAAGGATGAGTGCCTATTGTATCCATTGTAATATCAATGCGACGTTTAACCACGTTTGAACGTCTTACAATGTGTTGTTCTAAGGGTATCAAAATCGCCAATTTCAGAGAATAACTTGGGTGTCCTTTTCAACCTGAATCCGCGCTAAGGGTTGCTTGCCCTTAGTCACTGTCATCTTTGTACAAATAGCCGAATGGTTAGGCCTATAAGACAAATTTACCAACAACACTGAATCACCCAATTACTTTGTTTGTCCAGTCTAAACACCGAGTACTACATGTAGTAGCGTAACTATAGGGCCTTCAATGGTATTTCATTTTTTGGGGGGAGGGGGAGGGAAGGGGCATGACAGGCCTGTGATCGGGGGGGGGGGGGGGGGCACAAGTGCTACCGCAAAAATATAACGGACATCAAATGCAGCGCCCACTAGCGCCCAGCTGAACAATAGGAATCGAACCACTGCTAAACATCAATGGTCGCTTGCTCTGATGTCAATTGTCTAAAGCTAACTATTGGGTTCCTATATATTAGAAAATTGACATATCAAACTGGTTGTTTAATGGTATGGATGTAATGAATATTAGTCAAACCTCTATTATAAATTAGAGAGAGCCAAATAAATGCCATTCCCCTGCAGCAACATGCAGATCGATACAGATGAGTGAAAATTAACGTGTCGCAAAAGAATTAAAAAAAATTCAACAAAAATTAAAATGTTTGCAACTTTCATTTCCAGATTTCTCTGTAATGTGTGCAGTAAAGAGAATGATTTCGTTTATAGCGCTTATTTATACATCAAGGAATATTTTGATAGCTTACTAATTGAAATTGATTCAATAAAGCGTCTAATATCAATACACCCGTAAATCCCAAAATATAAATAATTTAGTTGTCCTCGGTCAGTCCTTATATTTGGTCATCTCTAAAACATTTTTAGTGAGTTCACACGCTCACCATAGGCCGGTGAACAATGGTCAATAAAGAAACGAACCAATACAACAACAAAAGAATTTCAACACATTTCCCAATCGACACTCTGCCCATCAACGGCTAATACTCGGCGTTTGAACTCACGTCATCTTAGCATAATCCCACCGTCACATCACACGCTACTACACATGAATGCCTTCATTGCACCACTTCCACTGTATGGGCGGCCAAATACGCCAAAAGGGTACAAATGTGTTAGGTAGTGTAAAAATGCAAAAGGTAGTGGTATAAAATGTGAAAGGTAGTGTAGAAATGCAAAAGGTAGTGTTATAAAATGTGAAAGGTAGTGTAGAAATGTAAAAGGTGGTGTAGAAATGCAAAAGGTAGTGTTGAAATGTAAAAGGTGGTCTAGAAATGCAAAAGGTAATGTATAATTGCAAAAGGTAGTGTAGGAAATATGAAGTAGTGTAGAAAATGTGAAAGGTAGAAAAATACGATAGGTAGTGTAGAAATTTAAAAGGTAGAGTAGAAATGTAAAAGGTAGTGTAGCAAATGTAAAAGGTAGAAAATGTTAAAGGTAGTGTATCACATTTCAACATTACCTCTCACATTTTTACACTACCTTTCACGTCACATTTCTACACTTCCTTTTACATTTCTACACTAGCTTTTACATTTTGTACCCTTTTGGCGTATTTGGCCGCCCATACGCCAAAAGGGTACAAAATGTAAAAGGTAGTGTACAAATTCGTCGCGAGGTACAAATTGAAATAGGTAGAAAAATTGAAATACGTGAGTAGTACGGATAGTTTGTATTCGTTTAGGAGTGTCATCAGGGTTACATCAGGGGTTGGCACTTCGGTGTTCAAGGGGGTGTTAATATAACTTCTTAACACCCCTTTACACCCCTTGAACACCCCCTTGAACGCCTACAAAAACTGTGTCAGATAAAAGTGTGTCAGTGTGTCAGATAAAGTATGTCAGGTTATGGAAACACCCCGTAAGCTATGCGTACACAGCGCCATCAACAGTGTCGGTCCAGCCTGGTTAAATGTGCACCGTTCGGCGAGCGAAGTGCCAACCCCTGATGTAACCATGATGACACTCCTAAACGAATACAAACTTAACCGACCAATTCCTGTCATATATATATAATTCTATCCGTACTACTCACGTATTTCAATTTTTCTACCTATTTCAATTTGTACCTCGCGACGAATTTGTACCCCTTGCGAAGAATACGTACATCGCGGAGAATAAGTACCTCGCGGCATTTGTACCTCTCAACCAAAGCGCACATATCTGGGAATTTGCACATGTTAACTAAATCGTACCGATCGCTTTTTTTCTAAACTACCTTTTACATTTCTACACTACCTTTCAAATTTTCTACCTTTTACATTTGATACACAACCTTTCACATTTTCTACCTTTTACATTTCTACACCACCTTTTACATTTTATACACTACCTTTTACATTTCTACATCTACCTTTTACATTTCTACACTACCTTTTACATTTTCTACACTATACCTTTTACATTTCTATACTACCTTTCCCATTTTTGTGCACTACCTTTTACATTTCTACACTATACCTTTACATTTTCTACACTACATTTTACATTTCTACACTACCTTTCACATTTTGTACCCTTTTGGCGTATTTGGCCGCCCATACCACTGCACTGATACAATACAGGTATAATGTTCATGGTTAAGCATGAGCGGGTAATTTGACTATGAATAAGGTTGCGAGGTTTTAGAACTGACGGAAAATAAGATAGGGGGTCGAGGACAACCAAACAATATTTTGTTATTGGCCTACTGGTATTTGGAAAATTCAGTCATGGATGATTAGGGACCGTTCATTATTTATGGTGGAGGGCGGTTGGGTAAACTATAGGGGGGGTCATGTAATTTTTATATGTTGAAATGGGGGGGGGGGGGGGGGTTATGTAACTTTTTATTCTTGAACAGGGGGGGGGGTTGTGTAAATTTGTTTAAACTATAAAGATGGTGATGATTGGAGTGATTTTATAGGCTATTTTGGAGTATAAATGCCATTTTTTTTCTGCGCTTCGCGCATATTTTCTTAAAAACCTATCGACTTCACAATTTTTTTAAAAACTATGAGATGACTTCTGGACAGCAAATCGATATGGTGGAAAAACATCTATATAATCATCAACGGTCGAGACATTAGAGCCACAGGGTGTATAATGTTACAAAATCCAATTTCATGATTTTAAAATGTGATTTATTGCATGCTTTTCACCTCATCTCTGCTTTGCACCAATGCTGCACAAAAGTAGAATGTTTCACTGGATTATACGTTTCTGCTCAGAATGTTCTAACTTGTTCGGGTTATAAAGACTCACAAAACCACCCAAAATGTATAAATATGAAGAAAAAAATTTCCAACTCGCTACGCTCGCCATCACTAATTTCACACAATAAAAAGAAGAGGCATCATAAAATTATTGGCCGTTCAGATAGGGCACAAACAAAATTTGCCAACGTATCCATGAACAAAATTCCAAAGGTAAAGACAGCTCCTTAAGTATGTGACAAGTTGATTTTTTTCGGGGAGGGGGGGGGGGTGTAAAAAGCTACTGGTTAGCAGGGGGGGGGGGGGGGGTCATGTAATTTTCAGTTTCAGTTGTAGGGGGGGGGGGGTTAGGTAATTTTAACATACGAGTCTCGAATTTGTCCCAACCGCCCTCACCATAAATAATGAACAGTCCCTTAGTTCAATAGTTAAATGCTGTCACTTGGAGGCGCTGTAGTTAATGTCCCTAATGTAGTCTACCACTTGTGGGGCACCAACTTGTTTGTATACATAGTCATACATTAGTTTGTCATTTCATTTGGAGAATCAGGAGGGGCAAGCCTTCTGGCAGGGGGAATGCCCCTCTGCCCCTTTAGTTACACCCCGGCTGAGTAGGCTTAGCAGCCTTAGCTTCACTTCCAAAACTTGTGTATTTGTGTAACACGCTTGTGTATTTGATTGGTAAATTAAAACGACTTGCGAGAGTGTCGCAAAAAATGCTGTTTGGGTTCTTAATCTAGAACCTTTAAACTTATTAAACCTAAGTCGTACGTAATCACGAATGTTAATCTTATCATTTTGAAAAATTCATCATAGGTTAGAAGAATTTTTTTCCAATCCCAAACCGTTGGAGTTGGCTAACCATTGTTAATGCTATTTTTTAAATTATTTTCATCGTTAACCGGGCGAGGACTGTTAAAACATTTCTAAATGGCGCACTCTCGTTGCCATATTGGACGCGTGGCCACCGTCGTCTGGCGCTTGTCAGCTGCCTGGTTATTGCGCCCTCTGCTGGAATTAATTGATGGTTACCTTTGTAGTTGTCAACCAGCGTTTATATCAAGTGAATTTGTTCTTATTTTACGGTTGACCAGAAATACACAATTTACACAATTTACGAATAGGCTACATTCCTGAGAAAATAACTAAAACCTTGAGGTTTTAACTTCAAACATAATCAGGAACGTAACACAGGGTATAAGAATGGGCTGAAATTTTAATTACTTCAACTTTTCGTTGTCAGTCACTTTACTGCCAAGGTCTTGAATCAATTTATTTCAAAAGACGCTTTAATATAGAAAGACAAACAAGGAAAACAGAAATGGCCCATTATTTGTCTTTCTATATTAAAGTGTCTCTTTTTGAAATAAATTGTTAAATCAACACAGCAGCGTACTTTAGGATCTTCAATGGGAAATGGGCAGGTGTTAATTACACTAGAGGGAAACTAAATTTGTTAGATGATGAGTTTCTTCAAAAACAAATTGACATTTGACTTTGAGCATGACTTCATTATAATGGCACCGTATAACGTTGGGGACGCAGCATTTTTTCAAACGTTTTAAAAATTATTTCGGTATTATAATTATACCATAAGTATTTTGATACCAAAAGTCCCCGGCCCTTATGCACTTTTTAAAGCTAAGACTTTAAAGATACACCATGTCATATCAAATGCAGGCAATTTTACATTGTTTTCATCGATCATATAGTCTAATACGGGAACAGTTCCATTTGTACGCGATAAAAATTGCGAGAATGTTCCGGGCCCCGATGAGTTTTTTATCAGGCCCCGATGAGATTTTTAGCGCGTACAGTTGCGAGTAGCAAAGGATTATTTATCGAGTAGCGTATTACCGCCTGTTTAAATATAACGAAAGATAAGTGGTCGGTATGTAAATAGAGCTTCGGGTTATTTATGCTAGTTGTAAGGTACAACTTCAGCATTTCATGTTTTTAGAGATAATGTTATTGATTATGGATTTTAACGTAAATTGTATTATCCTCGTGTATTTGCTAAACAATGTCCCGCTCTATTTGCTAAACATACCCCAGGGTATGGCAGAGGCCTCGTATCGGGCCCCGATGCATTTGTCTATTTTATCGGGGCCTGATGACTATTTTATCGCGTACCAACTTGAAAAACATCGGGTCCAAAACATATCAGGCCCCGATACAGTCGCGATAAATTTATCGCGTATAAATGGAACTGCTCCCTAACATTTCGTGTCTCTGTCGCGGTTGTATTGGTACTTTTACTCTTTTAATTCATTTGTTGGAAAGCACTTTGGGTTTTCTCATTAAAGTAAGGCGCTCTAGAAAGGTGTGTGTTATTATTATTACTGGCGTCGAGATAATCTAACTGTATAAGCCTACAGGGTGACCCAAAAAATGTTAACACTCCGGGCACATAAGATATCTTAAAAGGACAGAAACACGGGTCTAATCTTGATGTATTATGAAAGCTGAGTAAATAAGCTGTCATTTGCATTTCATTGCGTTCCAATTGGTTATTTAGAACGGGAGATATGCTTCAGCAAACATGAGGAAACAAAATCGGCTTGGTCCAATCCTCTCAGTATGAAAGTAAAGCTTTTAAAATGCACGAAGCAAGAAGCAACATGATTAAGTCACACACACACACACACACACACACATCAGTTCATCTCTTCTTTGTTCTTTTCAACGCATTCTTTCGATTCTTTTCAAGCTTAAAAGACATAAATAAACAGGTTCCACATAAATTATATAGGTCTTTTGTCATGAGTTCAAGTTCTATACTCTTTTTCCATGCGCAATGGGTAGCTGTCAGTAAAGCAGTCTTTAAAATTGAAATTGAAACATTTCATGTTCTTTGTTGAAATGGTCCATCCAATTTAATAAATTAACTAATATTACACTGAAATAAAACTAGTATTGCACTGAAATTAACCATAAACCAATAAATAGATTGCCCGTAATAATAATCGATACATTCTAACTTATGATTAAAGGTATTGATACTTTTGAATTACTGCACAATAATGTTTTTGGCATTCTTACAAGTTCGTAATCATAGTTGTAATTAATGCAATTTGGACCAAGCCGATTTTGCTTCCTCATGTTTGCTGAAGCATATCTCCCGTTCTAAATAACCAATTGGAACGCAATAAAATGCAAATGAAAGCTTATTTACTCAGCTTTCATAATACATCAAGATTAGACCCGTGTGTTCCTGTCATTTTAAGATATCTTATGTGCCCGGAGTGTTAACATTTTTTTGGGTCACCCTGTATATACCCAAATGTTGAAAATAAATCTCGCATCCCCAAACTTCCTTAGCGTAAATATTGTCCGCTAAAATTCTGCCAACGGTAATCGTTTACCTTTCTCACTCAGTGTATGGACTGACATTGATACCTGACGTCATTTGAAGACTGAAAGTCTGCTGTTAATAGAGGTCAGAGAAAGAACTTCCTTTTTACGCGTTGTTTGATTAAATGAGACAGGTTGAACTCATCATTCTTACCGCAGTCTGAACGTCTTACTAAAATATTCGATAGCCGAAGGGGTGGAATGGAGAAAAGGGGAGTCAGGTGAGGAAGGGGTGGGGGGGGGGGGGGGCAATAATATTTTGTGTATGATATACCACTATTTAATGCTATGTTATCGTCAATTATGTTAAAGTGCAATAACACTGAGGAACTCATTGGATTTTAAGGTAATTTGAAAAAGTCTGGGTCGCAACACCAGATTGAACGCAAACTGCGAGTATTTACAACAACAAAATATATATATCGAGGGTTGAGCGCCAGAAGGCCGTAACTCAATTTTTTGGGCAAATTGATATTTTATTAAAAAAATAATCCATAACCGACATTTTCATATTAACCATAAAGAGATAACTCATTAAACACTCTTAATTTGACTAAAATTAGAGTTACGTCGTATAAGTTGGTTGCTACAGTGCCCACATATTTGAAAGTTGATTATCTCAACCCTCGATATACACTCTTCTTACGGAGGATGGAGTGAAGGCTCCGATGACGACTGCGACCGCAATTTATATTCCTCTGTGCATTATCAGACCCGGCATTAGACTGTCAGACTTACAAGTGTTGCCAGTTCAAGTAAACGCAGCCTAGATGATAACTATTAAAATATCTAGAAGGGTAAATCTATATGTCCAACCTATAACTTAAGACGATTAACGTACCTCTAACGTATGTCAGCGTATGTCTAACGTATGTCAGCGTTTGTAAACGTATGTCTAACGTACCACGAACCTATCGGGAACTTATGCAGAACGTAAGTTAAGCACACGTTGAGTACGTCGAGAAATTTTGAACATGCTCAATAAATTTTCGCGGGCTCGACGTGTTCCAAATTTTCACAACGTATCACAGCGTCCTCTTAACGTATACGACGTATCCCAAACTTACCCCTAACTTGTATCAGCGTACACCAACGTACGCCAACGTACGCCAACGTACGCCAACGTACGCCAACGTATTTTTCGATATTTCGCATACGTTGTTATGGGGTTGTTATACGTTCAGGCGATACGCCATGGTGTGACAGGGCTACCGTACAGCTAGCGCGCATTCGGCGTGTTGGGAACTTATGGAGGGTTTGAGTATATAAATGGGTCCCTTGAGTATCTCATCCTCACCTCTTCATGGTCTGTCGTGCTGAACACATCAACCCATCATCATATGCTACGAATACGCTACGCTACGTTAAGTATACGTTAAGCATACGTTAGTCATATGCTCGCATAAGCTGTGATACGCTGTCATAAGTATGTTATAAGTTAGTGATACGCTATCAATACGTTAGTCATACGCTATGTATACGTTCAATACGCTATGGATACGCTATGGATACGTGACAGGGCCTTACACGATCGCCCGGCATAAGGTGAATACGTGAGAATACGTCGAAACTCGTTGGAAATACGTCAGGCATACGTTAGACATACGGCACATATACGTTATCAACTCGTTATCACTACTTTGGCTGTACGTTTCCCCCAGCCTAAATTCATCAACTTATACCAACTTACGAGTAACGTACGAGTAACGTACCACTAACGTATGTCAGCGTATGTCAACGTATATTTAACGTACCACAAACTTACCGGGAACTTATGCAGAACGTATTAAGAACACGTTGAGTACGTCGAGAAATTTTGAGCATGCTCAATATTTTTCGTGGTCCAAATTGTCACAGCGTATCACAGCGTGCTCTTAACGTAAACGACGTATCCCTAACGCACCCCTAACTTATATCAGCGTACACCAACGTACACCAACGTATTTTTCGATATTTCGCATACGTTGGCATACGTTGAGGCGATACGTTATGGTGTGACAGGGCCTTTAATGGGAATTCGATAACAATTTGTTCTCGTTATCAATACTAATGATGGAGTAACGATAAATTCCCCAACACAGGGTGTGGGTTCCCTAACACAGGATCAGGGCCCTTGGAAGTATATTTTGTATGGGGTGCCGTAAATTTGTAAGTCTTGGGTCCAGGGGCGAACCCCTTAGCGGGGGTTCAGAGCCCCCTGAAGCTGTTGAGTTTTAGCATGTGTGAATGGCCTGAGAAAGCTCTCCTTGCTATGAATATTTACATTTATTTCTAATAAACTTTGGCTTGGTTCATAAACACACTTAAAACAAAAGACACTAATAAAAGTTAAACAAATGTTACATTAAAACTACAACGCGCATCTTGTTATGCTTGAATAATTAACACTGAAACTAATACACGCGAAGCGCGCAAAAATCAAGTTTTTTTACTAATATGGTCCAGAAAACGTTATAGAGCCATCTTGTTATGCTTGAATAATTAAACAATTGAAACTAATTTTGTAGTACATCTTCAATTTCTACTTGGTCATATTAAATCGTTGTGTAGTGCAATACCCTTTTTATAATACAATATAGATTAGTAAGCCTACCCATTCCCTTACCCTAGGCTCCGGCTCTTGAACTTATTATTGGACTCGCACTGTACATTTTTTCAAAAATCTTGAAATCTTAGGAGGTGCTGCGCACCCCTTGAAAAAAACAAAACCATGGGGGTGCTGCAGCACCCCAGCACCATCACTTCCCAGGGGCTTGCACAGGATGCGAGTTCCCCAACACAGGATGCGGGTTCCCCAACACAGGATGTGGGTTCCCCAACACAGGATGCAGGTTCCCCAACACAGGATGCGGGTTCCCCAACACAGGATGTGGGTTCCCCTACACAGGATGCGGGTTCCCCAACACAGGATGCGGGTTCCCTAACACAGGATGCGGGTTCCCTAACACAGGATGCGGGTTCCCCAACACAGGATGCGGGTCCCCCAACACAGGATGCAGGTTCCCCAACACAGGATGCGGGTTCCCCTACACAGCCTGGGTGCTGGTTCCCCAACACAAGATGCGGGAACGTTAAATCAGGACAACACTTTTAAAGGGGCATTAAGAGATGTGTTGGAGGAGGCTGTGCCCTCAATTATGATAAAAACTGGGATTGGTATATTTTTACAATTATATTACATGTATGAACTTACAGCTATAAGGAATAAGAAAAATCAGCCCTCTTTGTACAACAAAATGTCGATTCAAAAATGCTGCTCTTACACTATCAGCATTTTACGTTAGACAGTGTATCCCTGCAGCACGCGTGATAAATAACGCGAACCGTATTTACATAGAGAGCGTTTTTAAGAAAAAGTTCAATAAATAGCGATGGTATTGTTTTAATAAAGTTTTGTTGTGTTTTTGTAAGTAGAAACAACAATAATGGCAATTTTTAATGTTATCTTGAACTATAACTGATTGCACTTTACGTTGGTCTTGTACCTGTTTACCTGTTGTTTCGGGCACTTACCTGTTGTTAAAAAGCCTTCAACGCTGTGTTGGCCTTTAACAATTAATAACGTTTTAGGCCTTAAAAGGCCTATAACGCCCATCCAAATTCAGCATAATACTTGACTGCAATAGAGTTATTGTAATATTAGTTTACTTTACATGTCACTTGCTCCAGGGGTGCTGCCCATGTAGTCGTCATTGTCGATGTGTTTGCCTCTGTGGCATAAATGAGATTGGATCAAGACTATTCTTTTCTCATGTCTGAAGGCTGACAGCAAAATTGTTAACTTTATTTGTTGGGAGTGGCTGTTTTTAATTCAACCAGCATGCTTATACAGGCTTTTTAAGTCTGGCCCGAGCAATTTGCTTGAGTCTGGTCCCTTCAGGACCCAAGCGTGTGTCCGTACGGACCGACCGTGTAAACAAACAAACAAACAAACAAAAGAGTCAATTGCCGTCTTGAAGCCGTTGGTTGTCTGAACTTGGACGATACGGCTTGGGAGACTGTTCCACAGGTTTACAACTCACTGGGAAAAGCAATTTTGTCTAATTCTCTCCTTGTTGCAGGTCTTCTGGATTTTCATGCTGTGTCCTCTCAAACCTTCTATTCTTGCCTCCATGTCAAAGCATTTGGTGGGTTGAACATCTGTGAAGCCATGCTTGATTCTATAAACCTGGATCATATCACAACGAAGATGTCTGATGCTAGGGTAGGGATGAGGTTGAGCATCTTCAGTCTTGTTTGATACGTGAGCTTCTTAGGACTGGTACAATCTTGGTGGCTCTACGCTGAACTTTTCCTAACGTGTCAATATCTCCTTTCCTGTATGGGCTCCAGACTTTGATGAACCTTATTAGTGCACAACCCAATGCACGTGTCTTTCCACGAAATAGTGATTTTCAATTGAGGCTGCACATATTGCATTTTCACAATTTAATATCCCGTCAACAAACCTTAGAATAATTTCATATTTGTATTCAAATTTAGAACATCGTAGGCAAGCAATTCATAGCATGAGTAAGTTAAATTGATTATGTTACTTCCTTGTAACAAAAAATAGATACATTAAATTTCAATTATACGTCACAAATTTACTCAAGTTTTCAAATTCGAATACATCGGTCCCAAAAGGCAAACAGAAAATGATACGGACTTCATTTTATCTTACGAAGTTAGAAATAATGCTATTCTTATAACACTTAAAACCTCTCAAACATCATTTGGTTTTGAAAACAAGATGGCTTCTTTCCACTATTGCAGGTTTTTGGACTCACCCTGTAGTATTGAAACATCTTTTAAGAAAATTAAGAGACAGCAAAAGCATTAAAGGGACACGCAGTAGTGTTGAAGACTTTAAAAAAAAAAAATTACTTCAGAATTCAAGATGAATTAACAATTACCATTATTGTTCTTTGTATTCACAAGAACACAGCAAAACTTGATTAAAACAATACCATCGCTATATTTATTGAACCTTTTCTTAAAAACGCCCTCTATGTAAATATGGTTCGCGTTATCTATCACGCGTGCTGCAGGGGACACTATCTGACGTAAAATGCTGATCTCGGCTAGATCAGCATTTTTGAATCGACGTTTTGTTGTACAAAGGGCTGATTTTTCTTAATCCTTTTAGGTGTAAATTCATACATGTAAAACGAGGGGGTATCAAAAAGTTCTTGACATCGATGAAATTTCGTCAGTGTAATCACTGGTCCTTAAAAACATTATGGTGCAAAAATGGTCTCATAAGTAGGTTTACTTTTTATACAGGTGGCGCTAGATGCCAAGGCCATGTAAATCAATGACGTCTTCCAACGGTGATGTGTACATGGTAAATTATAATGGTCCAATAACTGATTTTTGTAGGACGCCTTCCAGAAGAATATTATTCTCAATTTTGTTTTTAAATTTTGTCATTTGTCACTCATATGTCTCAATTTATCCCTGTAAATGACAAAAATGTTAAACCTCATACTCCTCTGGAAGGATACCCACAAGGATCCGTATTTGGACCATTATCGTTTACCATGTACACAGCACCGTTGGGAGACGTCATTGATTTACATGGACTTGGCATCTAGCGCCACTTGTATAAAAAGTAAACATACTTATGAGACCATTTTTGCACCATAATGTTTTAAGGACCAGTGATTACTCAGACAAAATTTCATCGATATAGCTCCTTCACTTCTGGGTGATGTCAAGAACTTTTTGATACCCCCTCGTACAATTGTAAAGATATACCAATCCCAGTTTTTATCATAATTGAGGGCGCAGCCTCCAAACACATCTCTTAGTGTCCCTTTAATGTATGTTTAGAATCATATAACAATCAAATTGAAATGGGATACTTTGGAATCGGGTCTTCAACATAATGGCTTTTAGTTTAACTGGATTCACTACTTCCTTGAAGTAATGTAAAATGGATTGATTTTAGATGTCCATGTAAAACAGCAGACTTTGGATATCCGTTGTGTGGGTTTTTCCTAGTAAATCATAATCGATGTTTGTTAGTGATCGCTTCGCATTATTAAGGATTTCAATTTGATCGCTTGAGGTTATATACGGACATAATAAATAAATATTTGCTGCTAGTACATTACATGACATGGAAAACAAGCACCCTCAAAATACATGTAAAATGGGAACATTTATATATTGATTTATCTACATACAACGTCAATTTGTTCTTATTATTTTTGTTGGCTTTATAGCAAATCAAGTTTGGCTTGGCGAGATGATTTTGATCGTGCATGTATCCTAGTAACACTCGTATAGACTCCATGGTATAATCGTGTTTTTGTTTTGTTTATTTGAGTGAGCTAAACCGAAAGCATTCAAAAAACAATAAGATAGAGACTGAAGTTATATGATCCGTGATAAACACAACTAGTATTAATCTGATATATCTAAAGTTTCGTTCACACGATTATTACGCTTTTGCTTCGGGGATGATTAAGCCTATACTAAAAAAAATAAAAATAAGTTAGCCGATGGGGAAAAACGAAAGAAAAATAACCATACGGCGGTTTCAGGACATCTAAGGTAGGATCGGTCGGTAGGACGTTTCCCCAATTTCATATACGGTATATTATGTTGAAACATTTTTTTTCAAAAATAACTTTTTCGAAAAATTAAACAATTTCAAGACAATTCATTTTTGTGAGAAAAAAATCTCAACGTTTTTAAAATTAATGAAAATAATAATAATAATAAAAAAATTCACAATTCGAAATAATATGGGTTAGTTCGGCCCAAGAGAGTCCGTTTTTCTTGGCCGTAAATGAGACCAAAATTAGAACAAAAATGAAAAAAGAAAAAGAGTGAAAAAAATCGCTCCATAACCCTTACCCCCGAGGCACCTTTTCCAAATATTTTTTTTTCGCGGCCAAAAAGCGAGGGGAAAAGAACGCCCTCGGGGCTCGAACCCCGGACCTCTGGGTTCAGAGGCAGACGATCTACCGATAGGCCACGGGGAGGGGGGGGGGGGAAACCATATATATATATGGCGGAGTATATTCCGCCATGTATATACCCTTGGGCCATTATTTCATCGAAAAACTGCCGAGCCGGGTGACACAAGCACACCGCATCGTAGTAATTCGTAGTACTCAAGAGTGTTAGGGACTTAGGGTTAATGGAAATAAGGAATGATCCGTCTGTACAATGCTGAGTGAAATAATAAAATACTAAGTTGAAAAAAGTAACCCAACATATATTGAATTTGACCTATGGAAGAAAAAAAATGCAATTTTAATGCTATGATCACGTGAATGTTTAACATTTACAGGAGTTTGAAACGATCCAACTGCAACAGGCGGTCGATCCTGTAATACCAGGAGCGGAGTGCCCATCTCTCTTTCAAAGCGATAGGGCTAGACTCACTCCTTTTTTATAATATTGCTGTGAGGGGCTCGCTACACCTCCTCCACCGCGTGTCTATTACCTTCCCAGCACTGAAGAATGCCGGTACCCATTTAAATACACCTGGGTAGAGAGGAGTAATTGCGGTAAAGTGCCTTACTCAAGAGCACAACATGTTGACCACAGCGAGACTCGAACCCACAACCTTTAGATCAAGAGTCCGGTGCTCTACCCACTGCGCCACACATGCCCACAAATGTGTGGCGCATGCAACAACATGAGACAGAAACAAGATAAAGGAGTATTAAAGAAACATTTCGAAACAATAATCTTTATCACCCGATGTTTCGCAGAATGCTAACGTGTTAAGGCCATCTTAAACGATTACTCATTAATAACATTTTCAAAATTAAAATGTGTATACACAAGCACCAAACCTGCATAGACCACAAGCCATCTGATAATGTAGGCCTACAGCACTGTAATACAATGTGCATTATTTACAAGTAATAACGATGTTCCCTTGGAAACGTTGGAGATGTTTAGTGAAACAATCATTTGGCATGAATATAGAAAGTGCGTTATGAAACTATTCCATGGCTTTAATATGGCAAATAGCGATTAAAACTATTACATCAGATATCTCAAGTTCATCAGGAATTAAGATGTATAAAAAGAAATCTGTTGGTAAATCACACCACACTTCACTTCCATTTAGTATGTGTCTATGATTGGTATACCTCCTGAAATCACTATGTGTTTGGTATCAGAAATCGCCACAAGATTACTATGGCTAAGTCTCAGCCTGGCTATAAATCCTTGTAGCTCAAACAACTACGCGTACCCTACTGGAAGTATATCGTGTAAATTGTACAATCGTACCAGCGTGGATTGTGCTCACCGTCGACTTGTGAGCGTCCCGCCTCTACTACATCGTGAGACACTGAGGAAGCTCGATCTTTCTTTCAACGCCCTCGCCTTCCTGCCCACTAATGTGTTCTAATGGTTCGAACAGCTACAGATTTTGGCCCTGTCCGTTAATAACATATCCCGCATGTCCGAAGGGACTTTCATCGGACTTGGCAAGTTAGAAACGCTGCAAATGCAAGGCAATGTGCTTCACGATCTGCCGCGTTATACATTCAATGATCTTAGTCAACTTCGGGATCTCGACCTTAGTGAAAATGCAATATCTTATTTACCTGATGGTATTTTCGATGGACTTCGCAAGCTACAAATCCTTCGTCTGGGTGGAAACATCATAAATGATGTGACAACTGCACACTTTGAAGATCTCGCCTCGTTGCAGGAACTTTATCTCGATGACAATCCTTTAGAACGTCTCACCAATTCGACATTTGCTGGATTGGACAACCTAATTGTCTTGGACTTAACATCCTTCCACTTTATCAAAAAAGCATCGGATATGCCTTTCCTCAAACTTTCATCCCTGCAAGTTCTCAAAGTAGTCGTTAGTTCCAACTTTGAGGGAATGGGTCTTTTTACTGGATTAGATCAACTGCACTATCTACAGCTGTATATATATGACGACTCTTTTAATTGGACAGATACCGGTTTATGTTCACTTCAATCACTGCATACATTGGAGTTAAATGGTGGTAATAACAACATTACTGATCACTGCGTGCAGGAAATGAATTTAACATCCTTAGATTTTATCCAGTGGATATCTATACTACCGCCTCCCTATGAACTGCTGAATCACCTAACTAATTTAAACATTGAAATTAAAAGCGTCGACTTTGATATAGTTGTCAAGAGTTTGAACAACCTGAGTTCGCCGCTTGAAAATTTAACCATCGTGTTAGATGATGTTGAATCCGAAAGTGTGTTAAATTCATCGACTCTGAAATCATGGGCAAAATGGAACTCGACATTCCATAACCTTTGGTTAAACATCCGTTCCTTTCAGATTCAAGGTTCACCTTTTGCCTGGTTTCCTAATCTTCGTTCTCTAATGTTTACTGGATCACAGGTCAATAGTGTGTTTTCGAAAGACGCTTTCAAAGGATTAGAAAACTTAGAAGAACTATCGTTGTATGATATTAATTTCAATATTCTGCCTATAGGTGCTTTAGAAGTTTTCAGTTCTTACAACTCCCTGCAAAGTTTGAGTCTTACTCGCAACAACATACAAGGAACTCTTGATCTCAATCAGTTTTGTTCAATTTCGTCTCTAATAACGCTGGATCTCTCAGACAATCTTCTCACCGGATTTGTCGAAGGACGTTGTGTTCTACAAAATCTGCAAAATCTGCAATTTGGGAATCAGTTACAAACTGTGTTTTATACCTACCTATCATTTACAAGTCTATGTCTTCAAATACCAAATTTGCATACCGTAGATGCTACGGGGTATGGCATTAAGTTCAACAGTGGTCGATGTCCCCACCTTGTTTCTCTGTATATGTCAAACTCTGACTATGTTGGATTTAGAAAGGATGCTATAATTCACGTTCCTGGCTTAAATGAGCTATATATTAGTGAGATTACTGGTGAGTTTAGCTTAACATCTGTTAAACAGTTAACAGTATTTCGATCTCCTCTGCTGAGTAGATTGGACGCGAGTTCTAATCAAATTAAGTTGATAGACAAGAAGGATGCACTTTTCTTGAGTAACCTGACCTATCTCAATTTGGCGAACAATAAGCTCACGTCAGTTAAGAACCTACAATACCTCAAAAACATTGAGACATTGCTACTGAATGGTAACAAAATTACTGTTGTCTCTGAGGTATTTTTATCAAGATTGAGTCATTCATCTTTATATACTTTAGATCTTAGCAATAACCCTTTTGCCTGTACTTGCACTATCATCGTATTTACTGAATGGATACTCGGAGATGGTGATATTCGCCTCCAAGGAGTAAATTTAGATTATGATGAGGTATACCAATGTTCTTCACCAGATTCAAGACGAGGACTAGGCATCACAGAGATAGATTTAGATTGCAGATCACCTCTATGGCTGTACTTATCAACCAGTTTGCCATGCGGTATTATTCTAATACTAACGGTTGTTCTAGTGATAAGATATCGTTGGCATATCCAATATCAACTTTTCTTACTCTGTAACAGAAGGAGAAACTATCCCAATTATTTTGACAATAATTATGACAATGATATTGACGATGATGATGAGAATGGAATTCCTCGATTTGATGCTTATGTAGCATATCACGAGGAGGATGAAGACTGGTTAGACGGGGAGCTGTTACCAAACATTGAGGAAGGAGAGGAACCCTTCAGACTTTGTCTTAGAAGTAGAGATGTCCCTGCCGGACGACTTCTAATAAATGCAGTCTCGATGTGCATTCAAAGAAGTAGAAAAACTCTGATCATTCTGTCTCCTAATTTCATCGAAGATAATTGGTGCTACTTTCAGTTAAGTATGGCACATCAAAGGCTAATTGAAGAAGGCAACAATGTGTTGATCCTTATTATCATACAAGAAATTCCAAACGAAAAGATGACTCTGATATTAAGACAGCTATTCTGCAAAGTAAAATGTCTCAAATGGCCAAATGACGGGTATGGACAGAGATTGTTTTGGAGGCGGCTAAGAGAAGAAATCAAAAGGCCTGGACTTATAGATCGTCGATTTCATGTTTAGTGACTCAAGTTGGAAGCTGTTCTTATATCAAAATATTCCTCGTTTTTAAGCAGATTTTTATATATCACATGTGCCGCACCGTAATTAGCGACGTACGTCTGGTAACGCAGCAACAATAAAAAGAATCAAAATGAGAATCGAGTGACCCCCAAAGTTCTATACCAGGTTGAAGATACCACATGTTCTGTGTATCTCTAGAACATAATGAAATGCTTCAGTAACGTGTCATTGGTCGTGGCAGAAGTCCATTGAATTGCTAATTCCGTACGACATATTATTGATATCCATTATCTTTTTCTTTCTATGTGAATATTGTTTAGCCTTTTATTTGCGTGACTTTCATCGCTTATAAGTAATGATATTGATTATATATTTATACGGTATATTATATGCCTTTTATGGTGTATGTCGGGAACGCTAATACATGTTTTCATATCAGCTGATGAATCGGGGTGGGGTGGACGTAGGACGTTAATCACTGTTAATATAAACAGGAGAAGCCGCATTACTACGCGATACCTCTTAGCCCACTAAAGGGGAGTGGCTTGAGTTTTTGTTTTCAGTGGTTTATGACGTTAATACGATAGTATCGGGTACCATCTCTAGGTTACGGGACGATCAACACTATTAACATAACGGAAATTGGTGCTTTGATTATATTTTTTCTATGTAAATCCTTCAAAACCCGTGTTAGCGATACTGATTTGTTATATAGACAACTCCCTGCTCTCAGAAATAGGATAAGCAATTAATGTCCAATGTCTGTTCGTCATTGATACCTTTAAGAATATCATGATTGAAATTTGTCCTTGAATGTATCGTGTGATATATACGAAACTACTGATTCAAAAATTAGTTCCATGGTCCATTTCCTATTCTCGACAATAAGATGAGTAAAAAGAGAGTTTTATGATTACCCGTTATCAATACTACCATGTTGTCGATACAAGTTTGCATCGTTTGAGTTACAGTTATTCTGGTATCTAATTCCGTATATTTCCCTGATTCTTTTCAGCCTATGAATATCTAATTTATTGTACGTGACCGACGTTTACCCAATATGTGATACTGATCCATGTGTAAGGTATATTAAACCTATAAAATCATACAGGAGAGGTTCAATCTTGGTTGGAACACGTTACACACTTCTCAGGAATTTTGTGCAGATTTTAATTGTTCTGATCTTTGAATGAAGTTTATTTTGATTTGAGCTTTACAGGAAGTCATGTTTGACTTTCGCATCCTCCATCAATCAATTTACGTCTTCCATATCTAACGAGCTATTTAGATCACAAATGTTTTATGCTGAAATGGTTCATAGACGTCAGTGACATTTTCAATTCCTGTCGGTACAATTATAGATACTATACAACAATAATAATAGAACACTTTCAAAACCGGGCTTGTAGAACAGGTTTCCCCCAAGATCTGATGATATATGAGATGAGTTATATCACAAACATTTTGATCAAGTGTGCATTATAACGTTATACTTGACATTTTCTTTCCCCGTCGATACAATCTTTGTTACTTCGAAAAGGGTCTTTAACAGCTTTTAAGCTGGTAAAAGTAAAAGTAGGTGTATTTAGCCATTTAGATAAGCGAGAAAATACAGAGAATCCCAAACGTATTGCCACACACGTTCAATACTCTTGTTACTAGGATATTACCAACAATGCTACAGCAAACATGACATCAACGTTATGATGTTATCGTTATTGTTTTTTAAATCTGAAAATACAGTGTGTCCCAATGTGTACTCCTGTCAAAGACAGATGAATTGACAGTTCCTGTATCGGAGTGATGAAAAGCAAAATAATTTGTTCATTTGCTAGCACAATCATGTCCTATTTGGCATACCCTAACACATGTCATCTTTGACATACGCTTTGGAACTACCAAATTATTTGACAAGATTTAGATGTTTCTCGTTGCTGCTTCAAATTTATAACGATGCCTATATGCTTTAAAAAGGGGGCACTAAGTGATCCTTCATGGAGGGAGCCCTTAATTTGTTTCAGAAATTGGGTTTTCCACAAATACTCCAAGCTTGATTTACATGAGTATTTGTTTGCATACGTGTAAAATAGCAAAGCTTGAGGATTTCAAACTATTTTTCGTTTCAGGAACTACTAGCAACATCCCACATCCGGTTCAACCTTCATGTAAGCGCTCACGAAAATAAAAATGGTAGCGCCCTCTATAACATAGCAAATATCGTTCGGCTATAGGGGGCGTTAACATATAATAATAATATAGATTTATTCCGTTAAATTGACCATGATGTATTAAAAGTGAACGGCTTATCGGCAGATCGGCTTGCATAGCGTAATGGTTAGGAATTAGGCTTATAGACCAGAGGTTAGTGGTTCTAGTCCATCTGTAGCCTTTCTTTGTTAAAATAAACACTCTATTATTTCTAATTGAGAACAGCATCAACCAGTCTGGCATCAACAGCCTGTCAGCAAAGGGCGTCCTCATCTCAAAGTTCGAAATTAAAGATTCGTGAGTGCTTACATGAAGGCAAGACCCAACATCCCCTATAGAAAACATGAAAACAGTACCAGTAATGCTCCTACTTAAGGAAAAGAGTACATCAAAATGTTTCGAAACCATTAGTTAAGTTTCTTTAAACTAGAAACACTTATCTGTTTATGAAATGACGTACAATAATTAGTTAGGTATATACAGGGGTTACCGTGCACACACATACCCAGGACTCCCTCAAACCAACTTTGTTGACTTATTTTCATGGTCCTAAAACATTCAGGATGTTAACAACAATAATTTTGAAATGCTAAGGGGTTATTCAAGATGGCGTCCAAAATGACATATAGCAATCAGTTTTTCAGTTTCAGTTTTATTTTCACCATAGTATATAATACATCCTACAAGAAAATTATTAGAAAACAAAGGTGGGGAAAACCAAAAGGAGCACAGCTCGAAGTATTTTGGTCACCCTGATAATTTCATGATAAATATGATAATTTCTTAAAAGTACTACAAAAAAGACAACTACAAACAAGAGACAGGACAGGATATGTGTAAACAAGACCAGACAGGACATGTGCAACTAAATACTAAAGTGTAGGCAGTAATGATGGCATCAGCTATAACATAATAATCTCATGTGATACACTTTCTCATGTTGTAAGCGGTAAGCAATCAAAATGAATGGTGAAAGTATAGTTTTAATAATAATAATAATGCTGTTTTATGGGATTTCGGCCGATAATTTGGCGGCCATTTTGGTTTTAAAGTATGTTAACAAAGCAACAATACTAAATAGAAGTTTCTAGTGGTCTTACACATACAGCTCATTGTTAAAACTATACTCTGATCATACATGTTGTTTAATATATGCCAATTTATGGAATTTTACCATTTTAGGTGGCCATTTTGGCAGCCATCTTGGATTTAGGTGTGTTAAGAAAGCAAAAGTTCTGGATATGAGTGTCTAGTGGTCTAATACATACATCCCACTATAAAAACCTATACTTTCACCATTCATTTTGATTGCTATGTCATTTTATGAGATTTAACCAGTTTGGGCGGCCATTTTGGACGCCATCTGGAATAACCCCTTAGCATAACAAAATTATTTTGGTTAACATCCTGAATATGTTTCAGGACCATGAAAGTAAGTCAACAAAGTTGGTTTGAGGGAGTCCTGGGTGTGTGTCTGCACGGTAACTCCCTGTACATACCTGACTAATTAGTGTACGTCATTTCATATTGTCATAAACAGATAAGTGTTTCTAGTTTAAAGAAACTTAACTACAATGGTTTTATTATTTCATAAGAAGGGCTCATATCTGACCTTCCTCCGCATATTAGCAAAAGAAAATCAAAGTGGCTGTTCAAATGAGCAAAGGTTTCTCAAAATATATCATTATTTTGACCAAAAATGAGTAAAATTGCCAAAATTAAGATTTGTTTTACAGAAAACCAAAATACTTCCAGACGTTTGTCACATTATGAAGTAATGTGTTATAAATATGGTCACCAAGAATTAAGTTTATATCTGTAGGTACGCTCTATTCCAACCCTTTGATGCCAGATTGACTGTTTTGAAAATAGACGGTTTTTTAGGTAAACGTCTCATTTTACCCCTCCCCATATAATTATACCTAGAAATACTGTGATTTTTTATACACATGATGAAGAATAGCTTATACTAAGGGATGTAGAGAATCAGTTTGGTCGAAATTTGCCGACCCCTTTTTCCCCATATTTCAAGAAACTGCATGGTTTTCTCGTGCAAACCCTCTTAAGTTTCGATCAGACGATTGTATTGTGGTTTTGTTACAAGGAATAATTAGGCATATACTAAAAAAACCTTGGAACTAATTTTAGGCGATGGGAAAAAAGAAAAATAACCCTGAGGCGCCCCCCCCCCAAAAAAAAATCGAAATAATATCAATTGTTTGTCAGGCCTGAAGTGGCGGAAATAAGGAATGATACGTTTCTACAATGCTGAGTGAGCAGTACAATAAATGCAAGAATAAAATACTGAGTTAAATACAAAAAAGAAGAAAAGTCGAATATGGAATTTGACCCATATACGAGGTTAGCAAAAAAAGACTTGCAATTATGTATAATTATGATCATTCGAATGTTTTAACATTTACTTGGAGTTTTAAACAACCCCGGGGAAACAATTCAACGGCAACTCTATTTACGCAACACGGGATTAAATTTACATAACACAGAAACCAAATAAAAGAGTATTAAACAAAACATTCCGAAACAAGGATCTTTATTCCCCGATTTTTTCGCAGAATGCTTTATAAGTAATTACGATGCTCACCCCTTGAAACTTGGGAGATGTTTAGTTTACTGATACCAATACTTTTGTTGAACAATCATTCGGCAATTATAGAAAGTGCGTTATGAAACTATATATGATTCCATGGCTTTATGGCAAAAGAGCGATTAAAACTATTACATCAGATATCTCATGTTCATCAGAAATGAATGTGTATAAAAAGAAATATGCTGGAAAATCACGCCACATTATCATTTAGTATTTGTCTCTGATTGGTATACCTTCTCAACTCACCATGTATTTTGTATCAGAAATCACCACAAGATTACTGTTACTAAGTCTCAGCCTGACCGTAAATCTTTGTAGCGCAACCAACTACGCGTACCCAACTGGAAGTGTATCGTGTAAAATGTACAATCGCACCAGCGTGAATTGTGCTCACCGGCGACTTGTGAGCGTTCCGCCTCTACCACACTGTGAGACACTGAGGAAGCTCGATCTTAGTTTCAACGCCCTCGCCTTCCTGCACACTAACGTATTCCAAGGGTTCGAACAGCTACAGATTTTGGACCTGTCCTATAATAATATATCCCGCCTGTCCGAAGGGACATTCATTGGACTTGGCAAGTTAGAAACGCTGCAAATGCAAGGCAATTATGTACTTCATGATCTGCCGCCTAATACATTCAATGATCTTAGAAAACTACGGGATCTCGACCTTAGTGAAAACGCAATATCTTATTTACCTGATGGTATTTTCGATGGACTTCGCAAGCTACAAATCATTCGTCTGGGTTATAACATCATAAATGATGTGAAAACTGCGCATTTTAAAGATCTCGCCTCATTGCAGGAACTCTATCTCAATGAAAATCGTTTAGAACGTCTCACCAATTCGACATTTGCTGGATTGGACAACCTAATTATCTTGGACTTAACAGACTTCCACTTCATCAAAAAAGCATCGGATATGCCTTTCATCAAACTTTCATCCCTGCAAGTTCTCAAAGTAGTCGTTAGTTCCAACTTTGAGGGAATGGGTCTTTTTACTGGATTAGATCAACTGCAATATCTCCAGCTGTATATATATGACGACTCTTTCAATTGGACAGATACCGGTTTATGTTCACTTCAATCACTGCATACATTGGAGTTATACGGGGGTAATAACAACATTACTGATCACTGCGTGCAAGAAATGAATTTAACATCCTTAGATTTTATCCAGTGGAAATCCATACTACCGCCTCCCTACGAACTGCTTAATAATCTGACTAATTTGCACATTGAAACGGAAAAAGGCAACTTGAATATAGTTGTCAAGAGTTTGAGCAACCTGAGTTCACCGCTTGAAAATTTAACGATCGTGTTAGTCGATGTTGAATCCGAAAGTATGTTAAATTCATCGACTCTGAAATCATGGGCAAAATGGAACTCGACATTCCATAACCTTGTGTTACAAATCAATACCTTTCAGATTCAAGGTTCACCTTTTGCCTGGTTTCCAAATCTCCGTTCTCTAATTGTTAAAGGATCCCTGATCAACGGTGTGTTTTCGGAAGACGCTTTCAAAGGATTAGAAAACTTAGAAGAACTATCAATGCAAAATATTAATTTCGATGTTCTACCAACAGGTGCTTTTAAAGTTTTCAGTTCTTACAACTCTCTGAAAAGTTTGAATCTTGTTCGCAACAACATACACGGACCTCTTGATCTCAATCAATTCTGTCAAATTTCGTCTCTTATAAAGCTGGATCTCTCGGACAATTTTCTCACAGGATTTTATAAAGGATCTTGTGTTCTACAAAATCTGCAAAATGTGCGATTTGGCAATCAGTTACTAACAGATTTTTATGTCGATCTATCATTTACAAGTCTATGTCTTCAAACACGAGATTTGCGTACTGTAGATGCTAGGGGGTATGGAATCACGTTAAACAGTGGTCGATGTCCCCACCTTGTTTCTGTGGATATGTCACGCGCTCACTATGTCAGATTTACAAAAGATGCTATAATTCACGTTCCTAACTTAAAAGAGCTATTTATTAATGAAATAACTAGCGACTATAGCTTAACATCTGTTAAACAGTTAACATTATTTAAAGCTCCTCTGCTGAGTAGATTGGACGCGAGTTCTAATCAAATTGAGTTGATAGAGAGGTTGGGTGCAATTTTCATGAGTAACCTGACCTATCTCAACTTGGCGAACAATAGGCTCACGTCAGTTGAGAACCTACAGTACCTCAAAAACATTAATACATTGCTACTGAACGGAAACCAAATAACTGTTGTCTCTGAGGTATTTCTAACAAGATTGAGTCATTTATCTTTACATACTTTAGATCTTAGCCATAACCCTTTCGCCTGTACTTGCACTATCATCGTATTCACTGAATGGATACTTGGAGATGTTGATATTCGCCTCGATGGAGTAAATTTAGCTGATGTCGTATACCAATGTTTTTCACCAGATTCAAGACAAGGACTAGGCATCACAGAGATAGATTTAGATTGCAGATCACCTCTATGGCTTTACTTATCAACCAGTTTTCCATGCGGTATTATCATAATACTGATGGTTGTTCTAGTGATAAGATATCGTTGGTATATCCAATATCGACTTTTCTTACTCTGCAACAGAAGGAGAAACTATCCCAATTATTTTGATAATAATTATGACAACGATGATGACGATGATGATGAGAATGGAATTCCTCGATTTGATGCTTATGTAGCATATCACGAGGAGGATGAAGACTGGTTAGACGGGGAGCTGTTACCAAACATTGAGGAAGGAGAGGAACCCTTCAGACTATGTCTTAGAAGTAGAGATGTCCCTGCCGGACGACTTCTAATAAATGCAGTCTCGATGTGCATTCAAAGAAGTAGAAAAACTCTGATCATTCTGTCTCCCCATTTCATCGAAGATAATTGGTGCTACTTTCAGTTAAGTATGGCACATCAAAGGTTAATTGAAGAAGGCAACAATGTGTTGATCCTTATTATCTTACAAGAAATTCCAAACGAAAAGATGACTCTGATATTAAGACAGCTATTCTGCAAAGTAAAATTGCTCAAATGGCCAAATGATGGGTATGGACAGAGATTGTTTTGGAGGCGGCTTAGAGAAGAAATCAAAAGGCCTGGACTTATAGATCGTCGATTTCATGTTTAGCGACTCAAGTTGAAAGCTGTTCTTAGGCCAATATCAAAATATTCCACGTTTTAAGCAGATTTTTATATATCAAATGTTGTGAACCGTAATTAGGACCGTACGTCTGGTAACGCAGCAACAATTATAAGAATCAAAAGGAAAATCGAGTGACCCCAACCCACAGGTTGAAGATACCACATGGTATTTGTATCTCTAGAACATAATGAAATACTTCAGTAACGTGTCATTGGTCGTGAAAGAAGTCCATTGAATTTCTAATTCCGTCCGACATATCTTTGATATCCATTATCTTTTTCTTTCTATGTGAATATTGTTTAGCCTTTGATTTGCATGACATAAATTGCCCGCTTAGGAGCGCTATTAATTCGGTCTGGTAAACATTTTGTTATCAATTACTACGAGAGGATTGCCCGGTTGTATATTTAAATTCGGGGCGTGTACGAGCGGTATTACTTGCTAACTGCATGGGTGAGTTTCCATTATGTTGCAAATTACATCCACGCTCATGCGTTTAAACTACTCAATGGGCGTTGCAATACAGCCGACTGGTTGCACACGAGAATTATGTCATATAGCAACCAGCTTTGATGGAAGGCGAATATTTAAATTTGGAGCCGGTTTTTAGGGCACCAATTTATAGCACTGCTAAGCGGACCTTGTAGCGTAATGCGTTACTTTCATTGCTTTTAAGGTACCACATCACCAAATGATCTCCCTATACTTTATGTGCTTAAGAGATAAAATTAAAGTCTGATTTTCTCAGCTATCGAAGCGACTGGTTTGTTCAAGTCATTGATTTCTTTGAAGATACTGATGTCCTCCATCAAATAAACACAGATTTTTAGGGGGGTGACCTGTATTATTGTTCGCGACTACTGGGCATCGAAGACTAGTCCACTCGCCAAATTGCTATCTGCTAGCTGTTTTCGATGCATTTGACCTGTAAGAGGTGGAAAAAGAAAAGTTGTGTCAAATCTTATTATCAGAGAAAAAACGGGTTATTAGGTTAAATATTAAGCTTACAGCCTACAAATCACAAATATCAACAAAAAAAATCATATTAAGATCACTTTAAATCTTTTCTGTACGTTCAAATTAAGAATTGATGGGGGTCAATCTTTAATTAAAAATACTTGGAGAGTGTACTGCGCTTGCACTGAGGATGCCTTCAGCTCTGGGAAGAAATTCACCAGTACCAGTGTGCTTGAAAGAGCTGTTAAAATCTTGGTGAGTAAGTCTTTTCAGGGTACTAGAAGTAGGTGATTTGGCTGATTTGCTTGTGGATGGAGAAATGAGTCCTTTGTTCCATGGTGAACCATATTTTTCAGCCAAGTAGCCTTACGCTTTGATCATGCACGACCCGAGTGACCCATTTTGTATTATGACCTATATTCTGATTCATAATGCATAATGCTACAGACATAATTCCGCGCGTATTCGCGCGTACGCATGCACACTTTAAAAAAATTACATTTGTTATAATATGTAAAAGGTATTTATATATAGCTTTTTAAACCAGTCCATATTGATGAAAACGCATTTGTCTGAATTTTGCTATCTTCAGTAGATAGCAACATTTAGGCATAGTTACTGGGTTTTTTTCAAAAAAAGGACCTGAAAAGTTAATTTAACGTCTCAAAATAGCAAGAAATGTTTAAAAATAGCCTATACATCACATGTACTGAGCAATTACCAAAACAAATGTAGATCCCACACCTCAAAATAACTTTTGGCTATTGTCCATCACTACCGGGCTACTCTTCGTCCACTCTTAACAACATCCTACAGGAAAAAGAATTGGGTGAAATTAGTGGTTATGCAGAGGTGCATGTACCAACTTGTGTCAACGCTGTGCAAGATTGTATTGCTGAACACCAAGAAGCCAGCCCCAAATGCACAGGTCGGTTCGTGACTGCATCTAACCTAGTGGGACAATGGGGTGTCATCTGCGTCAGATGAACAGACGGCAAGAATATTTTCGATCAAGATCTCGTTCCCGCTCATGTTAATCTCGTCGCATAACTCTTCGACGAGAACGATTTAAATTGTACGACAAGTGTAAGAATGAAAGTTGTTACGAGAAAGGTCAGCTAGACCCCAAATGACATTTTGTTGTAAAAGTTTTGCATGATTGATGCTCTGTTACCATCTCATGCATCATTCATACACTCTTAAGAGCCCAACACAAAAAAAAGTGTATTATTATAACCCCCTCCCCACGGTTTACCCCCAAGGCCTACATGTATCCTTAAGGTGTTTGATGCAAGGAAACGCGCACTGTCTTTTTCAGCTGATTTGTTGACAAAAACTGGTTACTGTGCCATCAATGCTACCCTCTGCTGAAATCAGTGGATGGTTACCTTTGTGTTTGTAAACCAGCGTTATATCAAGTGAATTTGTTCTTATTTTACGGTTGACCAGAAAAAAATACACAATTTAAGAATAGGCTACATTCCTGAGAAAATAACTAAAATACTTGAGGTTTTAACTTCAAACATAATCAGGAACGTAACACAGGGTTAGATTGGGCTGAATTACTTCGACTTTACGTTGTCAGTTACTTACTGTCAAGATCTTGAATTAATTTATTTCAAAAGACGCTTTAATGTAGAAAGACAAACAAGGAAAACAGAAATGGCCCATTATTTGTCTTTCTATATTAAAGCGTCTCTTTTTGATTAAATTGGTAAATCAACACAGCAGCGTACTTTAGGATCTTCAATGGGGAATTAAATGGGCAGGTTAATTACACTAGTGGGAAACTAAATTTGTTAGATGATGAGTTTCTTCAAAACAAATTGACATTTGACTTTGAGCATGACTTCATATAATGGCACCGTATAACGGCGTGGACGCAGCATTATTTCGAACGTTTTAATAATGATAATCAGTAGCGGCACGGGTGTGGGGGGATGGCAGTTTGCCCCCACCCAATTTTTTTTTTAAATAAGAAAAAATAGACAATTTAAGCATAAAAAGGCATTTTTTCCGCGCTACGCGCACATTTTTTTTACTAAATTAGGTTTAATTAGACCAAATGATGACAATTTTAGCATTAAACAGCTAAATTTTGCGCGCAAACGCGCATTTTCAAAACCAATTTAGTTAGTATTAGACCAAATTTGCAACGTAAAAAGGCACAACAAATTAGCGCGCTTTGCGCTTTGCCCGCATAATTTTTTTTCATGACTCCCCTAAACAAACTCTTGCCCCCCTTAACCCCCACCCCCAATTATGAGGCTGGTGCCGCCACTGATTATAATTATTTATAGGTATTTTGATACCAAAAGTCCCTGGCCCTTATATACGGTATGCTTTTTTAAAGCTAAGAATTTAAAGATACACCATGTCATATCAAATGCAGGCAATTTTACATTGTTTTCATCGATCATTATAGTCTTAACATTTCGTGTCTCTGTCGCGGTTGTATCTTTGGTACTTTTACTCTTTTTATTCATTTGTTGGAAAGCACTTTGGATTTTCTCATAAAAGTAAGGCGCTCTAAAGGTGTGTGTTAATAAATATTACTAGTATTCCGTCGAGATAATCTAACTTTGAAAACCAGAAGGACTTACCTTTCCGTTTCATTTGCGTGTTCTTGTTTGACTAATGCCAGTGTATTTCTTTTTTGCAGGTGGCGGATAAATCCTAGATACAATGAGCTAGCATTCAAACAATATATTACTCCTAAAACCGACGCCTACAAATTTTGCCTCTTGATTAATTTCCCAATTCTATGGTCTTCTATTATATTACATCATCAATTAGAGACTCTCTCACCACATCTAGCAAACCAGTTTTTAAAACCAATCTTAAACGTCACTATAAGGAAAATGATGTATAGTGTGTTGCCTTTATTGTAATTTTTATTTTTTGTCTATTTATATTTATACCTGTGTATGTTTTATTTTCTGGTGTTTGTAGAGCTCTGCTGAGTTGGGAACACTGCACTTTGTGGTGATAGTACTCTTTTGTGCTTTTAGTGCTCCCTGGCTGCTCATCAGACCTACTTTATTGTGTTGTTTATATTTTGATGTTGTTAGCCAGTTGAATAAATAAAATAAAAAACTACAAAAAAGAACTGTATAGGCCCATACCCAAATGTTGAAATAAATCTCGCATCCCCAAATTTCCTTAGCGTAAATATTGTCCCCTAAAATTCTGCCAACGGGAATCGTTTACCTTTCTCACTCAGTGTATGGGCTGACATTGATGAAATTCTGCTGTTAATAGAGGTCAGAGAAAGAACTTCCTTTTTACGCGTTGTTTGATTAAATGAGACAGGTTGAACTCATCATTCTTACCGCAGTCTGAACGTCTTACTAAAATATTCGATAGCCGAAGGGGTGGAATGGAGAAAAGGGGAGTCAGGTGAGGAAGGGGGGGGGGGGGGGCAATAATATTTTGTGCATGATAAACCACTATACCTGCAAACAGAATATTGATTCCACATCGGAAAAAGGGCGACAAAATATTGGTTCTCAATTTGATATATTTGGTAAAATCAGCAACTTTAAATGGGCACTGATTTATCAGAATGTAGAATGTATCTCACAACATCGGGCAACAGTCCCGCGCGCGATGTTCGTTACCGTAAACAACATTTGATCCTTGACGGAGTAAATCGCATAGCACATGTACTGTAACATTGTACAGCAATACATTTATACAGTAAGTGTGTACGGTTAATAAATTCGCGTCCCGCGCACGCATTAGTCTTATTAGTCATGTGTTAAACATGCTTAGCGAAATATACAACACACCTGTATACGAGTACAATGTATTCCAAATCAATCTAAACACGTTCTTCTATCGTAGAGCCATTACTACAAAGACCGATCATAACAATGACAAGACTACTTTTTATTTCACATTTGGTTGATATTTACAATAAATGCATGTTGATTTAATGTATTTTAGTGCTATGTTATCGTCAATTATGTTAAAGTGCACTAAACACTGAGGAGTGAGGAACTCTTTGAATTTTAAGGTAATTTGAAAAAGATCAAATCTGGGTCGCAACACCAGACTTGAAGGTAAACTACGAGTATTTACAAAAAATATACTATACATTATGTATACACTCTTCTTACGGAGGATGGAGTGAAGGCTCTGAAGACGACTGCGACCGCAATGAATATTCCTCTGTGCATCATCATACTGTCTCTGTCAGACTTACAGGATTGATCTCATTTAAGCCAGTGGCATAAATGAGATTGGATCAAGACTATTCTTTTCTCATGTCTGAAGGCTGACAGCAAAATTGTTAACTTTATTTGTTGGGAGTGGCTGTTTTTAATAATAATTCAACCAGCATGCTTATATAGGCTTTTTAAGCCTGGCCCGAGCAATTTGCTTGAGTCTGGTCCCTTCAGGACCCAAGCGTGTGTCTGTACGGACCGACCATGTAAACAAACAAACAAACAAACAAACAAATTTATTCCATTCAGGTTTAAACAAACCATTAATCGATAACACTATTTTTTCTTGTATCAATACTAATGATAGAGTAACGATAAATCCCCCAAACACTGGACGAGGGAACGTTAAAACAGGACAACACTTTTACGATATAAAGAGACCCGTAGCGCAGGAACGACAGGATTTAAAGGGGGATTGAGAGATTCGTATGGGAGTGCGCCCTCAATTTTCCGGAAAATTGATTTTTTTTTTGCTCCAAAGTAATACTTGACTATATATACTAACTATACCATCTGAAACCGTTTACCTAAATTCGCAGTATATCAGGTAATATTTCACAATTTTGTAATTTCGACGTAGATCACATCGAAATTATTAATCTGTAGCGCCGCTCACTTCGACCCTTTTCCAATGAAATATTACGTTTCAAAGTTCTATCATACCTTATATATTGAAACTATGTATTTTTTTTCAAATTTATTTTTTGTCGCCAATCTCTCCGTGCCCCTTTAAGGACTAAAACTGATCGCACTTTCTGTTGTATTGGTCCACAGATATCTGTGATTGGTCGTTGGTGAACCGTGTCTTTCTACGAAACATAGTGATTTTCAATTGAGGCTGCACATATTGCATTTTCACATTTGAATATCCCGCCAACAAACCCGGGAATAATTTCATATTTGTATTCAAATTTAGAACATCGTAGGCAAGCAATTCATAGCATTGAGTAAGTTAAATTGATTATGTTACTTCCTTGTAAACAAAAAATGGATACATTAAATTTCAATTACGTCACAAATTTACTCAAGTTTTCAAATTTGAAATGAGAGCCACATTTTGCGATCTTATTCATGTTCTGTGTGTCCCGTGGACAAACATGTGAAACAGGAACATCGGTAAAAAGGCTCAATAAAGGCAAACAGAAAATGCTACGGACGAAGTTAGAAATAACGTTATTCTTACGTCAACTTGGGTTTGAAAACAAGATGGATTCTTTCCACTATTGCAGGTTTTTTAGACTCAAAGTCTTCAAACATCTTTAAAGGTATATTATGTGATCTTTCCAGGGGACGCCCTCAACATCGAAAAAAATAAATTGAAAGCAGATTATCTTGCATATTTACATTTCTGATCATAAATCATGCATACATTCCAAGTTACAGGGCGATACGATTCTTAATTACTTCAAAATCATGGTTTTAGAGTGAAATTCATATTTTTCACTCTAAATTCACTCTAAAACCATGATTTTGAGGTAATTAGGAATCGTATCGCTCTGTAACTTGGAATGTATGTATGATTTATGATCGGAAATGTAAATCTGCAAGAAAATCTACTTTCTAAAAAAAATCATGAATAGAGGGCGCTCTCTGGAAAAGATCACATAATATCCCTTTAAAGAAACTAACGAGACAGCAAAAGCATTAATGTATGTTTAGAATCATATAACAATCAAATTGAAATGGGATACTTTGGAATCGGGTCTTCAACATAATGGCTTTTAGTTTAACTGGATTCACTACTTCCTTGAAGTAATATAAAATTGATTGATTTTAGATGTCCATGTATAACAGCAGACTTTGGATATCCGTTGTGTGGGATTTTCCTAGAAAATCATAATTGATGTTTGTCGGAGATCGCTACGCATTTTTAAGGATTTCAATTTGATCGCTTGAGGTTATACCGTACGGACATAATAAATAAACATTTGCTGCTATACTCTATTTGGCTTCCTCTGGACAGTGACGTAACTTAACAGGCGCAGCTTTTACGCACGCGTATGTATCTTCCGCCTTTCAACGCTGGTGTGTATACGCCAGCGCCGTCAGTAGTCGCGCGCGTTATGTACTGCAATTAGTAGAATACGCGGTTACGTCACTGTCTCGTGATGACCAAATAGACTATAGTATACGGCATGGAAAACAAGTAACGACCAAGACCCTTGTTTTTTGGATTCAATTTTTAAATGTAAAGCATTTGTCCTCGACGATATCAATGGGGAATAACGCATGATTCTGATTTCAATTTTTGTGTGCTAATGTGTGTGATTTAAATTAAAAAATACATATACCATATATGGGCGAAGAAAAAACAACCTAGGCCTAGTTCTAAAGCATTCGTTACGGTCAGACGATTCTTTGGAAAGTGGATCAATCCAATCTGCCTGGTGTTTTTGGTGTTTTTCTTAATGTATTGTAAATTTTCAATATTATTCAAAAAAAAACATTTTCAAATTTAAACAAACAAGAAGATGAAAAAAAACCCCAATTCATTCAAAATTTCATTTATTCAATTACTTTATTAACAAACATGGTTAAAGAGCATACATAAACCCAGGACATGACCAGCATGACAATGGAGATATCAACATGGGCCAAAGCAGGGTAGACAAAATACATCAAAACTATACATCAAAATACATCAAAAAATTACAGGAAATAAAACAAACATATAAATGGTAAATGATAGATGATTTTTTTTGTGGGTAAAAATGAACTTACAGAACTTTTTTTGTTGGTCTTATCATATCTATGGTCTTATTAATAGAGTTTTTACCAAAAATAGCGATTCGTTGAATATGAATCAAGGGGGAAACCCGGAGGAAACGTAAAATATTTCTTCCCTTTTGAATGTTGTTCGAAGATTTCTTTCACATACATGGCTATAAGATCAGGTTGCCAATGAAGATAATGGGTTTTGTCTTAATCAATCATGAAACACACACACGCATCAAAGCCTGGAATCAGATATCTAAATCAGCCCTGCCTGGAGCCGAAATGTTTAACAATCAACCCACCTTATTTTACGATTTCATGACGCTACGAGTAGGGAGTACCAAAATGGTCCTTGAAGTTTGTAGAATGCAATCTATGTGGAAATCCTTGCTAACAGTGGCGTAGCTAGGTGTTTGATAGGGGGGTGGGGGGGGGGGGGGGGGGGGGGTGGAGGGGAGAAAGGAAAGTGAACCGACAAGAGTATATATATTGTGACTAAATGTTTGCCAATTTTGGCTCTGAACACGCTTGTACCAAAAATATTGCATTTTGGGGACACATGCGCGAACAAATTCCGTATGTGTACTTATGACCATCAGAATTCCACGAATCCTATTGTCAAATGAACCGATAGTGCTTTGTCCGGCCCGAAGATGAGAGTCCGTTTTTCTTGGCCTTAAGGGGGAAGTAGGGATTGAGAGCACATTTTACTAAAACTAATTTTTCTCTAATATAAAAGGTACTGTTAATGTTAAGTAGGTATGTACTTAAACCTTAAAGGGACATTAAGTGGTGTTGACATTTTTACACTTTTAAAAATTTACTTCAGAATTCAAGATGAACATTAAAAATTGCCATTATTTTTGTTTCTACTAACAAAAACACAGCAAAACTAGATTAAAAAATACCATCGCTATTTATTGAAAAACGCCCTCTATGCAAATATGGTTCGCGTTATTTATCAAGCGTACTGCAGGGGATACTATCTGACGTAAAATGCTGATCGGGCCCGATTAGCATTTTTTGAATCGACGTTTTGTTGAACAAAGATGGCTGATTTTTCTTAATCCTTACAGGTGTAAGTTCATACATGTAATACAAATATACTAATCCCAGTTGTTATCATAATTGAGGGCGCAGCATCCAACACATCTCTTAGTGCCCCTTTAAATGTTGTAGGTTAAAAAAATATCGCTACTTGGTCGGTCATGTGACCCGTTGCCATGGAAACGGCGGCCATCTTGGATCATCTTTTTTGCTACGAGGACACCTTGCGCGCAAGATATCTAAAAAACTATTCATCGTAGAGTATTGGGACAAAGAGCAAATGAAAGCTGATTGATAAGGCTATAGAATGAACTAAGATCTAAGCAATTGGACACTATTAACTAGGGTAACGATTGAATTTGTGTTCTCCAGAATTTTTTGTTGTTGTTGTTGTTGTTGTACGGAGATGAATATGTTCTCATAGGGATAGGGTCTCCATTCTACTTCATTTTAAAGCTTATCTTATTAACAGTATTCTGGCCAAATTTGAAGGTCCTAGCCCCTTTAGTTTTCCAGATATCCTGGGCGCACGGTCGCAAAATGGTCGAAATTAGTTACGGAGATATCGTCAGTAAAGGTCGGTTCATTAGTAAATACGAATAATTAATACTCATTAAAGGTAATTAATCGTCATTTTTTGTATCAAATTAACTAAATTTGATTCAAAAATGAAGTTTTCACTTATTTAAGGCATCTTAGAACACTAAATGCATTAATTATTGGAGTAATCAAATAAAATTTGACATTTTCGACCAGAAATGAGATTCTTAAAACAATAGAATACATAAGAATTAAATACATGCGTTAATATACAAAAATTTCGACTTCGCGACGAACTTGGACGCGCAAAATTTATCATAACTTTGCAGAGGAATATCCGATTTTGTTCATTTTAAAGCAAAAGAAAGCTAATTCTCTGTGCTGTGATTTAAAGCAAAACAATAAAAATTTATAATATAAAACCTCTCAACCCCTACTTACTCCTAATAATGGAAATAAGGAATAATCCGTCTCTATAATGCTGAGTGAGCCGCACTCGCACAATAAACGCAAGAATAACATACTGAGTTAAAATACATAAAAAAACCACATTGTCGAATATGTAATTTGACCCATGGAAGAAAAAAAATGCAATTTTATTGCTATGATCATGTGAATGTTTAACATTAACAGGAGTTTGAAACTATCCTTATGCAACTACATGAGACAGAAACCAGATAAAGGAGTATTTAAAGAAACATTTCGAAACAATAATCTTTATCACCCGATGTTTTCGCAGAATGCTAACGTGGTTAAGGCCATCTTAAACGATTTCTCATAATAACATTTTCAAAATTGAAATGTGTATACACAAGCACCATGCAGCCTGCATAGACCACAAGCCATCGAACGATGTACAGCACTGTAATACAATGTGCATTCTTTACAAGTAATAACGATGCCTCTTGGAAAAGTTGGAGATGTTTAGTGAAACAATCATTTGGCATGAATATAGAAAGTGCGTTATGAAACTATTCCATGGCTTTAATATGGCAAATAGCGATTACAACTATACATCAGATATCTCATGTTCATCAGGAATTAAGGTGTATAAAAAGAAATCTGTCGGTAAATCACACCACACTTCTATTTAGTATGTGTCTATGATTGGTATACCTCCTCAACTCACTATGTATTTCAGGTATCAGAAATCACCACAAGATTATTATGGCTAAGTCTCAGCCTGACCATAAATCCTTGTAGCTCACACAACTACGCGTACCCTACTGGAAGTGTGTCGTGCAAATTGTACAATCGCACCAGCGTGGATTGTGCTCACCGGCGACTCGTGAGCGTTCCGCCTCTACCACGTTGTGAGACACTGAGGAAGCTCGATCTTAGTTTCAACGCCCTCGCCTTCCTGCCCACTAATGTGTTCAAATGGTTCGAACAGCTACAAATTTTGGACCTGTCCTATAATAACATATCCCACCTGTCCGAAGGGACATTCGTCAAACTTGGCAAGTTAGAAACGCTTCAAATGCAACGTAATGTACTTCATGATCTGCCGCGTAATACATTCAATGATCTTAGTCACCTACGGGATCTCGACCTTAGCTTACTAAAAACGCAATATCTTATTTACCTGATGGTATTTTCGATGGACTTCGCAAGCTTCAAATCCTTCGTCTGGGTGAAAACAACATAAATGATGTGAAAACTGCACACTTTGAAGATCTCGCCTCATTGCAGGAACTTTATCTCAATAACAATCCTTTAGAACGTCTCACCAACTCGACATTTGCTGGATTGGACAACCTGATGGTCTTGGACTTAAAAGACTTCCACTTTATCAAAGAAGCATCTGATTTGCCTTTCGTCAGACTTTCATCCCTGCAAATTCTCAAAGTAGTCGTTGGTTCCAACTTTGAGAAAATGGGTCTTTTTACTGGATTAGATCAACTGAAATATCTACAGCTGTATATATATGACGACTCTTTCAATTGGTCAGATACCGGTTTATGTTCACTTCGATCACTGCATACATTGGAGTTAAACGGGGGTAATAACAACATTACTGATCACTGCGTGCATGAAATGAATTTAACATCCTTAGATTTTGTCCAGTGGAAATCTATACTACCGCCTCGCTACGAACTGCTGACTCATCTGATTAATTTGAACATTAAAATTGAAAAAGGCAACTTTAATATAGTTGCCAAGAGTTTGAGTAACCTGAGCTCGCCGCTGGAAAATGTAACCATCGATTTAGATGAGGTTGAATCCGTAAGTATGCTCAACTCATCGACTCTGAAATCATGGGCAAAATGGAACTCGACATTCCATAACCTTGTGTTACAAATCGGTACCTTTCAGATTCAAGGTTCACCTTTTGCCTGGTTTCCAAATCTCCGTTCTCTACTTGTTCAAGGATCCCTGATCAACAGTGTGTTTTCGAGAGACGCTTTCAAAGGATTAGAAAACTTGGAAGAACTATCGTTGTTTATCAATTTCAATGTGCTACCAACAGATGCTTTTAAAGTTTTCAGTTCTTACAACTCTCTGAAAAGTTTGAATCTTGCGAGCAACAACATACACGGAACTCTTGATCTCAATCAATTCTGTCAAATTTCGTCTCTTACAAGGCTGGATCTCTCAGCAAATTTTCTCACCGGATTTGTCAAAGGACGTTGTGTTCTACAAAAGCTGCAATATGTGAACTTTGGCAATCAGTTACAAACTTTTTATGTCTACCTATCATTTACAAGTCTATGTCTTCAAATACCAGATTTGCATACTGTAGATGCAAGAGGGTACGGAATCACGTTAAACAGTGGTCGATGTCCCCACCTTGTTACTGTGTATATGTCAAATGCTCGCTATGTCGGATTTACGAAAGATGCTATAATTCACGTTCCTATCTTAAAAGAGCTATTTATCGGTGACATAACTAGTCCCAGCTTAACATCTGTTAAACAGTTAACAGTATTTCGATCTCCTCGGCTGAGAATATTGGACACGAGTTCTAATCAAATTAAGTTGATAGACAAGGAGGATGCAATTTTCTTGAGTAACCTGACCTATCTCAACTTGGCGAACAATAAGCTTACGTCAGTTGAGAACCTACAGTACCTAAAAAACATTGAGACATTGCTACTGAATGGAAACCAAATAACTGTTGTCTCTGAGGTATTTCTATCAAGATTGAGTCATTTATCTTTGTATACTTTAGATCTTAGCAATAACCCTTTCGCCTGTACTTGCACTATCATCGTATTCACTGAATGGATATTCGGAGATGTTGATATTCGCCTCGACGGAGTAGATTTATATTATGACGTATACCAATGTTCTTCACCAGATTCAAAACAAGGACTAGGCATCACAGAGATAGATTTAGATTGCCGATCACCTCTATGGCTGTACTTATCAACCAGTTTTCTATGCGGTATTATTCTAATACTAGCGGGAACCCGCGCTTCGCGCGGGCCCCGCTAGTAGTGAGCCTCCCCCTCCCAGCGGTTTGTAGGGGGCGGTCATTTTTTTGGTACGCGGTCCCAAAATATCATGTATCATCATTTTGTATGCCCCCACCCCCTCACCCGCTCAACGAACATGATTATTGTTATGACCACCCCTATGCTCAGGCCTATCTAGAATGGTTAAATTCGGAATAGGGGGGGGGGGGGGGGGGGTTGATGCGGAAGGGAACATTATAAATAAGGGTAGACAAATGTAGAAAAAATAAAAATATAAGATTTTATTGGACTAAAATTTAGTTTTGACCGCCCCCCCCCCCTCCCCCTGGCAATGGTTTTTTTCATCACCCCCCCCCCCCTATTTTCAGTGTAAAAACACCGACACCTCCAATGATATTTGGTACCTCCGACCCTGGCCCTCTTACGAAGAAAATGACAGCCCCCATATAATCCTTAACATACCATGTGCAATTTTTAATCAAGGGCCCCTATGCCCTTACTAATCTCGGTACTTGATCATGGGGGTTGGGACATTAAGTGGTATTGACATTTTTTATTTATTTTTTATTTACTTCAGAATTCAAGATGAACATTAAAAATTGCCATTATTGTTGTTTCTACTAACAAAAACACAGCAAAACTTGATTAAAACAATACCATCGCTATTTATTGAAAAACGCCCTCTATCATGTCTATGCAAATATGGTTCGCGATATGTATCACGCGTGCTGCAGGGGATACTGTCGGACGTAATATGCGGATCTAGCGGAGATCAGCATTTAATAACAATACAGCTGTGTAACAATACAGCGTTAAATACGGAACAAATAATGACACAAACCATGATGCCGCCCCCGGAGATGGTCATGTTGAGCCGAAGTCCAGGTGTGACCGGGCATCTCGCTGGGCTGGAGTTGCGCTCTCAACGCGGTGGGGCTCAATAACCAGTATTATAGGCCTACCCATTTGTGATTGGGGTGTATAGCAATAAAGCTACAACGGGGGGAGGACACGGGACAAATAGTAAAAAACTGATGCATGCGGATGTCCAGGTGAGCGTGCATAATGCAAGGGGTCGCGCTCCCAAAAATAACTTTTCGAGGTCTATGTTGTGTACTTCCATATTTGCGGTGCGGTGCTTTTGTTGGATTTAGCATCGGGTTAAGCAACTTAGGCCTATGCCCTCCTTATTCATATAATTATCTTGTTTTGACACCACCCCCCCCCCACCACCACCACCACCATTTACAAGGGTATTAATTTCATGACCCCCTGCCATATTTTCCTTGTAAAAATACGACACAACCAATGATATTTGGTACCTCCGACCTCTTACCGAAGAAAATGACAGCCCCCTAACAGAATTCAAGGGTGCCATATCCAGGTACTTCATGTACCATTCCTTGGTGCTCTTGATTGATATTCATGTTTGACTTACCAGGAATTACTTTAAATTTCATGGACTAATAAATCTATATTGACTGTATTTTCTGTGAAAAAACCATCCCAGAACTTTACTAAATCATACTGTATGTAAAAGTCAATATTTTCGCGTAAAGATATTTTCGCGCATTTGGATATATCATAGACATTTCGCGAATTGTTTTTTTTCCGCGGGCGACCTTCTGGAATGCACTGCATGAATGTTGAAAACAATATTTTCGCGTGTCATAAATTTCGCGTGTAATTATTTTGCGCAAAAAGCGCGAAGAAAACCCCCGTGAACATTTCTGCTTTTAGTAATGGAAATCAGCTTTAAGGAACTTCTTAACATAATTTGCTTTGATTTCCATAAAGCGGGCCCTATGAGTATTCTGTTGCGATCGTACATTGTAGCATGCAGGAAACACTGTAAACGTCGGCAACACGTGTCTATTTGCGCACGAAAAAACGGGGCCAATCCGCTCAGCCTCTGGAAAATAAGTTACCGGATCGGAGCACACTCCGCCGTTTATTTCAACGTATTCAAACCTTGATTTTGAAGTAATTAAAAATCGTATGGCTCTGTTACTTGGAAGACCTTCATGATTTATGATAACAATTGCAAATGCAAGAAAATCTGTTTTCAAAGTAATCAAGATCCTTATGGCCTTAGGGAGTGTTCATAAATACTTTGGTGGGGGGGGGGGGGGGGTTGGAAAATATGAGGGGGGGGCCAACCAAAAAAAAGGTTCTTAAAAGGGGGGGTCAGGGAAAAAAGTGCTTGTATAGGGGGGGGGTCCAAAAAAAAAAGGTTGGTATTGTTTACAGCCAAACTGTATCTCAATCGTGACAAAAATAGGTGTAAAGTCAAAAAATTTCGCGCGCTACGCGCGCGTATCTTGACTCATAACAATCTTGTTGGTTCATTTTATTTACCGCCCCCCCCCAATATCAATAACCTATATAGCTACGCCACTGGAGCCTAAAACATTTGAAGATGAAGAGGATGCAGATAAAGAAGAAGAGGAAGACATACATGTACCACAGCGATCACGAGTGTCGGGCAGGATTATAAAGAAGTTGTTATTGTTTCTGTTATATAACGTGAACAGACGGGGGGGGGGGGGGGGGGGGGGGGGTGGGGGGGGGGGGGGGTCAACACAAAAAAAGGTTCTTGAAAGGGGGGGTCAAGAAAAACCCACCCTATTTGGGGGGGGGGTCCAAAAAAAAAAGATGTCCATGGCTCAATTGTTTCCAACCCCCCCCCCACCAAAGTATTTATGAACACTCCCTTACCCCATAGCCTATCCAATTCACCCTTTGATATGTGCCATTAATAATCAATGGCTCTGTTACTTGGAAGATCTTCATGATTTATGATAACATTTGCAAATGCAAGAAAATATGTTTTCAAAGTAATCCAGATCCATAGTATGGCCTTATCCCATACCCAATTCACCCTGGCCTTAAAATCCACATCACAGATTGCCCTTAAATAGTCCAGATACTATATGCCCTTAAATCAAGATAGGCCTACCCCATGCTGCATATTATATCCAGGTACACGTGATTCAGTCGAGAATTCATTGGAATAGGGTCTTAGTTTTTTTATAGTAGGCCTTTTAGTTGTATTAGTTGGCGGGCCAATGGTCGGAGCTCTCATCATGATCAATTATGGTATCCAGTCTAAAGCACTTTTTGTGTGCCATATCCCGGCTTATTTTTGGTCATATTTATAAACGTTAAATTATTCCATCAGTTTATATTTTTATCACGCATACCCATACCGTCGCTCGCTATCCCTGCATTTCCATTTTACGAAAACAAATCTTGTACAGGGTGACCCAGAAAATGTTGAACCCATAAATCACAAACTTAAAAAATATAATTAAAAATGAAAATAAATAAATATGGCATTCTGTTTTTAACAGGTATGTAAACAATTTATTCAGCTTTCTGGAGAACGTTAGATCATGTAAATTGGCCTTACCAAACTAAAGATACAATTGATTGTGTGGCAGGGGGTGTTTTCGCACTTTTGTAAAAGTGAAAAAATTGTAACTTGGTTCAGATATGAAACGTAATTCTGTTCTAAGTACGGTGAGTTAAGTAATCTTTTCTTTTGATCTGTATTTATCAAATTAACATTTTCAAATGAAGTCAAGGGGACTTCAGTTTTTGTTTTTAAAGTCTCTTATATAACAATAATATTGATTTCCATAATAAATGAATATTGGTGAGATACTGTGCATAATAATTTATAAAGTTCATTGCACGACTGTTTTCTTTCAAAGTGCATTGAACAGAATTAAGTTACAATTTTTTTCACTTTTACAAAAGGCCGAAAACACCCCCGTCACACAATCAAGTGTATCTTTAGTTTGGTAAGGCTAATTTACATGATCTAAAGTTCTCCAGAAAGCTGAATAAATTGTTTACATAACTGTTGAAAACAGAATGCCATATTTATTTATTTTCATTTTTAATTATCTTTTTTAAGTTTGTGAATTTTGGGTTCAACATTTTCTGGGTCACCCTGTAGGTCTTACCCATAACTGGCCGAAGGGTTGTAGCAATAAAGCTCTCAGGGGAAACAAATAATGACACAAACTGGTGTTGCGCCTTCAATAAGCCGTAACCCATTCGGGATCGGGTGGGGGGGGGGGGTGGTGTTTGTTTAGCAATAAAGGCTAACGGGACGGGACAAATAATGGTGTGTGCGGAGGGCCAGGGCGCTGAAAGTGTGGTTTGTACATAATACGCAGGTATCACCAAGCGGTGGGCAAGGTATTTTATTCATTTTGTGCCCACACTGATAAAATTAGCCTCATGAATTTTCGCCAATTTGGAACTGATATACTATAAAACAGGTCTGTTACGCGTGCATTGCGGCCATCGCGTAGCGGAGTGTTGCGTGGCCAACGATGGTGCGTGACTTGCACGCATCGCTCTTGCGTACATATACTTGCCACGTCAAACAGCTATAGTAACGACCACACATAGCAACCCAGGATCGTTGTATGAAAGCCGTTTTTCGTCTATTGGATAACGCCAAGAGAAATCAAGAATTTGCCTAAATTTAGTAAGTTATCGTTGTATGAAAGCCGTTTTTCGTCTATTGGATAACGCCAAGAGAAATCAACAATTTGCCTAAATTTAGTAAGTTCACGTCGCACGCCACCCCAGCCTGCCCATCGCAACAGCTCCACCAACGGCAGTATCCGTACGCATGCGTTGGTCAGTTTCATGAGGTAAGAATAGAAGACGTGAAACATAGCAACCGACCTGTTTTTTTGGTTATTTCCATAGTAATTGAATAGTTTTGCAAAAAATAGTGTCCAATGGTTTAATGGCAATATGTACTCAATCAATGTACGCAAAAATCAGAGTTGAAAGTCAAGGCATCTCTGAGAACACTCGCGGACAAGATTTACGTTCGTCCTTTTATTTATATAGATTAATGGTTGTTCTAGTGATAAGATATCGTTGGCATATCCAATATCGACTTTTCTTACTCTGCAACAGAAGGAGAAACTATCCCAATTATTTTGACAATAATTATGACAACGATATTGACGATGATGATGAGAATGGAATTCCTCTATTTGATGCTTATGTAGCATATCACGAGGAGGATGAAGACTGGTTAGACGGGGAGCTGTTACCAAACATTGAGGAAGGAGTGGAACCCTTCAGACTTTGTCTTAGAAGTAGAGATGTCCCTGCCGGGCGACTTCTAATAAATGCAGTCTCGATGTGCATTCAAAGAAGTAGAAAAACTCTGATCATTCTGTCTCCTCATTTCATCGAAGATAATTGGTGCTACTTTCAGTTAAGTATGGCACATCAAAGGCTAATTGAAGAAGGCAACAATGTGTTGATCCTTATTATCTTACAAGAAATTCCAAACGAAAATATGACTCTGATATTAAGACAGCTATTCTGCAAAGTCAAATGTCTCAAATGGCCAAATGACGGGTATGGACAGAGATTGTTTTGGAGGCGGCTTAGAGAAGAAATCAAAAGGCCTGGACTTATAGATCGTCGATTTTATGTTTAGCGACTCAAGTTGAAAGCTGTTTTTTATATCAAAATATTCCACGTTTTAAGGAGATATTTATATATCAAATGTTGTGCACCGTAATTAGGGACGTACCTGGTAACGCAGCAACAATAATAAGAATAAAAATCAAAATCGAGTGACACATACAGTTCTATACCGGGTTGAAGATACCACTTGTTCTTTGTATGTCTATAACATAATGTAATGCTTCATTAACGTGTCATTGGTCGTGAAAGAAGTCCATTGAATTTCTAATTCCGTGCGACATATTATTGATATCCATTATTTTGTTTTTCTATGTGAATATTGTTTAGGCTTTGATCTGCGTGACTTTCATCGCGTATAAGTAACGATATTGATATTATTTTTATGTATTATGTGTACAGGAGAGGTTCAATCTTGGAACACAAGTCCTTGGAACACGTTACACACTTCTCAGGAATTTTGTGCAGATTATGTTCTGATCTTTGAATGAAGTTTATTTTGATTTGAGCTGTAGACGACATCATGAACTTTGACTTCCGCATCTTCCATCAATCATTTTTTTGAAAACACCCTACATGGCAAAATGTCTCGCCATTGCACGGTTGATCATTTTGAATAATTATTAATTTACGTCTTTCATATCTGACGTACTATTTAGATCACAATGTTGAAATGGTTCATATGACTATATAATTAAAATGTAGGATTAAATTAGCATCTTTAATGCCATAAGCTATTTCAAATTTGTCTTGAAGTGATTTTATAACGTTAATTTTCTCCGATGATAATAGATGTCACATCCGAAAGCTTTACCAAAGCCACATTGAAATTTGAAAAAGATCACATCATAATGCTTTAATATTCTTTTACATATTACTAGATTAAATCACCGCTCCTCTATATGATACCTCGATGAATAATTGAAAGGGGAAAAAACAATGACACAGGGATAGGTAACTATGATATCAAATCCTGGATGGTTACTTGTCTTGCCACTTGATGTATCACGCATTTCCAATGGTGTATTAAGAGTGAACACTTGCGCTCAGTGTGGCTTTGGTAAACGCTTTTTTCTGTGTAATGTAGTCTAACCTTCGGGCGTGATATCTATTATTATCGGAGAAACTATACGTTGTAAAAATCACTTCAGTATCTTGTCTTAAAACAAATGGCTTATGTCATTAAAGGTTCTAATTTAGTCGTACATTTTATTCATATTGCTTTACTTATCAGTTGCTATACAGGGTGAATCAAAAAGAATTGTGCACGATTTGAAACGGCCATTTGACCTTGATGCGTGCATTGAACCATAAAATTATTTTTGTCTGTATAAAGCGTTGTTAATCTAGTTTATCCTCCCTAAAAATGAAAGTAATCGACTAAAAAATAAGCAAACTGTGACACGTTTGGAAAACTGTCCGCATTTTCCGCCATTCCAATGGGATTTACACAGTTAAGACATGAATATTACTGCAGCATGATGATATGGAGTGAGAGTCTACAAGCAAGGAATTGTTGTGCCTGTACTTTATTACAGGTTCCTGGTATATTAAATGAGCCAAAGGTGGTTAAACATTGTAGAAATAAATAATACTTCACAAACTAAAAAAATTGCGCAAATAAAATGTTCTGAAGACCCTTTGTTTCTTGATAATTGCACTGAAAAGTCAAAACTGCTAGAAGTGGTTTTTTTAAGACATAAAATTAAATGTTAGTTTTCTTGCAATTTTAAGTAGAAATCATGTAGTTGTTTGCTGATACTATGTTTTTTAATGAAGCCTTCCTTCGACATGCCCACCATTTTGCCGAAGACATGTGTGTGCCCTGGCCAACATGTTGCGAACAGCTCGTCTAACCATTCCCCTGTTGCGGTGTAGCCTATCACTTCGGCTCTGACACATGCCTCCACTTCTTGAAGACTTCTTGCCTTCTTGGTCTGTAACAAGTGATGCTTGTATTCAGATTTGCCTTTTCATTTGAAATCAGTTCGGTATCAGACTATTAATTACTTATCCCAGAGTGAAATAATGATTATTCAGGAACATTTTGACAATTAATGTGATGATAATGACCATTTTAGCCAAACCTATTTTACTGTGTGTAAAACCCATTGGAATGGCGAAAAACTCGGTCAGTTTACGAAACTAGCCACAGTTTGTTTATTTTATTGACTCATATCGTTTTTCTTGTTTGCAAATGAAGTTATAAAAACGAATGTTTCGAACTTACATTTTTCTACTGCTTTTTTGTGTATTTGTGTTGGTAAAACGAATCATTAACATACATGGCAATTTTAATTTTTCTTGTTTCAAAATGTATCAAGAAAAACGAATGTTTGAAACAAGATCAAATTAGGTTTTTCTATTGCCCTTTGGTTACAATTCTGGTTGAAGAATGAAAAACGAATACACTTGTTTATTTAGTTTTCTTATATGAAAACGGATTAAGAAAAACGAATACTTATGAATTAAATGCTTTCTTCTGATTGATTTTCACACTTTATTTAGAGAAAGAAAAACGAATGTGGTTGATCTTTTTAGTTTTCTTAGTCGAAAATAGTAGAATAAAAACGAACGTTAAAAATTCTAGTTTTTCTCTTGTTTATTTTTTCTACTGTGACAGTCAAACGGAAAATTATCCTATTTGTGTTTTTTGCTTACTGTGTTGAAAACGAAATAACGAAAAACGATTGTCCGGTTATATACACGGACCATGCACAATTCTTTTTGATTCACCCTGTATATTCACTGCCTATTAAAAGTACACAGCTTTAAAACACTTTTTGCCACAACCGTTTTACAATGTTGAATTATCAATTCGTTTCTAAGCTGTTTCAAGTAATTTTCTTCATGTATGATTTCATACATGGATAAACAATTTAGTTATGTTAACTTTATTCATCAAATATTCGCGATCAACCACCTGGTAACTGGATCACACACACTTTCAGGAATCATCGTGCCATAGAATTTATAAATATTTCTATGGCTCACTTAATACCGCATTAACTACTAGCAAGCCATATAAACGGGTTTATAGCACCTGTTTTTCAATCCGTCAGCTCTGATAACTTACAAACCTGCTGTTACAAAATGTGCCAAAAGGTGATTTTCTTTTTTATGCTTTTTTGGTCTACATTTTAAAAACTAAAAAATGTCATGTTAAAAAAACAATTCCTTGAGAAGTGTCTTTATATGATTTTGGTGCAATTTCAAGATTTTTGTTGTCAATTTTATTTTAAAAAATCATAATTTTAAGTGAACATTTGATACCAAAAATGGATTCTCCGACTCATTTCGTTTCCAAAAATGTATACTTTTATACACATAATAATAATAGTTACAACGCTTGATAAATGTTATGCGTTGTAACTTTTGTGGGGTTAACACCCCTTTTAAGCATATCTAGACTTCGTTATAAATTTGAAGCAGAAAAGAGAAACATCTAGATCTTGTCAAATTATTTGATAGTTCCAAAGCGTATGTCAAAAATGGCATGTGTTAGGGTATGCCAAATAGGACATGATTGTGTTAGCAAAATGAACTCCATTCTGTCCTTTGACAAGAATACACGTTGGGACACACTGTATTTTCAAATTAAAAACAAACAAACGATAATATCATATTAAACGTTTGATGGTGATATCATCATGTTTGCTGTAGCATCGCTGGTTATATCCACTATCTGTGTTATATCCTAGTATTAAACAAGAGTATTAAACGTGTGTGGCAATACTTTTGGGATACTCTGTATTTTCTCGCTTATCTAAGAGGCTAAATACACCTACTTAAGCTGCTAAATACCCTTTACGAAGTAATAAAGATTGTATCGACAGGGAAAGAAAATGTCAAGTATAACGTTATAAATGCACACTTGACCAAACCGTTTGTGATATAACTCATCTCATGCATCATCAGATCTTGGGGGAAATCTGTTATACGGGCCTGGTCGACGATTTTGAGAGGGTACTATTATTATTGTTGTATAGTTATCTATAATTGTACCGACAGGAATAGAAAATGTCACTGACGTCATGTGAACCATTTCAACATAAAACGTTTGTGATCTAAATAGCTCGTTAGATATGAAAGACATAAATTAATATTCAAAATGATCAACCGTGCAATGGTGAGACATTTTTCCATGTAGTTTGTTTCTTCAACAAATTGATTGATGGAGGATGCGGAAGTCAAAGTTCATGATGTCCTCTAGAGCTCAAATCAAAATAAACTTCATTCAAAGATCAGAACAAAATCTGCACACAATTCCTGAGAAGTGTGTATACGTGTTCCCAAGACTTTTGTCCCAAGATTGAACTTCTCCTGTACGACTTTATAGGCTTCATATACCTTACACATGGATCTGTATCACATAATGGGTAAACGTCGGTCATGTACTGTACCATAAAATAGATATTCATAGGCTGAAAAGAATCGGGGAAAGGTACTATTGCCCGTACTATTGCCGGTCACTAGTAAAAACTAGTGTCTGGATCCGATTGATGTTTGCAACCTTTAGACATTTGAGGCCAAACATCAGGCATATATCATGTGTGTCCATTCTGCTCGCTATTGGGTACAGGAAATTCACCATGGAATTAGATACCTGAATCGCTGTTTCTGTTAACTCACACGATGTAAACTTGTATCGATAACATGGTAGGTATTGATAACGGGTAGTCACAAATCTGTGTTTTTACTCATCTTATTGTCGAGAATAGGAAATGGACCAAGGAATTAATTTTTGGATCAGTAGTTTAGTTTTTGTAGGTATATCACACGATAAGTTCAAGAAAAAGTTTCATGACATCCTTAAAGGTATCAACAACGAACAAACATTAGACATTAATTGCTTATCCTATCTCTGAGAACAGGAAGTCGTCTATAACAAATCAGTATCGCTCATCGGCGTTTGAAGCAATTACATAGAATTTTTTTAATCAAAGCACCAATTTCCGTTATATCAATAGTGTTGATCGTCCCGGAACCTAGAGATGGTACCCGATACTACCTTCTTAACGTCATAAGCCACTGAAAACAAAAACTAAACAATGAGGCTAAAGAGGTATCGCGTAGTAATGCGGCTTCTCCCGTTGCTATTAACGTCAGCGAAATTTTTATTTTCGTGTGTAAAAATGTGTCTAATATGATATAGTTCCGTTTCAATAAGTGTATAAGCCGTCTTGAATATCTCCTGTTTCTTTCCATTACTTGTGTTCCCCTCATAATATTCCTATACTGTTGTACAGTGAAGGGTTCACATCCCGTAACCTTTCTCTGTCTCATTCACCGAACCAGATCACCAGGAGTCACAAGTTCAGTAAATTTACTCGGTTAAATATTCTCCGCATACCTGACTGTAAATCGTGAATAATTATAAAAATCGTCAAAATCTTCGTTTTAGCCATACAGCGATAGTTTATCACTGTTCATCACTGTACAATCTCTTTAATAACAATTATTCAGGAAAAAACAAATCTCAAACATCTCCATGTCTGTAATAAAAATTGGTATTGAACCCAAATAATTACCCCCATCTTAGAAAAAAATAAAGCAATGTTGGGTAAAATACTACACTTCACGATGGTAAAAAGGGAACATGGTTGTTTGTTGGGTAAAAATGTACACAACAGTGGTTGTGTAGAGTCTTACACAACACATAGTGAACTTTTTACCCATCAAATAGCTAAATTTCACCCAACAAAGTTTAAAACTTTGACACAATATCGTTGGGTAAATGTTGACCCCAAAACGACCATGTTCCCTATTTTGACCCAATTATGTGTAACACTTTACACTACCGGGGTTGTGTACGTAGAGGTTTTACCCAACACTTGTGTCATTTTGGTACATATAAATTGGGTACATCTCCTTTACCCAATAATGCTGTGTAGGCAATTTACCCCTTTGTTGTGTAACACTTTACACTGCAATATTGGGTTAAAAACTACACATTTCTTTTCTACCCAGCAACATTTGACACTCATTTCAGACATTTCTAAGCGCGTGTAACTACAACGGCGTAATGAAAGGTTTCACTATTAAAGCAATTATGATGTACTTTCAGAGCCGGTGAATGAAAATACTCTGGATCAAAATGGAAGACAAACTATTCAGCTATAATACACGCGAATGAACTGTACTGTAAAAGACATCAGTTTCATTGAACAATCATTCGCAAAACGAATTCGTTGTAAAAGAAGCACCACTATCTCTTCTCTTGCCATCAGACGGATTTACCCCGTCTGGCTTCTAAGTCGTCTTTCTGTTTACTGAAACTATTAGTTATCACCAGTTTGTTCGGCCTCATGTGATACGAGCCCAAAATAGTAATATTTTCCGTATTGCATGAGATCAAATAAGAGATAATGAATTCATCATTCAGTGAACCTGAATATGAGTAAGCAATGGTTAGACTTCGTGATGAAAAACTAAAGTATTGCTGACTTATTCTCCCTGATTTAACATTAGCTCGTTGTGTATTTTTTTCTTTCTCGATTTATTTTTTCAAAAATACCGAAAATTAACTGCTAGGTTCCGCTCTCTGATTGATTACAATGCCGTTGATTCCCAACTATTCCTTACCTAACCTTCAACCATCTTATTTTACATGGTAAAATTATGTTTTACTTGTAGCCATAATTGTGCATATTCCGCCGTAATCATGCTATAGTCTCTTAAGCAAATGCGACTGCACACTTTGCAATTCATTAACGAAAGAACGGACTATTCGTAAGGACGTGACACATCGCGCTGTGAAAGAGCTGTATGACACGACTTTTTCGTACCGGGGAGTGATGATTAGTATCATACAGAGAGCTACATACCATACATAACATTTAAAAATATCTGTATGAAGCGGAATTGATAAGGCATGAAGCATATCATTTACCTGTATATTCACAACGGTTTTGTTGCTTTTACAGTGTATCTAGTGTAATATGCATTGATATAATACATAAAGACACCAGTACTTGAAAGTAGGCTACCGGAAAAACTTAGCCTATATTTGGGCTAGCAAAGTGTGGGTTTGGAAACATTCGCCATTGTATGTGTAACATTTGAAGATAATGTTTAACACAAGCCGTGTAATGTAAGTCCTGCCAGCTCTTCAAGTGATTTACAAGGAACGCCACTTGCCAACACAAAGTGGGATACTGCCACTTACATAGGGCAAAGACACTTTGGATGAAAAATGAAAGGGCCATTGAGTAAGAGCAGGATTGACATTACCTGAACACTGTTGGTAATACGAACTAAATATTGAGGGGGAGACATGGGGCATATCCGTAGCGTTGAAGACCAACTATGGCATGTAGCGGTTAAGTAGGTTGGATTATTTTGAGGATAAATAGATTCCAGATAGCAAGAATGAATACTGTTGGAATATTGCCGTGAGCAGATCGACTGTCATTGGCAATACTTTAATGATGTTATAGTTGAGTAAGTATCAAATCAACCAAACAATTATATTTGACATTTGTTTCTACAATAGGGAATAACCTATTTAGATATGTCATACTATGAGTAGCAGAAACGAGGGCGTATGACGAAACTTTCAAGTATTAGGAGGAGGGGGATTACTGCACATTGTGCCTGTACGATTTCTTGTTAGCCCTCTAGGATATTTGCTTTATGTGGTGATGCCGGTAAAGGAAAACTGACATTACTGTCTCGATTGCACAACATGTTTCAGCAATTTAATTGTTATATAGATTATACCCAGCCGAAAATTACCTCATCCCGAAAATGATCTGGTTTTGTTCGTCAAATCAGGTTACAAAATCGTAGGCAAAGCAGTATTCACCATTACATTTTATTTCTATAACCATAATAACCTAGAATGATAAAGTTGTATACGCAACGGAAGTGTCACAAGTACATTGAGCTCCTTGCCAAGCACCATATATACAGAGAGGGAGAACTACTTTACAAAGGGCAAGACTAATTTTGATGAAATATAAGAACCCTCGTAAGAGCAGAGGGTGGAAATGGCCCCAGGGTTTGTTGTAATTCAAACCGGCCATTTAGGAAAAGGATATGAGAATACCTAATTTCAACTTGAAGGTCAATTGATAAATATCGTTTATGGAGTTTTAAGGTTAACAATTTCACAGGGGATTTTCGCTGTGACAGGATTGCCTTGAGCAGATTTTATGACAGTGACATAATAATATAAAAAGGAAAGAGGTATAACGGCTTCTTCAGGGTATCGAATAGTGTTACACCGAAACACTTACACTATTGATAATTTCAAGAAGCACATGTGTTGACATCGTCCCGGATACGCACCAGAATGCATACTCAGTGAATAAGCCTATATAGGCAAACAACACAACGCAGTGTTGACAAAGGATACAGTCGTATCCGAAACGTACACGTGAGTACCTTTTACATTGGATCAGTAAAATGAACATTCCATATCAGATTATAATCAACGATCCTTATGAACCTTTTTGGTAATATTAAGTCAGTTATATGCCCGAAACCAAAACAAAGTCCTTTTTTTTTATTTTAACATTTTGTTCGTCTACACGCAGCCTTGGACTAGCAACAGGCAGATTATTGATTAAGTGGTAGCGACAACTCACAGGTCGATAGTAAGATGAGGATTGGGGATGATTTAATTGGTCAAGGAAGCCCGTAAACATACCTGTCATACGGTCCTGCGTGTTCAAAACAAAAGTGTGAAAATGTAAACTGCACTTTGTTTTATCCTTATCAATGTAGTGTTCTCAATTATAAACTGATCTTCATAAACGATGTCTGAAATTAAAGAAAAGCAATTACTATACAACTTTATTTACGTAAGAGCTATAGTTTTGGAGTTAAGAGTATATTTATTACCTGATCAGTTACTTATTTTGAGGACTGTATATATAAAAGTATACATCTATGGAAAGGAAATGAGTCCGATTATTTAAACTAAAAATGCTGATTTTTAAAATGTTAACAAAAGAAAATCATATTACAGGCTCAAACATTTTCAGACAACGTAACAACATTTTTCAGGACAAAATCAATCACTTTTTGGTCAAAAATTAAACACATTAAAATATAGTTTCATGTCACATGTAAGTCCTGGATTGATTTAGTGATATTTCGATAATGGGATGATATTTCGATAATGGGTAACGATGACCGCGGAGTGCCGTTGTAAATAGCATAGTAATTCCTAGGCCAACGTTTTAGACTATAGTACAACATGTAATTTTCTTCAGTCGGTAATGTTCTCATAGGGTATTTTACATTGTTGACGAACTGCCCCCCCCCGCCCCCAACACTCTTCACATACAAAAATCAACGCTATTAGTTTCCTGTACTATTTTTAGACGGTGGTCTTTTGTTTTGTTTTTTGTAAGCATTATGGAAAACACACCATTACCCTGGTATTTCTGTATGAAACGTATGATTTTAATATTTCAGAAAATGGTTACAAAATATGCCTATTTCTCTTAGACTGCCTCCAATCAATTTTAATGGCATTTTTATTGTTTATTTGAGTGAGCTAAAACGAAACCATTTAAAACAATGAGACAGAGAAGAAGAGATATGATCCTTGATAAACACAACTGTTAATCTGATAATATCTGAAACACAGCTGTTGCTGAAGTTTCGATCACACGATGCGGTTTTGTTCCGAGGAATGATTATACTAAATGAACTTGGGGAAAACGATGGGGAATACGAAAGAAACATAACCCTACGGTGGCTTCAGGACCTCTGAGGTAGAGTAGGCCACCGCCCTTTTAAACGTTGGAGTTGGAGATGTTTAGTGCACTTATAAGCCTACCAATACTTTTGTTGAACAATCAATTGGCATGAATAAAATTAAAATTGCGTTGTGAAACTGTTCCATGGCTTTATGGCAATATAGCGATTAAAACTATTACATCAGATATATCATATTCATCAGAAATTAAAGTGTATAAAAGAAATATGTTGGTAAATCACACCACACTTCCATTTAGTATTTGTCTCTGATTGATATACCTCCTCAACTCAGTATGTGTTTGGTATCAGAAATCACCACAAGATTACTATGGCTAAGTCTCAGTCTGGCCATAAATCCTTGTAGCTCAAACAAATACGCGTACCCAACTGGAAGTGTATTGTGTAAATTGTACAATCGTACCAGCGTGGATTGTGCTCACCGGCGACTTATGAGCGTTCCGCCTCTACCACATCGTGAGACACTGAGGAAGCTCGATCTTAATTTCAACGCCCTCGCCTTCCTGCCCACTAATGTGTTTCAAGGGTTCGAACAGCTACAGATTTTGTCCTTGTCCTATAATAACATATCCCGCCTGTCCGAAGGGACTTTCATCGGACTTGGCAAGTTAGAAACGCTGCATATGCAACGCAATGTACTTCACGATCTGCCGCGTAATACATTCAATGATCTTAGTCAACTACGGGATCTCGACCTTAGTGAAAACGCAATATCTTATTTACCTGATGGTATTTTCGATGGACTTCGCAAGCTTCAAATCCTTCGTATGAGTGGAAACATCATAAATGATGTGACAACTGCACACTTTGAAGATCTCGCCTCATTGCAGGAACTTTATCTCGATGACAATCCTTTAGAACGTCTCACCAATTCGACATTTGCTGGATTGGACAACCTAATTGTCTTGGACTTAACAGACTTCCACTTTATTAAAAAAGCATCGGATATGCCTTTCATCAAACTTCCATCCCTGCAAGTTCTTACAGTAGTCGTTGGTTCCAACTTTGAGAGAATGGGTCTTTTTACTGGATTAAATCAACTACAAGATCTCCACCTCTATATATATGACGACTCTTTCAATTGGACAGATACCGGTTTATGTTCACTTCAATCACTGCATGCATTGGAGTTATACGGTGGTAATAACAACATTACTGATCACTGCGTGCAGGAAATGAATTTAACATCCTTAGATTTTAGACAGTGGAAATATATACTTCCGCCTCCCTACGAGCTGCTGAATCATCTGACTAATTTGCACATTGCAATTCAAAACGTCAACTTTAATATAGTTGTCAAGGGTTTGAGCAATCTGAGTTCGCCGCTTGAAAATTTAACCATCGTGTTAGATGATGCTGAATCCGAAAGTGTGTTAAATTCATCGACTCTGAAATCATGGGCAAAATGGAACTCGACATTCCATAACCTTGAGTTACAAATCGATACCTTTCAGATTCAAGGTTCACCTTTTGCCTGGTTTCCAAATCTTCGTTCTCTCCTTGTTAGAGGATCCCTGATTAACGGTGTGTTGTCGAAAGACGCTTTCAAAGGATTAGAAAACTTAGAAGAACTATCGTTGTTTAATATTAATCTCAATGTTCTACCAACAAGTGCTTTTAAAGTTTTCAGTTCTTACAACTCTCTAAAAAGTTTGAGTCTTGCTCGCAACAACATACACGGAACTCTTGATCTCAATCAATTCTGTCAAATTTCGTCTCTTATAAGGCTGGATCTCTCAGCAAATTTTCTCACCGGATTTGTCAAAGGACGTTGTGTTCTACAAAAACTGCAGTATGTGCAATTTAGCAATCAGTTACAAGCTGCTTTTTATATCTACCTATCATTTACAAGCCTATGTCTTCAAATACCAGATTTGCATACTGTAGATGCAAGGGGGGATGGAATCACGTTAAACAGTGGTCGATGTCCCCACCTTGTTTCTGTGTATATGTCAAACGCTTGCTATGTCGGCTTTACAAAAGATGCTATAATTCACGTTCCTTGCTTAAAAGAGCTATTTATCGATGAAATAATGAGTCCCTATAGCCTAACATCTGTTAAACAGTTAACAGTATTTAAAGCTCCTCTGCTGAGAATATTGGACGCGAGTTCTAATCAAATTAAGTTGATTGACAAGAAGGATGTAATTTTTCTGAGTAACCTGACCTATCTCAACTTGGCGAAAAATAAGCTCACGTCAGTTGAGAACCTACAGTACCTCAAAAACATTGAGACATTGCTACTGAATGGAAACCAAATAACTGTTGTATCTGAGGTATTTCTATCAAGATTGAGTCATTTATCTTTGTATACTTTAGATCTTAGCAATAACCCTTTCGCCTGTACTTGCACTATCATCGTATTCACTGAATGGATACTCGGAGATGGTGATATTCGCCTCGACGGAGTAGATTTAGATCGTGACGTATACCAATGTTCTTCACCAGATTCAAGACAAGGACTAGGCATCACAGAGATAGATTTAGATTGCAGATCACCTCTATGGCTGTATTTATCAACCAGTGTCCCATGCGGTATTGTCCTAATACTGACGGTTGTCCTAGTGATAAGATATCGCTGGTATATCCAATATCGACTTTTCCTAATCTGCAACAGAAGGAGAAACTATCCCAATTATTTTGAAAATAATTATGACAACGATGATGACGATGATGACGAGAATGGAATTCCTCGATTTGATGCTTATGTAGCATATCACGAGGAGGATGAAGACTGGTTAGACGGGGAGCTGTTACCAAACATTGAGGAAGGAGAGGAACCCTTCAGACTTTGTCTTAGAAGTAGAGATGTCCCTGCCGGACGACTTCTAATAAATGCAGTCTCGATGTGCATTCAAAGAAGTAGAAAAACTCTGATCATTTTGTCTCCTCATTTCATCGAAGATAATTGGTGCTACTTTCAGTTAAGTATGGCACATCAAAGGCTAATTGAAGAAGGCAACAATGTGTTGATACTTATTATCTTACAAGAAATTCCAAACGAAAAGATGACTCTGATATTAAGACAGCTATTCTGCAAAGTCAAATGTCTCAAATGGCCAAATGACGGGTATGGACAGAGATTGTTTTGGAGGCGGCTTAGAGAAGAAATCAAAAGGCCTGGACTTATAGATCGTCGATTTCATGTTTAGCGACTCAAGTTGAAAGCTGTTCTTATATCAAAATATTCCACGTTTTTAAGCAGATTAATTAGGGACGTACGTCTGGGAACGCAGCAACAATAAAAAGAATCAAAATGAAAACCGAGTGACCCATACAGTTCTATACCAGGTTGAAGGTACCACATGATCTTTGTATCTCTAGAACATAATGAAATGCTTCAGAAACGTGTCATTGGTCGTGGCAGAAGTCCATTGAATTGCTAATTTCGTACGACATATTTTTGATATCCATTATTTTTTTCTTTCTATGTGAATATTGTTTAGCCTTTTATTTGCGTGACTTTCATCGCTTATAAGTAACGATATCGATTATATATTTATACGGTATATTATATGCCTTTTATGGTGTATGTCGGGAACGCTAATAAATGTTTTCATCAGCTGATGAATCGGGGTGGGGTGGACGTAGGACGTTAATCACTGTTAACCCTAACCCCCCTGAAAGCTAAAAAATGCTAATCCAAAGTCCCTCTCCAAACGCATGCGCCGTCGGTTTTCGATGACGTAGTCAACCGATCCTATATAATGAGTGCAGTATACTGCACGAATGTATAGCTGAGGGCCGTGGCTTAGTGGTTGGAAGGTGGGGCTTGAGAACGGAGGGTCCCCGGATCGAATCCCGGCAGGTTCCCGGAGATTTAGTTGGTGTTTTTTCCTCGAAAATTGTGATCCCGGTCAAAAATCCTAAACCGGGGTTAGGGTTAATATAAACAGGAGACGCCGCATTTTACGCGATACCTCTTAGCCCACTAACTTGTAAAGGGGAGTGGTTTGAGTTTTTGTTTTCAGTGGTTTATGACGTTAATACGATAGTATCGGGTACCATCTCTAGGTGGTTACGGGACGATCAAAACTATTAACATAACGGAAATTGGTGCTTTGATTATATTTTTTCTATGTGAATCCTTCAAAACCCGTGTTAGCGACGTCTTTCATATCTAACGAGCTATTTAAATCACAAACGTTTTATGTTGAAATGGTTCATATGACGTCAGTGACATTTTCGATTTCTGCCGGTACAATTATAGATAACTACATAACAATAATAATAGAAAACTCTCAAAATCGTCGACCAGGCCCGTAGAACAGATTTCCCCCAAGATCTGATGATGTATGAGATGAGTTATATCACAAACGGTTTGGTCAAGCGTGCATTTATAACGTTATACTTGACATTTTCTTTCCCTGTCGATGCAATCTTTATTACTTCGTAAAGGGTCTTTAGCAGCTTAAGTAGGTGTATTTAGCCTTTTAGATAAGCGAGAAAATACAGAGTATCCCAAAAGTATTGCCACACACGTTCAATACTTTTGTTTAATATTAGGTTATAACCAACAATGCTACAGCAAACATGATATCACCATCAACGTTATGATGTTCTCGTTATTTTTTTTTAAATTGGAAAATACAGTGTGTCCCAACGTGTATTTCTGTCAAAGGACAGAATGAATTGACAGTTCCTGTATCGAAGTGATGAAAAGCAAAATAATTTGTTCATTTGCTAACACAATAATGTCCTATTTGGCATACCCTAACACATTCTTGAGATACGCTTTGGAACTATCAAATAATTTGACAAGATTTAGATGTTTCTCTTTTCTGCTTCAAATTTATAACGAAGCCTAGATATGCTTAAAAGGGGTGTTAATCCCCAAAAAGTTACAACGCGTTATCAAGCGTTGTAACAATTAATGTTATATATGTATATAAAAGTATACATTTTTGGAAACGAAATGAGTCGGAGAATCCATTTTTGGTATCAAATGTTCACTTAAAATGATAATTTAAAAAAAGAAATTGACAAAAGAAATCTTGAAATTGCACCCAAATCATCTAAAGACACATCTCTAGGAATTGTTTTTTTAACACATTTTTTAATCTTTAAAATGTTGACCAAAAAAAAAAAAAATCAAAAAAAAAATCACCTTTTGGAAAATTTGTGACAGCAGGTTTGTAAGTTATCAAAGCTGACGGATTGAAAAGAAGGTGCTATAAACCCGTTTATATGCTTTGCTAGTGGTTAATGTGGTATGAGCCATAGAAATATTTATGTGTTCACCATCGAAGAGCTAATCTAATTATGACTATGTCAACTGGATCATGATTTTGAATCCTGAACCCTGGTCGAAATAAATTAATCGCTATATAAATTCTATGGCACTCACTATCAGGCGCGTACGCAGGATTTTGTAAAGGGGGGTGTTTTAGAAATATTGATATAATTATTTTACTATACATGCCTGCGCGAAGCGCTGACCGGGACACGCTTGCGTATCCCGGGGGGAGTTCGAGGAGGGTATCCCCCCTCGACGCCAGAAGTTTTTTGAAATTCACGGTTGAAAAGAACGCATTTCCTTGCATATTTTTGAACACCTATTGCAGTTTTTTCTTTCTTATTTCAACGTTGCAATTTCTCACCAGTAACTCATGTGTTAACACCAAATCTTAATACTTTAGACTGAGGATAACCCTAAAACATCATTATATAGGCCTACAGTAACTTAATCTGCAGGCATTGGTTTTACCGGCGATCTCATTGGTTCAATGTGTGTCACATGACACGGTAGCCCAGTGGCGAAGCTAGGTTATTCATATTGGGGGGTGCGAGAAATGAAAATGACCCGACAAGATTTTGTGAGTGAAGAAATGCGCGCGTAGCGCGCAAATTTTTTCGAGTTTACACCTATTTTTTGCCCGATTTAGCTACATTTTGACTCTAAACAAGCTTGTACCAAAGAATCTTGCATTTTGGGAAGACATATGCGCGCGTAACGCGCGAACAAATTTCATCTGTGTACTTTGACCATGATTCCTTTGGTCAAATGAACCGACAGTGCCAATCTCAACCGACACGACGTCAATATTGGTGTGGGGGGGGGGGGGGCGGTCGCCCCCTTCCTCCTCTGGCTACGCCACTGTGACACGGGTTATTCTCCCTTTCAAGTTTAACAGACTGACAGAAAAAGCATCGATGCCTAAATAATCTCTTCAATTCAGTGTCTTTTAGTTTATCTATTTTTCTCTTTTCATTTTTATCCTGTCTTTTCCCTTCATATTCTCTTATTTTTCTTTTCACCCGGCTTGGAGGGGTGTTTAATACACGTGATTAACCCTTTGAACCCTAGCTGTCCCCGCCTGTTTGTAACCCTCAAGAAAAGGGAACAGAATATTTTCGACTTTACATTTATTTGTGCTATGATTGAGGTACATTTCTGCTTTTAAACAAGCTCCTACTCCCAAACTATTCCATTTTTGAGACATATCCGCGCGTAGCGCGAATTCTTTTCGTTTGTGTACTTTAAACCATCATAATTCCATGATTCCTCTTGTCAAATGAACGGACAATGCCAATCTCAACCGACATACAGTCAATATTGGAGGGGCAATCCCTCCGTGACACCCCTCTGGTTACGCCACTGCCTCTCCCCTGTCTCCGTTGTCCGGGCCCCGCTCTTCCTTTCTCTTTTCCCTTCTCTTTTCCTCTCCTGTCCCTTCTCTTTTCCCTCTCCTTTCCCTTCCCTGTCCTTTCCCCCTTTTTATTTTTTTAGGACAGACCCAAGGGGGGTGTTTCACACCCAAAACACCCCCTGCGTACGCGTCTGCTCACTATGAATTCCTAAAAGTGTGTGTGATCCAATTACAAGGTGGTTGATTGATCGCGAATATTTGATGAATAAAGTTAACATAACTAATTGGTTTATCCATACATAAAGAAAATGACTTGAAACAGAAACCAATTGATAATTCAACATTGTAAAACGATTGTGGCAAAAAGTGTTTTAAAGCTGTGTACTTTTGATAGGCAGTGAATATATAGCAACTGATAAGTAAAGCAATATAAATAAATGTAGGACTAAGTTAGCACCTTTAATGACATTAGCCATTGTTTTAAGTCAAGATACTGAAGTGATTTACAACGTATAGTTTCTCCGATGATAATAGATGTCACACCCGAAGGTTAGACAGCATTACAAAGAAAAAAGCTTTTACCAAAGCCACATTAAGCACAAGTGTTCACTCTAAATACACCGTTGGAAATGCGTGAAACATCAAGTGGTAAGACAAGTAACCATCCAGGATTTGATATCATAGTTACCTATCCCTGTGTCATTGTTTTCCCCCCTTTCAATTATTCATCGAGGTATCATATAGAGAGTAAAAGAATATTAAAGCATTATTGTGTGATCTTTTTCAAATGTTTACACATATTTTCTCTCTCTATCAATGAGGTTTGACTATCAGGAAAGAGTCCTGGACTCATACATCTAGTTTGACTGTATTTTCCGTAAAACCCCACCACAGAACTTAACTAAATCATAATGGAAATTTGCTACCAATTTAAGGAATTTGTCAACATTTGTTTCGATTTTCGTCGTACAGCACAGCATTGCGGAGGGATGTGTTCACTTGTGTACAGTGTCTGTCGGTCGTAACCGGAAACACTGTAAACGTAGGTACCACGTTGTCAAACCATATAATTCTATTTACGAACGATCAACATCCACTCAGATAATAAACTGTCGGGACAACTTATTTCAAAATCTGATTTTGAAGTAATTAGGAACGAATTGCTCTGTAACTTATAATATATTTTAATTTCATTGAATATAAATTGTAATTTGACACAAAAAATGGCATTTCGATAGGAGTCATTCCATGAAAAAAAATTCGCATAATATGGCTTTAATATGTCAATGCACATTGCACAAAGAGCAGGGTCATAGGCTTAACAACACTGACATCTGTCGGTATACTGTAATAGTTGCGTCAGATCGGAAAGTGTGATTTCAGACATATGCTTTTAATTTTGACATTAGTCCTTTCGTCTTCATCAATGTCGACCGTGGGTACTCTGCAGGCCTCTGTTATCCCTCCCACAAGGTAGGTCCATAAGATCAATCAGGAGATGTGCTTTTTGATTGTTCGCGTGAAGTGTCAGGTAAACCATAAACAGCGTTGCCTGGTAGTTGATATCACAGCCTTGCAGGGGCATACTTACCATATAGTACAGACTGATCCCATAATGATCTGTATTGTTTAATAGAATATAAGAATTAATACAAATACAATAGTGTATATCTCAATCTAATACTTGAAATATACCGGCAAAGATATCACACTCTTAATTTAATCAATAATATCTCTTTCTATTAAGGTACGGCAATATATTGCCTAAAATCGATGAAACCTGTTTGTTATGTTAAAGGTATATTATGTGATCTTTCCAGGAAACGCCCTCAACATCGAAAAAAAAATTGAAAGCAGATTTTCTTGCAGATTTACATTTCTGATCATAAATCGTACATACATTCCAAGTTACAGGGCGATACGATTCTTAATTACTTCAAAATCATGGTTTTAGAGTGAAAATAAACTGTCGGATTGTCGATTTTTGTCCGACAACTTATTTTACTCTAGTCTAAATTCACTCTAAAACCATGATTTTGAGGTAAATAGGAATCGTATCGCTCTGTAACTTGGAATGTATGTCCGATTTATGATCAGAAATGTAAATCTGCAAGAAAATCTACTTTCTAAAATAAATCATGAATAGAGGGCGCTCTCTGGAAAAGATCACATAATATGCCTTTAATGCATTTCAAATGGTTAACCACACACCACTGTTAAAATTAAATCCAAAGAAATTCTTTTACATCATGCAGATAATAAATCACAAACATTACACAAAGTTGACATCAATCAGCTTATTCAATTAATAACCTGCATAAACATTTCAATAGACCTTTTTGCTCACTAATCATATTAATATTAATTTTGAAAAGAAATTATGAGCTTAAGAATAGAGAACCTGCTCACATGCAACAAGTAATCTTCAATAAATCCCGGGGTCGATCCTGACTACGGAGATATAAGCAACAAGCATTAGTCTGATGAATAATGCGATGAATAATTCAGGCAGACCTCGAGGATCTGTAGTAATTTGCTATCGAGTAATATGACTCCTTTTTAACATATAAATCAGAAGGACTTGCTATGTACTACATATCGACTTATTTGACCAGATCATCAATCCCTATTTTAGGTGGAGCTTCAGCTAGGTTGGTTTCAGGGGAATACCATCCTAATACATTTTTAACGTTAGTTCTAATAAATTCCAATTTCAACGGTAATTTTAAGCCCGATGTATTTGAGTTCTTCTAGAAATATTGAATTATGTTGATCTATCATTTATCTGGTCTGGCGTCTACTTGGTGATTACCATTGCAGTTCATAGAATCACTCAGGATAATATTTCACGATTATTCATTACTGATTAAAAATAGATTAAATGCCTACGGGTTCCTGTTCGGCAATGACATTGAAATGAATTACTGAACAAAAGGTTTGCTGCCGGGAATCTCATTCACGTTTCATCAAATCTGAATATAAACATGATAAAGCATCCTTGAAACAAAAACAGTGTATTTCAAGAGTGAACGCAATGACCTATTTCGATATGAGAAAGGATTTTACACACTTGCACAATTTGTTCAGAGCTGCCTAATCAATAGCAGATTCGTGATAGTCCTATGTGTTAAAACTTAATTAACAACGTTATCTACTACGTAAACTGTGAAGAATTATATTTATATATTAAATGGCTTTGATGGTGATACAAGAATAGTTTTCTTGATATATTTATAGCGAGTATAATATATTCGTAGTTGTGCCCACATCCTAGGAATGGTGAGGTTGTATACCCACATGGGTCCACGTACCCATGTGGGTCAAGAACAACGTAGTAAACTTGGTTTGGTATCTGTCAAAGATAGGGTGACCCAACTAAAATTGAACCACGTTTTTAAAATCTTCCATGGTCTCTCACCTGACTATTTAAACTTTAAGTTTACACGTATATCATCTCTACATAACCACAGTACCAGGGGTAGCTCATACAACTTCACCATTCCTAGGATTCAGGGCCAGGCTAAAAACACCTTTTTTACAGTGGTATCCAACATTGGAACTCCCTGCCTAATTCCATCAAGGAAATCAACAATTATTCAGATTTAAAAAGGCCATCAAAAAATACCTGGCTGACCAGGCCCTTGTGGCTGAGCAGGATCCATTTGTTGCTTCATAGCTTTGGTACTGGATTTTTAGGGTTCGTTTGTGCAATATTCTTTGGGTTTTGTGTTTTTATATATATATATTTATTTATCTGTTTATACCGTAGTCTTGTCACGTTCCTGTCTTTCGCCCTCATGTCTCTCTTTTCCTATAAAAGGACCCCAATGGAAATAAGCTTCCTTTATGGAGGCTTTTTGGGCTATCCTTGGTACTCTCCTGGTATTTCATACATTTTCCCAAACCTGCCGTACTCTAGCAAGCATCTTGCTTTTATGTCTTTTATGTGTGCTTTTATATATACATATGTGTATTTTGATATTGTGCAATTGTAATTTGATGAGTACTGAATAAATATGAATGATAAATATGAATGAATGAATGAATGTGCCCCTCGTAAGCTTGTTTAATTGAGCCGATAACACGTATACAATACATTCGCGATAAAAACATGCTATCAGCGAAAAACAGTCTCATTGCATGCTGAAGAAACACTAAGATGCGTATGGCCCTACTGTATAGATGAATATTCGTAACAAACAAATATGGGTATGAGACTATAAAATATTGGTCGTATCCGGGTACTTTGGTTGAACAATATTCGATACACTGTGTTATTGTACCGTTAAAAACCCTAATATAAATAAAAATACTAATATAATATTTTGGTGGTTTTTTTTGTCATTCGTCAGCAAAAAGCTGGTCATATATATAAAGCTGATGCAGATACCATTAGTTATTTTTTCATTTGCATCGAGATTCCCTCTTATTTCGGTGTACATATGTCATCAAGCACAACATGTTACGATGTATGTACGCATCTAGTTTGAAAAAGACCAAAACACAACAATGGCACGTTTTGCATTTAAACGTATTATTTTGTGATAGTGCAGCTTTTCCTTCAATCAAACTCAATTTTTGGGATATTTGGAATTGTTCTGTTGAATATGATTAATTTGTCGCCGTATTTTCTAAGTAAGTAAAATAATGTTGTGGTTTATGGTTGATAGGATGCTTACCGGTATCATGTGTCCTTGTAACGATTATCATTTAAATCAGAGACATATTGTTTCCCGGCTGACAAAAAATCAATCATTTTGTTTTTATTGTTTGTTGGAAAAGAACCTTATATTTAAAATCAAGGTTCATTTTCACTTAATTTCCAAGGCTAATGTAGATGTTGGATGATGAGGAAAACACAGTATACTGCAATAGCTTTTGAAAACAAAAAAAATCCATTATTATTTGTAAATACGAACAGCGCCAAACACAGTATTTTATGACGTTTAAAGCTAGTAAAATCCGATGCTTTAAATGTACGCCCGGCCCGTCAGAAACAAAGGGAAAATAACTGCTCCAGAATTTTTATATTAAATAATCGATTTTGAAATGAAAATGCGTTTAACGTATTTTCAAATAAAGTAACGTGCTTTATTGAAGTAGTAAATGTCCGTACAATGAGAGATAAAGCGTGTCAAACAAGTGTTGATATATAATTAAAAGATAACCAGCTCTCCACTTGCAATTATCCTAAAAACGGCCCAATAGAGAATAAAGGTATTTTTTATAGACCGTACCCGTGTTATAAAAGGTACTTCAAAGTATTACTGTAAGGACATGATAGAGTTTTAGTACCTAATGAATCTATAATTGACACTTTGTCAACAAAATAATTGATTCTAACCCAGAGAGAGATTGCCAATATTGATATTCGATATTTTATATAGGCCTAAGCTTAGCTTATATAAGCTACGATTATCGTGTTTTTCATATTTATCATGGCACCAAAATAAATCCTCTGTGACATTTTGAAAATATGAATTGCACCTTGGATAATTTGTTTTTCCACACGGTTTTCTCTTCTGACCACATGGCCAAAGTAACGGATCATTCCCTCGCTTTGATGTTCTTTTTGCCGAACCAATCTTCTCCAAAACCCACAAGAGACACGTCACATCAAAAGGGGCACTTGGCGCTGAACAAAGTTGGAATATCGAGAAATATGGTCCGGAGGTAGATTTTTCTTCTTCATCGGATTATCTTTCTTTAATATCTTCAAAATCATCACAAATAATGTTAATATCTACTGACTGAACAGAAAAGTGTTAATTTAAAGTTGTTCTAACTCCTTCCATATCGGCAAGAATCAGGTTTGTCAACTTTAAAGCCCGTTTTCTCTCATTGTATTATTTCCGAAGCTGTTAGATCATCGGATGCTAAAAAACCATAACTCTTGTATAAAAGGTTAGATAACTGGCATTAATAATACATCCACATCTCAATTTGGATTGTTTTAGGTCAATTCCCATGATTCGCATTCTCTCTAAATAAAATGTTAGTTGTCCACTTCCAGGCTACCGTGCAGGATTACATCGCACCGCTCGTAAGCTTTCCACTTCCCGGATTATCGCACATGATCACATTGCACCGCTCGTGAGATTCCCACTTCCTGGGCCACCGCACATGATCACATCGCACCGCTCGTGAGATTCCCACTTCCCGGGCCACCGCACATGATCACATCGCACCGCTCGTGAGATTCCCACTTCCTGGGCCACCGCACATGATCACATCGCACCGCTCGTGAGATTCCCACTTCCTGGGCCACCGCACATGATCACATCGCACCGCTCGTGAGATTCCCACTTCTTGGGCCACCGCACATGATCGCATCGCACCGCTCGAGAGATTCCCACTTCCTGGGCCACCGCACATGATCACACCGCACCGCTCGAGAGATTCCCACTTCCTGGACCACCGCACATGATTACATCTCACGGCTCGTTAGTTTTTAACTTCCTTGACATCCGCGCATGATCATGTCGCACGGCTCGTTAGTTTTCCACTTTTTGGACGACCGCACATGACCGCATCACGCGGCTCGTGAGTTGTCCACTTCCTGGGCTATCGAACATGACCGTATGACACGGCTCATGACCAAGTAATTCCCATATTGACATCTCTTATCGATTGCTCTTGTCAGTGTGTCAACTACCCTGTGAAAACCATACCTAATCAATCAATTATCAGTTGAAACTAATCGGATTGCCATGCAAAACTGGTAAACTATAATGATAGGCGTATTCACTAAGTATGTATTCTGTTGAGTATCCGGAGCGATTTCAACACTTTTGCTTCTTGAAATTATCCACGCACTAAGTGTTTAAGTAACGCTATCCGAACCTATATATGAAGTAGCCGTTACATCTCTTTTCCTTCCTTTAAGTTGTTACGTCAGTGTCATAAAATCTGCTCAAGGCAATTCTGTAACAGCGAAAATCCCTTTTTGAAATTGTAAACCTTAAAACACCATAACCATCACTAATCAATTGACCTCTAAAATAAAACTTCCCTTTCTGAAGTGGTCGGTTTCAATTACAACAAACCACAGCTTCATCCAAATTGGTCTTGCCCTTTGTATACAAATTTATCCTTCTCGGATATCATGGTTTTAGATATAAAATATAATAGTGAAACGGCTTAGCCTAAGATTTTGTAACCTGATGGGTTAGATTTTGACAAACAAAACCAGAGAATTCTCGGGATGAGAAAATTGGGCTGGGTATAATCTATATAGCAATTAAGTTGTTGAAGCATGTAGTGCACACATCTGTATACAATTATAAGATCAAAATTATAATTTTAAGTTTTCCGTTACCGGCATCACCACACAGAACAATTATCACAGAGGCCTGTAATAAATCCATACATGTACATTGTGCATTAATCCTCCACCTAATACATAAAAATTTCGTCATACGCCGTCGTTCTTGCTATCAGAGAGGCTATACTCATAGTATGACGTAATCGAAGTACCTAGTATGCCATAGTACAAGTCATGGCTTACTTAAATATAAGGTCACACCATTGACCCTAGCCACTGCCCATCCTATGTGTCTAAACATCCATCTAGACTGCTTGCGGTAACCTACCCGCATGATCCTTGGTATTTTTATACTTCCCTGGGGCTGATAGTGTGACAAATCTCAAACCTCATATCACTGATCATCCCAAAGTCACTGATTGCGTCATATTACTGATCGCCCCGGTCACTGCTCAGCTGGCCATTTTACGTTTTTTAAACGTTAAAAACACGTTTCAAGTTGGTGAAAAAAACGTTTTGATATTACGTATTAAAAACGTATATGTGTGGAGTTTTTTATGGGTTTTAATAACGTTTCCATGTAACGTTTTGAAAACGTTAATATAACGTGAAAATAACCATATTTAAATGATTTAGTCTTGCAAGATGTTTCAAATACGTTTTAAAAACATGTTTAAAACGATGTTTAACACGTTTTAAAAACGTTTCACAAACACGAAACCTAATTATAACCAATTTAAAACGTTTTTGAAAACCTATATTAGATAATTGATAATGAATTGATAATTAACTGGCAATTTAAATACCAATTCAATAATTTGGCTTCTTATTAACATTCTCCAACAAAAATTTTCATGTGTTTGGGAAGTAATGTTCTTATTTGCCATTTAATTATGAAATGATACATGTAGCAGATCGAAAAACTATATGAAAGGAAATAAATATACAATCCATAGTGTTACCAAACCAAAATAACCCAGGTAAGTGCGCATGCGTGTAATTGCCTACGTTTTTAAAAAACGTTTTAAAAACGTTTCGTAAAAAACGAAACTTATGGTCCAGGACCATAATATTTGGTTTAATTTAGGTTGTAATATAACGTTCTATAAACGTTTTGATTTCGTTTCAATCATGTGTTCGTTTATAAGTATTGTGACAACATTAATTTAACGTTTTTATAACGTTTTGATGAAACGATTTGCAATAAAAAAATATGCTTTGAAACTGTAACGTTTTTAAGACGTTTTAAAAACGTTTCACAAAAACAAAACCTAATTAAACCCAATTCAAAACGTTTTGAAAACGTTTTGTGTTTACTGGGTGTTGCCCTTGCCCCGTCGCTGTTACATGGGGAGCTTAAGTTATTTTGGTAGAAGCTGAGACTAGTTTCATAACGCATGCCGCGTTTTGATTGGCCACAGACACTAGAGAATGGGTCTGTGGATGCTGTAGACATCAGATAAAGAAGTCCCAAGGCTGGTCGGGCTAGTGGATGTGTAGAGTTGTAGCCTGGGACCCAGTCTGGAACCAAGACTATATGCACAGTTGTATTGGGCCATAAATTAAGAAAAAGTTTGCCACGTTAAATAGCATGGTTGATAGCATGGTTGATAGTTGGGAACCAATGACATTGTAAACAACCTAGCAGCCAATTTACAGTATTTAAAAAAAAAGAACTCAAGACCAAAATACACATCGGGCTATGTAGAATAAGGGAGAATAAGGAACGCACCATTTGATACTCGGGGGGGGGGGGGGGGGGGGCATGAAAGTTTTCTGAAAAAACAACCAGGAAAAAAAAGTTGACCCACTGCTGATTAAAAAAAAGGAAAAACATTAAAACCTAAAAAAAACCACTTTGCCGCCTTTGCCCAACCCCCACCTCAAATCTTGCCGCCTTTGGTGGCGAAAAAATAAAATGTCGCGGCGAAATCTTTTTCCGCTCGACCACAACTCCCATGATGCCCCCCACTGAAAAACAAATGGTGCGTCCCTAAGTAAGCAATACCTTCATTATTTTACCATGCAGCGCAGTCTAACAATTGTTTAAAATTTCGGTCTAATCAAGGATAAATTCGTTATCCCTTGGGCTCGTATCACCTAAGGCCGAACAAACCAGAGATAACTAATAGTTTCAGTTCACAGAAAGACGACAACGATTTTGTGATACTGATTGTTCAACGAAACTGATTACTTTTCAGTAGTCCATTCGCGTGTATTATAGCTGAATAGTTTGTCTTCCATCTTGATCTCGAGTATTGTAACGCACCAGCTCTAAAGGTACATCATAATTGCTAGTTAAACATTTCATTTTGGCGTTGTGGTATAGTTAACTCTTTGGGTTCAATACGACCAATTTCTACTACAGACATGTTAAACTCAGAGTAACGATTCCCTTTCTCGGAAGGTCTTAACTAAAAATATTTACAAGGGAGTAGTTACTCAACGTAGAAAATGAAATTGACATCAATGAGTCATTTGCGATTCGAACATTCATAATTCAGAAGATCATAATATTTATTTATCTCCCTCGGTTGTCATTATCGTTCATCTGGCCATGTATGATTTATAGTTTCAGAGAGGAATTAAGCTCTTTGGCACGGTTGTGTTATTTGAATTGGAGGGTCATAGCAACAAGTACTAAAGTATTGTTTCATAATGAATATGTTTGTTTCATCATACAGCGTGGGACTACTTCCTCATTGTAAAATTCCAATACCTATAGCAAACTTATAAATGAAAGGAACATAAAATAAATATTTTGAGTGACTCAAAATCCATAGAAAATATATCAAATACTTTAGAAATGGGACTTGATAAAACAGCTGTTCTTTCATAAAGAATACAACCGGGAAATTTACTGATATTTCACAGCTCCAGAGCTACATCGCCACATCGTTTTTTAAATCCATTGTCTATTGCAACACATGTATTTACTTTGCATAGAAAAGTGTCTCGCACGTATTGTACGGTTTTGTCGTACATTTCTTGTGCGAATATAGCCAGGAATATAACCAGCCACAATGGATCGTGCGAATCATTCACTCATGTGTTACCGCTACCTCGTGGTTCTAAATCGATGGTTGTATTTTTAAAGGAAGGGTCCCGCAAGCGCAACATTGAGCATTATTTGTTAGAAAAATAATTATCGAGCCGAAATTACGTAATTATATAGAACAAAACACCATACTAGTCACAAAAATGAATAAAAACTGCCATCACTCAACATGCAATTTTTAAAATTCGCGGCGATCGAAAGTCCCGGTGTCGATGGGTATCGGTGCTCAAATTTGCGCATGTACATTGTATAACTATGACATCATCGACACTGGTACTTTCGATCGCCGCGAATTTTAAAAAGTGCATGTTGAGAGATTGTGGTTTTTATTTGTTTTTGTCATAAGTGTGGTGTTTTGTTCTATATAATTACAAAAGTTGGGCTCGATAGTTCTTTTTCTAACATACGAGGGTCATTCAATAAGTTCTACCTCTTCACTAATAACATCGCTAATATGAATGTCAGCCTCATGACATTTGTCATAATTATAGCTCTGAATCATAGCTACACATTGATAGTAAATGATAATTGATACCTGTTTCACTTATGTTATGATGCGATCAAAGCTAGAGAGAGATTTTGGACACGGAAAATTACTCTAAGATAAATACATGTTTTTTTTCGTTTTCTCTCACTATTGTATGATTAGATATAACAGCCCGATTGTTTTAACTAGCCATGTATTCCCTAGTGGGTATTAGTATTTAGTGAAATGTATCGTCAAAATGGGTCGAAATGGATCGAAATGGGTCAAAAGGAGTCGAAATGAATTGAAATACGTTTGTAATGCGCACAAGCATCACTTATTTCTTAAAAGAGATGTTATAAAAGCCAAAAATATACTACTTTATCGCCATTTATCGTCGAATACTTTCTTAGCAGAAAGTGCTAGACGGAGCTCGTAGGATGAGGATGGGCGGTATATCGGTACTGTTTCATTTTCATATACTAGTAGTGGTGTAAGCTCGACATGACCGTATGCTTATCCCATTCTGGTTTTTTAATCTTTAATGTTTTAAATCGTAGCCCAAGGTACTCAGACTTTAAACCTCAGCAAGAGATTTTTGGATGTATATAGAAGAGGGTCGTGTCATGTCATAAAAAGAACAAATCCTAAGCGCGGTTAAAACAAGTAGTCCATCTTCTTTTTTGGGGTGTGGGGCGGTAACAATCTCACTTCTTTTTCTGTCTGTTTCTTAATGTCATCACTTTTCTATTCCACCACAGTATTTTGGAACACTCCAAATGGCAATAAAATATTCATTAAATATCATCTAGAGAATGGTTGTCCGCAAAATCCCTTTAAACGATGTAGGAAAATATTGTACAACCTTAAGTTTAACGGGAACACGAGGACTCTACTCTGATAAAATGACTAATGTGAGCTAATATAAATATTAGTGGTGCGTTTATTTTAAAAACTATACTCCTACATCAGGTGTGACTCATGGCGGGCTGGTAAATATCATTTTATGCGTTATATACATACCGCATACATAGATTCCTGTCATTTGATTGGTTAAAAGTGAGGGGATAATCAAGCTATGCCTTCAATTTCAATATGACGTCATAAAAAACAACTATGCCCGGGCAAAGTCTTTTTTGATTACGTCACACCCCATGGTTTACGATTCAAGCGATCCGCATTCCGCGACCCGTTTGACACACCCGAACGAATCGGCCGGGCCCCGATTGACGAAACGTAATAAGACGGCGAACAATTTCGTTTTTGAGATGGGCCTATAATTTGAACCATGCCCCTCATTGCAGTTAATATTTGTATACTATTACCCTTAGGGTATTTCAATATCTATATCCAAATGTCATGTGCAATCCCATTAGTTTAACATCCTATTCTATGTTATTCCCACTTACCTACCTTACCTATTAATGGATGACTTATAGCATATCCCATATCCGATAATGGCGCTAAACTAAAACGTCCTTATGAACGTCAATAAGCAATCATGACATATTAACGGGTCTTCAAGTTAGTTAGACAACTAATTGACTAAACGCGTACATTGCGTGTCTCCTGACGTTAATCTGTGTACACCTTACTAGCGATTTCTGACCCATTGGTCAGAAATCGCTTGTACGGTGTACCAATGGATTATCATTGTGGAGTTACTATTACTAACGACGAGGTCATCTTATCAAAGTTTTGATTGCACGAATAGTGGACCAGGTATTGTTATTTTAATACTTTAGTCCTTACGACCTTCGTGGTTTTAACTGATACAAATCGTGAATGATTATAAAATCGTCAAAATCTGTCTTTTAGCCATATAGGCATTATAGTATGTCATTTTTCATCCTTATTCTTAATCGCTTCGATGACGAATGCGTTGATAAGCCATAGTTATACTTGTGGTACAGTCTCTATCAACCATGTTATTTACGTGGCAAAATATTTTTTACTTGTGGCCCAATGCAACTTTGCATATAGTCTTGGTTCCAGGCTGATCACTCACCTCCTTATCAAAGGTTCACTAGATTACGAAACTGGCATTCAGACACTTGCAATAAAAGAAATACATACATGTACTATGATTTTGTCACAACCCATTGAATAACGGAACATGAGTTTTAAACTTTTTGAGTAGCACCTCAGAAGACACACCTCTAGAGCTGGACATATAACTTCAATACAAGAAGGCTCAAGAATGCCAACTGTCAACACAAAGTGGGACACTTCTATATACTTACAAAGGGCAAGGACACTTTGGATAACATATAAAAGGATCAGTGAGTGAGCAGGATGTGACATTACCTGAAGACTTTTGGTAATACGAAGTCAATATCGAGTGGAGACATGGGGCATAGCCGTAGCGTTGATGGCCAACTATAACAAGTAGCGTTTAAATAGGATTGATTACTTTGAGAACAAATAAATTCCAGATAGCAAGAATGAATACTGTTGCATATTGCCGTGAGCAGATTGACTTTCATTGGCAATACTTCAATGTTTAATATAGGTGAGTGCGAATAAAGTCAACCAGACAATTATGTAGTGAGATATGTAGACAGTAGTAGTGGAAATACCCACACGACTGTCCACCCGGGGTTGACGATCATGTGTGTCCCAGCTCTATTAATAATATTGTATGAACTGATCAAAACAGTAGTATAGCTTTATTCCATAAAAATAAGAGCGATTAAAATCATGTCTTGGTCAGTTAACCCCTCGCTAGTTTAGTGATTGACTTATACCTGCTTTAAAATGCAGAGGTCCATGGTTCAATTCCCACTAGTACCACGTTTTCAACTGATTTATTTAATTTGTTAAAAGTTTGGTTAGAAACCGTAGGTTAGGTCCACAAAGTGTGTAGTTCCAAGTCAACCCTGGGTGGAAAGTCATGTGGGTATTTCCATCGCTGTAGATATGTAGTGAGAGCGGTAGAGTTATTTTAGTTTCAACACAATATATAAATGCAAATAATTCTTTTCCTTAAACCTTTATTGGTACTCATTCATAAAACGTTGGTGATTTTAGGAACTTTCACCAAGTAAACCAATTTTCGAACATTATTTAAGGGGTGAGTGTGGGGGGGTGGTGGTGTTGGTCTTACCAGAATATGAAATTTATCAAGCGCGGTAACTTTTGAACTATTGAACTATCAAACGGACACGAAGTTGTATTGAAGATTTGTTAATATATATAATTTACTTCAGAATTCCAGAAGAACATTAATAATGGTTATATTTTTGCTGTCACAAATGCAGCCTTTATACCCAACATATTTATATTATGACTGTTTATAGAGCTATATTTGGGAAGCACATATGGTTTTGAAACACACTGAAACACATGTGACCTTCCTCTATAAATCAAGGTCAAGGTCAATCAACCACCCAAGTTGGCAAGGATGTCGACCTAGGTTTTAATTTTACCAACTTCAAAGAACATTTTGGTATTGGTATATAACTCCCTGTGTCACCCGGAAGAGCCCAACTATAGTGAGAAATTCTGATCAGAATATTTGATTGTGGTTTTGTTGTTCATACATACAAAATGGACAATTCTCAGTTTTTATCAAAATTGAGGGAGCAGCCTCCAGCACATCTCTACGTGTCCCTTTAATGTTATGTAATATACACCTAGCACAAAAAGTCCCTGCGTAAGTCCTGGGTTGATTTCATGATATTTCGATAATGGGTAACGATGTCCGCGGAGTGCCGTTGTAAATATCATAGGAATTCCTAGGCCAATGTTTTAGACTATGTATAACATGTCGTAGCTAGATTGTTCTTTAATCGGTAATGTTCTCATAGGGTATTTTACATTGTTGACGATCTGCCCCCACCGACATTTCCTCACACACTCACAAATCAACGTTATAGGTTTCCTGTACTATTTTAGACGGTATTATTTTGTTGTTGTTTTGTTAGCATTATGGAAAATACACTATTTCCCTGTACTGGTATTTCGGTATGAAACTTATGATTTTTATATTTTCAGAAGATGGTTACAATACGTGCCTCTTTTTCTTAGACTGCCTCCATTCCATTTTAATGGAATTTTTATTGTTTATTTGAGTGAGGTAAACCGAAAGCAATTACAACAATGAGACAGAGAAGAAGAGATATGATCCTGAATAAATACAGCTGTTAATATGATATATCCGAAACCCAGTTGTTGCTGAAGTTTCGATCACACGATTATTGAGGTTTTGTTCCGAGGAGAAGAGCTTGTAACTTATTTTAGGCGATAGGGAAAAACGAAAGACAAATAACCCTACGGCGGTTTCAGGACCTCTGAGGTAGGGTCGGTCGGTAGGACGTTTCCCCAAATAATTTCTTAGATATTATATTGAAATATTTTTTCAAAAGTAGCATTTTCAAAAATGTTAAAAAATGTTAAACAAATTTAAGAAAATTCATATTTGTGAGAAAAAAATCTTAACGTTCGAAATAATATGGGTTTTCCGGCCTGAATATAAGCGTCCCTTTTTCTTGGCCTTCATGGAAATAAGGAATGATCCGTCTCTATATTATGCTGAGTGAGCCAAAATAAACATATATAATAATAAAATACTTTTGTTGAACAATCATTTGGCATGAATATAGAAAGCGCGTTATGATTCCATGGTTTTATGTCAATATAGCGATTAAAACTATTACATTATCTCATATTTATCAGAAATTAATGAGTATAAAACGAAAAGTTTTGGTTATTCACATCACATTTCTATTTAGTATTGGTCTCTGATTGGAATTCTTTCTCAACCTCAACTCACAATGTGTTTGGTATCAGAAATCACCACAAGATTACTATGGCTAAGTCTCAGCCTGGCCATAAATCCTTGTAGCTCAAACAACTACGCGTACCCTACTGGAAGTGTATCGTGTAAATTGTACAATCGTACCAGCGTGGATTGTGCTCACCGGCGACTTAAGAGCGTTCCTCCTCTACCACGTTGCGAGACACTGAGGAAGCTCGATCTTAGTTTTAACGCCCTCGCCTTCCTGCCCACTAACGTGTTCCAAGGGTTCGAACAGCTACAGATATTGGCACTGTCCTATAATAACATATCCCGCCTGACCGAAGGGACTTTCGTCGGACTTGGCAAGTTAGAAACGCTTGAAATGCAACGAAATGTACTTCATGATCTGCCGCGTAATACATTCAATGATCTTAGTCAACTACGAGACCTCGACCTTAGTGAAAACGAAATATCTTATTTACCTGATGGTATTTTCGATGGACTTCGCAAGCTACATATCCTTCGTCTGCGTGTAAACAACATATATGACGTGACAACTGCTCATTTTAAGAATCTCGCCTCATTGCAGGATCTTGACCTTAATGGCAATCCTTTGGAACGTCTCACCAATTCGACATTTGCTGGATTGGACAACCTAATTGTCTTGGACTTAGCAAGGATAACCGACCCCTACTTTATCAAAAAAGCATCGGATATGCCTTTCATCAAACTTTCATCACTGCAAGTTCTCAAACTATTCGTTGGTTTTTACTTTGAGGGAGTGGGTCTTTTTACTGGATTAGATCAACTGCAATATCTCGAGCTGAATATATATGACGACTCTTTCAATTGGACAGATACCGGTTTATGTTCACTTCAATCACTGCATACATTGGAGTTAAACGGTGGTAATAACAACATTACTGATCACTGCGTGCAGGAAATGAATTTAACATCCTTAGATTTTACCCAGTGGATATCTATACTACCGCCTCCCTATGAACTGCTGAATCATCTGACTAATTTGCACATTGATATTAAAAACGTCAACTTTGATATAGTTGTCAAGAGTTTGAGCAACCTGAGTTCGCCGCTTGAAAATTTAACCATCGTGTTAGATGATGTTGAATCCGAAAGTGTATTAAATTCATCGACTCTGAAATCATGGGCAAAATGGAACTCGACATTCCATAACCTTGATTTACAAATCCGTACATTTGAACTTCAGATTCAAGGTTCACCTTTTGTATGGTTTCCTAATCTTCGTTCTCTATTTGTTACAGGATCCCAGATCAATGGCGTGTTTTCGAGAGACGCTTTCAAAGGATTAGAAAACTTAGAAGAACTATCGTTGTATGATATTAATTTCAATATTCTGCCTATAGGTGCTTTAGATGTTTTCAGTTCTTACAACTCCCTGCAAAGTTTGAGTCTTGCTCGCAACAACATACAAGGAACTCTTGATCTCAATCAGTTTTGTTCAATTTCGTCTCTAATAAGACTAGATCTCTCAGAAAATCTTCTCACCGGATTTGTCACAGGACGTTGTGTTCTACAAAATCTGCAAAATCTGCAATTAAACAGACAGTTACCAACTTATTTTCTTACCTATCTATCATTAACAAGTCTATGTCTCCAAATATCAGATTTGCATACCCTAGATGCCACGGGGTATGGCATCATGTTAAACAGTGGTCGATGTCCCCACCTTGTTTCTGTGGATATGTCAAACTCTCACTATGGTGGATATATAAATGATGCTATAATTCACGTTCCTAGCTTAAAAAAGCTATATATGGGTGAGATTACTAGTGAGTCTAGCTTAACATCTTTTAAACAGTTAACAGTATTTCGATCTCCTCTGCTGAGAATATTGGACGTGAGTTATAATCAAATTAAGTTGATAGACAAGAAGGATGCAATTTTCTTGAGTAACCTGACCTATCTCAACTTGGCGAACAATAAGCTCACGTCAGTTGAGAACCTACAGTACCTAAATAACATTGAGACATTGCTACTGGATGGAAACAAAATTACTGTTGTCTCTGAGGTATTTCTATCAAGATTGAGTCATTTATCTATGTATACTTTAGATCTTAGTAATAACCCTTTCGCCTGTACTTGCACTATCATCGTATTCACTGAATGGATACTCGAAGATGTTGATATTCGCCTCGACGGAGTAGATTTAGATTATGACGTATACCAATGTTTTTCACCAGATTCAAGACGAGGACTAGGCATAACAGAGATAGATTTAGATTGCAGATCACCTCTTTGGCTGTACTTATCAACCAGTTTTCCATGCGGTATTATCCTAATACTAACGGTTGTTCTAGTGATAAGATATCGTTGGCATATCCAATATCGACTTTTCTTACTCTGTAACAGAAGGAGAAACTATCCCAATTATTTTGACAATAATTATGACAACGATGATGACGATGACGATGATGATGAGAATGGAATTCCTCGATTTGATGCTTATGTAGCATATCACGAGGAGGATGAAGACTGGTTAGACGGGGAGCTGTTACCAAACATTGAGGAAGGAGAGGAACCCTTCAGACTTTGTCTTAGAAGTAGAGATGTCCCTGCAGGACGACTTCTAATAAATGCAGTCTCGATGTGCATTCAAAGAAGTAGAAAAACTCTGATCATTTTGTCTCCTCATTTCATCGAAGATAATTGGTGCTACTTTCAGTTAAGTATGGCACATCAAAGGCTAATTGAAGAAGGCAACAATGTGTTGATCCTTATTATCTTACAAGAAATTCCAAACGAAAAGATGACTCTGATATTAAGACAGCTATTCTGCAAAGTAAAATGTCTCAAATGGCCAAATGACGGGTATGGACAGAGATTGTTTTGGAGGCGGCTTGGAGAAGAAATCAAAAGGCCTGGACTTATAGATCGTCGATTTCATGTTTAGCGACTCAAGTTGAGAGCTGTTCTTAAGCCAATATCAAAATATTCCACGTTTTTAAGCAGATACCGGTTTATGTTCACTTCGATCACTGCATACATTGGAGTTATACGGTGAAAATAACAAAATTACTGATCAATGCGTGCAAGAAATGAATTAACATATTTAGATATTAGAGTGTACACATCTATGCTTCCGCCTTCCTACGAACTGCTGAATCATCTGACTAATTTGCACATTGAAACGGAAAAAGGCAACTTGAATATAGTTGTCAAGAGTTTGAGCAACCTGAGTTCGCCGCATGAAAATTTAACGATCGTGTTAGTCGATGTTGAATCCGAAAGTATGTTAAATTCATGGACTTTGAAATCATGGGCAAAATGGAACTCGACATTCCATAACCTTGTGTTACAAATCAATACCTTTCAGATTCAAGGTTCACCTTTTGCCTGGTTTCCAAATCTCCGTTCTCTAATTGTGTAAGGATCCCTGATCAACGGTGCGATTTCGGAAGACGATTTCAAAGGATTAGAAAACCTAGAAGAACTATCAATGCATAATATTAATTTCGATGTTCTACCAACAGGTGCTTTTAAAGTTTTCTGTTCTTACAACTCTCTGAAAAGTTTGAATCTTGTTCGCAACAACATACACGGACCTCTTGATCTCAATCAATTCTCTCAAATTTCGTTTCTTATAAGGGTGGATATCTCGGAAAATTTTCTCACAGGATTTTACAAAGGACCTTGTGATCTACAAAATCTGCAAAATGTGCGATTTAGCAATCAGTTACTAACTGATTTTAAGTCGACATATCATTTACAAGTCTATGTCTTCAAATACGTGATTTGCATACTGTAGATGCTAGGTAGGGGGTATGGAATCACGTTAAACAGTGGTCGATGTCCCCACCTTGTTTCTGAAGATATGTCACGCGCTCACTATGTCAGATTTACAAAAGATGCTATAATTCATGTTCCTATCTTAAAAGAGCTATTTATTAATGAAATAACTAAAGACTATAGCTTAACATCTGTTAAACAGTTAACAGTATTTAAAGCTCCTCTGCTGAGTAAATTGGACGCGAGTTCTAATCAAATTGAGTTGATAGATAAGGTGGGTGCAATTTTCTTGAGTAACCTGACCTATCTCAACTTGGCGAACAATAGGCTCACGTCAGTTGAGAACCTACAGTACCTCAAAAACATTGAGACATTGCTACTGAATGGAAACCAAATAACTGTTGTCTCTGAGGTATTTCTATCAAGATTGAGTCATTTATCTTTATATACTTTAGATCTTAGTAATAACCCTTTCGCCTGTACTTGCACTATCATCGTATTCACTTAATGGATACTCGAAGATGTTGATATTCGCCTCGACGGAGTAGATTTAGATTATGACGTATACCAATGTTCTTCACCAGATTCAAGACAAGGACTAGGCATCACAGATATATAATTAGATTGCAGATCACCTCTATGGCTCTACTTATCAACTAGTTTTCCATGCGGTATTATCATAATACTGATGATTGTTCTAGTGATCAGAATCGCTGGTATATCCAATATCGACTTTTCTTACTCTGCAACAGAAGGAGAAACTATCCCAATTATTTTGACACGATGATGACGATGATGATGAGAATGGAATTCCTCGATTTGATGCTTATGTAGCATATCACGAGGAGGATGAAGACTGGTTAGACGGGGAGCTGTTACCAAACACTGAGGAAGGAGAGGAACCCTTCAGACTTTGTCTTAGAAATGGAGATGTCCCTGACGGACGACTTCTAATAAATGCAGTCTCGATGTGCATTCAAAGAAGTAGAAAAACTGTGATCATTCTGTCTCCTCATTTCATCGAAGATAATTGGTGCTACTTTCAGTTAAGTATGGCACATCAAAGGTTAATTGAAGAAGGCAACAATGTGTTGATCCTTATTATCTTACAAGAAATTCCAAACGAAAAGATGACTCTGATATTAAGACAGCTATTCTGCAAAGTAAAATGTCTCAAATGGCCAAATGACGGGTATGGACAGAGATTGTTTTGGAGGCGGCTTAGAGAAGAAATCAAAAGGCCTGGACTTATAGATCGTCGATTTCATGTTTAGTGACTCAAGTTGGAAGCTGTTCTTATATCAACATATTCCACGTTTTAAGCAGATTTTTATATATCAAATGTTGTGTACCGTAATTAGGGACGTATGTCCGGTAACGCAGTAACAATAATAAGAATCAAAATGAAAATCGAGTGACTCTCATAGTTCTATACCAGGTTGAAGATACCACATGATCTTTGTATCTCTAGAACATAATGTAATGCTTCAGTAACGTGTCATTGGTCGTGAAAGAAGTCCATTTCTAATTCAGTACGACATATTTTTGATATCCATTATTTTGTTTTTCTAAGTGAATATTGTTTAGCCTTTGATTTGCGTGACTTTCATTGCTTATAAGTAACTACCTTGTGACCGATACTGATTTGTTATAGACAACTTCCTGCTCTCAGAAATTGGATAAGCAATTAATGTCGCATGTCTGTTCGTTATTGATATCTTTAAGGATGTCATTAAATTTGTCCTTAAATTTATCGTGTGATATATACGAAACTACTGGTCCATTTCCTATTCTCTACAATAAGATTAATAAAAAGAAAGTTTTGTGACTACCCGTTTCAATACCTACCATGTTATCGATACAAGTTTGCATCGTGTGAGTTAACCGAAACAGCTATTTTGGTATCTAATTCCATAGTGAATTTCCTGTACCCAATAGCGGGTTGAACACATTATTATATGCTATATACAATCAAGGAAAATAATAGTTGGCACACTTGACGCAACTTATTACAACTATCCATGTGCTCGCAATTAAGATCAGACTTGGGACATAGCACTGTTTAATAGAAAGCAAAAGTCTCCCCTTTCTTATATCCTTCCCCACCTCCCATCAATCAATGTTGGGGGAACTGCCAAGGCTTCTGATAACATGACTCGGATAAACAGCCCCTCCGGGGGAGAGGGGCCGGTTTCCCCCGTAATTAGGACAAAGTGTGCCAACCTTTTTTTCCTTGATTGTCTGAGTCATTTGTTAAAAAAAAAAATCTGATTTAAGTCTTTTGGCTATAACTTGAGAGATTAAACAAAGATTTCTTCACCAGATTTGGATGACAGATAGGTTATTACATTGGTCACGTGTTCAAATATTATTCATCAACGTACTTTTAGGGACAGGTCACTTTTAATTACGGAGGTATATTTGTTCACTTAAAATGCCCGTGAAACTATAGACATGACCAGTTATTTAAATTCAGTTGGATGCTCGACCTCATATATCATCAGCTAAACGTTGAGGAAACATCTTCCCGTCGTTTATATATATCTCAAGACCAGTACTTACAAATATAGACCCAACATGAAATATGCCTGTTTTGTTTTGACAATAAATCAAAGTTGTCAAGCCATGCGTCAACCGTAACATTACGCCCATATATAAGAATGAGTACATCTGCACTCTTTGAATTAACATGATTAAGTATAGCAAACCTTTACCAAAATCAGGGACATTATGATTATTCAAGAAATAGAAGACATGATGATAGTGCAGATTAAAACAAATAATGCAAATCATGATTGTTAGAAAAAAGAAGCAAAAAATAATTAATTATCGAATAGCAGTTCAGACAAGGATTCCAACCCCGGGCAGCGGCGTGCACTCTCATATGTTAACCGCTACACCAACCGGACGTGTGTGCATGTTGTAACTGAATTATACGCTATCAATGCTCGTGTATTGTCATCGCAATGGTGAATCAATATCAACGGTTCACCATAACAAATCATCAAATGTGTCAATATTACGAAATACAGAACTGATTTTTCAATGGATAAGGGATTAGAGGACAAATACCGTTCTTTTAAGCAAAGATGATTCACCGCATACCTACCTTTGAACGGTTCACCATTGCTGAAATAAAAAAAATCTATAGAGTCAAATAAGTTTTTATTTCAGCAGGGTGAACCGTTCAAACATACCGAAGATGCGACTCATTTCTTCCAAAAGATAGCCTATTAGTTTTACATTGTCCACTAAAAAATAATCCAGTGAGAGAAAAAAGTTGTGCATTTCATAATAATGAGAAATTTGATGAGTTGTTTTGGTGAAGTGTTGCAATGATTCACCGTTGCAATAACAATGCACGTGTATTGATAGCGTATAAGTCAGTTACAACATGCACACACGCCCTGTTGGTGTAGTGGTTAACGTAAGAGGCTTGCATGCCGATGGCCCGGGTTCGTTTCCTTGCCCAGGCTTCTATTTATCTTTTTTTTTTGTGTGTGTGCTTCTAAGCTTAATTATAAACGATCATGAAGTCCAAATAATTGGCACGTTATCTTCGAGTTTTGTCTTCATGGCGCATTATTTGATATGTGACTTTATTTATTTTCCATAATTACATATTTTAATGCTAAGAACATAACATGTCATTGTGTCATTAATTGCTATCTTCTGAAGATAGTAATGTTTGCATGAACTATAACAATGGCAAGGCATACTATACACCTATAGTCGCACACATTTAACATACAGAGACAGCGTTAGTAATTAATGACCAGTCCCTAATATAAAGTGACTTTTCGTTCATCTGTCTTTGTTTGTATGATCCATTCTGTTTATGTGGCTTTATTTATTTTGTAAATATAAATGCCATTATTATTATTTGCCATGATTATATATTTTAATGCTAAGAACATAGCATGGCATTGTGTCATTAATTGACATCTTCTGATGATAGTAATGTTTGCATGAACTATAACAATTGCAAGGCCTATTATAGACCTATAGTCGCACATATTTAACATACAGGGACAGCGTTAGTAATTAATGACCAGTCCCTAATACACTTTTGTTTGACTTTATAGGCCGTTTATCAAATGTTGTTTATCAAATGTTGATTATAAATCCATTAATACATATACGAAATATAATTGTTCTTCAACATTTTGTTTCACATCAATGATAATCAATTCTAAAAATAACATGTTTAGACGTATATGTTGCCTAACTATTGACTTCTTCTTCTTCTTCTTCTTCTTCTTCTTCTTCTTCTTCTTCTTCTTCTTCTTCTTCTTCTTCTTCTTCTTCTTCTTCTTCTTCTTCTTCTTCTTCTTCTTCTTCTTCTTCTTCTTCTTCTTCTTCTTCTTCTTCTTCTTCTTCTTCTTCTTCTTCTTCTTCTTCTTCTTCTTCTTCTTCTTCTTCTTCTTCTTCTTCTTCTTCTTCTTCTTCTTCTTCTTCTTCTTCTTCTTCTTCTTCTTCTTCTTCTTCTTCTTCTTCTTCTTCTTCTTCTTCTTCTTCTTCTTCTTCTTCTTCTTCTTCTTCTTCTTCTTCTTCCTCTTCTCTTCCTCTTCCTCTTCCTCTTCCTCTTCCTCTTCCTCTTCCTTCTTCTTCTTCTTCTTCTTCTTCTTCTTCTTCTTCTTCTTCTTCTTCTTCTTCTTCTTCTTCTTCTTCTTCTTCTTCTTCTTCTTCTTCTTCTTCTTCTTCTTCTTTCTTCTTCTTCTTCTTCTTCTTCTTCTTCTTCTTCTTCTTCTTCTTCTTCTACTTCTTCTTTTTCTTCTTCTTCTTCTTCTTCTTCTTCTTCTTCTTCTTCTTCTTCTTCTTCTTCTTCTTCTTCTTCTTCTTCTTCTTCTTCTTCTTCTTCTTCTTCTTCTTCTTCTTCTTCTTCTTCTTCTTCTTCTTCTTCTTCTTCTTCTTCTTCTTCTTCTTCTTCTTCTTCTTCTTCTTCTTCTTCTTCTTCTTCTTCTTCTTCTTCTTCTTCTTCTTCTTCTTCTTCTTCTTCTTAATCCCCAAAAATGTCAAACTCTCCATGTCACCAACAAGAGAAGCATCATCAAAGAACCCTACAACATCCATGGCCATATTCTTGAAGAGGCGGATACTGCAAGTACCTGGGCGATTCTATAATTGACACTTTGTTAAAAACTAATTGATTCTAACCCAGAGAGAGAGACTGCCAATATTGATATTCGATATTTTATATATAAGCTTATATAAGCTACGATTATCGTAATAGTAAGCATGGTAAGTGTTAGTGCTTTTAAAGGCTTTTTTAAAATCTATATCATGGCACCAAAATTAATCATCTGTGACATTTTGAAAATATAAATTGAATATCAATTGGAAATTGGACTTAACTTGATATATATAATGTCGGTGAATGAAAAGTATATATCTCTGTAGTCAGATATTGCCAGGCGGTACTGCTGTGGTCTTGATGAGAGTACGCCATGCTATCCTGTCCCGCGCCAGATTTGTGGCCACTATCATGCTGCCTCCAATCCATTACTTAATGTCATCTGTTCATGCTAGGACGCCCTCTCCCACGACCTTCCATTGTACCAAGGATAATTTATTTTCAACACTGTTTTCTCTTCTGACCACATGGCCAAAATAACGGAGCTTTCTCTCTCTTTTTGCAGAACCAATCTTTTCCAAAACCCACATCACATCAAAAGGAGGCACTTAGCGCTGAACAAAGTAGGAATATCGAGACAAATGGTCCGGGGGTAGATTTATTTTTCTTCATCGGATTATTTTTCCATAATATCTATAAAATAATTTTAATATCTACTAACTGACCAGAAAAGTGTTAATTTTAAGTTTGTCTAAAAACTTCCATATCGGCACGAATCAGGTGTGACAACTTTAAAAGCCTGTTTTCTTTTATTGTATTATTTCCCAAAATGTTAGATAAGCGGATGCTAAAAAAGCTATAACTTTGTTTGAACGGAATGTCCGATATGGATAAATAATGCATTAAAATAAATGTTATAGATAACTGGCTTTAATAATGCATACAAATCTCAATGATTTCTGGAGCCAAGTGCCCCTTTTTGATGTGACGGGTCACAAATGCATTTATACATTTGCTATCGTTTTAGGTCAATGCCTATGATTTGCATTCACTCTCAATAGAACGTTAGTTTTCCACTTCTAGAGCTACCGCGCATGATTACATCGCACCGCTCGTAAGTTTTCAACATCTTGTATCATCGCATATGATCACATCGCACCGCTCGTTAGTTTTCCACATCCTGGACCCCCGCACATGATCACATCACACCAAAGAAGATTTCTTGATGTACCCCAGCATGCTTAGCGCCCCTACAGTAAAAGCAAGGCTTATAACCAAAACAAACAGTGCCATACATGTGTTAAAGTAATTAACAGCTGGAGGTCGTCTGACCTCTACCATCTAATACATATGGTACAGATAGGTAACTTGGCCACAAATATGAAAAGAAGTTGAATCCCAATTAAAACTTGTATTCATAAAATAGGGTCTTTAAGAAAATCAAGAGAGGGTAAGATACATCAATCATATTACTTGCAACAGGATTTTCTTAAAGACCCTCATTTAACAACTTTATAAGCATTTCCTTGCACTGTACTGTCGATGGGAATCAGTAGACACTGGTGACAGAAATCAGTGATCATGTGATGAAAGTGAAGCATGCTGTTGTTGCACAAGAAATCTTCTTTGACATCACACCGCTAGTGAGATTGCCACTTCCTGGGCCACCGCACATGATCAAATCACGCGGCTCATTAGTGTTCCACTTCCTGGGCCACCGCTCATTATTACATCGCAATATTCGTGAGTTTTCCACTTCCTTGGCCATCGCAAATGATTACGTCGCACGGCCCGTGAGTTTTCCACTTCCTTGGCCACCGCACATGATCACATATTGCGGCTTGTTAGTCTTCCACTTCCTGGGCCACCGCACATGATCAAATATTGCGGCTTGTTAGTTTTCCACTTACTGGGCCATCGCACATGTTTACATCGAACCGCTCGTGAGTTTTCCACTTCCTGGGCCACCACACATGATCACATCACACGGATCGTTAGTTTTTCACTTCCCTGCTCGTTATATTGAAAGTGATACAGCATCGTGCTCGAAAGATCTGACAAAATCAAACACAAGAACAAGTTTCTGCTTGCATTAATTAATATGAATTATTGATATTCTCTTCTCGTACCCATACTATTCATTCATTTACATGCAGCGGCACTGTCTACGGCAAGACATTGTTATCACCTGTACCACCTGTGCGCAGCAAGCTCAAAAGCACCATTTTATCATTTTATCAGTTCAATTTTCATGTTACAGAAACTATTATATTCGTAATTCGCGTAAGTTCATGAATGAATCTTATTTATTGGTATGCTTATACACGTTATTTGGTTAAACGCTTGCTATCACCTGTTACACGTGAACATTTAAAAGATTTCAATTGAAATACATTAGCGGCATGCTAGTTGTTAACACGTGACAAAATATAGCATATAATATTATGAAATAATCTGGCGGATCCCGTGTTCATGCACAACAAATGTTCCATGAACTTAAATGGCAAACACTTTTAACCGCAGAAATTATTTAACTGCTTTGCTGGTTTGCTGGTTGCTGGTCTAAATGGTCTGGCACCATCGTATATATTTACAAAGTAAATTTAGTTATGTGCGCGAACACCACGGGCGCGATATAAGGCAATCCGCAGCAGGTCTGTTGGCTCTACCCCTATTGACAAATGGCAATGACATTGAGTGTTATAATTATTTTTTTTAGCTATAATGGTGTTAATGTATGGAATTGTATTGAAATTGCAATCAGAAATTCTGTGAACGTGCAATCTTTTAAGGCTTTGTATAAATCCTATCATTGGAACTACAATCAAGGAAAAAAAGGTTGGCACACTTTGTCTTATTTACGGAAAAAAACCCGCCCATCTCCCCGGAGGCAATGTTGATCCGAGTCATATTATCAGAAGCCTTGGTAGGTCCCCCAACATGATTGATGGGGGATGGGGAAGGATATAAGAAAGGGGAGACTTTTGCTTTCTGTTAAACAGTGCTATGTCCCAAGTCTGATCTCAATTGCGAGCACAGGGATAGTTGTAATAAGTTGCGTCAAGTGTGCCAACTATTATTTTCCTTGATTGTAGCTCAAATTTAATGTGTTTGATGTATCATAGTCAAGCTTTTATGAAATAGATCTTTTCAGTTTAATTTTAATGAAGTGTATAATATGTAATCAAATAATTTGAATATTTTGTTATTGTATGCATTATGTGATAGATTTATGAGTGTTGTCCATTGGGTTTTATACTCTATACATAATCATATTGTCATTATTATATCTCATGTATTTTATATTAAGTCAATATTTTTAAGCATGTATTATATTGATGTGCATGGCCCCGAGTAAGAACAGCGGCCAGCTGATTCGGGCAACCCCGGGTAAAGATAATAAATAACAATAATAAATCCTGTAGTATTCAACGTATGCATGCCGCTTTAATATGAATAAAGATAGACAAGCTAATCGAATCAAACTAATAATGACCATCTCATTATCGGTTGCTCCTGGCAGTGTGTCTACTCCCTGTTCAAAACAACACTTGATTTAGCGTCATATAATCTATCAATTTTCAGTTTAAACGAATCGGATTCATTCACCACTGTAATTAAAACCAGGTTTGCAACAAGCAACATTTGTAAACTATATAGGCTTATTCACTGTGTATGCAATCTGGTGAGTATCCGGGACGATGTTAACACTTGTGCTTCTTGAAATTATTAATGCAGTACGTGTTTAAAGGGGTACGAAGAGATGTGATGGAGGCTGCGCCCTTAATTATGATGAAAACGGGGATTTGTATATTTTACAACTGTATAACATGTATAAACTTACACCTATAAGGATTAAGAGAAAAAAAAGCCCTACAACAACAAACAACAAAACGTCGATTCAAAACTGCTGGAAGAGCCGTAACCAGCATTTTACGTATGATTAGGGGTGGCGAATTTATTTACCGTAAACAAAATTTAGATTGAAATTGATATTACATTACATTATATCCTTTGTCGAAAAAATATCAAACAAGGTTTATACGCAAAATTCCATATACAACACCAGGATTCGAACCAGTAATCTTTCTATAAAAACCCAGTGAGCAGGATTCAGAGTTGCCAGTCTGACCAAGCTACGAGCGTGGTATTGAAACGTCATTAAACAGTGAGTAACATCTTTCACTTTCCTTGGATTTGTACACAAAGAAACCTCAATATCATAACATCTTATCCTTCTAAAATATCATGGTTTTACAAATAAATAAAAAATAGTATATACGGCTTAGCCTAAGATTTCGTAACCTGATTTGGTTATATTTTGACAAACAAGACTAGAGGATTCTCGGGATGAGGTAATTGGGCTGGATATAAGCTACACAACAATTAAGTTGCTGAAACATGTCGCGGACACACTGAATTGTGCAAACGAAACAATAATGTAAGTTTCCCGTTACCGGCATTACTACATAAAGCAATTATCCCAGAGGCCTATAATAAATTCGTACATGTGCATTGCGCAATAAAATCCTCCTCCGTATACCTGAATATTTATTCCGTTATACTCCCTCGTTCCTGCTATCGGAGAGGCTATACTTATAGTATGCCATTATATCTAAGCCGGTAATTTTCTATTATAGATACAACTGTCAAATATATTGCTTGGTACAAAATTAATTGTCAATTTTATGCGCACTCAGCTATAACATCATTGTATTGCCAATGACAGTCAATCTGCTCACGGCAATATTCCAACAGTATTCATTCTTGCTATCTGAAATTGATTCCTCAAAATAATCCAACCTACTTTAATAAACGCTACTTATCTTAGTTGGCCTTCAACGCTATGGCCAGCCTCATGTCTCGCCATCAATATTTAGTTCGTATTACCAAAAGTCTTCAGATAATGTCAAATCCTGCTCTCACTCAATGATCCTTTTATCTGTTATCCAAAGTGTCGTTGCCCTGTGTCATGTATGTAGTCACTCCCATTTCGGAGTGTCTGCGCCCGTCGCAAAAACTCCGAATTCGAGGGTCTGCGTATTATGCGCAGAAACTCCAAATTTGGAGTTTCTGCGACGGGCGCACAAATCCAAAAACGGAGGTCTGCGGACTCTAAAGAAAAACACATTCAGAATTCAAACTTTTTAATTTCAAAATCGGAGTTTTTGCGACGGGTGGTTAAATCAATAATGTCTCGCCATGAATCATGAATGTGTGGTTATGGTTGACTAGACCACCATGACCACGGGGTCGGTGATGTCTTAGTCTTCTACCGTAGTCTTCTTCGTATACCGTGTGTAATTTCACTGTCACACAATCGAACAACACCCTCTGATACTTCGCCTTGCCGAAAACCGCTCCCATCCGAGAACCGACCATCTCCGGGTAAGATCAGAGGATAGGGAGCAGTCTGATTGGGAGCAGTCACAGTGAGTGAGCCCTCTATCGGTACAAAAAAAGGGTATACTCCAGTAGACTAGTGATGCCTATGCTACGGGCTATGCTAATGACTTACAAAAATTGTTTTTAAAAATTGAGGAACCCCAAAAGGTTCTTAGAAGAACCAAATATGGTTATTTATAACCTTTTAGAACTCTTTCTGGTTCGATGAAGAACCCCTTTAGAACCCTTTTTGCTGAGAGTGTATGGTACACAATAGCTAACTAATAAAGACAAATCAAACATTCTCAGGTTTTTTTCAAACATTACGAATTTAGCTCTGTGTAAGTAGAAGTTTCCCACTTCATGCTGGCAAGTGGTGTTCCTTGCATAACTTACATTACACGGCTTGTGTTAAATATTAAACTCAAATGTTACACATATAATGGCGAATGTTTCCAAACCCACACTTTTTTAGCCCAAATATAGGCTGATTTTGAAGCTGGTCTGAAACCAATGTATTATTTATCAATACATACATGATAACTATTTTCGCTGATGGTAAGTTCCCAAATTGAATGTGAAGATACAGGTAAATGATATACTTAGTGCCTTATCGGACATGAATACAGTACTTTCATTGGGTAATAGTCGCCAAAAGGCTATTTCCGCATCATACAGATATTTTTACAAGTTCTGTATGGTACGAAGCTCTCTTGTTTGAACATTAATCGATGGGGAGTGGGGAAGGGAAAATTGTGGTCTAAGATGTCCTATTCAGCTTTTAACAAATAAACATCATTTAAAGATCAGAAATCTGCTCATAATGCTCAAAACGTGTAAAGCATTCCAAGGACTTTTTTCCAAGACTGTAGGCGTCTTTGCGCAAATAGATATCTTCCGAGTAAGCAGTACAGTATGTGTCGATCAGACGCCGTCTTTACCGTAACACACGCCATAGCTCTGCCTAATTCCATTGATGACGACGTTGAAGATATTACTTGATATCGATGACGTTTCACGATATATCATGACATCATTATCAACCAATCAGCAAGCGACCTTAATTGGGTTTAGTGAATCACACGTAGAATGATACGCAAAAACTCCAAAATCGGATCTAAATGGAAAAAAATCTGTCTATAGAGAGACATTTTAACCTCCAAAAACGGAGTTTCTGCGCATGATACGCACACAAATTCCAAAATTGGAGGATTGTGCGTCCGTTGCAAAAATGCCAAAAACGGGGGTTGTGCGGACTCTAAATGATAAAAATCTGTCTATAGAGAGACATTTTAACCACCAAAGAGTTTCTGCGCATGATACGCAAACATTTCCAAAATCGGAGGAGTGTGCGGTCTTCGCAATGGTTGTGCGGAAAATGAACGAATGGTAAGGCAAAAACGTCCAAAATAAGAGGTTTAAAAATTATAAGGTTTATTAAATAAAAAAGTTCACACGATTGGCACAGATAAAAACAACAACAAAACAAACAACGGGCCAACAGTTTGTAACAAAATCAGAATGGACTTGAAAGGGGCTACGGAACTTCGTGTCAATGACCATTCGTAGACTCATCATCATTATTAAAACTTTTGACTAGTCAGTAATATAGCTTATCTTTTATTCAAATCCAAACATTGAATAGAAAAAGATTTGACACATTGGATTAAGAGATATTTTACGAAGATGGTCGGTATCATTTGGGTTACTTGCATTATCATGATTATGGATACTCGTTCATGTTTTATATGTGAATAGATGACATGAAACGCGCCGACAATTTGGATTATTCCATTCTTAGACTTGGATTGGGATTTTGCTATAGATTTTGAATAGATTAAACGCAATATAGATTAAGTATTTTGAATATATTATAAACTTGACACCTTGATTTAAGAAGAGGTGCTTTGTCAATATCAATACATGAATTAGAATTAAGATGGTCAATGGCAAGTATCCATTGGGTTAGTGAAAGATAATAATAATAATAATAATAATAATAATAATAATAATAATAATCCTAATAATAATAATAATAATAATAATAATAATAATAATACTAATAATAATAATACTACTACTAATAATAATAATACCGTGTTTATATAGCGCCTTGCAATTGCACAAAGCGCTTCACATGAAAAATATCACAAAATACCCAAAAAATTGCAGACTGACACCATTATAAAGAAAAACTGAACAAGAAACTACCTACAATTTATAAAACACATGGCAAATTAAAAACTAATAATGACATTGTGCGAGAAAGCAGTTACCAGCACTGCAATTCGTGGTTCGGACTCCCCAGACATATCGGACGAACGCACACAACAAAGAGATCATGCGTACGAATGGATGGAAGGTCCGAATCAGACTGAATTGTCTCACAATATTGCACGTTAGAATATAAAAAGGTTGGAAAAATAATAATAAACATCTGGTAATGTAAAAAGATGTGTTTTCAGTTTTGATTTAAAAAGACTCAGTGAACGGATGTTACGGATTTGCACCGGCAACGGATTCCATAAAACTGGTGCTGAAGCTGAGAAAGCACGTGTCCATATGACGCGGTCCTGAGCAGTCTCAGGGGTGGCTATTTCAGTTGGATATCTGATGATGAACGAAGAGAACGAGATGGTGTGCGGATGGTAATTATGTCCAGAATGTATTCGGGAGCAAGACCATGGATAGCTTTGAAAGTAATGAGAATAATCCTAAACATGATCCTTTTCTGACAGGAAGCCAATGAAGTTGGCGAAGAACTGGCTTCATGTGGCAGTGTCCTTTGACCCTCGACACAAGCGTGGCAGCTGTATTCTGAATGCGTTGCAACTTATTCAACTCACAGGCTGGCAAACCAAAAAGAAGAGAATTGCAGTTGTCAAGTCGCGGTGTAATAAAGGCGTGCACCAGCGATTCAGTAGATGCCTGATTGAGATATCTTCGCAGCCGACCAATTTTGTACAGGGCATACGGTGCGCTTTTGCACATACTGGTAACATGTTGAGACATCGTCATACTATTATCGAAGACAATACCGAGATTCTTGGCGGATGGTGCAAGGTCAATTTCTGAATCACCAATTTGAATAGATGATAAAGGCAAAAATGGTGCGTGGCGTGAATGTAGATGCAGGATTTCCGTTTTGCTGTCATTTAGCATCAATACCGTATATCATGTCACATTTGGGTCACTAAGGGGGAATAGCCCCTCACCCTTGCCACACTACAACTAATCTATGGCTTTCAGTAAGTCAGTAAGTCAATTGATATCTGTTTCACTTTGATAATGACGCGGTCAAAGCCAGAGAGAGAATTTGGACAACGGAAACGGAAAATTACCTTATAAATAACAATAACAATTAATATTTAATTAAGGCGCCATTCCATCTAGATCTTTAGAAATAAATACATGTTTTTCGGGGGTTATCTGTATTGTATGGTTAGATATAAGAGCATGATTTAAATATTTAAAATGGAAATCAATGGATGATATCTGAATATATTACAGTATTATCATGTATAAATAAGAATGTAAGCAATATTAAAGGGACATTAAGTGGTGTTGAAAATTGTAAATATTTTAAAATTTACTTCAGAATTCAAGATGAACATTAAAAATTGCCATTATTGTTGTTTCTACTAACAAAAACACAGCAAAACTTGATTAAAACAATATCATCGCTTTTTATATACTGTCGGACGTAATTTTTTTTCTTGTACAAAGAGGGCTGGTTTTTCTTAATCCTTATAGGTGTAAGTTCATACATGTAATACAATTATAAAAATAAACTAATCCCAGTTTTTATCATAATTGAGGGCGCAGCCTCCAACACATCTCTTAGTGTCCCTTTAACTCGTGTAGGCTGGCAAATAGTGTAATATCAACTCAAATGTATTCGTATGCCTTTGGCATTCTGGAAAACTGCTAATCAGTCAAGTTCTCGTTGTTACAAGTCAAATCCCAGTGACGCCTCGTATATGTTAAATCTTTAACATAGTCACTTTATGAGTCTTCAGTATACCGTATTATATGTGCAACCTTTTAATATCAGGTTGTCAATGATAGAACATTATTTCTTTGATAGATACGTTTAGATCTGTATATTGAAGATCTCTTAGTTCTTACGAAAATCAAAAATGACTTTTGCAGGGTTCCCAAGGGGAGGGGTAAACTTAATGGTTGTCCTGATCTGGTTTTGGCTTATCAGAGGGCATACCCTTTTTTTACAGAAATCAGTCACCTTTATCGTTTATAGTCTGTTAAAGAGATATGACATTTAGAACGGTTATAATTGACCGATAGGTACGTTTTGACTCGAATGGGCAAATTAATAGCATGTCGTTGATATTTTGCTGTTTTTCTTCCGTTTCCGTCACTGTAAATGTAAGTTTGGTTTTCATTGATTGAATATCCAGAAAAGTACAACTGTTATCAAATCAATTTACAATGAATGTGTAGCTGAGGCGCTAAGCTACAATTGTTTGATCTTTCACTAGACTGGCTTATATAAAATCTTGATATTGGACGACCGACGGACTGCTAAGTCGACGCATGCGCACATGACTCGAGGTGTCATCTTACCGTCGGGCGTAGAAGCGTCCGTCGTCCAAATCGAAAGCTCCCTAATGCTGTGCCTATGACACGTGTACTCCTGTCTAAGGACAGAATATGAATTGACCGTTCCTGTATCAGAGTAATGAAAAGCAAAATAACTTGTTTATTTGCTAACACAATCATGTCCTATTTGATATACCCTAACACATGTCCTTGACAAGATCTAGATGTTCCTTTTGTCTGCTTCAAACTTATAACGAAGCCTAGATATGCTTAAGGGTGTTAACCCCAAAACATGAAATTTATCTAGCGTTGTAACTTTTGAACTATTAATATCATGTATATAAAAGTGTACACATCTGTCATTTCAGTGTTAAGACAAATAACCATCCAGGATTTGATATAATATTAACCTATTCAGGTGTCATTGTTTTTTCCTTTCAATTATTCGTCAAAGAATCATATAGAGGAACTGTGATTTTGATCTAATAAAATGCAAACAATTACCTCGAAGGGCATGCTCATAGGCTATACGCCAATATGCCCTTAAGATCTGAAAGTGGAGCTTTAGGCCTCTGTCCACCATCTTTGGTCCACCACGTTCAACAATCTGTGGGCAACCAACTGGAACCAGATCTCCCTGTCATAGATGAGTTGTTGAATCTCTGATGAATCTAGGCCAACATCGTTCTCGATGGTGTAGGAGAGACTTTTGTTTTAAGCTTTTCTACCACGTGGAGCCCATAAAATCAATCAGTAGATGTAGGCTACTTGGTTGTTCTCATGAAATGTCAGTAAAAGCGTTGCCTGAAAGTTGATATCACAGTGCATATTTACCATTTACCACGCTGTTAGAAGTACAGAATGTCCCAACATTATCTGTATTAATAGATAAAATATACATAAACAATAATATATGTTTCACAAACTAATAATACCTGAAATACACCGGTAAACACGTCCGCCACTATTTCTCTTAATTTAATCGAAATATATATTGCTGAAAATCGACGAAACCAGTTTTTTAACTTCTACGCATTTCAAAATGATTATCCGCACAGCATTGTTTCTCATTAAGCTGAGCAATTAATTTACGTCATATCTATATACTAATTTCGGAACATGGCTTTATTAGATAGTTCAATATAATTTTACACTCGCGTCCCTCTTCAACTGAAAAAGCGTGGTAATTGCGCCTCTAATACACGAGCTAATTAGATAGTTCAATGCCCGTTTCCCCCCGTTTTCAGACATGCGCAGAAAGGATCACATGTGAAAATCCGAAATGTTGAATTTCTTTTACTCGGGTAGTTACTGTTCGGACACAAATTGTGGTTTTCGGAATGAGTGATGACATATGGTCTTCACCCAAAATATTTTCTTCAGGGATAAAGCTACATTTCTGTATATGTGGCTGATTGTTATTCTTAAAGAACGCATAGTAACAAGCATTTATACGGGACTATACGTCCAACAAATTAAAATATTTTACGACATTTTCTAAATGTAAACAAAAACTCTTACGTAGATCTTAAAGTGACACTTTCACATGAATAACATAGATGAACGCGGAGTTTGCTAACGATAAAGAAACTGGCGGTACCATACCAACCGTTGTTGTTGCTGCGCGACCGCGTTTAACATGGCGCACGCGATTCGGCGCCCACGTAATGACGCAGACAAAGTGTGTACGCGTTTGTGGCGCAAACTGTACATTGTAAACGGGGCATGCAGTGAAAGCAGGCAGTCCGTACGGTTGCTCCGCGGTGCATACCGTACAGTAAAATAAAATGTAACGAGAGCAAGACACAAACAAAACATTAATCATAAAGCCAAGACCTTTTATCATGATTATTATAGAGTGTCTTGATTAGTAAGGGCACCAGTGGTATCTGGATTACGGGTTCACTATAAAACGCAGATAGTCTCAAATTACCTGGATATACTACGCGCAGGTGTGCCACCTGTGATAACTGGATTCTAAGGGTGTATTAGGTAGTATCTCGGAAGGCCTTATTTAGATCACAACGAACATGACAAAGGGACTACATACGTTTAGGCCCTACATGCCTATTGTAGGAATAATGTATTTAAGTAAATAGGCCAAACAAAACCCGGATGGTACACATATCAACATTTTAAAGGAGGAAAACGGGATGGCGGGGCAATAAAAGAATCGGGGGAGACATTTTAAATCTAATTTTAAGTTACTTTCAGTTTTGACATTAAAATACAACTTTTGTATTATTTGGGGTACAAAATGGGTAGGGACATGAGCTGACAGGGGCTAACTGGGGGAGGGGATATTAAGGCAATCCAGATACTCTGAATATTTTAAGTATTCCTACACCTGAATAACCATTCAGGTGTCCTTATTAATCCATGTAGGCCCTAATAGCCGCATACACAGTTATCACGGGTGCCCTTAATTTTCGATTCAAGATAAACCACATAGTCCATGGAGGTCCTATATTGGATCATTAATACACAATCTTGATTATTAAAGTACATGGGGTGGCACCTGAATAATCAAGGGCACCATGTGTTATACATGCATGGCATACATGGATTTATTAAGGGCACATGGTATATATGGATTATTAAGGGCACTGTGGTACCAATGTCAGTATTAAGGGCACCTAGGATACATGGAGTATCAACGACATACTCTTGCTGTTTTACAATACCCTCATCTTTATATGTTTTGATGTGACTAACCACCCGCTATTATAGCTTCGGCACCTATACCTGCGCTTTCCATTATAAACTGGATATAATACAGGTACATTGGTATGGATATAATGCCGGCAAATGCGATACCTGGGTTATTAAGGCCACCTGTGAGGGATAGGGCCTAGGCCTATGGGCAACCGGTGTATTAAGAACACGTGGAGTACTTGGATTAGGAACATGGGTATCTGTATTATTTAAGAGCACATTGGGCCTAGGCGCATGGTGTATTAAGGGAACCATGTCACTTACATTATATCAAGGGCACTTTAGGTACCTGCCCTGGTTACCTGAATAAGGACATACTCTTGATATTTATATAAACATTTATAACGCTTTGATATTACTCACCTTTGCCTATTATGGTATGACTACTGCCCGCTATCTTCGGCACCCGCGATTAATTCAAGTTACTTGAATGATACAGTAAGACACCTGGGTATCTCGATATAACGGCACATTGCAGTACCTGGATTATGTGGTATCCGGTGCCATTAAGGGCACCTGTGGTAACTGGATTAGGGGTAGGGCTTAGGCCCTGGATATAATGGGACAACGGGTACCTGCATTTCAGGTCACATGGGAGGCCTCCATAGGTATCTGGAAAGACAAAGGTAGGCCTACCTACTTTAAAGCACATGTATACCTGGATAATCAAAAGCATCTGCGATATTCGGATTATTTAGGGCCCGTCTGGATTATGTATACATGTAGGACATGTTCTTGATATTGTATCAAATTTGCTTACGCTTTGTTTACTTACCTCCCCGTGAAATCTTCTAGCGGGTCCGCGCGAAGCGCGGATGCCCGCTAGTAGATATTAATTCACAAACATTACAAAAAATTAACAACAGCTTCCAATAACCTGTATAACATTTCAAAAACATATTTTGCATCACTATTTATATTACTTTCATAAAAAAATAAGATCGTTAGAATAGCGAACCTGCCCATGCACCAAGTCATATTCAATCAATCTCGGGGTCGATCCGGAGTAATGAGACAGTATATGCAGGCACCGGCAAAATCACTTATTCCGATGAATAATGCGATGAATAATTCAGGTAGACCCGAGGATATATGGTTATTTGCTATCGTGTAATATATGACTCCTTTTTAACATATAAATCAGAGTCAGGGACTTGCTATGTACTACCTATCGACTAATCTGACCAGATCAACAAACCCTATTTTAGGTGGAGCTTCGGCTAGGTTGGTTTTAGGGGAATACCATCTTAAGATATTTTTAACGTTAATTGTTATCAATTCCAATGTCATCAACGGTAATTTTAAACCCGATGTATTTGAGTTCTTCTACAAATATTGAATTATGTTGATCTATCACTTGTCTGGTCTGGCGTCTACTTGATGATTAGCAATGCAGTTCATAGAATCACTCAGGGTAATATTTCGCGATTACTCATTACTGATTAAAATCGATTAATGCCGACGGGTTCCTGTCGGCAATGACATCGAAATGGATTATTAAAGAAAGGTTTGCTGCCGGGAATCCCATTCACGTTTCAACAAATGCTGAATTTGTCCTTGAAACCAAAACAGTGTACACCGTGACCTAAGAGTGAACACCGTGACCTATTTCGATATGAGAAAGCAAAATATTTTCAGAGCTGCCTAGTCAATAGCAGATACGTCTGCCTTGGTATAATGATGAAATTAAAGTTGCTAGAAGAACTCGTCGTAAGTGTGAGCGCAAATGGCGCAAAACTAAAGGTATTACTGACTATGAAGCATATGTTGAACAATCAAATCATGTGAACAAGTTAATTCATAAGTGCCAAAGAAATTTATTATAAGGACATTCTTGAAACTGCTGATAGTAAAAGTATGTATTCCACCTTGAACAGCTTGTTAAATAAGAACACTAGGCAGCTTCCTGATGCAGACTCAGCGACTGATTTATGCAATTCATTTGCTAGGTATTTTACCCACAAAGTAGCTAAGATAAAAGAAAGGAACTTGATGAATTACCGGCCACACAGTGTAAAAGTCAAACTATCACTAGTCATGGTTCTGATACTACCAGTGTCGAAGCCTTAAATTAGTTCAAATTTGTTTCTGTTGATGATGTAAAGAAAATTGTTCTTGCCACTAAAAACAAATCTTGTTCTTTGGACAAAATTCCAATGTGGCTTCTGAAAGATAACATTGACTCTATGATTCAACCACTTACCACTATTATTAATCAATCTCTCAGCAGCGGTGTGTTTCCAATGAGGCTTTGCGAGGCGGTGGTATCTCCCATCCTAAAGAAATCGACGCTGGATAAGAACACACTTAAGAATTACCGCCCTGTGTCCAACATCAGCTACCTCTCTAAAATCATGGAGAAACTTGTTTGTTCTGAAATAAATGCCCATCTTAGTTCCAACGGTCTCAACGAGGATTTCCAATCTGCCTACAGACAGCGACATAGTACTAAAACGGCTTTGTTGCGCGTCACGACTGATATTCTCAAAGTCCTGGATAATAAGGCGGCTGCTGTAGTTCTGATGGACTTATCAGCTGCTTTCGACACGGTTGACCATCAGATCTTGTCTCGGCGGCTATCCACCCCCTTTCACATACAAGGCAAAGCGCTGGACTGGATCAAATCGTACCTCCGGGATCGCTCCTTTCGTGTATGCCTCGGGGACAGTAATCTCGGTGGTCGGGCCATTATTCTTTTCCATGTATACGTATGAGATTGGTTGTATCATCCGCAAACACAACATCAGCTATCATATTTACGCCGACGATATTCAGCTTTATTTGCCTTTTGACCCTAAATTGGACAATGATGGTACGCGTGCAATGGAAAAATTGTCGTCATGTATAAAAGACATTTGTATGTGGATGACCGAGAATAAGCTGAAACTCAATAATGAAAAATCTGAATTCTTTTTAGCTGCATCTCCATGGCATGCAAAGATAATTGGTGAGCTCTCCTTGAAAATTGGAGATGATGTTATCCAGCAGTCAGCTAAAATCAGGAACCTTGGTGTTATCTTTGATACTACTTTGTCTATGACTGATCATGTAAAATCCATTGTTAAAACTGTGAACTTCCAGTTAAGGTGTATATATAGAATCCGTCGTTTCATAACTACCGTAAGCTGCCATCACCTTGTTCGGGCACTCATCCTATCCCGCTTGGACTACGCTAATTCTCTCATGCTCGGTATATCAGCCAAAGATCGTAACAAGCTACAGAAACTTCAAAACAGGGCAGCCAGAATTGTGTTCCGGGCTAAAAGATTTCACCCATCTGCACCCCTGTTGAGAACTCTCCACTGGTTACCAGTAAAACAGAGAATAATATTTAAGGTGCTGCTATATGTATACAAAGGAGTACATGGACTTGCTCCTCCTTACATCACCAACCTACTTGTACCATATCTACCTGGAAGGCCTAATCTACGTTCTGGTGATGACAAGCTACGTCTCCACACTCCTCGCACTATCAAAAGATATGGTGACATGTCTTTCCATGCTGATGCCCCACGACTCTGGAACTCTCTGCCCTCTGATATTCGCAATAGCATCTCCGTCATGATTTTCAGGAAGCGCCTAAAGACTTACTTGTTTCCACCTGCGTAGATCCACCGCCTCTTATTGCCTCATTCTGCAGTCATGCCTTTTATAACATTAAACTCCATTGGTTCTTATGAAGAAATTTGCCAATTGAGTAGTACATAAACCGGCGGGTGGTTAACCACCTTTGGCAGTAATTCACCACATTTTAGCCTATAATTTCTAAATGGAACATTTCTGGCCCCTAAGATTTTACAGACATAATGAGAAAAAATATGGGGATTCTTCTGATATAAAAACATCTCGATGTGAAAAAAAATCATAGCCCCCCAAAAAAGGTGATCGGAACAACGTTATCTACTAATAAAAACTGTGAATAATTATCTTTAAATAATATTGAATACAAGAATATTTCTTCTGGATATTTTTATAGCGAGTATAATATATCCTCGTATCACCCTGTAAAGTAAACTGTAAAGCCATTCAATATTATTATTATTATTATGATTATTATTATTTATATCAGGCTTTAACCCATAAAAATGGTAAAATTCACCGTCTGCCAGTCTTAATTGAGCGTAGAGTTATTCGGGAATTATTGCTGCTAAAGTAGCATACCGGCAGCTCTTTACAATTGACATATTAACTCCCGGCAGACAAAAAGACACATCAATAATTTTGTTTTTATTGTTTGTTTGTTGAAGGAAAAAAAAAAATCATATTTAAAAACAAGGTACATTTTCACTTGATTTCCAAGGTTATTGTAGATGTTGGATGATGAGGAAAACACCGTTTACTGTGCAATAGTTTTTGAAAACAAAACCCTCATTATTATTCGTAAATAAGAACAGCGCCAAACACTGACTCTTATGACGTGTAAAGCCAGTAAAATCCGATGGTCTAATTGTACATCCATGGGAAATTAGTTGTTTCAGAATTTAATAGAAATTGACAAAATAATCGACTTTGAAATGAAAATGCTTTAATGTATTTTCAAATTAAAGTAACGTGCTTTATTGAAGTAATGGAAGTAATGTCTGAACAATGCGAGACAAAGTGTGTCAAACAATTAAGTGTTGATATAGCTAAAAGATAACCAGTTATCTACTTGTCTTAAAAGCGGTCCGATACCAAAAGAATCTCTTTCAAAGTATTTGTGTTAGGACATAATGGAGGTTCAATATCTAATAAATCTATAATTGACACTTTATCAAAAAAGAAGAAGATTTTAACCCAGTGAGAGACGGCCAAAATTGATATTCGATATTTTATATAACCTTATATAACCAACGATTATCGTAATGGAAAAGTGTTTTTTAAAAGAATTACAGTTTAGAAAAAACCTGACTGAATACTACGGAGACATACACACATACGTACATCCATGTTTTATATGGCGTTTTCATGTATACCATAATAGAATAAGACCTATGTGACATTTTGAAAATATTATTTGAATATGAATTGGCAATTGATACAAAGTCGGTGAATGAAAAGTATGAGGTAGTCTCTTTAAATCTTTGTGGTCAGATAGTGCCAGGTGGTAATGTTGTGGTCGTAATGAGAATACGTCATGCTATGTCCCGCGCCAGATTTGTGGCCACTACCATGCTGCCTCCAATCCATTACTTGATGTCATCTATCCATGCTGTTGTGGGACGTCTTCTCCCACGGCGACCTTCCACTTCACCTTGGATTATCTGTTTTCAACACTGTTTTCTCCTCTGACAACATGGTCGAAGTAACGGACCTTTCTCTCTATTTCATGTTCTTTTGCAGAACCAATCTTCTCCAAAATCCTCTTGTTTGTTTTCTTATCTTGCCAGGATATTCTCAGCAGTCATCTATAACACCACACCTGAAATGCATCTACAGTATACGTTTGCTTTCGTTTTATTTTAATGCCCATGATTCGCATATCATCTCTAATTAAAATGTTAATTTGCTACCGCGCATAATCACATCGCACCGCTCGTGAGCTTTCCTCTTCTTGTATCATCGCACATGATCACATGGCAACGCTCGTGAGCTTTCCACTTTCTGGACCACCGCACATGACCGCATCACGCGGCTCGTTAGATTTCCACTTCCCGGGACATCGCACATGATTGATTAATTTACATGCAGCGACACTTTCTATGGCAAGACACTGTTATCACCTGTACCACCTGTGCGTAACCAGCTCAAAAGCACCTGGGTATATCGGGTTATCAGTTCAAATCTCATGTTACAGAAACTATTATATTCGTAATTCGCATACTTCAATGCTCATGCACAACAGATTTGAATAAATAGTAATGTAGACCTCAACAAATTAATGCCAAATCATGAGTGGCATCCTTTAGTGATCAATGTTAGCATAACACTTTAATATTAATAAAAATAAATAAGCTAATCGAATCAAACTAATAATGACCATCTCATTCCCCTATTGACACCTCTTATCAACTGCTCCTGTCAGTATGTCAAATATCCTGTGAAAAACAGCACTTAATTTAGCGTCACATGCCGTAATTGTATTAACTATCAATTTTCAGTTTAAATAGGCAAAACTATATAGGCTTATTCACTGAGTATGCATTCTGGTGCGTATCCGGGTCAACACATGTGCTTCTTGAAATTATCAATTGTGTAAGTGTTTCGGTGTAACACTATTCGATACCCTGAAGAAGCCGTTACACCTCTTTCCTTTTTATATCATTACGTCACTGTCATAAAATCTGCTCAAGGCAATCCTGTCACAGCGAAAATCCCCTGTGAAATTGTAAACCTTAAAACACCATAACCGATATTTATCAATTGACCTTCAAGTTAAAATTAGGTATTCTCATATCCTTTTCCTAAATGGTCGGTTTGAATTACAACAAACCCTTGAGCCAATTCCACCCTCTTCTCTTACGAGGGTTCTTATATTTCATCAAAATTAGTCTTGCCCTTTGTAAAGTAGTTCTCCCTCTCTGTATTGCAAGATATTGTGCTTTGCAAGGAGCTCGATATACTGGCGGCACTTCCGTTGCGTATACAACTTTATCATTCTAGGTTATTATGGTTATAGAAATAAAATATAAGGGTTAATACTGCTTTGCCTGATTTGGTTAGATTTTGACGAACAAAACCAGATAATTTTCGGGAAGAGGTAATTTTGGGCTGGGTATAATCTTGGAATAAGAGACAAGGAAGCACTGCGGTATCGAATCCTTTGAGCAATCAGTTTGCCGACGCCTAGACCACAAAGCCAACAACATGATGCATCTCCTGTCTAAATGTGTATGTACGCGCGACTTTTGAATAGGTGTTTTATAGCGTTGTGGAATCGTGATATGGTATAGGAATAGTATCATGATGAGTTTTTACTCGCTCATTGTGATCTAATGAAAATAAACACTTCAAAAGAAGTAAGTTCCCCTTTAGGGTTTCCCTTATATTTTCAAAAATATACATTGGGTTGAAATGGGTTTCTGTCAAATTGTTATGAGGTTCATACCAATACATGACCAACATTTCAAATCAACAGGTTCTGTCATGCTTGAGTGAGCTTGTATTGAATGACAGAATGTCCCATTTCAAAAGTTGTTAAAATAATGTTTAGTAGTGTGTGTGTCCACCACGTTGGTGTATCAATTGACGACATCGATTTCTCATAGTGTTGATGAGGCGCGCTACTCGATATGGAAGTCCAACTCTTGTTGTACCAGAATTTGAGCAACTTTTGAAATGGGACATTCCGTCATTCAATACGGGCTCACTCGAGCATGGCAGAACCTATTGATTTTGGTCAAGTATTGGTATGAAGCCCATAATCATTTGACTGAAAACCCCATTTCATTCCAATGTATTGTTTTGGAAATATAAGGGAACTCCTAAAGGGGAACTTACTTCTTTTGAAGTGTTTATATGCCATGTTAAACTAAAGTATATGGACCGATTGATAGTTGTGGAAGAGTATGATTTGCTTATAAAATGTGATTGTCTTTGATATACTATACTATAGGAAGAAGAGGCAGTCTGGGGCACTCAAATTGAACATGGGGTTGTGATTTACTTTTATTTAGCTACAATTTGTTAATCTTTGATAACCCGCATATAACCGGAACATTGAGTTTTGATAGTTAATGCAATTCCATCAAATTTAATTTAGCAAAATAGTTTAATATTATCAAGACTATTACTCATTGAAGCTACACGTTTCTCCACAGATTCATTTGATATTTAACAAATTGCGTTTCCAATTAACAGGGCTTCAGAGCGTCTAGTAAGATTTGGTGAATTTCTCTCAGAAAGAAATGTATAAGCAAAATGTATGCAGGACTCTCCAGTCGGTTATATCAGCGGCAAACAGATTGCACACACAGGGTACACAGGAATGTCGGATCTATTGTAAATTTGAATAGAAATAGGGATTTAGTTAACGAGGTCGATCGCGTTGTGTTTACTCCTCCTCTTTTGTCCAAGGTGCAAACGAGACTGTAATGTCAGTTTTCCGTTACCGGCATCCCCACATAAAGCAATTATCCCAGAGGGCTACAAATAATTTGTACATGTACATTGTGCAGTAATCCTTCTCCTCATACTTAAAAGTTCCGTCATACGCCCTCGTTTCTGCTACTCATAGTATGACATTTCTAAATAGGTAATTCCCTATTGTAGAAACAAATGTCAAATATAATTGTTTGGTTGACACGTACTCAACTATAACATCATTGAAGTATTGCCAATGACAGTCGATCTGCTCACGGCAATATTCCAACAGTATTCATTCTTGCTATCTGGAATTTATTTGTCCTCAAAATAATTCAACCTACTTAACCGCTACATGCCATAGTTGGCCTTCAACGCTACGGATATGCCCCATGTCTCCCCTCAATATTTAGTTCGTATTACCAACAGTGTTCATGTAATGTCAAATCCTGCTCTTACTCAATGACCCTTTCATTTTTCATCCAAAGTGTCCTTACCCTATGTAAGTGGCAGTATCCCATTTTGTGTGATGGCTACCCAAGTTCCGGTATAGGACGCACTATTTATCAAAAAGATATCAACCAAAACTACAAACCTTTTCAATGATGTACAGGTGTCCCAATGAACTTGGTAAACAAAAGTAAAGCACGGGTTATTATTATCATTCTCTTGCCTCCACGTCCCACATCCGGAAAATTTTCTAGCATCGCTTTAATTAGCTTTTCAGACTGTAACCATTCTTAAAGGGATACCCAATAGTGTTGAATAATTATGTATTACAGCATAATTGTGACTGTGTATTATAGCTGGGAGTACACATGTTGATTAGGTTGGTTACTTTTTACGAGTTTCAAGTTTCGAGTTACATTTATCGAGTTTCGAGTTTCTTTGTACGAGTTTCGAGTTAATTTGTTCGACTTTCGAGTTACATTATTCGAGTTTTATTAGTAGTAGGCCTATTGATTATCACTACATTTGCTACCATTTTTTGTACATTTTACCATCAACATCTCTTTATTTCTTGTACCATATTACATGCAAATATAGCTCTCCTTAGCCTCTTAAAAGGAGGTAAACCCATGAGCTTACAGGGGGCCTAAGGCGGGCCCATGGACCCCACCCGTTATTCGCTACGCTCGCAGGGATAGTGGCGCTTCTAGATCACTAACATCTCAAAAGTGGTGCTTCACAAAATCTAATTGAGAATAGTATAGCTGATCAACGCACGTGTTATTGAAGCGATTAAGTATAAGGATGAACAGTCACACTGTATGGCTAAAACGAAGATTTTGACGATTTTTATAATTATTCACGATTTAGTTAGGTATACTGAGAAAATGTAACCGAGTAAGTTTACGGGACACGTGACTTCTGGTGATCTGGTTCGGTGAAAGAGACAGAGAAAGGTTACGGGATGTGAACTCTTCACTGTACAACAGTAGAGGAATATTATGAGGGGAACACAAGTTATGGAAAGAAACAGGATATATTCGAGACGGCTTATAAACTTATTGAAACGGACTTGTATCATATTAGACAGATTTTTACACACGGAAATAAAATTTCGCTGACGGAAATCGAAGTTATATTGATTTTAAGACCCGATTTTAGACCCATTTCAGCGATGTTTGTGGAAGGGGGAGTGATTATGATCGCAATGATTACGTTAACTCTATCGATCATACATCTATAGCATGAATAGAATACTACTAGTAACAGTCAATAGTTAGGTCACCCAAGCCCTATATGAAAGCTATGAAGATTGTTAAACGGGGTCAGTAGTCACAAACATGCACAAACACAATAGTCGAACGACCTTGCTATTGTCAAAACTCCCTACACAGAGGACTGCAGTGCAAATCATTCTGTACGATGTTCGCCATGTAATGTCTATGGCGCCTAATGGCGGATTTCATTCCGTGGTATGAAGCTATGAAGTTTCCGTGGTCTTCGCTATCTCCAAGCAGATAGAGCAATACGTACACGGAATTTTTTGTAGACGAGGGTTCATTTCATGATTTGGTGAGGTATAGAATTAGGATTCCTGTAATTTCGAAGACCACAGATTTTCAAAACGTGAATTTTCCAACATTTTAAGACATACATTTGGTCACAAAACGTGTTTAATACTATACATTCTACCAATCTGCAGATGTTATTGACCCTCCTCTAAAATTCTACCTGATTTTTAGCACGTTTCTCAGTTTTTGAGATGCCCAAATAGACCATTTTCCGAAGCTATATCTAGCAAATATTGCAGTCACTGATACTCCATTGTTTTCTTGCGTATAACAAAATATGACATGCAGCGTGACCTCCCTACTGACTGGTAACCCCGATCGACAATACTCTTCGATGACTGACAGCTTGTAAACATGACGTAATACAGTCAGCGCTAAGCATGGCCGCCTTCACATAGTCACGTGTCCAGTAAATTTACTCGATTAAATCTTCTCAGTATACCTGACTAACTTATATAAGTTCAAACCAAGGAGGACTGACAAATTATTCAGAAAGATATTGGTGACTTTTCAAGTCAAAATAACAATAGCCGGACCACTATTCATGCAATAAAAACTTTGATAAGCTGACCTTGTCGTCAGTAATAGTAATTCCACAAGGGTTAATCCATTGGTCATTGCTCAAGAATCGCTTGTACGTATACAAAGATTAACCTCAGGAGACTCGCAGTGTATGCGTTTTAATCCATTAGCTGACCACATCATGTAACTTGAAGAGCCGTTAAAACATGTCATGCTTGTTTATCGAGGACGTTCAACGTCATTATCGGATCCATTAATAGGTAAGGTAGGTATAATGGGAATAACATAGAATTGGAGGTGAATTAAACTAATAGGATTGCAAATGACATTTAGATACATATTGAAATGCCTTGAGGGTATAGTCAACGTCATATAGCTATGGACATATTTAAAATAATGCGTGCGTGCGATGCGTAAACCCTAAAATGCGCACGGGTGCTTTCAAAACATGACCGCGAGTCCTGATTGATCAATCTTGAAATCGTCACGCGAATACATGCATATAGTTGTTCGAGCATTTTATGCATGGACGCAGCTCCGCGAACATCAACAAAACACGCTCGCGTGAAATAGGTTGAATTTTGGCCATAGCATTATGACAGTAACTATAATAACACATGACATCATCTTGACCAGCCCGCCAGAGTTCCCTGATATGGGAGTATAGTTTTCAAAATGATACACCACTAAGATTTTGTTGAAGGGGGATCCTTTTCCCGGTCCTATAAATCATCAAGTGTTTGAATGGTTAAATCTCTTCTCATATCCAACTTTCCTTTCGATTTGCACTTCTTTTCACCTCTTTTCCCTTCCTTATCAACGATCTACATAATTATTTTACTTCCTCTCTTTCCTTCATACCCTTCGTTATATTTTAACATATAAATCAGAGTCAGAGTCAGAGACTTGTATGTACTACCTGTCGACTAATTTGACTAAACAAACAATCCCTATTTTAGGTGGAGCTTCGGCTAGGATAGTTTCAGGGGAATGCCATCTCAAGACATTTCAACGGTAATTTTAAGCCCGATGTATTTGAGTTATTCTACAAATATTGAATTAACTTGATCTATCATATGCCAGGTCTGTCACCTACTTGTTGATTACCATTGCAGTCCATAGAATCACTCAGGTAATATTTCGCGATTATTCATTACTGATTAAAAATCGATTAAATGCCTACGGGTTACTGTCGGCAATGACATTGAAATGGATTGCTGAAGAAAAGGTTTGCTGTCGGCCTGATTCACGTTTCAACACGTTCTGAATGTAAATTATCATTGGTACGTGAAATATTTCGATATGAGAAAGGATTTTACACACTTTTAAAATGTGTTCAGAGCTGCCTAGTCAATAGCAGATTCGTGATAGTGCTACCATGTGTTAGCTCTTAATTAATTGAGGTGTCCCGCAAGCACAACATTGTGCATGGTATGTTAGCAAAATAATTATCGAGCCCAAATCGCGTAGTATACAGAACAAAACATTATACATATCACAAAAACGAATAAAAACTCTCTATTTCCGCAAATTTGAGCACCAATAACCAAACGATAATTATTTTCCCAAAATATAATGCACAATGTTGTGCTAGCAGGACACCTATCTACTACTTAAACTGGGAAGAATTATCTGTGTTTATTTTCGCAATTCGTCAGCAAAACGTTGGTTATATACTCGTTGAAACAGCTTATGCAGATACCATTATTAGTTTTTGATTTGCATCGAGATTTCCTCTTATTTCGGTGCACATACGTCATCAAGCACAACATGTTCCTATATACAGGGTGAGTAAAAAAACCCTGCACTAGTGGAAAGAATCCATTTTGTTTTCAAAACCATGTTGAATTTTGAATCTTTTTAAACGTGGCAATAATGACATATTTGCTCCTAACTTTATGTGAAAAAATGGATTCGATCGCATTTTCCGTTTGTCTTTGGTGACCCTCTTTTGTTTGCCGCACACTCCAATTTACGTGTTTGTCTACAAACACAGTGATTTTCAATTGAAATTGCACACATTGCATTTTCATATTTAAATATCCCGCCAACCAAAAAATGGAAGGTTCAGTTTTTGATCCAAATTTAGAGCATTATAAGCAATTCATAGCATGGGTGAGGTAAATTGATAACTTTAACTCACATGTAAACAAGAAAGGATGCATTAAATTCCAATTACATTACGAATGTACTCAAGTTCCAAATTTGAACAGGAGAAACATTTTGCGGTCTTATGCATGTTTTGGGTATCTCGTGGACAAATGTGTGAAATTGGTGCCCGGATAAAAAGGTTCACCAAAAGCAAACGGAAAATGATATTGACTTCATTTTTTCACACAAAGTTAGTAACAAATAGGGTATTCTTATAACGTTTAAACATTTTCAAACTTTAACTTAGTTTTAATATAAAAGATGGCTTCTTTTCGCTGTTGCAGTTTTTGGACTCACGCTGTATGTACGCATTTAGTTTGAAAAATAAGGCACAACACAGCAATGGCACGTTTTGAGTTACAACGTATTATTAGTTTGTATTCGTGCAGCTTTTCCTTGAATCGAACTCAATTTTTGGGGTCATTGGAATCCTTATTTTGAATATTATTTGTAGCCATATTCTTCTAGGTAAGTAAACAAATGTTGCTTATGGTTGATAGGATGCTTACCGGTATCATGTGTTGTCCTTGTAACGGTAATCATTTAAATCAAAGACATATTGTTTCCAAGCAGACAAGAAACCATCAATCATTTTGTTTTTATTGTTTGTTGGAAAAAACCGTCATATTTTAAAACAAGGTACATTTTCACTTAATTTCCAAGGTTAATGTAGATGTTGAGGAAAACACCGTATACTGTGTAATAGTTTTTGAAAACAAACCCCCATTATTATTTGTAAATAAGAACGAGTAAAGCCAGTAAAATTCGATGCTCTAATTGTACGTCCACAAGAAACAAATGGGAAAATAGTTGTTTTAGATTTAATAGAAATTGACAAAATAGTCGATTTTGAAATGAAAAATTAAGTACGTGCTTTGTTGAAGTTATGGAAGTAATGTTCGTACAATGGCAAACAAGTGTTGATATAGCTAAAAGATATCCAGTTATCCACTTGCAATTGTCTCAAAAGTGGTTCGATACCAATAGACCATATTCACGCGGCAGCCATTTTCTAAAATTTGCCACCCAAGCCTCGTTCTCACGTATACCTGCGCCTGCGTGACTTGCGTGAGGATGCGTACGCCGCGCGCGTTGGTACCACGCTTCTCGCGCAGTTCTATTGTGTAGCGCGAAGCGCAGATAGACCAAACAGGAACGAGGCTTGGGTGGAATATTTTGGAAAATGGCTGCCACGTGAATAGAGTCTATAGAAGCTACTTCAAAGTATTAATGTAAGGACATAATGGAAGTTCAATATCTAATGAATCTATAATCTTATATAAGCCACGATTATCGTAATAAAGTGTTAGTGTTTGTTAAAAGAATTACAGTTTAGAAAAAACCCTGACTGAATACTGACATACGCACATACATGTTTTATAAGGCGTTTTTCATCTATATCATGGCCCCAAAATAAGACCTATGTGACATTTTGAAAATATGAATTGGCAATTGATACAATGTCGGTGAATGAGAAGTATGAGGTAGTCTCTCTGTGGTCAGATAGTGCCAGGCGGTACCGCTGTGGTCTGAATGAGAGTACGCCATGCTATCCCGCGCCAGATTTGTGGCCAGTATACGATGCTGCTTCCAATCCATTATTTGATGTCATCTATCCATGCTGTTGTGGGACGTCTACTCCCACGGCGACCTTCCACTGCACCTTGGATAAGCTATTTTTCAACACTGCTTTCTCCTCTGACCACATGGCCAAAGTAACGGACCTTTCTCTCTATTTGATGTTCTTTTGCAGAACCAATCTTCTCTAAAATTCACGTGTTTGTTCTCTTATCTTGCCAGGATATTCTCAGCAGTCATCTATAACACCATATTTCAAATGCATATATACGTTTGCTTTCGATTTAGGTCAATGCCCATGATTCGCTTTCTCTCTAAATAGCATGTTAACTTTGCTACCGCGCATGATCACCTCGCATCGCTCGTGAGCTTTCCTCTTCTTGTATCATCGCACATGATCACATTGCAATGCTCGTGAGCTTTCCACTTCCTGGGCCATCGCACATTATCACATCACACGGTTCGTTATATTCCCACTTCCTGGACCACCGCACAACATCGTGCTCGAAAGATTTGACAAAATCAAACACAAGAAAGAGTTTCTGCTTGCATTAATTCATAGGAATTATTGATAGTCTCTTCTCGTACCCATACTATTCATTCATTTACATGCATCGGCACTGTCTACGGCAAGACATTGTTATCACCTGTACCACCTGTGCGTAACCAGCTCAAAAGCATCTGGGTATATCGGGTTATCAGTTCAAATCAAACTAACTTTCTTGAGTACCATGGGCTCAGACGTACTATTATTGAGAGTTTTAGAAATGTGTCATTGTTTACTAATGCTAAGCCGGTTGCTAAACCATTTATTCCTATAAACATTGATATTCTATTGAAAGACAAAAAGGGCTGTAGGCGTATCTACAAAATCCTTTTACCCAATTCCAATAATAAAGCCACGCTAAAATGGTCGCAAAAACTTCAGTACATCGACGATAACAAATGGAAACCTATCTGCAACGCGCCATTTAAATGTACTGGGGATATCAAACTAAGATGGTTTCAGTTTCGAATAACTCAGCGTATCCTGAGCATAAACTGCTTCCTTAAAGATGATAAAGGTTTCTAGCGACGATCGATGTTCTTTTTGCTATCAGGTCCAGGAAACAATTTATCATATATTCTGTGTGTGCCCTATTACTAATACCATCTGGAGAAAGCTCGAGGAATGGATACTATGTAAATGTAAAATTAAGGTTTCGCTGTGCGATAATGACATTCTCTTTGGCAAATTCCCCATTAGTAAACATACTGGTCTCAATAACATCTTGTTGATTGCGAAATTTGCTGTATACAGAAATAGGTGCAATGGTTCAAAACCGTCATTTCAAAATATCCAACATGATATCATTAAGTACCATAACACTGAAAGACACGTGTGGAAAGAATCTCTTAAGAATACTCTCTACCTAAAAAAATGGGACGTTTTCCACATGCTTTTTGTATAATTGAAATATATTATATTTTGTAATTTAGTGTATGTTTTAGTACGTCATCCTGTATTTATGCATAATAACCATATTCATGCGATATATAGTCTACTTATCGATGTTACTCTAACAGTTATCCACACACATTGTGTATTCTAACTGATTTGTAATCATATATTTTTTGTATATTTGATTTATCATAGCAGATGAAAAAAATAAAAAGAGAAAAAAAATCAGTTCAAATCTCATGTTACAGAAACTATTATATTCGTAATTCGCGTGTTTGTAAGTTCATCAATGAATCGCTTGCTATCACCTGTTACAGGTATACATTTGAAAGATTTTAATTGAAATACATTGGCAGCATGCTAGTTGTTAACACGTGGCAATTACAGCATAGGATAGCTTGACATAATCTGGTGGATCTGATGCACAACAAAAATGAATAAATAGTAATGTAGACCCCAACAAATTAATACAAAATCATGATTGGCATCCTTTAGTGATTAATGTTTGCATAACACTTTAATATTAATAAAGATAAATAAGCTAATTGAATCAAACTAATAATGACTATCTCATTCCCCTATTGACACAGCTCTTATCAACTGCTCCTGTCAGTATGTCAACTACCCTGTGAAAAACAGCACTTAATTTAGCGTCACATGCCTAAATTGTATTAACTATCAATTTTCAGTTTAAATGAACCGGATTCATTCATCACTATAATTGAAACCAGGCTTGCCATAGGCAAAACTGATAAACTATATAGGCTTATTCACTGAGTATGCATTCTGGTGCGTATCCGGGACGATGTCAACACTTCTTGAAATTATCAATTGTGTATTAGTGTTTCGGTGTAACTATTCGATACCCTGAAGAAGCCGTTACACCTCTTTCCTTTTTATATTATTACGTCACTGTCATAAAATCTGCTCAAGGCAATCCTGTCACAGCGAAAATCCCCTGTGAAATTGTAAACCTTAAACACCATAACCGATATTTATCAATTGACCTTCAAGTTAAAATTAGGTATTTTCATATCCTTTTCCTAAATGGTAGGTTTGAATTACAACAAACCCTGGAGCTAATTCCACCCTCTGCTCTTACGAGGGTTCTTATATTTCATCAAAATTAGTCTTGCCCTTTGTAAAGTAGTTCTCCCTCTCTGTATGCAAGATATGGTGCTTTGCAAGGAGCTCTATGTACTTGTGGCACTTCCGTTGCGTATACAACTTTATCCTTCTAGGTTATTATGGTTATAGAAATCAAATATAATGGTGAATACTGCTTTGCCTACCATTTTGTAACCTGATTTGGTTAGATTTTGACGAACAAATCCAGATAATTTTCGGGATGAGGTACTTTTGGGCTGGGTATAATCTATATAACAATTAAATTGCTGAAACATGTTATGCGCAATCGAGACTGTAATGTCAGTTTTCCGTTACCGGCATCACCACATAAAGCAATTATCCCAGAGGGCTAAAAAGAATTTGTACATGGACATTGTGCAGTAATCCTCCTCCTCATACTTAAAAGTTCCGTCATAAGCCCTGGTTTCTGCTACTCATAGTATGACATTTCTAAATAGGTAATTCCCTATTGTAGTAACAAATGTCGAATATAATTGCTTGGTTGATTTGATACGTACTCAACTATAACATCATTGAAGTATTGCCAATGACAGTCGATCTGCTCACGGCAATATTCCAACAGTATTCATTCTTGCTATCTGGAATTTATTTGTCCTCAAAATAATCCAACCTACATGCCATAGTTGGCCTTCAACGCTACAGATATGCCCCATGTCTCCCCTCAATATATAGTTCGTATTATCAACAGTGTTCAGGTAATGTCAATCCTGCTCTTACTCAATGGCCCTTTCATTTTTCATCCAAAGTGTCCTTGCCCTTTGTGTTGGCAAGTGGCATTCCTTTTAAATCACTTGAAGAGCTGGTAGGACTTACATTACACGGCTTGTGTTAAACATTATCTTCGAATGTTACACATACAATGGCGAATGTTTCCAAACCCACACTTTGCTAGCCTAAATATAGGCTGATTTTGAAGTTTTCCGCAACAATACTTATCGATAGCAGGCTCTTAAGTACTGGTGTCTTTATGTATTAGATCAATGCATACTACACCAGATACACTGTAAAGCAACAAAACCGTTCATAATGATAAATATTTTCGCTGACGGTAAGTTTCCACATTGAGTGTGAATACACAGGTAAATTATATGCTTCATGCCTTATCATTTTCGGACCATACAGATATTTTAAATGTTTTGTATGGTATTATTAGTTATCCCCTGTTTGTTCATGTAATACGAAAATATATTAATGTTTTGGATTCCTATCTTCGGCCTCATGTGATACGAACCCAAAACATTAATATTTTTTGTATTGCATGAGAACAAACAGGGGATAACGAATTTATCATTCAATTCAGGCATGAATTTAATTAAACAATTGTCTGAGTGCATAGCAAGGTCTTAGTCAGTGACCCATCCACCCGTCATTTGGACAGGCAGATTATACCTCCGGACAAGCAGAATTAAGAGATTTAACAGATGTGATATTCTAAAAATAGTTGTTGTAATGAGTTTACTTTTGTTTCCCTTCCAGGTCCCGTGCGCCAAACCAAAATCGTTCGAGTGAGTTATCCAGAGTGTCCACGTCAACATTTTCGAAATCGAACCGTCCTTCACCTTTGTCAACTTCCATCAGAACGCCCGGAAAACATTTGCCCGCTGTATATTTGTGGGCATTAGTGACATTGATTGTGGATGGCAACGCCACCATGAAAATACGTTGATTTTCCCGTCGTCAATGGATCGATGGCATATTATAGCAATGTATATATTCAGCGAAATTATTTTACAAAATAACCGGCTGAGATTCATTATTTCTTTAAAAATATGACTCTACAACAAATCTCACACCCCTAGAGATTCCTGATAATAATTATAAGATTCAATTAACTTGTTTTGGTTACATTTACATCGTGAGCAAGAGGGGGTGCCACGCTTAAGTACAGTGTCTATGGGAGCCGCCGCTCGACTAGTAGCATGATGACGGCGGAATATGCACAGTTACAAAAGGCTACAAGTGAAACATACTTTTGCCACGTAAAATAAGATGGTTGATTGTTAGGAATAGTTGGGAATCAACGGCATTGTAAACAATCAGAGGAACAAAAATACACAACGAGCTAATCTTAAATCAATGAGAATAAGACGTCAGCAATACTTAATTTTTTCATCACGAAGTCTAACAATTGTTTACTCAAATTCAGGTTTACTGAATGATAAATTTGTTATCTCCTGTTTGTTCTCATGCAATACGAAAAATATTAATATTTTGGGCTCGTATCACATGAGGCCAAACAAACCCGTGATAACTAATAGTTTCAGTAAACAGAAAGATGACTTAAAGTCAGACGGGGTAAAACCGTCTGTTGGCAAGAGATAGTGGTGCTTCTTTTATAACGAATTAGTTTTGCGAATGATTGTTCAATGAAACTGATATATTTTACAGCACTCGCGTGTATTATAGCTGAATAGTTTGTCTTCCATTTTGATATAGGGTATTTTAATTCACCGGCTCTGACAATAAATCATAATTGCTTTAATAGTGAAACATTTTATTACGCCGTTGTAGTTAGTTAATTATTTGGGTTCAATACCAATTTTTATTACAGTAATGAAGATATTTGATAAGAGATTTGTTTCTTTCCTGAATAATTGTTATTTAAGAGATTGTACCACGAGGATGTTATAACTTAGGCCAAAATAAATAAATAGTTGTGTTGCCCTCAGCCGACCCTAAAATCGTAAAAACTAGGGTCGCATTTTTTAATTTTTTAATTTTTTTAATTTTTTTTTTTTTTTTTTTAATTTTTAATTTTTTTTTATAGATTTAAATTTGATTAAAAGTGTCTAAATGTTACTATTTCTTGCTTGAAATGAATAAATAAGCCTAAATAAATGTTTTTTAGACTATTGTCACACTAGAAACACTATTGTCACACTAGAAACATTAGTTAAATTGACATATGGGCATATACCAATTTTGTCTTGACATAAACCATATATTTTTCAGGCAAAAAAAAAAAAAAAAAAAATCCGACCGACCGACCCGAATTTAAATTGTTGGCACTTTAGGGCAACACAACATTTTTTTTTGCCTTATCAACGCACGTGTTATTGAAGCGATTAAGTATATGGATGAACAGTGACAAACTATCGCTGTATGGCTAAAACGAAGATTTTGACGATTTTTATAATTATTTACGATTTACAGTCAGCTATTAATATAACGGAAATTGGTGCTTTGATTTGATTTTTTCTATGTAATTGCTTCAAACGCCGATGAGCGATACTGATTTGTTATAGACAACTTCTTGTTTTCAGAGATTGGATAAGCAATTAATGTCTTATGTTTGTTCGTTGTTGATACCTTTAAGGATGTCATGAAACATTTTCTTGAACTTATCGTGATATACCTACATGTATACGAAACTACTGATAAAAAATTAATTCCTTGGTCCATTTCCTAAGTTTGCATCGTGTGAGTTAACCGAAACAGCGATTCCGGTATATAATTCCATGGTGAATTTCATGTACCCAATATCGAGCAGAATGGACACACATGATATATGCCTGATGTTTGGCCTCAAATGTCTAAAGGTTGCAAAATTCAATCGGATCCGGTCACTAGTTTTTACTAGTATAGAACGGGCAATAGTACCTTTCCCCGATTCTTTTCAGCCTATGAATATCTATTTTATGGTACATGACCGACGTTTACCCATAGAACAGATTTCCCCCAAGATCTGATGATGTATGAGATGAGTTATATCACAAACGTATTGGTCAAGTGTGTATTATAACGTTATACTTGACATTTTCTTTCCCTGTCGATACAATCTTTATTACTTCGTAAAGGGTCTTTAGGAGCTTAAGTAGGTGTATTTAGCCTTTTAGATAAGCGAGAAAATACAGAGTATCCCAAAAGTATTGCCACACACATTTAATTCTCTTGTTTAATACTAGGATATAACCAACAATGCTAGAGCAAACATGATATCACCATCAACGTTATGATGTTATCGTTATTTTTTTTTTAAATTTGAAAATGCAGTGTGTCCCAACGTGTATTCCTGTAAAAGGACAGCATGAATTGAAAGTTCCTGTATCGGAGTGATGAAAAGTAAAATAATTTGTTCATTTGCTAACACAATCATGTCCTATTTGGCATACCCTAACACATGTCATTTTTGACATACGCTTTTGAACTATCAAATAATTTGACAAGCTCTAGATGTTTCTCTTTTCTGCTTCAAATTTATAACGAAGTCTAGATATGCTTAAGAGGGGTGTTTTAAACCCGCAAAAAGTTACAACGCATGACATTTATCAAGCGTTGTAACTATTAATATTATGTGTATAAAAGTATACATTTTTGGAAACAGGAAATGAATCGGAGAATCCATTTTTGGTATCAAATGTTCACTTAAAATTATGATTTTTTAAATAAAATTGACAACAAAAATCTTGAAATTGCACCAAAATCATCTAAAGACACTTCTCAAGGAATTGTTTTTTTAACATGACATTTTTTAGTTTTTAAAATGTTGACCAAAAAAGCATAAAAAAGAAAATCACCTTTTGGCACATTTTGTAACAGCAGGTTTGTAAATTATCTTAGAGCTGACGGATTGAAAAACAGGCGTTTATATTGCTTGCTAGTGGTTAATGCGGCATTAAGTGAGCCATAGAAATAATCGCCATATAAATTCTATGGCACGATGATTCCTGAAAGTGTGTGTGATCCAGTTACCAGGTGGTTGATCGCGAATATTTGATGAATAAAGTTAACATAACTAAATGGTTTATCCATGTATGAAATCATTACTTGAAACAGCTTAGAAACCAATTGATAATTCAACATTAATAGGCAGTGAATATATAGCAACTGATAAGTAAAACAATATAAATAAAATGTAGGACTAAACTAGCACCTTTAATGACATAAGCCATTTGTTTTAAGACAAGATACTGAAGTAATTTTACAACGTATAGTTTCTCCGATGATAATAGGTATCACACCCGAAGGTTAGACAGCATTACAAAGAAAAAAGCTTTTACCAAAGACACATTGAGCGCAAGTGTTCACTCTTTATAATACACCGTTGGAAATGCGTGATACATCAAGTGGTAAGACAAGTAACCATCCAGGATTTGATATCATAGTTACCTATCCCTGTGTCATTGTTTTTTCCCCTTTCAATTATTCATCGAGGTATCATATAGAGGAGCGGTGATTTAATCTAGTAATATGTAAAAGAATATTAAAGCATTATTGTGTGATCTTTTTCAAATTTTTACACATATTTTCTCTATCAATGAGGTTTGACTATCAGGAAAGAGTCCTGGACTCATACAAATCTAGTTTGACTGTATTTTCCGTAAAACCCCACCACAGAACTTAACTAAATCATAATGGAAAATCGCTACAAATTTAAGGAATTTGTCAACATTTGTTTCGATTTTCATCGTACAGCACAGCTATCCGAAGGGATGTGTTCACTTGTGTACAGTTGCGATCGTAACCGGAAACACTGTAAACGTAGTTACCACGTTGTCAAACCATACAATTCTATTTACGAACGAACAAAACCCACTCAGATAATAAACTGTCGGGACAACTTATTTCAAAATCTGATTTTGAAGTAATTAGGAAACGAATTGCTCTGTAACTTATAATATATTTTAATTTAATGGAATAACAATCACAGATAGGAGGTATTCCATGAAGAAGAAAAAAAATCACATAATATGCCTTTAATATGTCAATGCACATTGCACAAAGAGCAGGGTCATAGGCTTAATAACACTGCCATCTGCCGGTACACTCTAATAGTGGCTTCAGATCGGAAAATGTGATTTCAGACCTATGCTTTTAATTTTGACATTAGTCCTTTCGTCTTCATCAATGTCGACCGTGGGTCTTCTGTCTCTGTTATCCCTCCCACCAGGTAGGTCCATAAGATCAATCAGGAGATGTGCTTATTGATTGTTCGCACGAAGTGTTAAGTAAACCATAAACGGCGTTGCCTGATAGTTGATATTACAGCCTCGCAATCATATCTTACCATATACCACGCACGCTATGAGAAGTACAGGCTGATCCCATAATGATCTGTATTGTTTAATAGAATATAAGAATTAATACAAATACAATAGTGTATATCTCAATCTAATACCTGGAATATACCGGCAAAGATATCCTACTCTTAATTTAATCAATAGTATATCTTTTAAAAAAATTAAGATACGGCAATTGATACATTGTCTAAAATCGATGAAACCTGTTTGTAAATGTTAACGCATTTCAAATGGTTAACCACACACCACTGTTAAAATTAAATCGAAATAAATTCTTTTACATCATGCATATAATAAACCACAAACATTACACAAAGTTGACATCAATCAGCTTATTCAGTTAATAATCTGCATAAACATTTCAATAGACCTTTTTGCTCACTAATTATATTAATTTTGAAAAGAAATTATGAGTTTTAGAATATGGAACTTGCCCACGTGCAACAAGTCATCTTCAATAAATCCCGGGGGTCGATCCTGACTACGGAGATATCAGCAACAAGCATTAGTCTGATGAATAATGCGATGAATAATTCAGGCAGACCTGGAGGATTTGTGGTAATTTGCTATCGAGTAATATGACTCCTTTTTAACATATAAATCAGAGTCAGGGACTTGTATGTACTACCTGTCGACTAATTTGACCAGACCAATAATCCCTATTTTAGGTGGAGCTTCGGTTAGGATGGTTTCAGGGGAATACCATCTTAAAACATTTATAACGTTAATTGTCATCAATCTCAATTTCAACGGTAATTTTAAGCCCGATGTATTTGAGTTATTCTACAAATATTGAATTAACTTGATCTATCATATGCCAGGTCTGTCACCTACTTGTTGATTACCATTGCAGTTCATAGAATCACTCAGGTAATATTTCGCGATTATTCATTACTGATTAAAAGTCGATTAAATGCCTACAGGTTCTTGTCGGCAATGACATTGAAATGGATTGCCGAAGAAAAGGTTTACTGCCGGGAATCCCATTCACGTTTCAACAAATGCTGAATATAAAGCGTCCTTGAAACAAAAACATCGTGACCTATTTCGATATGAGAAAGGATTTTTTTTGCAAAATGTGTTCAAAGCTACATAGTCAATAGCAGATTCGTGATAGTCCTACCATGTGTTAAAACTTAGTTAACAACGTTATCTACTGCTTAAACTGTGAAGAATTATCTTTATACAATATTGAATGGCTTTGATGGTGATACAAGAATATTTTTCTGGATATTTTTATAGCGAGTATAATATATCTTTTTATCATTCAGTAGCCATGAATGCTGCATTGCCATTGGTTAATGCCCCAATGAATATTTTCCCGTATTACCAGAGTAATTTATCACTACTCTAGTGATATGGACCCGTATCTATCATTGATAACACAGTACTAACAAGTAATACACATCATACACACATAAGTGAAATAATAAGTATGTGGAAGAGATTGTTTAATTAAAAATATTTATTTACTGTATTGGACAGTTTGTTATCACATTTTTGATTGGTTAAATTTAGTTCTGGATTGATCCATTAATTTGGAAGGTTTGATACAAGAATTATTTTTTACAATGTTTTGAATTGTTTTGATTTTTTTGAAAATATTTTGTTTATATTTTGTGAGAATTCTTTTGAAACTTTTGTTTCAATTTGTTTCAATTTTTTTTCAATTTTTTTTCAATTTTGTGAGATTTTTTCTGAGATTTTTTTTTAACCAATTTTTTTTAAATTAAAAAAAAAGAAAGAACATTTTTTGGCAATGTTGGCAATGTTTTTGTTGAAAGTTTGTATTTTTAAAAAAAAAATTCAGAGAGGTAAGTGACAATTATATAAAAATGCATTCATGTCTACTGAATGATAAATTCGTTACCCCCTGTTTGTTCTCATGCAATACGGAAAATATCTATGGTTTGTTTCCAATATCACATTCGGCTATCGCCTCATGTGATATTGGAAACAAACCATAGATATTTGTCCGTATTGCATGAACAAACAGGGGATAACTAATAGTATCACCCGAAAACAAGCCATTCAATATTATTATTACTATTATTATCATTATTTATACCAGGCTTTTACCTATAAAAATAGTACAATTCACCGTCTAGCAGTCTTAATTGAGCGTAGAGTCGTTTGAGAATTATTGCTGCTAAGTAAGCTTACCGGCAACTCTTTAAAATTCCGCTTGGCCCTTTTCTTAAAGATACGCTAGGAAAATATTTACCGCGTTTCTTGTTGATTTTATTGTGTTGGTGGAATCTATATTTCGCAAAAGATCGATAATTCCTCATGTTTTAAAGAAGCACATCTCCCGGCCTTTGCTTCGCCGTTTTACAAATTTTGTGCTTTCCTTGTTTCATTGAGCCGATAACACGTATACAATATATTCGCGATAAAAACATGCGAGGTGGCGCAGCGGTTAGGATCGCTCGTATACGGTTGTGTACCGTAGTTCTGTTGGTGGATCGTTTGAGCGCGAGTTCAATATGATATACCAACACAGCCTCGTTCCCGTGCCTCCTTCAAACCGTGTAGATTGAAGTAGGCATGCTCATAGCGCACCGTGGTTCGGAAGTCACGTAGAAATGTTGGTCCTGTGAATCGGAAGATCCATCACCGAGCACGTTAAAAGGTCGCAGGCTCCTTCGTATCTGTACGCTCATATTTGTATTCCTAGGTTCCAGGGATACGTTGTGCGAGTATACTCAACACAAGAGGTTTCTGCACAGTACAGGAAGATGATGATGATGATGATGATGATGATGATGATGATGATGATGATGATGATGATGATGATGATGATGATGATGATGATGATGATGATGATGATGATGATGATGATGATGATGATGATGATGATGATGATGATGATGATGATGATGATGATGATGATGATGATGATGATGATGATGATGATGATGATGATGATCAGTGAAAGATAGTCTCAGTGCATGCTGAATAAACGCTAAAGATGCGTATGACCCTACTGTATAGATGAATATTCGTAACAAACATAATATTATTTGGATGTTTTTTCGCTATTCGTCAGCAAAAAGCTGGTCATATATAAACAGCTTATGCAGATACCATTAGTAGTAATTTTTTTATTTGCAATGAGATTTCCTCTTATTTCGGTGCTCATCCGTCATCAAGCACAAAATGTTCCTACATAAATACGCATCTAGTTTGACAAAGGCACAACACAGCAATAGCACGTTTTGCATTTAAACGTATTATTTTGTGTTAGTGCAGCTTTTCCTTCAATCAAACGCAATTTGTGGGATATTTGGAATTCTTCTTTTGAACAATTATTTGTCGCCGTATTTTCTAGGTAAATAAAGAAATGTGTTGCTTATGGTTGATAGGATGCTTACCGGTATCATGTGTCCTTGTAACGATAATCATTTAAATCAAAGACATATTGTTTCCCGGCAGACAAAAAACCATCAATCATTTTTGTTGTTGTTGTTGTTGAAGAAGAAAAAAAATCATATTTAAAAACAAGGTACATTTTCACTTAATTTCCAAGGTTAATGTAGATGTTGAATGATGAGGAAAACACCGTATACTGTGTAATAGCTTTTGAAAACGAAACCCCCATTATTATTCGTAAATACGAACAGCGTCAAACACTGTATCTTATGACGTGTAAATCCCGTAATATCCGATGCTCTAATTGTACGTCCATGGGAAAATAATTGTTTCAGAATTTGATAGAAATTGACAAAATAATCGATTGTGTATTGAAAATGCATTAATGTATTTTCAAATTAAAGGAACGTGCTTTATTGAAGTAATGGAAGTAATTGTCAGGGACCAAGGTTATAAATAGACTATACGCAACGCAATACGCGGGCGTCGTGACAACGAGGCAACAGGCACGACGCGGGAGACAGAGAAACAAAACAAAGAGGAGAAAGAAATACGACGGAAAACGAGACGGAAAAGGGCTGTGGGTCTGAGGGCCGAATGCCAATCAGGAGTTCTAGATCATAGACGTCAATAAAACAGAGAGAAGAGCCCAGTGGATACATCATGAAGATACCTCATGGAGTTACAATAAACTCAGAGAACTTGAGAACTGTAATCCATGGTACCTCTGCGGCAGATACATAACATGACAAGTGGATAACTGTTTTGTTGTTACTTCGAAGCCTGCGGCAGATTCATAACAGAACATTGACAATTGGATAACTGTCTGGATATTACATCGGAGCCTATCTGCCATCGGCGCCAACCTGTAAAACAATACGAACGATAAGTGCACTTAATCTTCTTCTGTAATCAGTGATCACTGACCGCGATAGCGTATTGCGTTGCCAATCAATTATTCATGTTATGTCTGTTACATTAGATTGCTGTTAATCTCAAGTTTGAGTAATGTCCTTACAATGAGAGACAAGGTGTGTCAAACAAGTGTTGATATAGCTAAAATATATCCAGTTATCCACTTGCAATTGTCTTAAATGCGGTCCGATACCAGTAAAAGCTACTTCAAAGTATTTATGTAAGGACATAATGGAGGTTTAATATCTAATGAATCTATAATTGACACTTTGTCAAAAAAAGAAGAAGATTTTTACCCAGTGAGAGACTGCCAATATTGATATTCGATATTTTATATAACCTTATATAAACAAAGAGTATCGTAATGGTAAAGTGTTAGTGTTTTTAAAAAGAATTACAGTTTAGATCCTCGAGGTCTGCCTGAATTGAATATGAGTTGGCAATTGATACAATGTCGGTGAATGAAAAGTATGAGGTAGTCTCTCTAAATCTTTGTGGCCACTAACATGCTGCCTTCAATCCATTACTTGATGTCATCTGTCCATGCTGTTGTGGGACGTCTTCTCCCACGGTGACCTTCCACTGCACCTTGGATAATCTGTTTTTCAACACTCTTTTCTTTTCTGACCTCATGGCCAAAGTAACGGACCTTTCTCTCTATTTTATGTTCTTTTGCAGACCAATCTTCTCCAAAATCGACTTTCAGCAGTCATCTATAACACCACATCTCAAATGCATCTATACGTTTGCTTTCGTTTTAGGTAAAACCAATGATTCGCATTCTCTCTAAATAGAATGTTAATTTTCCACTTCCTGGGCTAATGCGCATGATCACATCGAACCGCTCGTGAGCTTCCCTCTTCTTGTATCATCGTACAGGATCACACCACAACGCTCGTGAGCTTTCCACTTTCTGGGTCACCGCACATGACCGCATCGCGCGGCTCGTTAGTTTTCCACTTCTCGCACATGATTACATCGCACGGCCCATGAGTTTTGCAGTTCCTGGACCACCGCACATGTTCACATCACACGGCTCGTTAGTTTTCCGCTTCCTGGTCCATCGCACATGATTACATCGCACGGCCCGTGAATTGTCCTCTTTCTTGGGCCATCGGACATGATCACATCACACGACTCGTGATCTTCCCACTTCCTAGGCCACCGCACATAATCAAATCACACGGTTCTATAGTTTTCGACCAGCGCGCCCATGATCACATCACACCGTTTTATAGTTTTCGACCAGCGCGCCCATGATCACATCCGTAATATTAAAAAATCAAAAAAAAACAATCAATCAATCAATCAATCTTTATTTCCATATAAAAAAAATACATCAAATCACAATCACATATATATAAAAAAAACACAATATGGAGGAGTAGACTGGAAAGCCAATGACCCCGCTCTATAGTTTTCCATTTCCTGGGCCAGCTTCCTGGGCCACCGCCCATCTTCCCGGGCCACCGAAAATAATTACAATACACAGCGCGTTAGTTTTCCACTTCTTGGGCCACAGTGTATGATCACATCTCTCAAGGCATACAACACAACATTCAGTAATTACTTTCGACAATCTAATTCAAATAATAATGTAAGGATATCGGGATTGAGTTTGGTTTCTTGTGTGTTGAAATGAAAATAAGATAATGTGAAAACGTGCTGGAAAGTTAACTTTTAAAATGGACTTTTTAATTGTTATCTTAAGAGATTTAACTCTCAAGTGCGATTATACGTGTGATTAACTAAAACCGATTTAGGTTGTTTGTTTTTACAGGAAATTATGTAATGGAAAGCGATACAACATCGTGCTCGAAAGATTTACACAAGAACGAGTTTATGCTACAATCAAGGAAAATAATAGTTGGCACACTTGATACAATTTAATACAACTATCACTGTGCTCACAATAGAGAACCGACTTGGGACATAGCACTCTTTAACAGCACGCAGAGGTCTCCCCCTCTCTCTCATCCTTCCCCACCCCCATCAATCAATGTTGAGAGAGCTGCCAAAGCTTCTGATGACATGTGGCTCGGATCAACATTGCCTCGGGGGAGAGGGGCACTTTTTTCCTTAATTGGGACAAAGTGTGCCAACCTTTTTTTCCTTGATTGTAGCATTAAGTTATAGGAATTATTGATATTCTCTTTTCGTACCCATACTATTCATCCATTTACATGCATCGGCACTTTCTAAGACAAGGCACTGTTATCACCTGTACCACCTGTACCACCTGTGCGAAACCAGCTCAAAAACACCTGTTATATTGGGTAATCAGTTCAAATCTCATGTTACAGAAACTATTATATTCGTAATTCACGAATTTGTAAGTTCATGAATGAATCGTATTCATTGCAGTATGCTTATACACGTTCTATTGCTAAACGCTTGCTATCACCTGTTACAGGTATACATTTGAAAGATTTTAATTGAAACACATCGGCGGCATGCTAGTTGTTAACACGTGGCAATTACAGCATAGGATAGCTTGACATATTCTTGTGGATCTGATGCTCATGCACAACAGATTTGAATAAATAGTAATATAGACCCTAACAAATTAATTCCAAATCATGAGTTTAGTGATCAATGTTAGGGAACAGTTCCATTTGTACGCGATAAAAATTGCGCGAATGTTCCGGGCCCCGATGAGTTTTTTATCAGGCCCCGATGAGATTTTTATCGCGAACAGTTGCGAGTAGCAAAGGATTATTTATCGAGTAACGTATTACCGCTTGTTTAAATATAACGAAAGATAAGTGGTCGGTATGTAAATAGAGCTTCGGGTTATTTATTCTAGTTGTAAGGTACAAATTCAGCATTTCATGTTTTTAGAGATAATGTTATTGATTATGGATGTTTAACGTAAATTGTATTATCCTCGTGTATTTGCTAAACAATGTCCCGCTCTATTTGCTAAACATACCCCAGGGTATGGCAGAGGCCTCGTATCGGGCCCCGATGTCTATTTTATCGGGGCCTGATGACTATTTTATCGCGAATCAACTTGAAAAACATCGGGTCCAAAACATATCAGGCCCCGATACAGTCGCGATAAATTTATCGCGTATAAATGGAACTGCTCCCTTAGCATAACACTTTAATATTAATAAAGATAAATAAGCTAAATGAATCAAACTAATAATGACCATCTCATTCCCCTATTGACACCTCTTATCAACTGCTCATGTCAGTATCCTGTGAAAAACAGCACTTCAATTTAGTGTCACATGCCGTAATTGTATTAACTATCAATTTTCAGTTTAAATGAATAGGATTCATTCACCACTATCATTGAAACCAGGTTTACCAGAGGCTTATTAACTACAGGCTTATTGATGTGTATGAAATCTGGTGAGTATCCTGGACGATATCAACACTTGTGCTTCTTGAGATTATCAATGCAGTACGTGTTTAAGCGTAACACTATTCGATACCCTGAGGAGAAGTAGCCGTTACACCTCTTTCCTTCCGATAAATGTTTACGTCAGTGTCATAAAATCTGATCAAGCCAATCCTGTCACAGCGAAAATCGCTTTTTGAAATTGTAAACCTTGAAACACCATATCCGATACTTATCAATTGACCGTCAAGTTAAAATTAGGTATTCTCATATCCTTTTCCTAAGTGGTCGGTTTGAATTACAACAAACACTGAAGCCAATTCCACCCTCTGCTCTTTAAAGGGCTCTTATAATTCATCCAAATGGGTCTTGCCCCTAGTAAAGTAGTTCTCCCAATTTGTATTGCAAGATATATAGCTTCACAAGGAGCTTGATGTACTGGCGGCACTTCCGTTGTGTATACAACGTTCAACAACTCCCCCATACCTTAGTACAGTAACAAAGCGTTGTTGATTTGAGATAAACCCACTGTTCATATGCAAATTACTAGGATAGCGAACCTTATTTGGAAACCGCAAAATTGTAAACAAACAAAAATGTTCGCACAAATTTGTTCATTTTTTCGGCGTATAAATGCATTTCGCCATGAAATCCTTAAAGTTAGCAAATAGCTTTATATACCGAAATGTAGCTATACCCCTGAGGAAAATATTCTTGGCGAGGGCCATATGTAAAGGTTCACTTCTAAAGCCACAATTTTAGCCGAACCGTCGCTACCTGAGCGCAAGAGAATCGCAATTTTTGCATCATCGCGGCGAAACGTGTTCGCTTTGATCTCCAGGACCGTACCACTATTGAAACGGAGGGGTGTGTTTTGATTTTATACAAATATTCTATAAACATGTATCAAAATGTGTTGTGTAAATTAAACGCATTCTTGATTTAATTTTTCTCCGAATGTTAAAGGTGGTGTGTGAATAAAATGCTATTTACAAAATATTTTTAATTTCACAATTACTTGCGAAATAATTTGTCTTCTCTCATGTTTACCTTTTGTAACCCAGCCCATTCTGAAGTTCGATCGCCCATTTACGGGGAACGGACGATGTCCAAATAAGGGCCTAATTATAATAAACGTAAACTTTTTTTTCTCGATTTTTAAAGAGCAGCTATTTTTTTAATGTCAAATTAAGCCTATTAAAACAAGTTTTGTACTTGTTTTCATTAATTACCCAAAACGATATTCACATTTGAATGATGTAAATATGTTTGGTCGTTGTTGAACGGGGTTCAACAAGGTCTTCGTCGTTGTTTATCTTGAATCGACAACGGTAAGACGGGTTTATTTTGCTCGGGCAGCTAAAGCTGCCCTCGCAAAATAAACCCGTCTTACCGTTGTCGATTCAAGATAAACAACTCCGAAACCTTATTGAACCCCTAATTATCCTTCTACGTAGGTTATCATGGTTATAGAAATAAAATATAATGGTGAATACGGCTTTGCCTACGATTTTGTAACCTGATTTGGTTAGATTTTGACAAACAAATCCAGAGGATTCTCGGGATGAGGTATTTGAGCCGGGTATAATTTATATAACAATTAAGTTGCTGAAACATGTTATGCAATAGAGACAGTAATGTCAGTTTTCCTTTACCGGCATCACCACATAAAGCAATTATCCTAGAGGGTTAACAAGAAGTCGTACAGGCACATTGTGCAGTAATCCTCCTCCTAATACTTATACGTTTCGTCATCGCCCTCGTTCCTGCTATCGGAGAGGCTATACTCATAGTATGACATATCTAAGTAGGCAATTCAATAATTGTTTGGTTGATTCGATACGTACTAAACTATAACATCATTGCCAAGTATTGCCAATGGCAGTCGATCTGCTCACGGCAATATTCCATAAGTATTCATTTTGGCTATCTAGAAATTATTTGTCCTCAGTATAATCGAACCTGCTTAAACGCTACTTGTCATAGTTGGCCTTCAACGCTACGGCTATGCCCCATGTCTCCCCTCAATATTTAGTTTGAGAGACCCCAGGTAATGACAAATCCTGCTCACTCAATGGTCCTTATCTTTTATCCAAAGTGTCCTTGCCCTGTGTAAGTGGCAGTTTCCCACTTTGTGCTGGCAGCGTTCCTTTTAAATCACTTGAAGTGCTGGCAGGACTTACATTACACGGCTTGTGTTGAACATTATCTTTATGTTACACATACAATGGCGAATGTTTCCAAACCCACTATAGGCTGATTTTAAGTACTGTAAAGCAACAACACCATTCATACTGTTAATTTTTTTCGCTGACGGTTCCAGATTGAGTGTGAATAATATATACAGGTAAATTATATGCCTTATCATTCAGTAGACATGTATGAATACAATACTTACATGGTTTAATACTTGTAGCGAAAAGGCTAATTCCGCCTCATGCAGATCTTTTTAATAGATCTGTATGGCATGAAGCTCTCTGTATGATACGAATCATCTTTTTAAAATTCCCATAGCGTTACGCTGCCGATAATGAGCTAATTGATATTCATGAGGTGATTTACTACGGCGATTTTACATGGGAATTCTGACTTGCTCGGTAAAATCATGAATTGTAATGCTTTTAAATCACGAATCTTAATAGGAAACATGAATTTATTTGTATAAAATGTACAATGAACACAATGAAATGGTAATTGGGTCTGATGGCTTAAGGGGGGGGGGGGGGGGGGTCTAGGTTGATTTGACCCAATTTGGAAACACATTTTCTCAATGTTACCGTATACCTATTGCTTAGTGTTATATATCAAATTAAATCTTAGGTCAAGACGTTTCAGAAAATGCGTGTTATTTTTATCTGGTTGCAATGGTTACCATGCAAGGCCTCTGATTGGCTAAGCACGGGAACAAACGTAACTAGAAAACGAAATGTTGCATATATACACCATACTTGGGTGGATGATGTATCGGTATAGTGCGCATGAAACCATGAAGCCGGATTTTGTATACGGTTGCCATGGCAACCGTGAACCGACCAATCAGGTAATTTTGTATCGTAATTCAAATTTGAAAACAAATATTAAAAATCGGGCTTCATGGTTTTATAGCATCTTGAGTGCTTAATATCTGGTCCAAATCCCATGGTTATATGACCTTTCGTTTTTTAGTTACGTTTGTTCCCGTGTTTAGCCAATCAGAGACCATGGCAACCAGATCAAAATAACACGAATTTTTTTAAACGTCTTGACATAAGCTTTAATTTTATATTATAACACTGAGCGGTAGGTCCACGGCAACATTGAGAAAATGTGTTTCCATCAAATCAACCTAGACCCCCCTTAATACTTTGTTGACAACGCTGTGATAACTTGCAAGCTTCCAGGGGGGGGGGGGGGGGGGGGGGGGGGGGGGGGGAGGGGGAATACTTTTGCGCGGCAGTGTATCATGTTAAGCCCATTTCACACAACAACAAAAAATGAACGCTCGCATTTTAGAAATAGATAATCATGCAAAATGGTTTGAAATCATTCGTGGAGTCACTTATGTCACATGTCATCACAGATAAACCTGGTTTTCATATCAAAGAGGAGAATGAGAGATTCAAGTTCAACGCTATATATCATCAAATATGGTAAAAGCAGTGTTATCAAGCAGCCATCAACAGAAGATAGTAACTCAATCATCAGTTTTAAGAGAAATAATGTGTAGCTGTCGAAACCTCCGCTAATATTATGTTGAAACCCGGAATTTATGCCTGAGACTTTATGTGTCTACTTCCCGTTTTGTGGATCGAAAAGTTCTAGTTCAAACCTCCAATTATGCAGTATTTTGTTGCTTTGTATGCATTTTGAATGTGTGTACTGGGTGTGTACGTGGGGGTGTGCTTGTATGTGTATTTGTTTGAGGTCATATCAGCAATAAATACAGAACAAAGAAACAGAACAAAAAACACGAAAAAGTTAATACAGGAAATTAGCTTTACTAGTATCAATCAAGATCGAAAAACCTAGCAATATTTCAGCTGAATGGCTGCAAACAAGGGACTAACGGAAAATAAGAGCTGTTGTTTTGATTTAGATGTATCTCTAATATAATTGTCCCTGTTTGTGTAATTATTATTATTATTATTATTATCATTAAAGGTCTCAAATACTCAAATACTTGATTAACTTATGATTCTGACACTCCGATATGAATTGCCGGATGTTATTAGACGCATTTACAGTAACAATTTGTGATATGAATTGCACTAATGCTTTACAGATTTATATATGTACCCGCATGACTTGTATTAGAGAGTATTATAACCAGGCCTTGTACAGTATGCCTTATATTTTTTAAGCAGAATTTTACATACCAAATGTTGTGCACTGTAATTAGCGATGTACGTCTGGTGAATTACACGTACAACAGGTGCAAGGATATCATTAACGCAGAAACAACAATAAGAATCAAATGAAAATCGAGTGAACCCCACAGTTCTATACCCGTTTTAACATAATGAATTTCTATTTCCGTACGACATATCATTGGTATCCATTTTCTGGTTTTTCTCTGTGCATATTGTTTTGCGCGACTTGCATTGCTTATGAGTAACGAGTATGTAGGGGAACGCTTATAAGTTTATTCATCAGCTGGTGAATCAGGGTGGGGTGGGCGGTAGGAAATGATTTACGTATAACAACGGGAGAAGCCGCATTATTACGCGATACCTCTTTAGCATAATTACTCGTAAGGGGGAATAGCTTAAGTTTTTGCTTTCAGTAGTTTCTGCCGTTGAGGAGATAGTATCGGATAATAATAATAATAAATAATAATAATGAGATTTATAAAGCGCCTTTTACAAAGAAGACAAGGCGCTGAAGAAAAAGGGAAAGGAGAAGGACTAGGAGCAAGGAAAAAGATGGGACTTGAGGTGACCCTTGAAAACACTTAAACTACCAAGACCACGAATATTGATCGGAAGATTGTTCCAAAGGCGAGGCCCTGCCACAGAGAAGGCACGGTCACCAGCATGTTTTTTGGACCGAGGGACCTCAAAGGTGATAGCCAAGTCAGAACGTAATGTGTAATTTGTCTTAAGAGTACGAGGTTTAAAATATGAATACAGATAATCAGGGGATTTAATCAGGGGATACCACCTCTAGGTTCCGGGACGATCGACACATAACGGAAATTGGTGCTTTGATTAGATTTATTCTATTCTTCAAACCCCGTGTGAGCGATACTGATTTGTTATAGGGCTGTCTCACCTACGGCGATCAGGCCTTGCGCTCTCGTTGCGCTGAAAAAAGTATCAACAAGTATCAAAGCGCCATGCAAAACGCAGTAAGGTCTCTAAGAACCGATTGGGGACACAGTGGACACTGGCTAGAGCGGGATAGGGTCCCCATGATCGCCCTTGAGCGCCATACAAAGCGCCGCGCTCGTTTACGCTCTGCTGCGATCAACAGCGCTTGTATTGGGCTGAAAAGTATCACTTGAATAAACACGCAGGCAGAGCGCGGAAAACGGCTCAAAATTGTCACAATTTTAAAACATATTAGTTTTTAGTAAAGTTTTAAAACACGATTTTGTTTAAACGTCTTGACATAAGCTTTAATTTGATATATAACACTGAGCAACATTGAGAAAATGTGTTTCCATAGTTGGTGCAAATCAACCTAGACCCCCCTTAATACTTTGTTGACAACACAGTGATAACTTGCAAGCTTCCAGGGGGGGGGGGGGGGAATACTTTTGCGCGGCAGTGTATCATGTTAAGCCCATTTCACACAACAACAAAAAATGAACGCTCGCATTTTAGAAATAGATAATCATGCAAAGTGGTGTGAAATCATTTGTGGAGTCATTTCTATGTAACAAATATTCATAAACAAAAATGTCATCATAGATAAACCTGGTTTTCATATCAAAGAGGAGAATGAGAGATTCAAGTTCAACGCTATATATCATCAAATATGGTAAAAGCAGTGTTATCAAGCAGCCATCAACTGATAGTAACTCAATCATCACTTTTAAGAGAAATAATGTGTAGTTGTCGAAACCTCCGCTAATACACCCATCAAAATATGTAAGTTCCCCCCTAGCATATACTAAAATATTTCCAAAAATATTTGATGGATTTAAATAATTGTCAGCTAGAAAGATGCACCCAATTGTTAGGCTTATTTTGATACCAAATTTGTTGGCCTTGAGACAATGCAACGATAAGAAATTGTACCATTTACCAATTGTTATACAGAAAAAAAAGTGGCACTAAATCTCACTGGCTATGGCTGGTTTTGTCCATAAAATTAACAAACAAGATTATGATCTGCTTATTGATTATGATCTACTTATTGATGTATGGACGCGCCAGCCTGGTCGAAGCAGAATGTGAAAGGGTTTTAGTGACCTTGTTTAAAAATGTTGGATAGTCTTCCGCGTTCTCACTGCGTGTTATTCATATTTTGATACTTTTTCAGCGCAGTGCAATCGCTGGCCTGATCGCCGTAGGTGTGACAGGGCCATTTATACAAATTATATTTTGCCTATACGCTTAATTTCTTGAAGGCTAAAGGTGCAGAGTTACGAATCACTAGGTGGCGTAGCATGAAGCCACGATTTCACGTTTGATCGGGCAATCTTTAATCCTAGAATTAGTGAAGTGTATTACGGCATGGGGTCTGGGACACGCTTAAAAGTGGGGAACATTTCCGATCCATTCATAAAAAAATATTTTTAGCTGTTTTTTATCAATAATAATATTGAAACGTAATGAAAAGGATTATGATTATGATTAGGCTACTATCCTGGAATGCGGAGGGAGCGTAGTGTCTACTGCGTGGTGTGCGGGGCCCGAGGCCATTTCCGGTCTATTTTGTACGGACATTTGCGATTTTTAGCATCAATAATAATATTGAAACGCCAATGATACGATTTTTACTAAGCGGAGCGTCTTGCGGTCTGGGGTCTGGGGCGCACATAAGGGTGGAGGCATGCAAACACAAAAATATAGATCAAGCACTGTAACTTTTGAACTATGTGATGTATAAAAGTATACATTTTTGGAAAGCAGATGAGTCAGAGAATCCATTTTTAGTATCAAATTTCACTAAAATTGCTGATTTTTAAAATAAAATTGACGCCAAAAAAATCACCATTTTGGCTCAATTTTTGTTGACAACGTACCAAAATTAGTGTTTGGTAAAAAAGACCAAAATTGCACCAAAATCATCTAAACACACTTCTCTCGGAGCACATTTTATATTTGTTTCATAAACATTTTAGTTTTTGATTTTTTACCAAAAAAGGTCAATTATTGTATTTTTGAGGTAAAAGCCCAAATTATTTCTACCTTTATGACTCGGCTTCTTTTTTCGCTGATTTTCATTGAATGAATCCACTAATGATACATAGTAAATGTCCTCAAATATAAGTTCTTTCCATGTTCAACTGGTACATTCATAATTTCTTTATCGTTATACATTCCACATGTGCCAGTCTGTGGCTTCACTGCCTTACTTCAACTTGAATCTAGCTTTTGTCCTGCCCTCAACGTCATATTTTCCTCTCTTTTATTCCTTTTCCCTTCTTTTCTTCTTCTTTCCTCCTTTTCCCCGCTTTCCATTTCTCTCCTCTTTCCCCTCCTTTTTTATTTTCCCTTTTACTTTTTTCATCATTTAATTTTTTCAAAAGGCATTATTTCCTCAATTTTAACTGTCTCTTCCTAGGAGCAGTGCTCCCCAACTCCCTCACTGTTTGCATACCTGGCTCACTCGCTCATTTTTGTTTTGCACAAGAACAAACAGGGGATAACTATATCAATATTGTGTTTTCAATATTTGATTGTATTACGTATTTTATATGTAACTATCAAATGTCAAGTGTCATGTATTTCTTATGCATTTCTGTAATCATTTCTATTTATATGTTGTTATGTGCTGTAACTAGGAGATGAAACAAATGCAGTCTCTTGCTTGGAGAAAGACAATCTATCAACCAGAATTTAAATACACAATCTACGCATATAAGTAATACATTACCTGGATAACTTGTATGGAATGCTAAATTGAATTCCCTTTCGTTTTGAAGTATAATGCAAGAAGAACTGCATTATTTTGTTATCAAGGACATAGTCTGTATGATTTAAGAAATGTTTTATGAAATGTTTAATGTTTCAATAATCAATTAACGATTTTACAGATTCATCGTTGTCGCGTAACACTTCAAATTTTAAGAATGTTACGCTGGGACAACTTCAATTCAGTATTGAGCACAATAGACTCAATTGACAATTCAATTCAAGGTTTATTAAACATATCATATAGCAGCAATATGCTGAATTACAACAATATTCACGATCAATGTTACATAGAACAATAGAAACAATATATATTTATAAAGATAACTTAGCTTGCATAACAACTTACCCACCCTCCTACACGTACAAATTTATAATGTTTGATTCAAATTTTTGACCATGTATGGAATTGAGCTTTGTGCGTAACGCATGGTACGTGCTTCAGGTACAGTTAACGTAAAGTACGCGGTCTAAACGCAGAACTGGTCCCCCTTGCGTAATGCGATATAACATGTACGTACTGTCATCCTGCGTCACACACGGCGCTTCGTTCAATGTCGTTCTTAAATTAAAGGCTTTGGTATAGGTCTTGTTTTTACTTACTAATTAAGTGAATTAAATCGACAACAGTGTTAATGAGGGTGGGGGGAGACTGGCTAAGTAAAACATGTAAGTATCGGGATTTCTTAGGTTTCTTATAGATATTTTGTCACAACTTTTAAACTTTAAAATGATTTTCGCAATATAAATATAATTATGTCCAACGTAATTATGGCGGTTTGTTTGATATTCTCTTCTCGTACCCATACTATTCATCCATTTACATGCATCGGCACTTTCTACGGCAAGACACTGTTATCGCCTGTACCACCTGTGCGTAACCAGTTCAAAAACACCTGGGTATATCGGGTAATCAGTTCAAATCTCATGTTACAGAAACTATTATATTCGTAATTCGCGTATTTGTAAGTTCGTAAATGAATCGTATTCATTGGTAGGCCTATGCTATACAAGTTTCTATTGCTAAACGCTCGCTATCACCTGTAATTCGCGTATTTAATTGTAAGGTCATCAATAACTATTGGTATGTTTATACACGTTCTTAAACTAATGTTAAACGCTTGCTATCACCTGTTACAGATGCACATTTGAAAGATTTCCATTCAAATTCATTGGCAGCATGCTAGTTGTTAATAACATGCCAATTACAGCGTGGTATCTTTAGTTAATGGAATAATCTGGTGGATTCAAGGCTCATGCACAATTGATTTGAATAAATAAATGTAGACTCCAACAAATTAATTCAAAATCATGATTGGCATCCTTTAGTGATCAATGTTTGCATGAACACTTTAATATTAATAAAGCTAAATAAGCTAAATGAATCAAACTAATAATGACCATCTCATTTTCCTATTGATACTTCTTATCGATTGCTCCTGTCAGTGTGTCAACTACCCTGTGAAAAACACCACTTAATTTAGTATCACATGCCTGTATTAACCAATAATTTTTCAGATTAAACGAATTGGATTCATTCATCACTGTAATTTAAACCAGGTTTGCCACCTGCAAAACAGGTCAACTATAGGCTTATTTACTGAGTATGCAATCTGGTAAGTATCCGGGATGATATCAACTCTTGTGCTTCTTGAAATTTTTAATACAGTATTCGATACCATGAAGTAGCCGTTACACCTCTTTCCTTCCTTTACATTATTACGTCAGTGTCATACAAGCTGCTCAAGGCAATCCTGTCATAGCGAAAATCTTTGTTTTGAAATTGTAAACCTTTAAAACACCATATTACCAATACTTATCAATCGACCTTCAAAGAAAAATTAGGTATTCTCATATCCTTTTCCTAAATGGTCGGTTTGAATTTCAACAAACCCTGAGCCAATTCCACCCTCTGCTCTTACGAGGGTTCTTATATTTCATTGAAATTGGTCTTGCCCTTTGTAAAATAGTTCTCCTAATTTGTATTGTAAGATATGGTGCTTGTAAGGAGCTTGATGTACTGGCGGCACTTCCGTTGCGTATACAACGGTATCCTTCTAAATTATCATGGTTATAGAAATAAAATATAATGGTGAATACGGCTCTGCCTACGATTTTGTAATCTGATTTGGTTTGATTTTGACAAACAAAACCAGAGGATTCTCGGGATGATGTAATTGACTATCTGTGGGTAATTGGGCTGGTTATTAACTATATAAACAATTCCTGAAACATGTAGTGGATACATCCGTCCTAAATTATAATGCAATCGAGACTGTAATTTCAGATTTCCGTTACCGCGGCATCACAACATAAAGCAATTATCCCAGGGGGCTAACAAGAATTGTGCAATATCCTCCTCCTAATAATTTACTTGAAAGTTCCGTCATACGCCGTCGTTCCTGCTATCGGAGTGGCTATACTCATAGTATAATATAGCTTAGTCGGTAGTTTCCTATTGTAGAAACACCTATAAAATATATTGCATGGTACAAAAATAATTGTTTATTTTATTTTATACGCACTCAACTATAACATTATTCCCGGGGGGTTACTTTCGCCAAAAATCGTACGTGGATGTGCCTGCCGGACTTCGAAAATGTGACTTTCCCGATACCTATATTTTGGTTAATTTCCCACCCATCAATATACCAATTTTGTAAGAAAAGCACCCAATTTTGCACAAATTGGGCGCTTTTTCCAAAAAATGCCTCAAAATACACCCAATTTATGCAAATTGGGCGCTTTGGTCTGTGATGAAAACCACCCCATCGCTATACCAATTTTTGCGAAAAGGCACCCCAAAAGGGAGGCACATACGTATACCATATCAATGTGAGAACACCCCCCACCCCCGGGACATTATTGAAGTATTGTCAATGACAGTCAATCGGCTCACGGCAATATTCCAACAGTATTCATTCTTGCTATCTGGAATTTATTTGTCTCCAAATGATTTCAACCTACGTAACCGCTACTGATCATATTTGGCCTTCGACGCTACGGCTACGCCCTATGCCTCCCTCAATATTCAGTTCGTATTATCCGGATGTCTTCAGGTAATGTCAAATCCTGCTCTTACCTAATGGCCCTTTTATCTTTTGTCCAAATGGTCCTTGCCCTGTGCAAGTGGCAATTTCCACTTTGTGTTGGCAAGTGGCTGTAGTGCTGGCAGGACTTACATTACACGGCTTGTGTTAAACATTATCTTCAAATGTTACACATACAATGGCGAATGTTTCCAAACCCACACTTTGTTAGCCCAAATATAGGCTGATTTTAAATACTGGTGTTTGTATGAGGACGTTTTAGTTCAACGTCAATATCGGATATGCTATAAGTTAAACTAATAGGATTGTAAATGACATTTGGATATAGATATTTAAACTTCCTAAGGGTAATAACACATAACGTGATGTTGACACCTGATGTAGGAGTATAGTTTGAAAAACCCCACTACTCCTTGAACTGTAATGCTCAGTATCCAGTCAGCTGTAGAACGGGGCCCCGTTTCAATTGAGGGCGTTCTAAAACGACGGGTGTACGTAATCAAGGTAACGTACACCCGTCAACTTGCGCAATTATTTAATTTTCGCCTTTTACCCCCAATTATCTGCATAAAAAGTAACTATATATCGAGTTGAGGCCAGCATAAGGTACCAGAACTCCTTGCGACATCCAGTTCGATGATTTAATTTAACCTTTGACCCCAACATCACACGACACAAGCTAAAATTATCTCTTTTTTGACCGATTATCTGCGATGAGACCCCCATTTTCTAGACGAGATTACACCATTTTCTAGACGAGATTACACCATTTTATAGAATTTTCAGGTTAAGTGTGATAATTTTTACATTAAATATAAGCCCTATAGGATTCAGAAGTGATGCCTTTGTAACGGTTATCTCTGTGATCAGAGAGTTATTTCGTCGTTTAAAATCGGCAAAATCAGCTTTTTATTAATTTTGAAAAAAACTGTGACGTGAGGCCGTACCCTTGGAAACGCAGTCACGTTCCCAAGCCCGCCCTCTATTGAAAAGTGTTTTTTGTTCGTACTCCGACAAGCGACGGACTTCCGTCACTTGATGAATCGCCGTGTAATAAATGACGGCAGTGCGTCACTAAATAGAGCGCCCTCAATTGAAACGGGGCCCCGTTCTACAGCTGACTGGTATCGTATGTATTGTACTAGTAACAGTATGAAGAAATGTGATCTGTATTATACATCGTGTTGAACAAATGAACCAACTGTGAAAAAAGAAGAAGAAAAAAAGAAGGATTTTTGTTGTTGTTGAAGCTCTCACAAGGCATCAATCTAATGTATATAGGATTACAATAGTTATTATTATTATTATTATTATTATTATTATTGGCATTTTATTCAGAAGCATCTCGTGGCCCGCAGGCCAAATTACATGCTAATATACAATATTAAAATTACGATATAAAAATGCACATTAACAACATCAAAATATTGCACTTCTCATGATGTGGTTTTAAGGGGGGACTCAAGGAAGTTTTTGATTTTATTTTTTATTGATTTTTGTGAGTGCTGTAATTATTGAACTATTAATCAAATGCATACAAAAAAGTATACATTTTTGGAAAAGAAATGGATCAGAGAATCCAAATTTGGCGTCAATTTTGACCAAAAATGTTGAATTTTTGAGAAAATCACAAAATTCGATCTCTTGTGGAACGAGCTAACAAAATTATTTTTGAGTAAAAAATGCCCAAAATTGCTTGATTCTAATATTATGTCCTACACTTGTATTTTTTGAAATTTTCCCCACTTTTTTGGCAATTCTTTATAAAAATTTCAATAATACGGCTTTAGAAGAAAAAATGGGAAAAAGGTCCCTAGATTAGTGTCTTAATAGTATAATCAAGCAATTTTGGGCATTTTTTACTCAAAAATAATTTTGTTAGCTTGTCCCAAAAAAATTGGTCAAAAAAGTGATTGTTTTGTGTGATTTTCTCATTGTGATTCTCTGACCCAAATCCCATCCAAAAATGTATACTTTTATGTGTATTTGATTAATAGTTCAATAATTACAGCACTCACAAAATTCCAAAAAAACTTCCTTAAGTCCTCCTTAAGGGACTGATTTGTTTGGATTTCCCATATTTCCCCTACCACATGTATTTATGAACACTCGCTTAGGGCATTTCAAAACGGCTGCAGTTTGGCGATAAGGCCATTAAGACTTAAACTACAACCATCGGTTTCCAACCACGAGGTAACACATGAGTGAATAATTGGGCAGATCCATTGTATGATAGAAGGTTTCTTACGTGGCTGGCTATATTCCTGGCTATATTCGCACAAGAAAGTGTACGAGAAAATCGTACAATACGCATGCGAGACATTTTGTACTTTTCTATGCCAAATGCAAGACCATATGGTAATCTCAAGACCATGGTAATCTCCAGGAAAAGATCCCCATCTGAACTTGATATCTACTTTGGAGAGTGCAAACTACCATCTACAAAAGAACTGGATATCTTGGGCGTCACCATTGACAGCAAACTTACCTGGTCAAAGCACATCTCAGGCATTGCAACTAAAGCTGGTCAAAAGCTTGGCGCTCTACGCAAAGTTGCAAATAAACTGGAGGCTAAAGGCAGATCTACTGTCTACAAGTCGCAAGTCCGCAGCATTATGGAGTATGCTTCACTAAGCTGGGCGAATGCTTCACCCACCATCCTAAGCCAGCTTGACAACATCCAAAAGAAGGCACTTAGAATCATTGGAGTTAATGAAGCTACTGCTCGTTCACAGCTCAAAATTGACAGCCTGCTTCACAGGCGACAGGTAGCAGCGGCTACGGTCTTGTACAAGATGCATACTACCAACTGCCCACAAGATCTAGCAGGGTTACTTCCCGCACCATATGTCCAACGCCGTGATACCCGTTCGAGCATATCAATGCCAGTCGAGTCCATGCTCTTTCTCTGCCGACAGCCAGAACTCGCTGCTTAGACAGAAGCCTCATTCACACTGCTGTTCCCTTATGGAATAGTCTTCCAGATGATATTGTTGGTATCATTTCAGCAGCTGGAATCCAGGCTTCCAAGTGCCGTGTGCACGGTCATCTTCTCTCAAACTCTTAACTTATCATAGCCTTCACACTCTTTCATGACACCCTTCATTCAAGTTCTTTCAACATCCGACTGATACATATACATTAATAGCATGGTGGTCATGGGTTAAGTGTAGGTTAATGCTTGGTTGGGGAGATGGTGGTCCTGTAAAGCATGTAGCAAGCTGGGCTGGTGATACGGTCACGCCCCAACAGGTGACAACAGGCAGCTCCTGGTAGATTTAGTTCCCAAGTTTGTTGTGTAGGTTCTCTTGATGCCCATCAGACCTCCAGATATTATTATTTTTCTATAATTTATATTTTGATGTTGTTCTCTATATTTGGGCTTTTATCTTATTATTATGTCACTTTCATTGGCATTTTTAACCTCTGCCCATTTGTGTGTCTTGTTTTATGCATATTTTCTGAGTTGCAGTGAACCAATTGATTGGCCTTTCAGAGCTCTCTTTCGAGAGTTACCAGTTTGATTTTTAATCACTGGGGTCCTCTGTTGGGCTATTGTTCACATTTGCACTTTATATACAAAAAATGCAAAGCAATGCATTTGTTTTGATAGACAATGGATTTAAGAACAACTTTCTGAGAGACTCGGGTAGACGTCTGCAGATGGGGGTCAGCCAATGTTATTTATAATTTGGGGATAAGATACATAATACGTAATGACAAAATCTGGGTACCCTCCTACTAGGCGATGTATGACCCCCTGAAATAGACCCCTATATAAGTACCTTCACAGAATAGAAAAAAGTAAATTTTCACACTTTTCAGACTAGTGTAAATTGTTGAAATCATTATAATATCATTCAAGTTATGTTTCACATTAAATATTCATCCTTTGTTTTTACGGAGCAATAGAAATTTCTTTTTTAAGATGTTGGATTGTCCCATTTTTAGAGGGGGTGTAAATGTATTTTCAGGTTTTTTTGTAAATGGAGAAAATGCAAAATGCAAGTTTGCAATAGCATAACAAATTTGCCAGTCAAAGTTTGTTAATGTTGTTTTCCTGAGGAGACCAATAAAACAATTCAACAAATACAATTGACGGAGACTTGTTCGTGTTTAAAATAATCACACCATTGGCCATTTCTTTTGGCAAAATACGGCCTGTAGTATTTTCATACTTGGCATTAATTTAGTTAATTAGCTCTCTCAACTGAATGAATTTTGAGGAAAAAATAATCATTTCCTACAAACAAGACCAATAGTGTTCATTCTACAAAAAAATAAAAAATAAATAGGACTGTTCCATTATTTATCATAGGTAATTCCTAGAAAAGCTCCTGCATATTATGTGAAAATTCGGGTTTTGTTATGATACATCGTAAAATGAAACTCTTTCGTACTATAAATTACAAGAATATTCTTTTAAATATCTAAATGAAAATATTCCACTCATCAAAGAGGGTGAGTGTGTGTGTTATACCCGGGCAGTACAAATTTACAATACGTTTGACCAATTAGTTCCAATGGTGTGGATATGATGACATTGTACACTAGCAACCAAAAGTATTAGGACACTTTTTATGGTATCAAAATCATCTGATATATTCAATTTGGAGTGTAATATTTCACTACGAGTTGAACAAATGTGTTGTTGAATCTCTTCTCATTAATAAATTCATGTTTCTTACAACATCTACTAATTTAATTCCATGCAATTGAAGAAAACATGTTCCTTCTTGAAATCCCCATACAAATTTCCCACAGGAAATAGCTCATGAATAATTCATCAACCTCATTATAGCCTATGGTGGGTTGTCTGACAATTGACTTCCTTTCTTAGTTTTATAGTTGGGGTCTTAGTTTTATAGTTGGGGTATTAGTTTTATAGTTAGGGGTCTTAGTTTTATAGTTGGGGGTCTTAGTTTTAAAGTGGGGTCTTAGTTTTATAATTGTTACAAATATAATTTGGTCTAAAATGTTTGTAATGTGGTTGATTTAATATGGTACTTGCAAAGGCGAATGTGAACACCCGAATGTATAGTTATAATATACTTTATAATGTTGGTACGAGGGGTCACATTGCAAACATTTGACATTATCATGATCATATTTTGTTAAATCTTATTCTCTCATGATATCTGAGTCTGCAGTGCCTGTCAAAAACTTAACAGCATGGTTGCTGCATGATCAGCAGCAAATAGATGTTTACTATTACTGGCCCGGGAATAATTAAATTGATAAAAGGAGACGTGAAAATACAGAAATAAAAGTTGTTATGTATAACATTGGCAAAATGGTTTAATGTAAATAAAAAGTGCAATAAATAAACCAGGCGCGAACGCAAGGGGGGGGGGGGGGGGGGGGGGGGGGGGGGGGGGGGGGGGGGGGGGGTGTTTAGGGTCTGTGAAAATAAATAAAAGGGGAAGTAAATAAGTAGGGAAAAGAGAGAATGAGGTCAAACTACCTGAGAACCGGTATGACCGCAGGAGAATTCACAGAAAGATAGAAAATAGGATTAGGTCCAATAAATATGTGTATCAAACCCCCTATGGCGGCTGAGCCGGGTACTCGGGGGGGGGGGGGGGCATTGCCCCTTCCACTTTTCTTGAGTTGGAGGCAAGCCCTCCACTTTTTGCAACCTTAAACACTTACATTTGATAATATATCTGTTAACTTAGGTCTTAGATCTGAAATGGCTTAGAGAAACGCCCTCAAAGAGCATCTCAATTCAACATGTATGTTTAACACTAAAAAGGTCCAGAAATCGTTTCTGAAGCCATCTTGTTCCAATTGAATAGCAAAGGAGTAAAGAAATTTGCTATTGTAAAAAGAAAGGTTTAGAAAAACGTTCCTGACGCCATCTTGTTAAGATTGATTAATAAATAAACAGTGAAACTAATTCACTAAAATAGTCCATAAAACGGGTATGAAACCATCTTGTTGAAATGTAATAATACAAAATTAAAAATAAGTCCCGCAGAGCTATGAAAAATTGGATAATGTAAAAATAAAGGTTTAGAAAAAGTTCATGAAGCCATCTTTTTAAGCTTGAATAATAAATAATTAGTGAAACTAATTCGCGCCTAGTGCTCAAAATTGGTTATTTCAACACTAAAACGGTCCAGAAAAATCGTCATATAAAAAAATGGCTATTTGTAAAAAGAAAGGTTAAAAAAACCCGTTCCTGAAGCCATCTTGTTAAGCTTGTATAATAAAACATTTAAAATAATCCGCGCGTAGCGCGCAAAAGAAATTGTTATTTTAACACTAAAATGGTCCAGAAAAACGTTCCTGAAAAACGTTCCAAAAGCCATCTTGTTTTAAGCTTGAATAATTTTCGCGAACAAACTGTCAGTTATTTTAAACAAAAATGGTCCAGAATAACGTTCCTTAAGCCATCTTTTTATAACTTGAATCATTTTTTTTTTGAATCCAACAATATCTACGCGGGTCATTCAATAAGTTCTACCTCCTCACTCATAACATTGCTAATATGAATGTCAGCCTCGTGACATTTGTCATGATTACAGCTCTGAATCATAGCTACACATAATAGTAAATGATAACTGATATGTGTTTTACTGTTGTTATGATGCAATCAAAGCCTGGAGAGATTTTGGACAACGGACACGGAAAATTACACTAACGATAAATATATGTTTTTTAGGTTTTCTCTCCGTAATTGTATGATTAGATAAAACAGTACGATTAAAATTCTGAAAATAAAAAAACAATGAATGATTTCTGAATATATACTGTATTCTCACGTATATATTCGATGGATGGAAACATTAACCTTTGTAGGCTTACAAATAGTATAATATCAATTCGAATGTATTGCTCGCCTTTAGCATACTGGAATACTGCTAGTAAATCAAATGTTCGTTGATACAAGTCAAGT